>JAUIMM010000791.1:6130000-6764166 GCA_031769625.1 Taudactylus pleione
CTCCATACTTGCGGGGGTGGCTGTTGGGCTGCCAGAGGTGGTGGTCCTGGGAGGAAGGGAGTCTCGCTCCATCATGGCAGGTGGGTTGGCCTGCTCCTGGGTATTGGCCAAACGATCTAGGGCCCCAGCAATGGTCTCCAGGGCCACCGCCACCCTCACCAGAGTGGTCTCCATCCTCAGAAGAACACATGTGTTATCCTGAGTTTGGGAGACCAACCTGGTGAGGAGAGGCACTGCTCGGTCTAATGGTTACCCTGGAGTAGACTCCACAGGGTCCCCAGATGGAGTACTTGGATCCTCCCCTGCAGAGTCTCCATCTGTGCTGGACCCAGACCTGACCTCAGGAGCAGGCACTACCTCCTCTGAGTCTGGAATATAAAAAAAAAATGTTATTTGTTTTTCACAAAAAAAAACAGAGACGTTTCAGCTTTATACTTTTTCTCTAACAAAATTAAATTACCTTCTTGCACATGTGGAGCGTTGAAGTCGGCCATGTCAGTGTCCATAGTGGACAAGCCGACTATCTCCTCTTCCGTCACACAACCCTGAGCCAACGTCTCCAACCTTGTCAAGGCCAGCTCCTCAGGGATGGGACCACCACCTGTCCCCGCAGCATGGTCCACCCTACTCCGTAGCTTTCTCTTCAGTTGGTACTTGAAATCCGTCCAGCTGTCAATGTTATTTTTGAAATGTAAAATGTTAGTTTTTTTAAATAAGATCAAGCTTTGGACTTCAGTACACTCACAATATCATTTTCTGACCATTTTTTTACGACTTTCTGTGTTCTGTAGGTTGTCCCCACACCATTAACAGCCCTGGATATCTCCTCCCAAATCCTGTCTTTGGCTCCAGCCCCCATATTTCTGGGTGCATTGACTAGGTTCTCCATTGTCATGGTCACCAATGTCTCAAGCTCGATCCATGAAAATGGAGGGTTTCTTGGCCTTGGCCTGCTTGGGCCTGCCTCCTCCTCCTCTACTGGTGGACTTTGATTCCCAGCACCTGCAACAATTTTTTAAATAGTACAAAATTTTAATTTTTATTTAGGGAAATATGACCAGTTCTTGTGTTGTGTAAAAAATGTGATTTGAACTTACCTGGCTCAGTTGGCCTCTGCTCACCATGCTCCTCGCTTGACATTCTGCTAACCTGTGAGAGAGCATGAAGAATACTGCTTGTGCAGACTTTTTTATAGATGTGATCGCATCCCTGGATTGGTTACCCGTGCATCCTTATTTCCCTAACTACAAATGCACACCTTTCTTGCATTCCGTAATCACTGCGTGGGTTGTGCTAGATGTGAGCGCATCCCTGGATTGGTTACCCGTGCATCCTTATTTCCCTAACTACAAATGCACACCTTTCCTGCATTCCGTAATCACTGCGTGGGTTGTGCTAGATGTGAGCGCATCTCTGGATTGGTTACCCGTGCATCCTTATTTCCCTAACTACAAATGCACACTTTTCCTGCATGTTTCAATAATTGGGGTTAGGTTTCTTTATTTAAGGCAAAGCCAAATGTTCCCTTACTTGTGGGTTGTAGTTGGAGTGTTTGGTGGTGCAGGAGGTGTTTGCTAATAGTTAAATAGTTTGAAGTTGATTGAGAGGTGCTTGTGTGTGTAGTTTGAGAGGTGTTTGTTTGAAGTTGATTGAGAGGTGCTTGTGTGTGTTATTTTTTGTATTTTTTATTTTTTTTTGGTTTGAATTTATTTTGGTAGTGGTTTTTTTTTTTTATTTTTTTTTTATTTTTTAGGCTTGGTTTTTTTTGTGTTTCTTTCTTTTTGGTTGCTTTTCTTGGTGTTCCTTTCCTTTTGGGTTGGTTTTTTATTGGTCTTCCTTTCTTTTTGGTGGTTCTTTTTTTTGTTCCTTTTTTTGGTGTTTGTTTTTTGTGTTCCTTTTTTTTGGTGGTTCTTTTTTGTGTTTTTTTTTTGTGGTGTTGGTTTTTGTGTTCCTTTTTTTATTTATTTTTTGTGTGTTTTGTTTTTGGTGGTGGTTTTGGTTTGACAAATTTGATTGCTTTGGACTTTGAAAAACCCCGTAAATTTTTGTGCTTGATCCGGTGACTTGTTTGGTTTGGTTGGCTTGGCTTTTGCATTCTTCCTAAATCCAACATTATTTGAAGAATCAAGTAAGTGTGCCAGCCTACTGCATTTTGTTTTTACATTTTTTGGGATCAACAATCCTAAAAATCGTTAATTTTTTGTTATTTTTTATTAATTTTTTAAAAATATTTATTAAAGGTGTTTAACACTCTATTTTGGACTTGAATCAGGTAAGTGTCTATTTATTCAAACCTACACTTATTCATATTTTTATTTGATTTTTTAACTAAAAAATTTTTGGGAATATTGTTTATTGATCTATTTTTAAAATGTAAATTTGAACATTTAACAACAATTCATATTTGCGAGTTTAAAAATGAAGCATGGTTTTAACACTAAAAGTAGTAATACTGGTTTGACCTCAAAAACATTTTTTTTTTTTAATCCCTCTCATTTTAAAATTCTACAACAAATACACATGTAGTGATTTCTGAAGATGGCACTGCCCGACCCTGTAAGAATATGCACCATTATTGTAAAGCTAAGTATTTTTGCACAAAATATCAAAATACACTCTGTAGAACCAATTAAAAATATTAATTTAACTTTACAGAGCGATGTTGGACAGCTAATAGTGGCCATGTTGACCCCCACCAACCTTCCTCAGTCTCCTCCTGGGCGTAGGCATAGGATGCGTGCAAGGGCCAAGATATATAGAACACGTGTCACCCTTTTTGGAATGCCTGATGATGTGGTTGTAACCACTTATCGCCTGCCTCCAAATATTATCCTAGACACTCTTTCAATAATAAAGAATGATCTAGAAAGTCAGATTAACATTCCTACAGCAATCTCACCACGTACACAGTTGTTGGCGGTGTTACATTTCTGTGCCTCAGGGTCCTTCCAAACCACTGTGGGGCTGGTGGGTGGCCTGTCCCAGCCCTCATTTTCACGGATCCTGAGGCGTGTGCTAGATGCATTTTTCAATCATCTAGCACATTTTATTAGTATACCTTTGGATACGGAAGCCCTTGATGTGGTAAAGCAGAAGTTTTTTGAAATTGCAGGCTTTCCACACATCATAGGGGTAGTGGATGGCACTCACATAGCACTTCAGCCCCCTGCATGCAGGGAACAAATATATAGGAACCACAAACATTACCATTCACTAAATGTAATGGTGCTATGTGATGCCTCCCTCCAGATCCTCTCCCTGAATGCCAAATTCCCAGGCTGCAGCCATGATGCGTATGTGATCCAGCATTCAGGGATTTGGCCCAAATTAAGCACACTGCAAGCTGGTGATGCGTGGATTCTTGGTAAGTAAAAATCCAGTATGTATTTCTAGTAATAGTGTAAACAGGTTCTCATGGTAAATGTATGTATCTTTTGGTGTCCCATTTCCATCAGGTGACAGTGGATATCCTTGCACACCCTGGCTGCTGACTCCTTATTTGACTCCCACACCAGGGCCCCAAACTCACTATAATGCAGCGTTTACTGCCACCAGGCAGGTGGTGGAGCGCTGTATAGGCTTTTTAAAGGGCCGGTTCCGGTGTCTCCATCACTCTGGTGGTGCACTCATGTACTCGCCGGATATGATTTCTTGCATTGTGGTCCTGTGTGGGATTTTACACAACATTGCAAGAAGGAGCCGAGTACCCATGCAGTCAGAGGAGGCCTTGCCAGAGGATGGCACCCCGGAGGAAGGTGTTGTGATGCTGTCGGGGGGGGGCCAGACGCGATGATGTCATTTCACATTTTTTTAGGTATGCATATTTACATTTTTTGGAAAAGAAAATACAAGTTTGCCAAATGTATTTTAATGTGTACCTTTTTCTTTTGTTTTCTTTTCCTACCAACCAAATCACAACACTTTCCAAAACCTGCTAAAAAAATGGAACCCATTGTCAATACCCTGTATGTTTTTGGACAACTAACACATTTTGCACGGATATCCCTCAACATGTTTAGTTAATTTGCCTTTTGTTTTAGTAATTGATATGTTTTCCATTCCAAAATCTGTTTGTTTTTTTACTATAGTTGTTTATGTTTGACTTAGCCAGATATTTAATTTTGCCCAAACCATGAGGACATTTGTTATGTGTGAATCTGTTATGATTTTTTTGTTACCATTAAAAGCCTGTTGGCAACATGTTTGTTATGTAATAAATGTTTTAAATGAATTAAAAATGTTGTTGTTTGATTCTTTTAAAAAATTGTAAGCCATTTTGAGGTGTATAATGTATGCCAACCCATAATTGAAAAATAAACTACATTACTACAAATGTTCTTAAGGTTTACTAATACATGTTTTAAGTTCTTACACTATGGAAAGGCACCCACCTTTGGTCCTAAATTTTTTAACATGCAGAATTACACCCTTTAAAGTGTGTCAAAAAAGAGGACAAATGTTGGAAATAACAAAACTTAATTTTTTTTTTAAAGTGTCATAAAAATGTAAAAAACAAAAAAACAAAAAACTACACATCCTCCAAATGACCCACTAATCTTGGTAGGCAGCAGTAGGCCTGCATTAAATAGCCTGAGGTCTCTCACAGCTCCTCCCAAATTTCCCTCAGGATGTGGGTTAGATCTGTGGTAAATATAAAAATTTTGAGGCTTAAATACTTCATTACAATTAGAAACATTTGAACATTACACATTATTCAATGTACCAAAAAGTGTTTAAACACACTGATGTGACGGTGTGTTTGAAAGTATCAGACACACAACATTATTAATAGGTTTCTACTTTTCTGTTGATCAACTGATTTGAAACCCTAACTATGTGGCATAAGCCAAAATCCACTATGATGATGTTACAAATAATGGGAGGTGCATTCTTAAGTCATGATGGCCATATCCTTAAAACACTATGCACATATTCACTTCTAGAATGTTGTTGATAAACCAAAAATAGAATGTGTTGGTTTGCTATGTAAAACATCACTTGCCTAAGTACATTAGTACATTTTAAACACAGTGTACACAACATCAACAAGGGTAGTCTGGCTCCTAGCACCTTGCCAAGTTTGGTGACAGGTTTTTTTACATTGTAAAATACTAATCCAAATGTAATCATTATTTCCTAAAACTCCAATACATTGTTGAAAAACCAATAAAACTATATTTTTGAGGTCCCCAAATCAAAAAAAGGGCCAGCCACTAAACATAAGGTCATAATTCTGAAAAACAGCATTACTGCGCAATGATGTTGAACCCCATACAGCAAATTTTCAAAACAACAAAAAAAGGTCACAAATTTGTACAAATACATGGATAACAACAACACCCCAAAAAATTAAATAAAAAAAAACATACCCTGAGAATGTTCCGACACAGCAACAGATGGTGCCGGAGATCCTTCGGGTGAGGGAGAATATTCTGGAGTGGGGGGGAATGGTTGAAGGGGAAATGGAGCAGGAAAGATCACAGGGAGGGGAGATTTGCGACATTTGGGATGAGTGGGCAGGGGAGGGAGGAAGATTTGGGGAGGATTGGAAGAGGGAGGGAGGGTTACTGGGGGAGTATGGTGGTGGGGAGGGAGGGCTGGGTTGAGGAGATGCAGGTGAGGGCTGCTGGTTTACAGTAGCTTGTCTTTGCACTCGGCGTGCCCTTCTCTGTCGCCGCTGGGCTTCTAAAATGTAAACATAAAATAAAATAAAAAATTTTGGTTACACAATACAAGTACACATTCTGTACAATAGGGACAACATACAGGAGGGTTTTTTAACATTGACTAAAATAATTGGCAAAGGAACATACATTTTTAACAGTCCACTAATTAATATTTTTAAACAAACGCATATTTACGTCTGCGTATTTGCGCCCGCAAATTCATGAGGAGCGCAGGCTACCGGCAGCCCATGTCTGACCAGCGCCGCTCTAATTGGGCAATGTTTCTCCTATACCCCGCTGATCGGAGGGCACGCCTCACCTCCGCATAGGCCGCCCGCTTTGTGCGATTCGAAATGGGCGGCACAGCCTGGGTAATACGCCTGTCCATGATGTTTACCAGGATAAGCAACTCTCTCCTGGTAAACGCTGCAGCTCTCATGATGGCAATGGGCGATTTTACAGAAAACATGAAATATACATGGGGTACAAAAAAGATGATTGGCTAAAATATTTTCACTTTCCTCAAAAAAAACACTATTGGCCAATCCTTTAATCATGTGTCCCGAAAAATAAGGTCACATTTGATTGGCTACAACACGCAGTGTGCAATTGCAAACATAAGAGTGCTAATGATCCTAACGCAAAATGCACATGCATTTATAAAGTTAACACAATTAGCAAACGGACATTCACAGTTAATACACCTTACTTTGTTTTTAAAATTGTGTGAAAAAATAAGAAGGAGAAAACAAACACGAAATGAACAATAAAGTTTATTGACACATGAGAAAAAACTCGTTTTAATGAACAGCAAGAGTTAAACACTTAATTAGATAATTGCCAACAAGCTAATAACAAGCTGATCGATAGTCCATGTAAACATGACATGTGACCATCAAAACAGCACATACGGCCGCAAACATCAGAACATAATTAGCATACAGCGGCTGACAGCGCCTGACTACAATTGACTCGATCGTTTGTTCAGATCAGTCGGTAGCTAGAGGAGGTGCAGTGCTAACGAATGGGCGTCACTTTGTTTATGATCGCCCTGCCGTACGATCGGATATTGCGGTCGTTGATCGTACGACCGTGCGGCCGCAACGACCGACTCTGAATGAGGTCCTATGTCTTATGGTGTCCCTGTGTTACAGTATGTCACCACTTACAATGCGCAAACAATATTCTAACACTCACAGACCTCCATCTTATTGTTACCCCTCTGCTTCTTCCATTCTCTCCCAGTGGGCCCTTTTCTCCCTTCCTTTGCTCTTTATTTCTTTCATTGGGTCTTCAATTACTTCTCTTTCCCTTAACACCATCTCCCTCCCTCAACAAACACCAACTCTCTATGTGCCTCATTCTTGCCAGAAAAAAGCACTGCAACTGTGTTTTCCAGAATCACTAATGTCTCAGACACAACTCATTTTACGTGAATGCTTTAAAGATTTATGAACATTTGAGACCCTGACAAAGATCATACATTTCAATATTTAGCAAACTGCAATGTAGTTTTTGTTGGATGCAGTTCTGGCCATCGCTCCTATACCCCAGGAGTGTATACAAACTAGGGGTGTGCACCGGCCACTTTTCGTGTTTTGTGTTTTGGTTTTGGATCTGGATCTTTCTTCATGTTTTGGATCTGGATTGGTTTTGCCAAAACCACCCTTCCGTGTTTTGGGTTCTGGGTTTTGTGTTTTGGATCTGTATTTTTTTGAAAAAAAGCATAAAAACAGCTAAAATCACAGAATTTGTAGGTTTTTCTGCTCCTATGCTATTATTAACCTCAATAACCTTAATTTCCACTCATTTCCAGTCTATTCTGAACACCTCACACCTCACAATAGTGTTTTTATGTCCAAAAGGTTGCACCAAGGTAGCTGGATGACTATGCTAAGCGACACGAGTGGGCGGCACAAACACGTGACCCATCTAGGCGTGATACTGCAGTGGCAGACAGGATGGCAGTTTGAAAAACTAGGCCCCCAAACTGTACATAATGCAAAGAAAAAAAAGAGATGCAAGATGGAATTGTCCTTGGGCCCTCCCACCCACCCTTATGTTGTATAAACAGGACATGCACACTTTAACAAACCAATCATTTCAGTGCCAGGGTCTGCCACACAACTGTGGCTGAAATGATTGGTTCGTTTGGGCCCCCACAAAACAAGCTGGCAATTAATCTGTCGCTGCACAAACTGGCTCTATGGAGGCAAGATGTCATCCTCATCCTCCTCATCCACCGATTCCTCACCGTCTTCAGTGTGTACATCCTCATCCTCACAGAGTATTAACTTGTCCCCACTGGAATCCACCACCACAGGTCCCTCTGTACGTTCTGGAGGCTGGTCTCCCTGGAAGAGCTGATAATTCATTTTGATGAACATCATCTTCTCCACATTCTGTGGAAGCAACCTCCTACACCTTTCGCTGACAAGGTTCCCGGCTGCACTAAACACTCTTTCGGAGTACACACTGGAGGGGGGGCAACTCAGGTAAAATAGAGCCAGTTTGTACAGGGGCCTCCAAATTGCCTCTTTTTCCTGCCAGTACAGGTATGGACTGTCTGACATGCCTACTTGGATGCTGTCACCGATGTAATCCTCCACCATTCTGTCAATGGTGACAGTATCATATGCAGTGACAGTAGACATGTCAGAAATTGTTGCCAGGTCCTTCAGTCCAGACCAGATGTCCAAACTTGGTCCTGCCTGCCCTGCATCACCGCCAGTGGGTTGCTTAGGATACCTAAGTTTTTTCCTGGCAGCCCCAGTTGCGGGAGAAAATGAAGAAGGAGCTGTTGACGTGTCACGTTCCGCTTCAGCTGACAGTGTGTTCACCAGCAGCTCTTTGCACCTCTGCAGGCTTGTGTCGGCCGGAAAGAGAGACACCACATAGGCTTTAAACCTAGGATCGAGCACGGTGGCCAAAATGTAGTGGTCTGATTTCAACAGATTGACCACACTGGAATCCTGGCAAAGCGAATGAAGGGCTTCATCCACAAGTCCCACATGCCGAGCGGAATCGCTCCGTCTTAGCTCCTCCTTCACTTTCTCCAGCTGCTTCTGCAAAAGCCTGATGAGGGGAATGACCTGACTCAAGCTGGCAGTGTCTGAACTGACTTCACGTGTGGCAAGTTCGAAGGGCTGGAGAACCTTGCACAACTCGGAAATCATTCTCTACTGCGCTTGAGTCAGGTGCATACCCCCTCCTTTGCCAATGTCATAGGTGGATGTATAGGCTTGTATTGCCTTTTGCTGCTCCTCCATCCTCTGAAGCATATAGAGGGTTGAGTTCCACCACGTCACAACCTCTTGCTTCAGGTGATGGCGGGGCAGGTTCAAAAGTGTTTGCTGGCGCTCCAGTCTTCGGCATGCAGTCGCTGAATGGCGAAAGTGGCCTGAAATTTTTCGGGCCACCCAAAGCGTCTCCTGCACGCCCTGTCGCTTTTCAGAAAATTCTGCACCACCAAGTTTATTGTGTGAGCAAAACATGGGACGTGCTGGAATTTGCCCAGATGTAATGCCCGCACAATATTGGTGGCGTTGTCAGATATCACAAATCCCCAGGAGAGTCTAAGTGGGGTAAGCCACTGGGCAATGATTTCCCTCAGTTTCTCTAAGAGGTTGTCGGCGGTGTGCCTCTTACTGAAACCGGTGATACACAGCGTAGCCTACCTTGGAACGAGCTGGCATTTCTGAGATGCTGCTACTGGTGACGCTGCTGCTGTTGCTGCATAAGGTGATACATCTACCCAGTGGGCTGTCACAGTCATATAGTCCTTAGTCTGCCCTGTTCCACTTGTCCACATGTCCGTGGTTAAGTGGACATTGTGTACAACGGCATTTTTCAGGACACTGAGGACACTTTTTCTGACGTTTCTGTACAGTCTCGGTATCGCCTGCCTAGTGAAGTGGAATCTAGACGGGATTTGGAACCGGGGACACACTACCTCCATCAATTGTCTAAATCCCACTGCACTAATGGCGGATACCGGACACACGTCTAACACCAACATAGCAGTCAAGGCCTCAGTTATACGTTTTGCTTCAGGATGACTGCTGTCGTACTTCATCCTCCTCGCTAAGGACTGTTGGAGGGTCAATTGTTTAGTAAAAGTAGTGGTGTTCCTACTTCCTCTCTGGGATGATGAACGACTCCCAGCAGCAGCAACAGCAGTAGTAGGCGTAGCAATGCAGGATCCTCCGGAGGAATCCCGGATAGGAGAGTCAGTCATGCCAGTGACATGGCCTGCAGGAGGGAGTTGACGGTGTGGTTTGCAGGACAACGGGATTTAAGTGTCCCTGGACTGCTTACAGTCTTAGCCAAAGTTTCTGAACTTGACAGTAACTTTTTATGAACGCGCTGCAGGTGCCATATAAGGGAGGATGTTCCTAGGTGGTTGACGTCCCTACCCCTACTTATTTCACCTTTACATATGGTACATATGGCAAGACAGTTGTTGTCCGGATTTGGATAGAAATATTGCCAGACCAAAGAGGTGGAATGTTTGGTCTTCTGCCCAGGCATGACCGTGATGGGCTTTTTCATCCCACGGACAACAACTGTCTCCCCGGAGCCTGATTTAAACAAACCACATCACCATCAGAATCCTCCTCGCCAACTTCCTCCTCAGCGCCAGCTACACCAGTATCCTCATCCTGTTGTACTTCAACAGTGACATCTTCAATTTGCATATCAGCAAGTGGACTGTGGGTGCTCCTTTAAACACTTGCAGGGGGCGTGCAAATGGTGGAAAGAGCCACCTCTTCCCATCCAGTGCTGGGAAGGTCAGGCATCGCAACCACCACCACCACACTTGGACTCTCCTTTTGTGATATCTTCTTAGAAAGCACAGTTCTTCGCTGTGCTTTTGCCAGCTTAACTCTTTTGATTTTTTTAGTGGGAGGAGGGCTTCCATCGTCATGTGAAGCTGAACCACTAGTCATGAACATACTAGGGATCGACCTTAGCCGTTCCTTGCCACTCAGTGTCGTAAATGGCATATTGGCAAGTTTACGTTTCTCTTCAGCTGATTTAAATGTTTTTTTCAAGGTCATTTTCCTGAACTTTGTCATTTGGGATTGTATGTGCCCTCTATTATGACATTGGGCATCGGCCTTGGCAGACGACGTTGATGGCATGTTATTGTCTATGTCATGACTAGTGGCAGCAGCTTCAGCACTAGGAGGAAGTGGTTCTTGATCTTTCTCTATTTTATTTTTATCGGAGAAAGTTTGGTCCTCCATTTATGTTATATCGATTTGATATATACGTGCGGCTAAACACAGAAAATATTTTTTTATTTTTGCTGGAGAGTAGTGCACTTTGTGGGTTACACCACCCTTTAAGAAATGAGCCAGCCGGCTCTTTACTTATGGGACACAGGCGCACGCTTGGCGCTGCTCCTTTGTTGATGCACGTGTGGCTACTGCGCACACAATTCACAAACACAGAAAATATTATTTGTTTTGGTTTGGAGTGTACTTTGGGGGTTACAGCACCCTTTAATGGTCAAGCCAGCCGGCCCTTTACTTATGACACAGGCGCTCGCTTGGCACTACTTTGTTGATGCACGTGCGGCTACTGCGCACACAATTCACAAACACAGAAAAAATATATATTTTTTTGGTTTGGAGTGTACTTTGGGGGTTACAGCACCCTTTAATGGTCAAGCCAGCCGGCCCTTTACTTATGACACAGGCGCACGCTTGGCACTACTTTGTTGATGCACGTGCGGCTACTGCGCACACAATTCACAAACACAGAAAATATATATTTTTTTGGTTTGGAGTGTACTTTGGGGGTTACAGCACCCTTTAACGGTCAAGCCAGCCAGCCCTTTACTTATGACACAGGCGCACGCTTGGCACTACTTTGTTGATGCACGTGCGGCTACTGCGCACACAATTCACAAAGACAGAAAAAATATTTTGTTAGTTGGTTTGGAGTGTACTTTGGGGGTTACAGCACCCTTTAACGGTCAAGCCAGCCGGCCCTTTACTTATGACACAGGCGCACGCTTGGTACTACTTTGTTGATGCACGTGCGCCTACTGCGCACACAATTCACAAACACAGAAAAAATATTATTTTTTTAGCACTTGGGGGGAGCACCCCTGATGGACAGAGCACCCCCTGGACAACACTACAGCACCCCTTTAGGACTGGGACACTGCACAGGACTTTGGAGTGGACACAGCCCCTATGGAGAACTGACTGCACAACACAGTCCAGCCAGCCCCTATGGACTTTGAAGTAGTGGACACAGCCCCTATTAACAGCAGCATAGCACAACACAGCCAGCCCCTATGGACTTTGAAGTAGTGGACACAGCCCCTATGGACAACAGCAGCACAGCACAGCACAACACTACTCTGCACTACACTAAACTACACTACACTACACAGCCCAGCCAGCCCTAACTCCCACCCTCCCTCTTCACTGTCCACTGCCGAGTGAGAAAATGGTGCCGACGCGGGTACCTTATATAGGATCCAAAACCCGCGAGACCCGGAAGGCGGGATGATGACGTTTTGCCTCGATTTCAGATCCGAGTCAGGCGGGAAAAGTCGAGCCTGACTCGGATCGGCCTCGGATCGGGGGGGTTCGGATTTCAGAAATCCGAACCCGCTCACCCCTAATACAAACGGAGTATTTCAAATGCAAGAGGACCTACATTCTAATAAAGATCAGTGGTAATACCTGCCTACTCTCCAAGAATGTCCAGGGACTCCTGAAATATGAGGAGCTCTCTCAGATTTCAAATACTGTAGGCCATGCCTCCCAAAAAATTGGGAGGTCCAGGTGCTTGATGATGCAATTCATTGTGAATTACACCATCTTGGCTCTGTTCCCCGCTTGAAGTTGCTTAAAATTGCCTCATGTTATGGTGCAACAAACTCTACACCTCCCACCTGTGCCTCCCCCTCCAGCATCTCCCAAAGAACTCAGGTAAAAAGCTGCATAAAACTTCTCATGCATTGCAGCTTGGGGCCTAATTCTCCTCTGCTTGGTGGCTATTGAGCAGAATCTCCCCTTTCAACACACCATGTACAATGGCATCAGCTCCCATTTCATTAGGTGTTTCCTTAGGGAATTATGACATTAGAATACGGTGCCGGAATGCTGATTTCTGGCAAGAAAAACTGACTAGTTCTCTATCAAAAAAATAAAAATACACTGCCCATATTAAGAATGTAAAGGATAACAGAAATGTTGTGGGATTGAATAAATACAAGCAGTTTATCTTCATTGTGAAACAGCTTAAGGAAATACAAAATAAAAAATTAGCTATCATCTAAGTTTATTGGAAAGAAAATCTTTGACAGGTGAAGATGATTCTTTTAAAATCTTTTTTATTAAGAAACCCCCATCAAAACCACCAGTTGATGATTTAGTTATCAGACATAGAACATAAAAGCATTTCACAGAGAGACAAGTGACAATGTACTAAGTATAACTGTTACTTATTGTCATGTGTAGAAAGGCATTTTGATTTTAATACACAGTAGTTTCTCTCCCACTCTCTTATGACAAAAAAAGACCACCGATACATGGAAGCCCGATGATGTGGTTTAGCAGCAGTACATTAATGTGGGACAAATAACTAGGAGTTAGCCAATTTAGGTACATTTTTAAAGGCTTTATTTTAACAGAATGTGTGTTTTGGAATGATAGCGATAGCCCAAACTTGCCTACTTTCAGGCCACCCTCTCTGGCTACAACCAGGTAGGAGATGCAGGAGGAACGGTGCCACCGAGTGGAAGGTGTGGTGGTGGGGGTGCAACCAGCAAGGGGCAAGGCCACAATGACGCGGTTCAACGTGAACCACGCCATGAAGCTGCCTGGATGGCCATGAGCAAGATGCGGGAGAGTTACCTTTTCTTTGGGGGGTCTGGGTGAGCCACCCAAGATTTGGGAGTCTCCCAGACATTCTGGAAGAATAGATAAGTATGCAATAACTCCTTGGTAAGCAAAGTGCCCTCACCTATTTGCTATATAAATAAGCACTACTATCCAAAGAAAACATTTACCTATTATATAACAATGTATATTAGCACCTTATTTACATACCTCCCAACATTCAAGTTTTCTGAATGAGGCAATGGTCAATCCCCCTTGGGAAATTTCATGATTGCTTCACTTTGGAGTGTGGTCACAATGGGCCTAGCCAAGCCTCCTGGGGGCAACTCGAGTGCATCTGAAGTGCTAGGTTGCATGCAATTCCTCTCTCCACCTCTCTAGATGTAAATTTTGGCACTCCCTAAAGACGCTGCCATCTTGATATTCAGATTTCTGTATTCACTGTAGGGACAGTTGCATTTGCTCAAAATAGGTGCATCATGTCACAAAACAGCAGTTGCACTTCATAGATGATCATTATGCCCTTCCCTCTGTACATTCACAAACAGCTGAAGTATAGGTGGTATAGTAGCCAGTTGTTTTCCCTCATGCAGGACATAATAGCAATCTAAAGCAGGTCACGCATGGGTTAATCCTGCAGCTCAGTGTGAGCTCAGATCCAGACACTTGATGCCTTGGCCTGTTAATGAAGATGGCAGATGTCTGCACACAGGCTGATAGTGGTTTAACTTCAAAATATAGACAAGATAACGTAATGATGTAATGGAACACTTAGATACACAAATCTACAAAAATAGTCTTTTATTCAATTTTAATGAATTGGTCTGTCACTTGTTAATGAGCAGAATTAAGCTAGTATTGTCTGGGATGTACTTGGCTGCCAAAATTCAGCAGCATTCTGTCCTTGGAAATTATTTTCAAATATTGGCAATAATGCTTACTATGGAGTCATATTGGATTATATACTCTGGTCCGTGAAAACAAATGAAATAAAAATGAGTTAGAATAAAAGTATTGAAAAGTGTCTACAATGTGCTTGTATGCAAGTGTGTAGAATATGTGTATACAGAGCCTATTCATTACCCTTAAAAGTAGGTGAAAATACTAATATTCACCTACTTTTGTTAAATGTAGGTGCCGGTCTCATTCATTGAACAGGTAAAGCCAGTGACATCAGTCTGGGAGGTGACACCCAGTAAGGCATCTTAGGACTCTTTGTGCAAAAGGGGGAGTGACCTCGTGCCTATGCAACTAGACATGTTAAATTTTGGGGTTATGACCGCTTGTCACGCCCCGTTCTGATGACATGGGGGGCTTGCCCTAGCCCCTCCGACCATGCACGCATCATCCATCACCTCTGCAGTGCTGTTCAGTGACACCATCTGTGGGGGTGACACCAAAATAGCAGAGCAGCTCTGTTATTCTGTTTTCACCCTTTTGGATGGTGTCACCCGATGCGGCCAGGGGCGTATCTATAATGGGTGCAGGGTGTGTGGGGCACACGGGCCCCACACCCTACACCCTGCACTCGTATTATTGAAAACTCACCTGTCCGTGGTCCCGCATCGGGTATTAGCGCTGCACAGAACACAGGAAAATGGCCGCTGTGGCTATTTTTCTGGCGTTCTGCGCATGCGCACACTCTAGTGCCCAGAGTTTACTGCTTCTGGAGTGGCCGGCCAGCCGCGTCAGTCGGCTGCTGGGGAGAGAGGAGAGGGCCCTGCCGGGGAATGAACATGGGCCCCCTACTCTCATAAAACGCCCCTGGGTGCGGCCCACGCACCCCGCATCCCACTTGTGACGCCACTTGGTAAAGCAGGAGATGTCACTGAAATTTCCTGCTTACCGGTCATCGCCAAAGTGGAACATGGTTCCCATACACTAGAATGGAAACCTCCACATTTCCAAAATAAACAAACTCCGCATCCCATCAGGTATCTCTATACACATGCACCAAACACTGCTGAATCAGTATCAGCATCACTGATATGGGCGTAGCGGTCATAGTGATTGCGGGAACAAATGATTTTCGGATCATCTGTCCCCGCACCAGAGCAATGAATTGCTCAGGTGTTTTAGTATCCAGTGCTGCAACTTCCCAACCTACTGTACCTGATTTCAGGGGTCAGTCCTGCCGACCTGAGATGGGAATGTTGGTCCCCAATTAGTGGGACTATTCTGAGAAGGTGATAGTATAGGAGGACAGCTGGCAGTATGTTACTGTATGTACAGCTATGTTAGGCACAAATAGCATGACAAATGTTCATGTTTTACTCTTTTCGGAAATGACCTATAAGGTTTCTTTTCTACCTTTTGAGCAGCAAAATGATTAAATTGAAAAAAAGTTAGATGTGAGGGATTTTGTTTTTTATTTGTTTTTTTTATAAAGAAAATGAACATGAAGAGAACAAATAAGTAATAATTTTTTCACTCTCCATATTATTTATTTTGAAAATTGCTTCAAAGATCTTTTTTTTATTTTATAGTTGTGTTTATCACACATGAGCACAGAGTGTCTGCACAATTTAGCTTAGATCCAAAGGCATGAAGGGGGTTGGGTGCCAGGATTTCTGGATTTCTGTAAAGAAGCTTATCACTTACGCCAGGGAGGTAACGTCAGTAAGCTCATGAAAGGTGAACCAAAAGATAAATTTAATACTTCTCTTATGGGATTAATAGGTTTCAGCTGGGCTGTTAACTTCTTAGCTTTAAATGTACTTATCAAAAAAATCTGACCATTCCAGCTACAGTATTTGTCAAATCTACTGTATATAAAGATTTGAAGTGTTTTCCCTGCCAATAGCTTGTTCTCAGTATGTTATTGCTTAGCAGCTTGTTACTACTTATTGTGAGTCTCTCCTAAAGAACCATCTGTTACTTACAATATGACTTATTTGTGACATTGTAGTCTTATTCAGTATCAGGGTAAATGTACAGTAAAAATGTAGTGTTAGCCTCATTTTTAAAATGTCACTGTCAAATAGTTTTTTATGATACGTACTTGTCATATATGTAGTCCATAAACCAGCACTCACTTATAATTATAAAGAGTAAAACTTTTGGGGTGCAACCTTCTGTAAAATCCAACCAAATCCAATTGAATGTAGAATATAAAAAAGAAAGGGCATTCCCTATCATTTTGTATTAAAAAAAAGTTTCTTTAATGTTGCTACATACCGTGTGTGGATTAACAGATAGACAGTAAGAAGGTCGACCTTTTGTAACTGTCGACCTTCTTACATGTCGGCCTTTAGTGTGTCGAGCTTTTGTCCCTGTTGACCTTTTGTCCCAGTTGACCTATTGACTGTCTAACATCTGGTGTCTATCTAGACATTGACAACCTTTTTACTGTGTATCTATAGTCTGGAACCACTACATACCACCAGTTACATGTTTAGGAATGATGTTTCTATCTCCATGTGAGACCTTTGTGCAGAATAGCAGCCTCGGAGCAACATCCCCCAGTGAAGCAAAAGCACAGCGGACATTTTGAGGAACTGAGGTTGCATATTCCAGAAGGCAGTGTGGTGCTACAAGCTTAGAAAGTAGCGTGGCTGAGAGTGAGGACGGTACCCAGAGTGGGAGGAGAGAGATGCTGAACCACCATTGTGGAAGATGGAGAGTGATTTTATTATTATTATTATTATCCTTTATTTATATGGCGCCACAAAGGTTCCGCAGCGCCTTACACAGTACATAAATGAGCACACAAGAAAAACAGTTAATAGTAATACAAAACAATGCAGGACAAGGACAAGGTTATAAACTCAGCTGCAAAACACAAGCAGCAGGACATGAGCAACCAGGTGGTAGGTGCCATTGTAGGGAGTTAGGAGTAAATTATACTATAAGTAGGGGGAGGAGAAGCACGTGAGGATGAGGGCCCTGCTCGTGAGAGCTTACATTCTAAAGGGGAAGGGCAGACAGACAGGGGCGACACAGAGGGGTAGATAGTGAAGAAGGAGCATGGAGCAGTGGGTTAGGATATGTGCTGCGGAATGTGTGTGTATAAGACGACCTGATGTTATGTAAAAATTAAGTCCTTCATACATCTATCTCTATGATAGAAAATAGATTGTTTGTGTTATTTACATGAGAGATGTACAAAGTAAAGTAGAAGCACTTTAATTTGTGTGTTACATTTTAGCATCTATATACAGCCTGACAAGAAATGCAGCTATTATGGGACTGTCCCGCCATCCTAATACAGTAGTGACTACTTTAGTTCCAGCTGCTGGGTGCTATGCCATGCTCCTGTGAGTGGGTGCATCTCACATGCTAGACCCACTCACAAATGGGTGCAGCCATACATGATGTGGTCCCACAGGATGTTGCAGTACCCGGGCCCAGAATTTCTCTTGGCAGCCCTGGAGGTGACAGACAGAACGAGGAGGGAATGGGGCTTAGTAGTGGGGTAACAAGACCATGGAGGGAGGTGGTTGAGAGTGGAGGTATAGGAGAGGTGGGGGAAAGAAGCAGAGGGTTGGGAGCAGAGTGATGAGAGAAAAAAAAGGAAGAACAGCAAGTGGAGGAAACAGGAGGGGGAAGAGAGGACAGAGTTGAAACGCTAATATGGACAGTGGGAAAGCAGTGTTCCCTGAAGATGGAGAGAGTGAGAGAGACGTTAAAGAAAAATTAGAGCTATAGTGATATATAGTGGCAGAATGAAAGACACAGCACTGACAGAGAGAGAGGCTAGGCTTTTCAGTTCACTAGCCAGTAATCCAGAGATAGAGACAAAGAGCCGAGAGTCTTTATTATGTCCCTGGTCCTTCAACAATCTAAGGGAAAGATGTCCTAAGAGGACCTCCAATTATTAGAGGTGAAAGAGTTCCTGCAAATTAATACATACATTACAATCACCACCTTTATTTGTTATGGGCACTGTCCCTACTATTAGCAAAGAGCACATTCATAGACAAAGGACCCCTGATCATTAACATAATTTGTGCTATCCTCTATTGTGAAATTGTGCTTCACAGGGCCGGATTAAGGGCTACATGGGCCTGGGGCAGAGAATGTTTAAGGGCCTATTACAAGAAGCAAGGGAGCTATGACCAGTGATGTGTGGGTGTGACTAGTGTCATGTGGTGTGAGCAGTGCTGTGTGGGTGTGGCCAGTGCCACATGGCTGTGTACACCAGCCCCAAAGTCTCCCTAGATAAGATAAAGTATAAAAATTGCACCATTTATTGCATCATTTATTGAGAAAAACAAAAATAAAAATTTAATACTTATGGCTGTCTATATGGCAACTGGTCATAATCATGCTGCCATGACGAAGGACCTATTTTTTTGTGGAGGCCTGGAGCTGGAGACCCATCTTCATTGTCACTCTGGCCCTGGCGCTTCAACTATTGTCTAATTGTGGAAAAAAATCCAGTTTATTTGTTATGCTGTAGTTTGCTGCATATACAAACACATCACAGTCCCAGAGAATCCTATGGGGACTACTGTGCCTCGAGTCCACAGCAGATATCAGAGATCTTTGTAACATTTAGGGGGAACCATATGTTTTTTGCAAAACCTTGCCTCTCTGTTATAATATTGCACAGAGTTTCTACAGAAGAAGGAATCCCATGAAGATCCATCCCTCACCAAGGTAATTCTGACCTGTATCTATACAACACCAGCTACATGCTTAACACACCGGGGTATCACACAACCACTCCACCTAACAATACTCCAACAGGCGTTCAGACATAAATTGGGAAGAAATTTAGTCCAAAAGCACAATTTTCCACATGGGAAAGCGTGGTGATGCTGTAAACCAAAGCATGCTCCCCAACAAGTGACTACTAGCCCTGCTCTGCAAAGCTCTTCAATCCTGCTGGCTGTGGGGCTATGGACCAAGGTTGAGGGCTATGAAATAGAAATGGAGCGGTATACATTTTAAAACATAATTCAATAAACAAAATACTCCATATCCCTCAGTCACAACTTTATTATATAGAAAATGCTAGTTTCTTCCGTCTTGGTGTGTTGCAGCTAGGGGTGAGCGGGTTCGGATTTCTGAAATCCGAACCCCCCGAGCCCCCCGTTCCGAGGCCGATCCGAGTCAGGCTCGACTTTTCCCACCTGACTCGGATCTGAAATCGAGGCAAAACGTCATCATCCCGCCTTCCGGGTCTCGCAGGTTTTGGATCCTATATAAGGTACCCGCGTCGGCACCATTTTCTCACTCGGCTGTGGACAGTGAAGAGGGGGGGTGGGAGTTAGGGCTGGCTGGGCTGTGTAGTGTAGTGTAGTGTAGTGCAGAGTAGTGTTGTGCTGTGCTGTGCTGCTGTTGTCCATAGGGGCTGTGTCCACTACTTCAAAGTCCATAGGGGCTGGCTGTGTTGTGCTGTGCTGCTGTTGTCAATAGGGTCTGTGTCCACTACTTCAAAGTCCATAGGGGCTGGCTGGACTGTGTTGTGCAGTCAGTTGTCCATAGGGGCTGTGTCCACTCCAAAGTCCTGTGCAGTGTCCCAGTCCTAAAGGGGTGCTGTAGTGTTGTCCAGGGGGTGCTCTGTCCATCAGGGGTGCTCCCCCCAAGTGCTAAAAAAAAAAAATCTTTTATCTGTGTTTGTGAATTGTGTGCGCAGTAGCCGCACGTGCATCAACAAAGTAGTGCCAAGCGTGCGCCTGTGTCATAAGTAAAGAGCCAGCTGGCTTGACCGTTAAAGGGTGCTGTAACCCCCAAAGTACACTCCAAACCAAATAAAAAAATATTTTCTGTGTTTGTGAATTGTGTGCGCAGTAGCCGCACGTGCATCAACAAAGTAGTGCCAAGCGTGCACCTGTGTCATAAGTAAAGGGCCGGCTGGCTTGACCGTTAAAGGGTGCTGTAACCCCCAAAGTACACTCCAAACCAAATAAAAAAATATTTTCTGTGTTTGTGAATTGTGTGCGCAGTAGCCGCACGTGCATCAACAAAGTAGTGCCAAGCATGCGCCTGTGTCATAAGTAAAGGGCCGGCTGGCTTGACCGTTAAAGGGTGCTGTAACCCCCAAAGTACACTCCAAATGAAATAAAAAAATATTTTCTGTGTTTGTGAATTGTGTGCGCAGTATCCGCACGTGCATCAACAAAGTAGTGCCAAGCATGCGCCTGTGTCATAAGTAAAGGGCCGGCTGGCTTGACCGTTAAAGGGTGCTGTAACCCCCAAAGTACACTCCAAACCAAATAAAAAAATATTTTCTATGTTTGTGAATTGTGTGCGCAGTAGCCGCACGTGCATCAACAAAGGAGCAGTGCCAAGCGGGCTCATTTCTTAAAGGGTGGTGTAACCCACAAAGTGCACTACTCTCCAGCAAAAATAAAAAAATATTTTCTGTGTTTGTGTGCGCCTTAGCCGCACGTATATATCAATATAACATAAATGGAGGACCAAACTTTCTCCGATAAAAATAAAATAGGGAAAAGAACCACTTCCTCCTAGTGCTGTTGCTGCTGCTGGGAGTTGTTCATCATCCCAGAGAGGAAGTAGGAACACCACTACTTTTACTAAACAATTGACCCTCCAACAGTCCCTAGCGATGAGGATGAAGTACGACAGCAGTCATCCTGAAGCAAAATGTATAACTGAGGCCTTGACTGCTATGTTGGTGTTAGACGTGCGTCTGGTATCCGCCATTAGTGCAGTGGGATTTAGACAATTGATGGAGGTAGTGTGTCCCCGGTTCCAAACCCCTTCTAGATTCCACCTGCATCCTCAAAGCAGCAGCGACAAGTGTGCGTCTGTCTGTTAAAGGGTGGTGTAACCCTCAAAGTGCTCCAAAAAATAAAAAACTATTTTTTTATGTGTTTATGACTTGTGTGCGATGTAGCCGCACGTGCATCAACACAGTAGCAGCGCCAAGCGTGCGCCTGTGTCATAAGTCAAGGGTCGGTTTGGACATCTGGTCCGGACTGAAGGACGTGCCAACAATTTCTGACAAGTCTACTGTCACTGCATATGCTACTGTCCTCAAAGCAGCAGCGACAAGCGTGCGTCTGTCTGTTAAAGGGTGGTGTAACCCTCAAAGTGCGCTCCACAAACATTAAAAATGTCTTCTTTTTTTTCTGTCTTTGTGAATTGTGTGGGCTGTAGCCGCACTTGCATCCGCAAAGCAGCAGTGACAAGCGTGCGTCTGTCTGTTAAAGGGTGGTGTAACCCTCAAAGTGCTCCAAAAAATAAAATACTATTTTTTTTATGTGTTTGTGACTTGTGTGCGATGTAGCCGCACGTGCATCAACACAGTAGCAGCACCAAGCGTGCGCCTGTGTCATAAGTCAAGGGCCGGTTTGGACATCTGGTCCGGACTGAAGGACATGCCAACAATTTCTGACAAGTCTACTGTCACTGCATATGATACTGTCCTCAAAGCAGCAGCGACAAGCATGCGTCTGTCTGTTAAAGTGTGGTGTAACCCTCAAAGTGCACTCCACAAACAATAAAAATATTCTCCTTTTTTTTCTGTCTTTGTGAAATGTGTGGGCTGTAGCCGCACCTGCTTTCTTAAAGCAGCAGCGACAAGCGTGCGTCTGTCTGTTAATGGGTGGTGACACCCTCAAAGTGTGCTCCACAAACAATAAAAATATTCTTCTTTTTTTTTCTGTCTTTGTGAAATGTGTGGGCTGTAGCCGCACCTGCATCCTTAAAGCAGCAGCGACAAGCGTGCGTCTGTCTGTTAAAGGGTGGTGTAACCCTCAAAGTGCACTCCGCAAACAATAAAAAAATTCTTCTTTTTTTCTGTCTTTGTGAATTGTGTGGGCTGTAGCTGCACTTGCATCCTCAAAGTAGCAGCGACAAGCATGCATCTGTCTGTTAAAGGGTGGTGTAACCCTCAAAGTGTGCACAACAAACAATAAAAAAATTCTTCTTTTTTTTCTGTCTTTGTGAAATGTGTGGGCTGTAGCCGCACCTGCATCCTTAAAGCAGCAGTGACAAGCGTGCATCTGTCTGTTAAAGGATTACATCGGTGACAGCATCCAAGTAGGCATGTCAGACAGTCCGTACCTGTACTGGCAGGAAAAAGAAGCAATTTGTAGGTCCCTGTACAAACTGGCTCTATTTTACCTGAGTTGCCCCCCCCTCCAGTGTGTACTCCGAAAGAGTGTTTAGTGCAGCCGGGAACCTTGTCAGCGAAAGGCATAGGAGGTTGCTTCCACAAAATGTGGAGAAGATGATGTTCATAAAATGAATTATCAACTCTTCCAGGGAGACCAGCCTCCAGAACGTACAGAGGGACCTGTGGTTGTGGATTCCAGCGGGGATGAATTAATACTCTGTGAGGATGAGGATGTACACAACACTGAAAAGGGTGAGGAATCGGTGGATGAGGAGGATGAGGACGACATCTTGCCTCCGTAGAGTCAGTTTGTGCAGGGACAGATTAATTGCCAGCTTGTTTTGTGGGGGCCCAAACGAACCAATCATTTCAGCCACAGTCGTGTGGCAGACCCTGGCGCTGAAATGATTGGTTTGTTAAAGTGTGCATGTCCTGTTTATACAACATAAGGGTGGGTGGGAGGGCCCAAGGACAATTCCATCTTGCACCTCTTTTTTTCTTTGAATTATGTACTGTTTGGGGCCTAGTTTTTCAAACTGCCATCCTGTCTGCCACTGCAGTGTCACTCCTAGATGGACCACGTGTTTGTGCCGCCCACTCGTATCTCTTAGCATAGTCATCCAGCTACCTCGGTGCAACCTTTTGGATATAAAAACACTATTGTGAGGTGTGAGGTGTTCAGAATAGACTGGAAATGAGTGGAAATTAAGGTTATTGAGGTTAATAATAGCATAGGAGCAGAAAAACACACAAATTCTGTGATTTTAGCTGTTTTTATGCTTTTTTAATAAAAAATACAGATCCAAAACACAAAACCCAGAACCCAAAACACGGAAGGGTGGTTTTGGCAAAACCAATCCAGATCCAAAACACGAAGAAAGATCCAGATCCAAAACCAAAACACAAAACACGAAAAGTGGCCGGTGCACACCCCTAGTTGCAGCTCAAACAGGAAAATACAAGCAGACACAAGACATCTACAGTACTCAACAGCAGACATCACTAACGAAGAAAGCAATGAGATCTCTTAACTATTTTGTTACTGGCAGACAATCACAGGTGTTTTCATACATTGACCACACGTCTGCTCTCTTGTACCCGCTCTTAATGAGGCCCGTAAGAGGGTCTGTAATACATTACTATGTGTAGGTACTACCAGAGTATCAGGAGGCCATAAGTCTATTCTAGAGGCACTTAACACATATATATATATATATATATATATATATATATACTAAGCCATGTTCATTACAAAATGTTCACATATATAAAATACTTAACAACATTATCACACAATGTAACGTCTTCCACAGAAGATGCGGGAAAATAATCTTGCAATTTGTATATTGTATTTCTATTTAAGGAGTTGGATGTGTATTAAAAGGAGACATTTAATATGGGTATACAGCGAGGGTAGGGATAAAGCTAGGCTTTCTGTCATCCAGGGCAGAGACTCAGCTTGGTGCTCCCTCTCCACAGTAGATAGTAGTCATCCTCTACCGTTATGACTGCTATATAATGCAGAGAACATCACAATGACCACCACCATACAATACATAGAGCATTGCAGTGAACATTGCAGTTACTGCAATATAATGCAGAGAACATCAATGTGACTATCATATAATGCAACATCACAGTGACCTCCTATTCCCTAATTAACCTTTTGGAGATATCTTCCATTCCTCTCCTTGTAGCCACGTTGTCCAGGTAGCAGGAAATATCAAGTAGTTGCCTGTCAAACAGTCCTGCCCAGGCTACTGTCAGCGAGGAGTAGGTGACATGCAGCCAGATTGGGTACAGGATGCCGGCACTCAAGACCCTGGTGGACAGAATCCCAACAGGGTTAGGATACCAACACCTGTAGGTAAGTATCCTACCTCTAAACCTAACCCTCCCTCCCTGCAGCCTAAAACTCTCACCCCCCCAGGATAAACCTAACCTCTCCCCTAATGCCTAACCCTAACCCTACCTTTGGTGCCTAACGCTAACCCTCCTCCTAACCCCCCTACTTACCGTCGGCATGCTGACACGAGGATTCTGACTTGTGACAGGATTCCGGCACCAACATTCTGAGCACCGGCATCCCGATAGCCAGGATTTAAACTACATCTCCATGCAGCCTATTGCTGCAGAACATGGTCCCTTTGAAGGGATAACTACATGCTGACCATCCTCCCTCCCTGCTCACCAGGATCACGGCTGAAATTCCGGCTACTCCGCTGGTACCCTCTCACCCGGGGCACATGCCCTGTCTGCCCCCCCAGCTACACCCCTGAGTGAGGGCTGTCCAGTGCATTGAAGAAACTACTAGGAGAAAACAGTATCTTAACTTTTAGATATATAAGTGGAATGTAAAACAGAACTTTGTCTACACACAAGGCAGCAATTGTATTATCATTAATTCATTTATCATATAGGAACCTTTTGAGTTTATGAGTATTATATTAGTATGAAAGTGAAAGTACATATTTGAGTTTACAGTCTCTTCCATTAATGTAATAAAATCTATACTACATATTATTACACCTGGGGTGCTAGAATCGGAAAAACCTTTTAACTGGTATGTTGTCTATTATCTATTATATGCTATACTATATACCAACATTCTCTATATAGTTCATAGCCTTATCTGGAATAGTGAGACCATTCATGGAGGTCAGCTTAATACTAATCAAGGATTGGTACCAGATACAATCATCAAAGCATTTTGTGTATAACAGAACCACATGAAAATAGACTCAACATATTTCATCAAACAAGAACTTTGAAATTTGGAGCCTAAAGACTATTGACATTTTATATATTGTATTGCACATCTTTTGCGTAGTCACCCTTGCAACCCCTCTAAGGGGGCGGAAGGAAAGCAGAGGGTGTTCAGCTGGTGCTGAAATTTTGAAAAGATGCCTGGGGCACAGAAATGCATTGGTTCTGATTTTACATTCTTATTTTATTCTTCATTTTCTTTTTCTTTGTTTTGCTATTTAAATGTCATGAGTGGAAGGGTGGACCTTTGATGACTTTTGTTATTTACATTTCATTAAAAGTTGACCATTAAGCTGGGGATTTGATATTCACCTTGCTAGCATTTAGGACGTCTTTATATGTCACATTTCAGAGTTAAAATGGAAAAACATTCTGCAAAACACCATTAGGGGTTATAATGCCCAAGGCTATGAAAATATTACATGTGGTCTATATGATCCCTGATAAAACATATTCAATAACTAGCAACATATTTTTTATTGTATTTGCAGCGTGGTAATTATGGAACTTGTATAGCCTTTAGCCACCGAAAAAAAGGTGATTTGGGAAATTAATCGATAAATATCCATTAAAAAAATATATATTAAATAATATTGAAAGCATTTAGAGCAATATATCTGACTTTAACTGTGAAACTGCAGTAAACATAAATTAATCATTCCAGACTGTAACATTTTATTAACAGATTGGGGGGTGGATGGAGTTTGGGACTTGGGGACCTGTGGTACTGCAAGGTTAATCACATAGGTAATAGATGAAAAGAGGCGTGCCATTAACTGAGGTTTCAGAGGCAAGAGTCAGATTAGCAAATTAAAAAGAGGCTGATTATGAAAGGAGGTCCACAGTGCCCATGTTTTATGAAAGGATGCAAAGGAGCTTCTCAAAATACTAGTAATATACTCCATCTGATATGTGTGCCAAACGCAGTTACAGGTCGTGCTATGATGAGATGGTATGGTTTTTCCATGAGCCTGCAATATGGCATGTTTCCACACTCAAGACATGCCTAAGGTTATGGACATGTTTGGAGAAGTCTAAGATAGGCAGAGGTAACAAGATGTGCTTAGGATCAGATGGAATTGGCCAATCTACAGTATAAACGCCCTAGCGGCAAATGACAGATGCATCAATATCCAATGCAGTTAAAACTTAACAAACTTATCTAAAATAAAAACACAGACACAGATGTAGCATTAAAAACTGACCAGCCTTTTTATTTAAAATATCCAATATCTACAATCAGATGACAACAAAATACTTGCAGGGCAAATTGCCCATTTCAAAGGCAAGTACTGAGGTCACCAAAATCCCTTTCAATACCCCAAGGCCCGGTTAAGAACAAAGGCCACTGACACTGTTACAGCAATCAGCCTAAAGGTATATTGCAGAGAAGTGAACCTATTGACAATCACACTGGCTCCTAGTGTGCCGTTCTTTCCTGCCATGCAAGACACCAATCAGGAGCCAGACCTGCCACCATAACTCAAACAAGCTCACACTAAGACCTAAAACTCACTTAAGTAAAAAATAAATGGGGGCCCTTCTCAGGAAGAAGGCCGCCGGCCATTCAAATAAAGAGGCTGCTACCTAATGGAGAAGCGAATTCATGTCTCCCAATATAGAACCCCCTGCCCCAACCAATCAACTTGCTGAAACAAGGAGGAAGAATGCTGAAATGGGGACCGTTAAGCCCAGTACACAGAGGAATACCCCACAAACCAAAGATGACAGATATCCACAAGTCCTTCCGCAATATCCAAGCAAAGTAAGGAATAAACAAAGTCAGTTAACAAGGAGTAAAGGAGGGTGACAGGGAGGAAAAATGGGGAAGGGCATGGGAATAACTTGACCCAAAGTAAAAACCTGAAAAAACCTGGCAACAGTACAACAGCCAATCAGTCTCCATGGTTCAGGGCAAAAATAGAGCAAAATCCCTCAAGGCTTTCACCACTACTGGTGACAAGCGGCAGAATGCTCCCAAGTTAAAATTAGATTTAGGAAAAATGCCAATTACTTAAAAACAACAAAGACTCTATCAGCAAGTGTGCACCATAATCTCTAAAGGACAACCCGCTCCACAGAATACAATGCTGGATGACCCAACCAAACTAAAAGACCATGACCAGGGAACCTCAAGATGCATGAACCATACGCTCTCAACCGGATATCCAGTCAACAAAGAGGCCCAGGACAGCATCACTGTGCAAATTTGGGAGCAAGCAAAAGGATATTGACAAGCCAAATGACCACAACCCAGTTGGTCAGATTTTGCACATTGCAACCTACACAAACCGAATTAAACATCCGGACATGAGACCTCAGCAAAGGTGAGACGGCATGCCAACCAACCCGCTTGACAGAATACAGAAGCTGGAAGGCCCAACAGAGCCGAAAGATGCACCTGGGAACTAACCACTGCATCAACCACATGCCCTCAACCAAAATTCTAGAAAATAAATAGACCCAGTACAGATGCAGTGGGTAAATCCAGAGGTTAGCACAGGGATGCAGAAGAGGTGACAACCTCATTGGTTAGGCTTCGAGCACTGCACCCAACACAAACTGTATCGAACATCAGGTCATGAAACCTCGTCCAAGGTGGGACTCTTGAAAGGCAGCAACAAACTCACGATGTGAAAGGACCAATGAAAGGCCAAGGCTAGATTAAACAAACATTACACATTAGGAGAAAAAAAACAATGGCCGTGAGGGCCAAAACCAAATGAATACAGCAAAAATAGGGTAAGGGCATACCTGTGACAGCAGTGCCCAACCCATAATGTACCAACTAATCAACAAAGTCTTAGCAAGTCTTAGCAAAGCGATACTGTTCGCATAGGCGCAAGAAAAATGAAAATGCCAGCAAGCCGCTGTGACACCACTGCCCTAACTGTTCCTAAATGGTAAAAGCCACCAACAAAGAACAAAAAATCTGGTGCCGGGGCTGTCCTCTCACTCACTTGCAAGGCAAGAAGGCTCCCCACTGATGCAGCACGGTACATTACCACAATCTCGAGGCATATAATGCTTTGCTAATCCTCACTAGCGCCAAGATGTGATAGTAAATTGATACTGGCGCTCACTCCACAATTCCAGCAATAGAAGGGCACCAGTGGAGACCGCCACTGCACATCATCCATCCGTTACAACCAGGACAAGAGCATGCCAAAGCCACATTACCGTCTTCTGCGGTAAATAGCGAAAAGAGCCGTAAACGCACCAGGGGAGAAAGGAAATGAAGCAAATAAAGAAAAGTCATTAGTACAACACATGCTGCGACCTACGGCAACCAACGGTAAATCGCGGTAACTTCCTCCTTTAGTCCACCCCACATTGCTAAGCTAATATATGATCATTCGCTATGGGAAACAGCACCTCTTTGCCCTTTGCACCTTGTCACTAGTAAGTGTCTAAGAGGATTAATGTAATCCAATTACCAAGCTACATTGCCTGGGCTAGAAGACAAATCTCCACTAAAACCTTGTCTTGCATCATCAAACCTTGTCTAAGCTCTGATGATGCAAGTGCCATACAAAGTGACTAATGCTGGGGAATTACAGGACATCCTTGACAGGCACACAGAGACACCATGCTATTAGTAGAGTAAAAGCATCACCCAGCCAAGCAAAACTGCAGAGCTCTCACCTTAGGAACCCGAAGAGGTGAAGAAAACTCTACACCAAATGTGCCATCACAATCCTCATCTGAAAAAGACAAAACATGAAAGAAATGTGCACGTGGGTACTCCTCAGTGCACAGAATACCACTGCTATGACTGGAAGGTTATGGTTTAGAAACAGCCACCCTCCCCCACAGTCTATCGATAATGCATCATGCAGATAAAATCCTATAATGTAGCTCCCTCTGTTGGATTCTTGCGGATTTTGGATTCTATAAAGGTCCTAGTGATCGGCGCCATTTTCACTCCGGGTGTGGACGGTGAACTGAATAGACATGTTGCTGTAACTGTCTGCGTCAGTGTGTTGTCCAACTTGTCCTGTCAGAGTCTGGGGCTGAAGGCGGCTGCTGTGTTGTCCATAAAGGGGCTGGGGTTGCAGTATATAAAGGGGGGCTTCAGTGGGTGTTGCAGCTGTTGTGTCACTTGTCCTGTCAATCAAGGGGCTGCTGCTGTGTTATACATAAGGGCTGCCGCTGTGTTGTTGTCCTGTCTATCAAGGGGCTAGGGCTGCAGTCGATAAAGGGGTGCTGTGTGTCCGGGGGGGGTGCTATTCCCCAGTATAAAAAAAATAAAAGTGCTTTTTTTGCGTGCGTTAGCAACTTAGTTGTTTTATTATTGTTTCGTGGCACTGACGGCCAGACTGCAGTTTATCCACGTATTTGTGACTCTGCAGGTGGTCTTTCTGCACTCGGCAGGGGTGCTTTGTTGTCCATAAGAATGGGGTGCTGTCTGTGTTGTTCATCAAGGGGCTGCTACTTCAATCAGGGGTGCTCTTTCCCAGTGTAAAAAAAATAAAAGTGCTTATTTTGTGTGTGTGCGTTAGCAACTTAGCTGCGCTATTATTGTTTGGTGACACTGCTAGCCAGACCGCAGTTTTTTGTCCATGTATTTGTGACTCTGCACTGCAGGTGGTCTGTCCACACTCGGCAGGGGTGCTTTTTGTCCATAAAAAAGGGGTGCTGTCTTTGTTGTTCATCAAGGGGCCACTGCCTCGTTCAGGGTGCTCTTCCCCAGTGTAAAAAAAATAAAAGTGAAATAAAATTTTTATTTATTTTATTTATTTATTAACAGTTTCTTATATAGCGCAGCATATTCCGTTGCGCTTTACAATTGGAAACATTGATAGAACAAAATTGGGTAATAACAGACAGACATAGAGGTAAGAGGGCCCTGCTTGCAAGCTTACAATCTATAGGGAAACAGGCATTGATACACAAGGATAGGTGCTATATATATTGCAATTTGGTCTGGCCAGAATGCAGAGTTTCTTGGTGGGCTGCATGATCCAGTCACACAGGAATGTCGGCAAAATGTCAGGAGTATGTGAAAGAAAGACAATATGTGAGGTAATGTGTGGACTGTGAGAGGGGATGTGATAAGACATGGAAGCTATGAAGGTTATGTGGTCGGTTCTGGAATCTGATAAGCTTGTCTGAAGAGGTGAGTTTTCAGGGAACGCTTGAAGGATTGAAGAGTAGAGGTAAGTCTTATTGTGTGTGGTAAGGCATTCCATAGAGTGGGTGCAGCCCGAAGAAAGTCCTGTAACCGTAAATGGGAGCAAGTAATGCGTGGGGATGAGAGACGCAGTTCTTGTGCTGAGCGGAGAGGTCGGGTTGGGAGATATTTTGAGATGAGTGAAGAGATGTATGTTGGTGTAATTCGGTTAATGGCCTTATGTGTAAGTAACAGTATTTTGTATTGAATATGGTAGAAAACCGGCAACCAATGGAGGGACTGACAGAGCGGGGCAGCAGACGATGAACGTTTGGCAAGGAAGATAAGCCTCGCAGCTGCATTCATAATGGATTGTAATGGCGATAGCCTGTTTTTGGGAAGACCAGTAAGGAGACTATTGCAATAGTCAATGCGGGAAATAATGAGTGCATGGATTAGAGTTTTTGCAGTGTCTTGTGTGAGATATGGTCGAATTTTGTATATGTTTTTTAGATGTATGTAACATGATTTTGAGACAGATTGAATGTGGGGAACAAAGGACAATTCAGAATCAAGGATGACACCAAGGCAACGAGCTTGTGGGGTGGGGTGGATTGTTGAGTTATCAACAGTGATAAAAAGATCCGATTGGTAACTGTTATTGGCTGGTGGAAATATAATTAATTCTGTTTTAGAAATATTAAGTTTCAGGTAGCGAGATGACATCCAAGATGAAATGGCAGAAATACATTCAGTGACACGGACCAATACAGATGGTGATAAATCTGGAGAGGATAGGTAGATTTGAGTATCATCCGCATACAGATGGTACTGAAATCCAAAAGAGCGGATTAGTTTGCCAAGAGAGGTGGTATAGATTGAGAATAGCAAAGGACCTAAGACAGAGCCTTGCGGTACTCCAACTGATAGAGGTAGCGAAGAGGAGGCAGAATCAGAAAAACGAACAGAAAAAGAGCGATCAGATAGGTAGGAAGAGAACCAAGAAAGGGCTGTGTCCTTAAGACCTAGGGATTGTAATGTTTGTACGAGAAGAGAGTGGTCAACAGTGTCAAAAGCAGCAGAGAGATCTAGAAGAATTAGAAGTGAGTAATGGCCTTTAGCCTTGGCAGTGACCAAATCATTTACTACCTTAGTCAGTGCTGTCTCTGTGGAGTGCTGGGAACGGAAGCCAGACTGAAGTGGGTCCAATAAGTTGTGGGTGTTAAGAAAGTGTGTGAGGCGGGTGTAGACAAGTCTCTCCAGTAGCTTGGAGGGGCATGGGAGCTGGGAGATAGGACGGTAATTAGAGAGAGTGTTAGGGTCAGAATTTTGTTTTTTCAGAATGGGAGTAATCACTGCATGCTTGAACAGTGATGGAAAGATGCCAGTAGAAAGAGAGAGATTACAGATTTTAGTTAGGGTTGGGATGAGCACAGGAGACAGAGCTTTACTAATTTGTGAGGGTATAGGATCTAGAGGAGAGGTAATAGAGTAGGAGGATGAGAAGAGTGTAGATACTTCATCTTCATTTGTGGGGTCAAATGAAGAGAATGTGCCAGAGGGTTCAGGTAGGGAATTGAGTAGGTCACTAGCTGAGGAAGAGAATAACATTTCATTTCAGATATTATCAATCTTGTCCTTGAAATAGGAAGCAAGATCTTGTGCACAGATAGTAGCAGGTGGCTTGGGTGAGGGAGGGGTAAGAAGCAGTTTAAATGTATTAAAAAGTCGCTTCGGGTTAGAGGCTTGAGCAGAGATAAGAGATTGGAAATATATTTGCTTGGCAGTGTCCAGAGCAAATGAATATTATCAATCCACAAAAAATAAAAATAAAGATATATATTTTTTTGTGTGTGTACGTTAGCAAATTAGTTGAGCTATTATTGCATGGTGATACTGCCGGCCAGACCGCAATTTATCGTCCACGTATTTGTGACTCTGCAGGTAGTTGGAGAACTACAGGCTGCTTTCCTCTGATGTAAACAGCAAGTCTTGGTCCTACTATCCCTAACAAGCTCCCTGAGTATAAAGTAACCATCTGTTTACTTGATGTTCTAGCAGCACCTCCACAAGCAAGGTCACCTCATTTCTATTAGATGTATAAATATTAAAAAACCTCCTCCAGATCAAAGATGTTTTCTAGGAACTGAAGAATTTGATCCTAGATTGATTTTCCCTCATACAAGTTTTCAAGAATCAAAACATTAAAATAAATAAATTAAAAACTAATCAATCCTTATGTCCTTTCCCTGTCTTCAGTCCATAAACATATTCCAACTCCGTTGGACCTCTGACGTAGTAAAGGAAAATATTCTTGGTTTTTAAACTTCCTTGGGGTCATATAGTTTATTAAACTGCCATCCTGTCTACCACTGCAATGCCACTATGTGCCATGTTGGAAGCTGAACTGCCACATGTTAGTGCCTCCCACTGCTGTCACTTACCTTAGTCAGCCAGCTAGGTGGATGCAACCTCTTGGCCAAAGCTCGATGAAATCAATATTGTGATCTGTGAGGTGGTTAAAGTTGACTGGAAATGACTGGAAATAAATGTTATACCGTAGGAACAAAAGCAGGCCCAAATTATGTGATTTTAGCTGTTTTTATGATTTTTAAAAAAAAATACAGATCCAAAACCAAAACTCGCAAGGGACAGTTTTGGCAAAACCAAATCCAGATCCAATACACGATGACATACAGATCCAAAACCAAAACACTGGGGTCAGCGCACATCCCTACTTGATACATATATCCGATCTATCAGTTTACAAGGAAATAGTGACATACAGTACCTTGCAAAAGTATTCACATCCCTTGGCTTTTACCTTTTTTGTTACATTACAACCTGTAATTTATTTTTTTTTATCTGAATTTTATGTGATAGATCTGCACAAAATAGTCTAATTTGGTGAAGTGAAATGAGAAAAATATAAAAAAAAAGAATCTTTATAAATAAAATTCTGAAAATTTGCATGTGCATATGTAATCACCCCCTTTGTAATGAGACCCCTCAAAAGTTGTGGTGCAACCAATTCCCTTCAGAAGTCATATAATTAGTGAAATGAAGGCCACCTGTGTGAAATCTAAGTGTCACATGATCTTGGCAGGTTTGTTGTGGTACCATGTTCTTTCTATTTGATGATGATGGATTTGATGGTGCTCTGGGGGATCATCAAAGATTTGGATATTTTTTTATAACCCAACCCAGAATTGTACTTCTCAACAACTTTGTCCCTTGTTTGGAGAGCTCCTTTTGTCTTCATGTTGTGATTCCTCTTGCTTAGTGGTGTTGCAGCCTCTGGGGCCTTTCAGAAAAGGTTTGTTTATACTGACAGATCATGTGACACTTAGATTTCACACAGGTGACCTTCATTTCACTAATTATATGACTTCTGAAGGGAATTGGTTGCGCCACAACTTTTGAGGGGCTTCATAGCAAAGGGGGTGATTACATATGCACATGCCAATTTTCAGAATTTTATAAATAAAGATTCTTTTTTATATATATTTTTCTCATTTCACTTCACCAAATTAGACTATTTTGTGCAGATCCATCACATAAAATTCAGATTAAAAAAATAAATTACAGGTTGTAATGTAACAAAAAAGGTAAAAAGCCAAGGGGTGTGAATACTTTTTTCTGGCCACTCTTCTATAAAGCCCAGCTCTATGGAGTGGTATGGCTTATTGTGGTCACATGCACAGATACACCAGTATCTGCTGGGGAACTCTGCAGCTCCTTCAGGGTTACCTTTGGTCTTTGTGCTGCCTCTCTGATTAATGCCCTCCTTGCCCGGTCTGTGAGTTTTGGTGGGCGGCCCTCTCTTGTCAGGTTTGTTGTGGTACCATGTTCTTTCCATTTGATGATGATCGATTTGATGGTGCTCCAGGGGATCATCAAAGATTTGGATATTTTTTTATAACCCAACTCAGCATTGTACTTCTCAACAACTTTGGGCCTGATTCAGACCCACTCGCAAGCGGCTGTTCGCTCGCAAGTGGGTCGATGTTGTGCTCTGCGCATGCGCACGACGGCGGGAGCTCCGTCGTGCGCATGCGCCAGACGCGACGAGCGAAGGACTTTCCTTCGCTCGTTGTGTCTGATCAAAGGGGGCGTGCTGTCGATGTTGATTGACAGCACGCCCCCTTTGGTGGGCGTGCCGGGGGCGTGCCTCCCTGACGGGGGCGTTCCCACGGGAACGCCTCCCGTCAGAAGCCGGCCCACTGACATCACTAGTGATGTCAGTGGGAGTGATTTTGGCTCTGATAGAGCCAAAATCACTCCGGGGCTTGCGGTTGAAAACCTCAACCGCAGGCTCCGGCTCGCAGTTTCGATGGTCGCGATGGTCAAGACCATCACGGCCATCAAACTGCACGCTCGTATAGGCTGTGGGTGGTGACCCACAGCTATACGAGCGTCCAGGAGGACGCTCCATTTTTATGGAGGGCGGCCCTCATTCAGAGCGTGCGCTCTGCTCAGAGCGTACGGCTCTGAATGAGGGCCTTTGTCCCTTGTTTGGAGAGCTCCTTTTGTCTTCATGGTGTGATTCCTCTTGCTTAGTGGTGTTGCAGCCTCTGGGGCCTTTCAGAAAAGGTTTGTTTATACTGACAGATCATGTGACACTTAGATTTCACACAGGTTGCCTTCATTTCACTAATTATATGACTTCTGAATGGCAAGGAGGGCATTAATCAGAGAGGGAGCACAGAGACCAAAGGTAAACCTGAAGGAGTTGCAGAGTTCCACAGCAGAGACTGGTGTATCTGTGCATGTGACCACAATAAGCAGTACACTCCATAGAGCTGGGCTTTATGGAAGAGTGGCCAGAAAAAAGCCATTACTTAGTGATAAAAATAAGAAGACACAATTTGAGTTTGCCAAAAGGCATGTGGGCAACTCCCCAAATGAATGGAGGAAGGTGCGCTGGTGGGATGAGACTAAAATTTTACTTTTCGGCCACCAAAGAAAACGCTATGTCTGGCGCAAACCCACACATCCTATCACCCCAAGAACACCATCCCCACAGTGAAACATGGTGGTGGCAGCATCATGCTGTGGGGATGTTTTTAAGCAGCAGGGACTGGGAAACTGATTCGAGTTGGATGGATGGTGCTAGATACAGGGATATTCTTGATCAAAACCTGTTTCAGTCTGCCTGTTATTTGAGACTGGGACGAAAGTTCACCTTCCAGCAGGACAATGACCCGAAGCAACACTTGAGTGGTTTAAGGTGAAACATTTAAATGTGTTGGAATGGCCTAGTCAAAGCCCAGATCTCAATCCAATTGAGAATCTGTGGTGAGACTTGAAGATTGCTGTTCACAAGCGGAAATCATCCAACATGAAGGAGCTGGAGCAGTTTTGCCTTGAGGAATTGGCATAAATCCCAGGGGCAAGATGTGGCAAGCTCATAGAGACTTATCCAAAGCGACTTGCAGCTGTAATTGCTGCAAAAGTTGGCTCGACAAAGTACTGACTTTAGGGGGCTGAATAGTTATGCACACTGAAGTTTTATATTATGTTGCCCTAAATGTTGTTTGATTCACAATATAATTGTATTGTAGGCAGAACATGCCTACAATACAGTTGTAGGCATGTTCTGTGAATGAAATGATGCACACCTTCAAGCAATCCATTTTAATTCCAGGTTGTGAGGCAACAAAACATGAATAATGCAAAGGGGGGTGAATACTTTTGCAAGGCACTGTAACTAAGGCACTAGGCACACTGCGGCTCAACCCCAGTAACATCACCAGCTGCTTCACTAAGACAGTTTGGAACAGAGAAGGGAAAGGAAAAATGACTTCATGGAAAGGGTAGTGGATAAGTGGAATAGCCTTCAAATGGAGGTGGTCAGGGTTGATACAGTAGAGCAAGTTAAATAAGCTTGGGATATAAATAATGATATTCTTACCAAGAAAAAAGGTTCAAATCAGGTTTGAGGTTACCTCAAGGTTAAAAAAGGGGGCAGATAAGATGGGTCAAGTGGTTCTTATCTGCTCAGCTGTCAAACTATGTACTTTTATGTTTCTATGGTTCTATGACTATTGGGTCAGAGCATAGCCACCTGCAATGTGACCAGCAGTGGAAACAGTCGGGAAACCGATAGATGGAATCCCGACCACCGGCTTCCCGACTGTATAATCTCGGCAAGGGATAAATGACAGGCATCAAAATCCCAACGCCTGTCATTTTCCCTACGCCGGGAGCCAGACACCTGGCTTACCGATCGAATGTAAGCTTGACAACGGGCGTGGACAGCCGCGGGGGGATGGTTAGGTTTAGGGTTCACGGGGGGGGACTTAGGGTTATGCACCCCCCAGGGAGGTTAGGTTTAGGCGGCGGTGAAGGGGGGGTTAGGTTTAGGCACTTAGAGGTGGGATTAGGGTTAGGCACTTAGGGGGGAGGTTAGGGTTAGGCACCCCTAAGGGAGAGTTAGGGGGTAGAATAGGTTAGAGAATACTTACCTGGGAATGATCAGGATTTTCAGTGTTGCCGGGATGCCGCTGTCGGTAAATCATACTGAATCTGACCAGCAGACAAGGGCAGTTTAAGAGGGTGAGAAAATTGGGGCCAGTGATCTTCTAAAATGGCCTTTGACAATTAGAGTATATTTAATAAATGCGAATGTATTCTGCAATATCCCGAAATCAACTCCATGTACAGGAAAATAAAGAGGCAGTTGTGAAGTCAAAGAAGAAATTGACAACAATAACGTAGAAGAATGGACAGCATTCAGCAGCCATAGCTCAATAGTGCAGGTAAGGAAAAAACAGTCCAGAAACAGAAATTAACAAAGTAAACATTTCCCATACAATCTGGTAACATTGGGCTTGATGCAGATGTGGATGCTATTCTGATATTTATGCAGTTTAACCGATTGTTAGCCATTGCGCATGCATGTAAGACACACTGTGCACGCAAAGCGATTGATATGCGATTACCCTCACACAGAGTCAGCATTTGTGGGTGGTAACGGGGGCTGGTTAGAAAAACTCAGGCGTGTCTGACGTGTTAAACACTGTTTTCTGAGCAACCACAAATTTGCCTCTTTGTTCTTGCGCACAGCAGGAGAGCCCTCTGTGTGTCTGGAGACCCTCCATGTCAGTGTAGACTTACTCAGAAGGCTGATGGCCACTGATCTGCATTCCATGTTTCTGATGTTACTGGTTTTGTGCATTAGAGGCAGATGTGAGAAGCTGTCAGTGAGCATCTCTAAGCATTGGACTGTGAGTGGCTCATTAGCATATCTTCACTAATGCAAATCCATCAGAGATCACAGCTGCGATGGCATTTGCGTCAACATTCCTCCATGAATTATATATAAGAAAATGCCACATGGAGGATATTTAAAGACAGGGCAGTAGAACATGGCCTAATGAAAATACTGTTACCATGTCATGCCAACAGGCAAACTCTCGCAGTGGAGGTGCCTTGCAGTCAAGCAGAGGAAACAGGAGCCCTCCAGTGGGAATCCCACTTCCGGTCATGGACAGCAACGGCCCCAGCCGCAGACATGATGGGCTAATCGATATCGCCATATTGGGCAAGCCCGATGCCGAGCGGCAGGAGCCTCTAGCATGGACAAATATTGCCATACACCGAAGCTTCATAGACCCTTCTGATCCTGCTTATGGAGCCAATAGCACTGTACACCTTGTTCCCATTATGGATACACCGCGGTTGGGACGCAGAACCCACACACTGGCCTTATGAACGCTGGCACAAATTTTACTAGTTATGCCAACTGCACTGTCACGTGGAGCACCAGCCAGCAGAAGGTACAGTGAATAGATTTCTGCTTTGAGCCGCTGGGCCACAATTCAGTCCCTAGCACAACCATAGACAGTGGAGTGGAGAAACGACCCCAGGGCTGCCCCTCCATTCTGCCTTCCGCCTGACCAGGACCCCAGGGCTGACCCCCCTCTCTGCCTGGCATGCCGCAGTCTGGTGGTGACATGCAGACATGCAGTTTCGCCCTCCTCTTGGCTACTGCACACCCGGAGCCCACTAAGGATGGGCTCCGGGGGTGCCCGGTAATGGGGTCTGTCCATCCCTGCATACGTGTGTTCATTGCGCAAACTCATCCAACTCTAAATTAGATCCTATATATAATTATTCATATATTATATATCATACTAGCATCTTCACCATGTTGCAAGCACGAGAAAAACCCAAAAAATTGGACTGCATAGGTAACTATAGCTGTTGTGTCTGGCAATGCCAACTTTATTTTTCCTATGTCTAACCCCACAGCTCTCACGCTCGCTGTGCCCTACTCTTACTTCCTGTCCTTCCTACCCATCTGTCTGTCTCTTCCTTTATCTGTATTTTCCCAACTTCCCCTGTCTCCATCTGTGTTTCCCCACTTCCCCCGAACTCTCTTCATAGTTCCACATTGTAACAGCTCCAATACTATTAGTAGGGGAAATCATATTTTGCTGCAGGTACTACTAATTGAATACTCAGTACCACTTTTTATAAGTGGCTTTCAAGTTTATTTCAAAATTAATCGCAGTAGATTCAGATGTCACAATGCCTTTTATAAGGCATAAGAAAAATTGATAAACAAAAGTTTGTCAGTATTTTTAAGTGGTTTTATATTTAGAAATGAGCGGGTTCGGTTCCCTGAGAACCGGACCCACCCGAACTTCGCGATCCAGCCCGGGTTTTCCCGCCTGACTCAAATCCCAAAACGAGGCAAAATGTCTTCATCCCACTCTCGGATTCTCGCGGGTTTTGGTTACTAGACCAGGTCATCAGCGCCATTTCACTCAGGCTGTGGAGAGTGAAGTGAACAGACGTGCTGTGTCTGTCCAGGGGTGCTGTGTCTGTCCAGGGCAGGGGCTGCTGTGTCCGTCAAGAATTGCTGTGTCCATCCAGGGACAGTGGACCTCATTCAGAGTCGGTCGTAAGCGGCCGCTCGGTCGTATGCATCCGATGATTCCAAACCATGCATGCGTACGGTTAGTTGTGCGCATGTGTGTACGAGACCTTGCGATCCAAAATGCTGTCGATTGTACGTTTATCAAGCAGGAAGTGGCTTCCGAGAGTTGATAGACACGAAAAGCCGTTTGTGGGTGTTGACGGGAGTGGTCGTCTAAAAACGCAGGCGTTCCTCACCGTTTTCAAGGTGTTTCAGGGGCGTACATAAATTTACTGCTACGACCAACATAGAAGGCCGGAAGTAGTGAAAACATCACTCTCCGAACAGGTTAGAGGCCTGGCTGATCGTACAGCTTGAGGTTGGGTATGTGCTCTCTGAAGCCCCAGAGTACAATCGATACTATCGAATGTGACTGATGTTATGTTTGATGTTTCTATTTTGTGCCATACAATGCAAGCAGCTAATAATCGATTGTTGAAGCTAAGAACACTGCTAACTGGCTTGCAATTGATTCAGTTGCGTTAGCATTAGTGAATAATAAGAATAAATAAATTTCATGGGGATGGCTTATTCTATGCGTTTTCTTGTTAATTTTTGGTGTAATTTGCACCCAACACAAGCGGCCACAACCATCAGAAGAAAATTAACATACAGCGTCTGACAACGATTGACTCGATCGCTAACTGCTATCACTCGCTAGCAAGAGGAGGTGCTTTGTTCACGTATGGGTGTCACTTTGGTTGCGATCGCCCGGCCGTGCGATTGTTATTTTTTCTGATTCTTGATTGTTAGGCGTACGACCGAGCGGCCGCTTACGACTGCCTCTGAATGAGGGCAGTGTCTGCTGTATCTGTCCAGGGGCTGCTGTGTACATCCAGGGGCAGTGGATGCTGTGTCCATCCAGGGGCTGCTGTGTCCATACAGGGGTTTCTGTGTCCATCCAGGGGCAGTGGCTGCTGAGTCCATCCAGGGGCTGCTGTATCCATCCAGGGCAGGGGCTTGCTGTATCCATCCAGGGGTTCTGTGTACATCCAGGGGCAGGAGCTACATTGTCCATCCAGAGGTGCTCTGTCCGTTCAAGGGGGCCCAATGTAAGAGATAATAAAAGCTAGTAATATTTTTTTTTTTGTGCTGTGCCCCAGTGTACTATATTATTTTTTTTAGTGTGTAGCTGCCAGTCAGACCGCAGTGTAATATTCATACACGTATTGTGACACTATAAGTCGTAGCACAGTGTAATATTCATACAACTATTGTGACACTGTAAGTGTAAATGCAGTATTTTAGTCATAAAAAATATTGTGACACTGTAAGTGGTAGTGCAGTATTTTATTCATAAAAAAATATTGTTGCACTGTAAGTGGAAAAGCAGTGTAATATTCAACACGTATTGTGACACTGTAAGTGGTAGCACAGAGTATTCATAAAAAATATGTGACACTGTAAGTGGTAGCACAAGGTTTTATTCATAAAAAATATTATAACACTGTAGGTCATTGATACCGCAGTGTAATATTTAAAATTGGTACAAATTGACGTGTGTTCTGTACCCCACTTTGTTTGTGTTTGTTGATATGGAGAACGATCAGTTGAGAGGAGAGCAGGAACCACATACTAGTGCTGGAGCAGCGGCTAGTGCCACCAGTCATGACGTTATTAGTCCATCTACGTCATCTACTAAAGCTGATGCCCAATGGCATACAGGACTTAAGTCAGGGCATCTACAATCAGAGAAGCGATTTTTTATATTGGTAACAGAAAACATCAAAAGGAAAGTTAGCTGCAGAAAGACAAAATTGGCAATATGCCATTCACCACATGAAGTGGCAAGGAAAGGCTAAGGCCTTGGCCTTTATTTATGACTGGTGGTTCTGCCTCTTATGATGATGTAAGCACAAGTGAACATGCTGACATAGAATTTGAGGATGCTTCTGTGGAAGTGCACCACGATAAGGAGGATATTTGTTTAGCTGACGCTAATAAGGATGTTGATGTTGATGATGTTGTTGATGAGGATGTTATTTGTGTAAATCAGGCACCAATTGAATAACAATTGTTGCCCATGATAAAGAAAAGCCCATTGTCATGTCTGGGCATAAGAGAAAAAAAATCCACTTCTTATGTGTGGAATTATTTCTACCCAAATCCGGTCAACAATTGTCAAGCCATCTGTACCCTTTGTAAAGCCAGAGTAAGTAGAGGTAGGAACCTTAAACATCTTGGAACCTCCTCCCTGTTATGTCATCTGCTGCGCACGCATCCAAACAGTTTTTGTAAAATTCAGAAACTTTGGCTAAAGAAGTAACAACAAGCAGTCTACTGTCAGCTAGCTCCCTTCTCTGCTAGATTCAAGAACCTGCCATCTTCACCACCAACACCTTCATCAACAATATCCTCAATCATAAAGTGATTGGTTTGTTTGGGCCCCCAGAAGACAAGCTACCAATGGACAGTTGACACTGCTGGCAATGATCTCTATGTGCACAAACTAGCTTTACAGAAGCAAGATGTTGTCGCCATCATCATCCGATTCCTCACCTTCATCCATGTCTTCATCTTCTTTCTTCACACAATATTAATTAATTTAATTGTAGGCAATGCTTTTAGACCTGACCAGATGTCAAAACTTGGTTGTGTTGACTCATCTGCATCACCAGTGGATCTTTTGGGAAAGCTTAGTTTTTCCTTGGCAGCTGCACTTCCTGGAGAATCTTATGGAGGAGCCACTGCTGCATCACGTGCCTCTTGAGCTGACAATTTGCTTACCAACAGGTCTTTGCATCTCTTCAGATATGTGTCCTTTGGGAAGAAGACATGACATATGACTTAAACCTAAGATCGAGCGCAATTGCCAAAATGTATTGATCCGATTGGAAGGTCCTGGCAACCCTTGGTTCCTGGTAAAGCGAATAAAGAACTTGATCTACAATTCCAATGTACTCTGCAGAATTGCTTCATTTCAGCTCCTCCTTCAGTTTATCAAGTTGCTTTTCCGATAGTATAAATAGGGGAATTTCCTGACTCAAGCTGGCAGTATCTGAACTCACTTCACAGGTGACTACTTCAAAGGGTTTCAACATTTCTTGCAGGTGCTGCAATCTTCCACATGCGCCTGCTGAATGGTGAAAATGTCCAGAAATTTTTTGGGCAAGAGAGAGCATCTGTCATTTTTAATAAAACTTTGCACCACCAAGTTGATTGCATGAGAAAAACATAGCACGTGTTGGAATTCACCTTGCTGTAATGGTCTCACAATATTGGTGACATTGTGAGAAATCATAAATCCTGGGGAGAATCCAAGCGAGGTAAGCCATTTTGCAATGACTTCCCTGAGCTTTTCTAAAATGTTGTCAGTGGTATGCCTCTTAGTGAAACCAGTGATACAAAGAGTAGCCTGCCTCTGAATGAGCTGCTGTTTCTTAGATGCTGCTGCTGTTGGTGGTGCTGAAGGTAATTCACCCACCCAGTGGGCTGTTACAGTCATGTAATCTTGCATTTGCTCTGTACCACTTGTCCGCATATCTGTGGCTAAGTGGACAGTGGGTACAACAGCATTTTGGAGGCCACTAATTTTTTTTTTTTTAAAGTCCCTGTACAGGCTGGGAATTGCTTTTCTAGTGAAGTGGAATCTAGATGGACACAGGACCTCAATTAACTGTCTAAAACTAAAACTCACTGCATTATTGGCAGATATTGGACGCACATCTAATACCAGCATAGATGTTATGATGTCAGCAGTGGCATAACTATAAATTTTGCTCCCCCATGCCAAAAAAGTTTCAAGCGCCCCCCTCCGCCCAAAGATCAAACACACCCAAAGACAATGTTTAAGGTGTGTGGTTACATGATACAGCAACGTGCCTTACACATTATGACACACTAAGTAATGCCAATTATAACACAGTGTGCCACACCAGAATGCCCCTTACAACACATTATGCCACACTGGAATGCCCCTTATAACAAATTATGCCACACTGCAATGCCCCTTACACATGCCACACAATAATGCCATGTATAACACATAATGACATACAGTAAAGCCCTTATAAAAAAATTATGCCATGCTGTAATGCCCCTATTTCACATTATGCCACACTGTAATGCCACATATAACACATTATGCCACACAGTAATGCCCCTTACACATTATGCCACACAGTAATGCCCCTAATAGCACATTGTGCACACAGTAATGCCAAATACACATTATGCCAAACAGTAATACCCATTACATCCCACCCTGACAGATCTACTTCACCAACCCTCCTCTCTGCTCCTGCCAGTCTGTCACCTCAGCTCAAGACAGGTTGCACAGTTTAACCTGTAAACTGTGTGTATCAAGTTAGTGCCCCTTATACAATGCCCCCTGTAGTTGTGCCCCAAAATGCAATGCCCCCTATACTAGTACCCCTTATGCAATGCCCCCTGTAATAGTACCCCTTATGCAATGTCCCCTATAGCAGTGCCCATTATGCAGGGCCCCCTGTAGTTGTGCCCATTAAAGTAGTGCCCCCTGTAGTTGTGCCCCTTCTAGTAGTGCCCCCTGTAGTTGTGCCTAGTAGTTGCCCGCTGTAGTTGCCCTCAGTAGTGAGCCCCCTATAGTTGCCCCTTGAGGTTGCCCCCAGTAGTTGCCCCCAGTAGTGAGCCCCCTGTGGTTGCCCCAGTAGTGAGCCTCCTGTGGTTGCCCCCAGTAGTGAGCCCCCTGTGGTTGCCCACTGTAGTGAGCCCCCTGCAGTGAACCCCCTGTAATTGCACCTAGTTGATCCCAATAGTGATCCCCCTGTAGTTGCCCACAGTAGTGAGCCCCCTGTAGTTGCCCCCAGTAGTGAACCCCCTGTAGTTGCCCCCAGTAGTTGCCCCCAGTAGTGAGCCCCCTTTAGTGAGCCCCCTGTAGTGAGCCCCATGTAGTGAGCCCACTGTAGTGAGCCCCCCGCACGCACACAAACAGAAAATAAAAAAACACTTACCTTTATCCCCGCTCCAGTGCTGCTGCCATCCATACCCCGGCATCCGCTCCTCGGCACTATGGGAGTGATGTCATGACGTCACTCCCATAGTGCTCTGCGGGAACCGGAAGATGGAGCTCACTCCTGAGCTCTGTCCCCGGCGTCCGCTCCTCGGCACTATGGGAGTGATGCCATGACATCACTCCCATAGTGCCCTGCGGGACCCGGAAAATGGAGGGAGCTCCATCCTCCGGCTGCCACCGGGGGTTTGAATAGGAGCCGGGCGCCCGCTGGTAACACACTCAGCAGGCGCCTGGCAGATGGAGGCCTGCACCCTCCATAGTTATGAGTGGTGTAACTACTGCCCCCATCGCCCCCAAGCTACCCAGCACCTCCAAGCCACTGCAGGGGCTGCGGGGGCAGTAGTTACGCCACTGGATGTCAGTGATCCGCTGTGCAACTGGATGACTGCTGACATGCTTGCTCCCCCTTGCAAAGGATTGTTTAACAGTCAAGTTTTTTCAAACTACTACTAGTAGTCTTCCTGTCCTTTTCTAGTATGAAGATTCACTCCCAGCAGCAGCAGGTGTAGCGCTCAAAGATTCTTCTGGGGCAAGGACTGATGTGAATGATTTAAATATTTTTTGTATTTTTTTTGTAAATGCCTCCCTCCTCCCCTCCTCTCTCATAAATTTGCTTCAGAATCAAAAAACTTTATTAAAATTTACTACTAATCAAACCTTTCTTTCTCTGCTTTCAACTACATACATACTTCAACTCCCTCAAGCATCTTGAATAATAAAAAACATTTGTTTCATTATGAGCAATGTTGGAATTTGTACTGCCACATCTGCTTCAATCTTTGATATGCAGTTGCTGAATGCTGAAAAGTCCAGAAATGTTTATGGCCACAGACAGCATCTCCTGCATGCCCCTTTCATTTAAAAAAATATTCTGAACCATCAAGTTGATTTTGTGGGCAAAACAAGGGACATATTGTTCACCCATGCTCTCCCCTCCTCATAAATTTGCTTCAGAATCAAAAAATTATATTAAATTTACTACGAATCAACCCTTCCTTTGCCTGCCTTCAACTATATACATACTACATCTCCCTAAGGCCTCTTTATTAATGAAAACATATGTTTCCTTATGTGCCATGTTGGGTGTTGAACTGCCACGTGTGTGTGCCGCCCACTGCTGCCGCTTAGCTTAGTCAGCCAGCTAGCTTTATGCAACTTTTGGGCCTAAACTGGATGAAAACTATATTGTGAGGTGGTCAAAATTGACTGGAAATAAGTGGAAATTAATGTTATTGAGGTTAATAATACTGTAGGAACCAAAAAAGGCCAATTTATGTGATTATATCAGTTTTTATCAATTTTTGAAAGGAAACACAGATCCAAAACCAAGACACGCAAGGGCTGTTTTGGCAAAACCAAATCCAGATCCAAAACACAAATGAGATACAGATCCAAAACCAAAACACAGGGGGTCCGTGCACACCCCTAATTATATTCATATGGTGAGGCTGTATAGCAGGGATGTGCAGTCAGGGAAGGCAAGGGAGGCGGAGCCTCCCCTGTCATACGCCTGAGTTTTGATATAAAAATTATTATAATAATACAAAGAAGATATTTATAACTTATAAACATCTTCATTGTTTATTGTAATCATTTTTATAGTTAACACTCACCAGCTTTGTGGAGCTCCCTGGGACTGCAGGGAGACGAGAGATGAGGCAGCAACAGCTCAGCCTCGCTTCTGTATAGTCAGACCCTGCTTGCAGAGCTGGGGGTGGGGCCACACCAGAGGCATGCGTCTGAGAATGTGTGGCGTGACTTGAGCACTGATGGACACCTTGGATGAGTCAAGTGACCAGGAAGTGCACTGCAGTGTTTAGAGATTGGAATTCAGTCAGCAGCAACAAGAGAAGACAGTGATGCAAGTAGGAGAATCAATATACACTGAAACTTAATGTAGTGAGGGGAGAGTTACAGTGAGTAGGGGGTGAGACAGGCTCCCAGCACTCAGACCCATTTCCATGTGTGCCTCATCAGCCATTGACCTCATTGCACGTCACTTCTGTATAGTCAGATTATTAGCTTCTCGCACTGTAATTGAGGGCTTCCCATCAGCGAGAAACGGCTGTTTAGTAAGGTTGGCTGCTTCTTACTATGTCATTGACGGCTTCCCAATATCAATCAGACTGAAGGAAACAATTATGTATTCATCAAATAGTGAATGCCCATGAATCGATCTATTATAACAAATAATAGTTTCCTTAGTTAAATGAGACTCCAAGCTCTGTTGGACTATCTTCAGGTTAAACTACCTGCTACAGTAACTAGAGAAGCAAAGAGACAGCTACTGTAGCTCTGTATATGTTATTTTCCTCCATGTTTATGCAAGTTTACATGCAGTTGGTGATCTAATTTTTACATTAAAATTCGGATATACAGTAATTGACGTTACTTTCTGAGTTTCCTACACGTTAGACAAAATTAAATTAAGTACTCTTGTTAGCCTTATTGGCCCCAAGGTCACAAAATGAGTGCAATATATGCTAAAATTGTGCATGCAAAAGCTTAGCAGTTCTGCAAATATGCAGAGCCAAACACATGTTGAGATTTGCCTGGTTCAGTACCACCAGCGTATGTGCCATATTTACAAGAAGAGCTCAAATAGCATATTTATACCCATATGCAGAGCTCTCCGCTCTGCATTGGAAGTACAGGTGCCAGATACAGTATATGACAGGTGTATTTGCACTTCAACAAAACCAATACAAAAATGTGTGTACAGCCTCAATTAGGCTCCTTAGAGATTACATACTACTTGTTATTATTAATTTACTGATGTTAACTCTTTTACATGTGCCCTGCATATTTTGGGTGTACTGACTCATCAACATTACCACCTTACTATGTTATAGAACCACTTCCCATTAGCTTACTTTAAAAGGAAACAAAACACTTAAGATTAAAGTACCAGCACTAGTTTCCAGGGGTGTATTAACAGCCATGGGCCTCCCAGCCCTGCATCTTACTTTTCTCTATCAAGTAAAGCGGGTCCCTCCTGTGCAGCGCCATCTTCCCAGTGATATTCGGTAAGATGGCGCATAGTGCCAGAACCTTTGCTTTCACTGTGCAGTGTCATCTTCCTGAACATGTCACTTGGAAGATGTTGCAGTGAAAGGGAAAGAACATGCTTGCCGGAGCAAGGTAAATATTCTTCAGGTGTATGGTGTGCGGTGCTAGGCTGCCCAGCCCCACATCTTACCTTGCTCCAGCAAGTGAAGTGGGTTACTCTTCCGTGGTGCAGTCTACCCAGTGATATTCGGGAAGATGGCGCATGTGAACAGTGCCAGAGCCTTTGCCTTTACTGTGCAGTGTAATCTTCCAGAAGCTGTCACAAGGAAAATGATGCAACGGAGGAAGAGGGACCCATTTGCCAGAACAAGGTAAGTATACTTTGGGAGCAGGGTGTGCAGTGTGGGGCCCCCTGGACCCAGGGGCCCGAGTGCACTGAACACCCTGCACCTATTATAAATACACCCATGCTAGTCTCTCATGTAAGTGTGTTTTAGCCTAACTTCCTGAAATGTCCAGCAAACACATAGATTTCAGTTAGTTCTCCCACACGCCTCAGAGAGAAGACCAATCTCTAGGTTCAGAGGCTTGATGACGTGATTTGCATTGAATCTTGTATTTAGCCCCACTCCCACACTTTATGATACAGTGATTCATCCCAATTTGGACCTCCCCTCCAGGAATCTCCTGAATGGGAGGAAAGCAATTCAGCGAGAATGGTTTAGCATGCAACACATCATATGTCCTCTACTTGATAGCTATATATTAGTGGAACTCTCATTAACCAATACTATGTAAGTCACTGTTTTCAAGGAACACTGCAGTATATAATTCTTATAATGATTATGGTATTGCTTTAATTAGAAAACACTCCTAGTAAAGTATGGCAGAAATTAAAATAAGTATGAGTATTTCATAGTGCTTTCATAGTTTCTCTTTCTTACAGCTGTTCTATTTATTTACCATTGCTGTGAGTGGCTCATTTACATCCAATAAAGACTTTTGCACCTTCATTATAAATGCCTTCATAGTTAGATACAACTTTCTGTCACTGCCAAAATAACAAGCCAATTACACTATTTGCAACTATTGAACCTCATACATCATCCTGTTGGCAGATAATCAATACAGAGGGCACTCTATTAATATATACACAATACAGAAAGCCTCTCAGTGACTGCCACACCATAAAGAGAGTTTTCTAGTGACATCCTAGTACCCACCAATGATTTAATAGCATCCTTGTAACCAACATACAATACAATAAGCATTACTTTGACTCTAACACAATACAGACAGCATTCTTGTGATGGCCACACAATACACAAATAATCCTTGAGACTGCCACACGATGCAGAGAACAAAATGTACATTTTTTAATACTGTATTTTATTATATCATATTATATCAGCTTGTCTCTGGTACAACATTATTTTCTTTGCAATTTTTAATTCATTCTCCAGCTAAATTACTCTAAATACAGTACTTTTTATCTTAAAGATTAAAGTGAATAAAGCAAAGCATGTTACTGAAATTATTTCCTGTAATAAGTAGCATTTGAAACTACAAGGTAATTGGCTACATCTGTCTTGATCTATGACCCATCAGTGAAGTAATAAATTATGTTTTGATGAGGATAGCAAATAAATTATCTGCACCAGACATATTAATAATACAATATACATGAAGTTGCAGATTATAGCTACTACTAGACTAAGAAGTGCATATGCCATATCTTGTAAATGCCTAATACTTTATAAAAAAACCCTATAAAATAAAATCTACTCTAAAGTTCACATGACTATATTGATATTTCCTCACTTAATGCTTACATTATCTCTTGTTAAGGTCAAGATTTTACCATTAACTTTGGGTGGATAATATGGATGTGAAATGGATCATACAGCCTTGTCCTTGAGTTTCAGGCAATCTGCCAAAGAGAACACAATCACCCATGGAACAGAAAACACAGTGAGACACTTAAAGTTGGGAGCTAGCTTCAATAAAACAATTAAAGAAGATAGACCAGTTACTGTTCTATTTTTTCCCTTTTAACCTCCCATGCTTACTGCTGATTACATCAGTGGAGCAGCAAATGTCCATCTTAGTGGAATGAAAGCTGTTAGACTTGTGAGATAAGGATCTCCTCACCTTGCAAGACTAATGCTGGGTACACACCTTTGCAATCACTGGTCTGAATGGGTTAAACGCTTCAGATCAGCCAAGTAGTGTGTATCCATCTTGAACCCCTGTGACACCATACACACTGAGATAGAAATAACTCAGGGTGTATGTACTTCTATGGGATCAGGAGGTCAGCATTAGGGAAGCCAATCCCGCACCATTTTTGTAATTCTGGGATAAGGGATTGAAATAAATATGAATCCCAGGATTCCCTGGATTGTGTTGTACATAGAAACTATTATTATTAATAATAGTAGTAATAAATGCCCTCATAGGGCCCCCACAGAAAAAACACACACTGGCCACAGAAGATAAATAAAACTGACATTCATGTTTCATTGCCCCAGCCCCCCACTGAAGAACCTTGGTCCCTGACGTCACCTGTCAGATGCCTCACTGTGTCCCTCTCAGGCTCAGTCAATGCTCACTTCATCTTGAAGAGCCAGAGACATAGACTCACGCGCAGTGGAAGAAGAGAAGAGAGAAGCTCCACCTCTCAGGCCCTCCATTGCTCGCCTCAGCCACCATCACTACTGTACTGTCTACAGCGCAGTATCACTGTGCAGAAAATTGCAGACAGTGCATTTTGTTTGGACTGAACTGACTCTGTGCGGCTGTGTGACCTGTGATGTCATGCTGCCACATTGCCATTCATAGATCATGGCTGCATATGAGCCTTTGGAATAGCTCAGCACTGCCCGGGCCAGAATAATTAGTTACTACTGCAGTGACTGAGCCGCTGCAGAGCACATGACACCTGCTGTAAGTAATCCTGAAATCCCAGGATTGAAGCCTCCAATCCCAGGATTAAAATCCCGGATTTGCTTCCCTAGTCTAAAATATTAAACAGCACATACAGTAAGATACGACCTCTCAATCCGACAGTTGCAGAAGCATTGCAAAAGCATATTAAGTCTTTTATCGGTTAATGCTCTTCCACCACTCCTGCATACACACCTAATTGTCGGGCCGATCACCCAACATTGTATAGGTGTGTACCCAGTTTAAGAGATCAGTGGAAACCTGTATGCTGTCAAACCCTGTGCCACCCCAGCACATGTGACATTAGGACATCACACTGAGTGGACAGGGTCCACTGGGACCAGGAAGCAGCGGAGTGCCTGGAGCATTCTTAGGATATTCTGGGCATCTCTGTGATGGCTCTCTAGGTTGTGCTGTGCCATCCCAGGCACTCTGCCTGCCAAGAATAGGTGCCATGGGGCAGCAACTGTGCTGCCTCCGAGGCCGGGGGCATTGGCACCACTCTCATCCCAATCTACAAGCCTGATCTAACTGCTCTTTACTGTTGAATCCAATCCAATCCACTTAGAAACCCCCCACCACCACCACCTTGCTGGGTGAAAAAGAAAAATTGTGAATAGAAAAATCAGACTGACAAAAAAAGCAGAAATTGTTCCATCACCATATTAATTGCAAGATGTAGTATTTTTACCAACTACAGGTCTGTAGGAAGCACTTTTTTTAAGTTGTAGCATTATGGAGGAACCATACTAAGCATAGAATCCATACTTTGTGAGGAGCAAAACCTTTCCATGACTGAAACCTGATGTTCACCTGGTTGCAACTGAATTAAACTTATGCAATTGCAATGCTGATTGGATGTCTTATGACATAAGGGATGCCCTTGTCAATCTATGCATGTCCGCTCATTACCAACTCAAAACAAAAATAAGGTTGCTAAACTAACATTCATGTAACCCCCAGTGTCATGTTGTCAGTAAATAGGATAATGGAGTCTAGCTTCACTAGCCACGGCAGTAAACTAAGTAAACTACAGCCTATGGACAGGAATTGAGCGATGAACCATCAATGTTTATGCCATCGATAATGAGTTTCCAATGTTTTTTCCATCCTTAGTGCTTCTATTGCTATGTCTCATCATGCTGTGATTGGCTCCGGTAGCTGGTCTTCCTGCCTACTATTGTCTTCCTCACTTTGGGGTCTATTTACTAAGATGCCATTTTTCGTGGTGAAAAGGACCCTCCTGCTTTGCCTGCTAGCGCTGTGAAGCAGGAGCTGGCTACCGCACATATTACTAATAATAAACCCAACGAGGAGGGCGAACGTTAAATCACCCCCACGGCAGTATAAGCAGCACACATGAGACGCTGTACTCACCATCACCAGGTCTCCGTGCAGCAGGAAGCAGAGAGGAGGGTTTTTTTCTAACAAACTTTATTTACAAACGGCCAACCTGACACAGCTCAAGTTCTGCTTCTCCAGTGAGGAGAGGCGTTATCAGCGCTGTAGAAGACACGTGACAGTAAGTGACATCTCCTGGAACACTTAGCGCTGCCATAGGTGTTTATGGCAGGGCTAAGTGTCCCAGGTGCAGTGTGATATTGTAGCCTGCACTTAGCACTGACAGGCTGCAGGCAGAGAAAATCCCTTTAGTACATACTGAGAAGTGGCATGTACAGGGATTTTCTCTGCCTTTAGCATTTCTTACCCCTTTTCTCCCCTTAGTAAATAGACCCCTGCAGAATCTGCATTGGAAGTCAGACATCCGGCACAACAGCATGGGCAGTTTACTCAGCACTGTTTTCTCAGTTGATGACTCACTCAAGATTCAGGTGATTGACTACTGATTGGTTCAAATTAGGGGTGTGCACCGGACACTTTTCGTGTTTTGTGTTTTGGTTTTGGATCTGGATCTTTCTTCGTGTTTTGGATCTGGATTGGTTTTGCCAAAACCACCCTTCCGTGTTTTGGGTTCTGGGTTTTGTGTTTTGGATCTGGATTTTTTCTTAAAAAATAAAAAAAAAACGCTAAAATCACATAAATGGGCCTTTTTTTGTTCCTACGCTATTAATAACCCCAATAACATTAATTTCCACTCATTTCCACTCTATTCTGAACACCTCACACCTCACAATATTGTTTTTAGGCCAAAAGGTTGTACCGAGGAAGCTGGATGACTATGCTAAGCGACACAAGGGGGCGGCACAAACACGTGGCCCATCTAGGAGTGGCACTGCAGTGGCAGACAGGAAGCCAATCAGCGTTATGGTGCCCATTTGCATGTAGCACGAACCCGGGAGATCCGTGCTACATGCATCTGTGTGATTGGCACAGAGCAATGACAGGTCCGTGAGACCCGTCTGTGCTGCTGTGGTAAAAAAAAAAAAAAAAAACCTGTGTAAAAAAAGAAAAAAATGGCGTGCACCCCCCCAAAAAAGAGCAACCAGCCCCGGGCATTAGTAACCCAGTGCTGGGTGTGCTTAAATACAGGGGACAAACGACGTAGGGGTCCCCTGTACTTAAGCACAACCAGCACCGGGCTAGTCAGAACCAGCGCTGGTTGCCAAAATACGGGGGACAAACGACGTAGGGGTCCCCTGTATTCTGCGCAACCAGCTCTGGGCTCTGATCCGGTCCTGGTTCTGGAAATATAGGGGACAAAAAATGAGTAGGGTTCCCCTGTATGTTCCAGAACCAGCACTGGACTTTTTCTAGCGGGGGGCTGATGCCACAGCCAGGGGAGCCCTTTCACCGGGCCCCCCAGCCGCAGCATCAACCCTGACCGCTAGTCAGCCCAGGCCGGGGATCCCTGGAGAGCTGGGGACCCCCCCAATAAAGGGGTCACCCTCTCCAGGGCACCCCAGGCCCAGGCTGATAGCCCGGGGCTATCCCCGCCACCCCTGGTGGCGGTGGGTGGCGGGTTGATTGTGTGGTGTGGTGTAAATAAAGAATATCAAACATTGTCTTTACAAGTAGAACTGCAAGTCCCAGCTAGCCTGCCCCGCATGCTGGTACTTGGAGAACCACAAGTACCAGCATGCAGGGCATTAAGGGCCCACTAGTACCTGTAGTTCACCTGTAAAAAAAATGTTTAAAAAAACACAGGACACACACACCGTGACAGTATAAGTTTATTAAACATACATACACACACACACATGTACACATACTCACCTATGTAACCTGTAGCATCGGTCCACTTGTCCGGTAAAGTATCCCTAGGGGACCTGTGAAAAAAAACATACTCACCATCTCCTATGCGAGGTTCTGTCCTCTTCGTTCCAAAGTAGGCATCCCCGGACTTGGCAAAAAAAAAAAACGAAAACGCGATCCACGAACTTAGTACCGTTCTATAGAACGGTACTTCCCGAATGAGAGCTTAGCGGCGGGGTATCACCATGGAAACCCCGCTGCTAAGCGTTCATTGGCTGAGAGAGGTCATCTCCCGTCTCTCAGCCAATGAACGGCTCCCTCCATTGTAGTCAATGGTGGGAACCGCAGGGTAAACTTTAATAACCTTGCGGCTCCCAGCATTGACTACAATGGAGGGAGCCGTTCATTGGCTGAGAGAGACGGGAGATGGCCTCTCTCAGCCAATGAACGCTTAGCAGCGGGGTTTCCATGGTGATACCCCGCCGCTAAGCTCTCATTCGGGAAGTACCGTTCTATAGAACGGTACTAAGTTCGTGGATCGCGTTTTCGTTTTTTTTTTTTTGCCAAGTCCGGGGATGCCTACTTTGGAACGAAGAGGACAGAACCTCGCATAGGAGATGGTGAGTATGTTTTTTTTCACAGGTCCCCTATGGATACTTTACCGGACAAGTGGACCGATGCTACAGGGTTACATAGGTGAGTATGTGTACATGTGTGTGTGTGTGTGTGTGTATGTATGTTTAATAAACTTATACTGTCACGGTGTGTGTGTCCTGTGTTTTTTTTAAACATTTTTTTACAGGTGAACTACAGGTACTAGTGGGCCCTTAATGCCCTGCATGCTGGTACTTGTGGTTCTCCAAGTACCAGCATGCGGGGCAGGCTTGCTGGGACTTGCAGTTCTACTTGTAAAGACAATGTTTGATATTCTTTATTTACACCACACCACACAATCAACCCGCCACCCACCGCCACCAGGGGTGGCGGGGATAGCCCCGGGCTATCAGCATGGGCCTGGGGAGCCCTGGAGAGGGTGACCCCTTTATTGGGGGGGTCCCCAGCTCTCCAGGGATCCCCGGCCTGGGCTGACTAGCGGTCAGGGCTGATGCTGCGGCTGGGGGGCCCGGTGAAAGGGCTCCCCTGGCTGTGGCATCAGCCCCCCGCTAGAAAAAGTCCAGTGCTGGTTCTGGAACATACAGGGGAACCCTACTCATTTTTTTCCCCTGTATTTCCAGAACCAGGACCGGATCAGAGCCCAGAGCTGGTTGCGCAGAATACGGGGGACCCCTACGTCGTTTGTCCCCCGTATTTTGGCAACCAGCTCTGGTTCTGACTAGCCCGGTGCTGGTTGTGTTTAAGTACAGGGGACCCCTATGTCGTTTGTCCCCTGTATTTAAGCACACCCAGCACTGGGTCACTAATGCCCGGGGCTGGTTGCTCTTTTTTTGGGGGGGGGCACGCCATTTTTTTCTCTTTTTACACAGGTTTTTTTTTTTTTATTTACCACAGCAGCACAGACGGGTCTCACGGACCCGTTAGTGCTCTGTGTCAATGACACAGATGCAAGTAGCACGGATCTCCTGGTCCGTGCGTGCATCTGTGTCATTGAAATACACAGCAGCACAGACGGGTCTCACTGACCCATCTGTGCTCTGTGTCACTGTCAATCACACAGATGCATGTAGCACGGATCTCACGAGTCCGTGCTACATGCAAATGAGCACCATAATGCTGATTGGCTGAGAGCCGTGACAGACGGCTCTGTCAGCCAATCAGCACTTTGCCCATTAAAGGCAAAGGCATTTTTTTTAAAATGGCCGCTCGAGGCAAAACCTCGAGATCCGACAGCAGATCTAGAGGTTTTGCCTCGGGAGAGGGATCCGGGGCAGACAGGGAGATCCGAGCTTGGGCTCGGATCGCCCCGGATCCCCGAAGTTCGGGTGGGTTCGGTTCTCAGGGAACCGAACCCGCTCATCCCTAGTTCAAATCAATCAGGTGTCAGGTCACAGGCCTGCACGCACACCTTAGGCAGCCCACAGTATCTTCCCTCTGCATCTCAGCCAGCTCCCAGGGATCTCTTTTTGAATCCAAGATGGCCAATGTGAAACTGCTGTATCCGAATAGTACAATTTCACATTGGCCATCTTGGATTAAAAATGAGACTGCCTGATCATAGTTGCCAAGTCCGCTTATAACAAGTGGAACTGGGCTTGGTTTTTTTTCCCAGTTGCTTGTTTTTTTTATGGTAGCTTGTTGCTTGTTTTTGGGCTTATTTTTTTTAGGTAGCTTGTTTTTGGGCTTGATAGCCAGGTCCCACTACTAAGGTGAGCAAATGTTATATAGCTCCTTCACCAATCCATTTATGTTTAGCTGTATATCTCTCTGTATATGTAGTTATATAGATTTGGTTAACTAGAATGACTCATTTAAACGATCAATAGAAGTTAAATTTTCCCATATGTCAGTTATTTTGTTTTGACGTGTTTGTTTAAATTACTCTTTTGTCCTGTACTTTACCACGCACAGAGGGCCTGATTCAACAGTGCACACTAGTTGCTTGGGAATCTGCACAGGACCGATTCTGCGCATGTGCAGAACGGGTCCTGCTATATCACACAGGCACCTGTATGCATTTGCCTGATTGACAGGCAGAGGAGTTTGCGGGGCAGAGACGGCCTGCATTCCTGGAAATGGGGACATGTTGCTCCTGTTTTCTGCATTCCTGGGAACGGGGGCATGTAGTCCCCATTTTCCGGGAGTGGCAAGGCTAGGATCTGTATCCATGGACGCAGACTTCCCTGCCTTGCAGGATGACAGAACATGGCCAGCTTCAGCTACCGCAGCCTGACCAAAAGTGCAACCATTGCAATCGATGGTTGCAATGGTGATCCCAGACTGCAACCTCGGTCGCAGCCTTGGATCGCAGATGCAGCAAGAAGATTTCAGACACCTTCTGCTGCATTTGCTTGTGTGCGGCTTTGCAATTCTGTCCTATGCCGAATCAGGCCCCGAGTGCCCTGCGCTTTGCTTCACACAGTGGAGTCTATTCGTAGAGCAGGGAAAAGCTGCGCTTTGCAAATATTTATATGTATTTTAATAAAATGAACAATAAACAATAATATTTGTGGTTTTCATTAAATTACCCCCACCCCCGTACCACCATATTACGTTGGGCTTATGTTTTGGGCTTTATCAGATTGGGTTGGGCTTGTTTTGGGCTTGTTTTTCACTCAAGAGTTGCTTGTTTCTCATTTCAGAGTTGGCAACAGTGTGCCTGATCTCTGCAGGCTGAGATGGGGGTAAGAGAAGGTTTCAGTGGACAGTGGGGTCAGGTCATGTATGTTCGGGGGGAAGGGTTATGTGTCACACAATGCCCTTAGCGCGCACCCTCACCAATATGACAACTGCTGGTCATGGTGTAAAAGCAACAAGACAGTCCTGCTTAGATGAGTTACTGACTGTACTGAACTCAATATTACAATTTTGTGTAAATTAATATCTTCTACTGTTACTGTTAGTTTATAAAACAATAGGATGACAAGTTCTCAGTTCCTTCTATTATATATTTTACCCTTACAGGTGTTATAACTTAAATAATGCCGCTCACTGGGCTCATAAAGAGGACAACCTACTCACTGTACACATAGTGAGTGTTGGTGACCCATATCCAACCCCTGACACAAAGCGAGATTAAAAGTGAGAAGCATTACCGATACAATCCTACACTTACATACACACAATTACCAAGAACACCAGGGTGAAGGGTTCATCATGTTAACAGTGATGAAACCTAAACCCTATCCTCTAACCCTAACTTCGAAATTTTCACCTCGTCGGCATGCCGTATGTCGATATTTTGTCCATGTCGACATTTTACAGATTTTGACATGTTTATATTTCAACATTTTAGCCATGTCAACAACATTACTGACGACATTATGGTGTTGACATTATGAATGTCGAAATAGTAAATGTCTACATTATGATTGCAGTGCACACCCTTAAAATGTGTTATATAACTTTGCAACTGGTCCTTCATCTCCCGAGACCTCCCTGAACTTAGTACAGGTTGAGTCTCCCATATCCAAAATGCTTGGGACCAAGGGTATTTTGGATAACAGAATATTCTGTATTTTAGAATAATTGCATACTATAATAAAATATCTTGGGAATAGGACCCAAATCTAAACACAGAATTCATTTATGTTCTATATACACCTTATACACACAGCCTGCATGTCATTTTAAACAATATATTCAATAATTTTGTGGTTCAAACAAAGTTTGTGTGTAGAAATGATATTCATTTATGTTTCATATACACCTTGTACACACAGCCTGAAGGTAATTTTATACAATATCTTTAATAATGTTTGCATTAGACAAAGTTTGTGTACATTGAACCATCAAAAATCAAAGGTTTCATTATCTCAGTTATGCCAAAAAAAATCAGTATTTCGGAATATTCCGTATTTTGGAATATTTGGATATGGAATACTCAACCTGTATTCCAAAGAAGGTAAGAATGCCCTGATCCTTTCACGTATCCACCATTCTTAAAATTATGCTCCCTTACCCACCATTGTATACCAACATCTTAGTCCATAGCTGCTGTATTATCCCAGTTCCAGAACCTCTTCTTAACTATTGGCTGTACTATTACCCCTGACATATGTGTCCCATTTGACATGCTTGGGTCTCTTTAAACTGACTATGTATGCAATGTACTTACACTATCTTACCTGTTCTATGTGTTTTGCATCTACTGTCTATTAAGTCCTCTTTGTAAATTAACTTTCTCAATGGTGTTCACCTGAATAAGTAACAAACTTAATTGATTCATTCAATATTAAACACAGACCAACCCTATCAAGACTGATCTCTTTACCTGTTTGCAAGCCTGGACATTTTACCTACTGTAGGATCTAAGGGGGCATCTGACCCTCTGTACACCTGCATCCAGAAGCTAGAAGGCTCAGTCCCATTTTGGCATTGACAGTTCTTAGGCCCGTATTCAATTAGAGGCGAAAAGTCAGGAAAGTTTTGCTTTACCGACTTTCTGCCTCCTTCGCCTGTTTCAGACGCGGAAACTTTACGCGTGCGTCCCTGCTTTTCTCCATATTCAATTCCTAAACAGGCAAAAACAGAAAGCGGCGAATGCGGAACAGGCGGAAAGTACTGTCAGAAGTGGGGAAATCAGTCTGTACTCCCAAAAAAGATGCACTAACATAGGGAATCAATGTAGATGTGTACTAATAGCCCTAATAATAGTGTTTGGGGTACTTTTGTTGTTTAAATTGCTTCTTATTAATGTCTTTGCAAAAGTGGTGAAGAATGGCATAAAGCTGTATTTTTTGGTAAAAATAAGTAGTCCAGTCAAATCTGGGGTACTTCAAAATGGGTGCAAGCATATTTTTATGTCTGTAAAGTGAACTTTTAAAACCGTGAAAAACCACCCTCAAACATGCACCTACAATCCCTAAAACACTTGGCCCCTCCTTACAGCACCCAATAAGTCTATTTCGATAGTTTTTATAGTTATCCCCCCACTTTTTACTTTTTTGCCCCCAAAATGAAAGTACTTTTTTGGGGTGTTCTATCATCATTTTGTTTATTTTTTGTTGATTTTTCCTTTGGGGGGCTGTCCCAAGGGTTCTGAGTCATTTCCCCACGTTTGCACCCCAAAATAACGATTTTGCACTTTTTTTCAACTTCATAGGAGATTCTTTTCTGCCTATTACAATGCATTGACTTTCCGCTTAGGCGAAATCGTCCTGGAATTGAATATGGAGATACTTTGAAAACAGGTGGAAAGTCCGAATCCGTGGAAACTTATCTCCAAACGGCACTTTTTGCCTCTAATTGAATCAGACCCTTAGTCTAGGATGTTTAATTTTTACATCTATAGCACAAGCTTATTTTCAGAGTTAGCTCCACCTGAGCTCTGCTGCAGAACTTGATCTAATGAGACACCTAACACTCTAATCTCATGCTGTAGCTGCCAGCAGGGCTTCCAGTGCCTCCGGCACAGCCACTCCACAGACCTTAGACTCGGAACTGGAAGCACAAAAGTCTAACATTAAATCAATGCAATTGTGATTTATGTAAGAGTGAACTTAATGAGCTGTTTTATCCTCCAATCTTTCTATGTAACTATATAAATTGCACTAGACAGATAAGGGCTATATACTGTATTTATCAATCTTTTATCTTATGAAATAATGTGAAGACTGATGCTTTCATACCATTTTCACATTATTTTAGTTTTACATAAATTGATTGCAGGGCTTTTGGAGGAGACTTCATAAAAATCTCCTCCATGCCCTAATATCACCATCAGCTCTGCATGCTGATTGCATTTCCCATACCTCTGGCTGGAAATGTGATCAGTACATATTTAACAAACTTCAACTTCAGCCCTGATTTAAAAAACTTCAATTGTTAAATTTCGGACCAAGCACTTCTAAAATACCACCATCTTCAGATGGCGTTATTAGAGGCTTTTGTCCATTTGCCCATACTCCTGCTTTGCATTTATTGGCATCTGACAGGCAGAACAGAGCTTAAAGCCGGCTTCAGTGATCAGCTTGTGTCGGATACAGTGCAGGCTGCATGCAGAAAGAAAATTAATGGTTATAATAGAAAATAAATAAAATAAAACATATCTGCACACAGGGGGCCTGATTCAGAGGTGGGCGGTAATGCAATCGCAACTGCATTCTCTCATGGATCGCAGTTGCATATGCTAATACTGCTACCTTCTCTTTATCCATACGATGATGTGCAACAGTGTAAACATCCGTATCATCGACGCACATTGGGCAGCAAACACTGTGACTCTCCTGACATGCTGCACAGGAGATCTCAATGGCTAATTTATGCACGCCCATGAAATGGTATTTGAACAGACCGACTTGCCTGTGTTCTTCTAACCCCCCCCCTATTATCTCCCCTAAACACGGGCTACCGGTCACTCACTTTGCGAATGGTTTCTATGGGTCACTCACTTTGCGAATGGTTTCTATGTACGGACATAATCACAATGCAATCGATGCACGTGTGTAGTTTGGCATTCGCGCATGAGCATTTGCACACAATTATTTGATCTGCGAAAAAATATACAGAATTATGGTATAATATACCTTGGATAATTATTTTTCTTTGAGGTCCATAGGGTCCACAGGATCTACCTTGGGGGTATGTAGTTGGATCGTATCCAATGCACCAAACAGCATGCACTGGTCCTCCTCCCTATATACCCCAGCCCCAGCCAAAGGCATTCAGCTTGTAACCAATCCTAATGACAAGAGATAGATGGGGTCATTCAGACCCGGTCGTTAGCGCCGATGCACTCGGACCGGGTCGCTGGCCCCCTACAGAGCATGCGCACGACGGCGCCGGCGTGCGCAATGCTTGAGACCCGCTACGACCGACAGCGCTGGTTGTAGCGGGTCTTGATCCAAAGGGGGCGAGCTGTCGATGTTGATTGACAGCTCGCCCCATTTGGAAGGCGGGCCGGGGGGGTGGCAGCCCAAATGGGGGCGTTCCCATGGGAACGCCTACCATTTGGGGGTGGCCCCACTGACATCACTAGTGATGTCAGTGGAGAGCTTCCGGCTCAGACAGAGCCGAAAGCTCTCCGGGGCTTACGACAAGGGAGACCCTACCCTAGGGTCTCGTCGAAAGCCCCGATGGTCGCGATGGTCTTGACCATCGCGACCATCTCCTTAGGCGGTCATAAGGCTGTGGGTGTTAACCCACAGCCTTACCACCGCAAAGGAGGACGTCTTGAAAATTCAAGACGTCCTCCCCTCATTCAGACCGACCGCACGCTCTATGTGACCGGCTCTGAATGAGGTCCAGAGAGTGGAGAAGGAAGACAAATTGCACAAGAAAAACTTAACATACGAAGAAGGAATCTGTGCAAAAAGGCTGAAAAACAGATCCCAACTGAGGGGTGGGTGCCCCGTGGACCCTATGGACCTTGAATAAAAAGAATTATCCAAGCTATGTTATACCATAATTCTGCATTTCTTCTTCGGGTTCCATAGGGTCCACAGGATCTACCTTGGGGATGTCCTAAAGCAGTTCTCTTAAGGGTAGGGTCAATCCTGTGCAGAGAGGAGAATCCACCACCCAAAGGAAGTGTCCTGGGAGACAAACGTATAAAAAGGATAGAATTTGATAAACATATTAACGGAAGACCAAGTGGCTGCCTTGTAAAGCTGTTCAGCCAAGGCGCCATGTCTTAACCATGGTCCAACAGACCGAGTGGAATGTGCTGTCACCTTGTTAGGAACAGGGAGACCAGCCTGTGTATAGATGTGAGAAATAGTCATACAAAGCCAGCGAGCCAATGTTTGTTTGTTTGCTGGCCAACCTCATTTGTGAAATCCATATAACACAAAGAGAGAATCTGATTTCCTGATGGAACTGGTCCGTTCTACGTAAATACCAAGTACTCAAACCACATCCAAAGAAGCTTCACCTGTAGACAGGTCTGAAGACTTGAAAGCCGGGACTACAATTTCCTCATTTATATGGAAATGGGAAACCACCTTTGGAAGGTAGCCCACCTTGGTACGGAGGGCCGCACTATTTGAATGAAAGATCAAATATGGAGAACGACATGACAATGCTGCCAAGACAGAAACTCTGCGAGCTGAAGAGATGGCGAGAAGAAAAAGTGTCTTCGCAGTCAGCCATCTCAAGTCCACCTTATCCAAGGGTTCAAAGGGGTGCAACTGCAGTGCCCTGAGAACCAAAGACAAATTCCACGGTGCCATCAGTGGGAGAAATGGAGGTTGCAGCTGCAAAACCCCATTAGAATGTTCTAACATCCGGCAGAGGAGCAATCTTGCACTGGAACCAACTGTCAAAGCCGAAACTTGGACTCTCAAGGTAGCCAGGCGAAGACCTAAGTCTAATCCAGCTTTAAGAAAACCCAGTATTCTCAATACCTTGAAAACTTGAGGGTTTTTCTGCGGGAACACCAAAGAAACAATTAATGCCAAATTCTGTGATAGATGAGAGCAGAAGCAGGCTTGCTTGCTCTCAGCATCGTCTGAATCACAGAAGCAGAGAAACCCCTGGCCTTTAAGACGGACAACTCAAGAACCATGCCGTCAAAGCCAGCCGTGGTAAATCCTGATAAAGACAGGGACCCTGCATTAGCAAATCCTGTCTTAGAGGCAGTGGAAGTGGACTGTCTACAGATAGACGTGTCCGATTGGAGAACCAATGCCTTCTGGGCCAGACAGAAGCTATTAATATAATCCTGCCTCCCTCGTGTTTGAACTTTCTGATGACTCTTGAGAGGAGGGAGATTGGAGGAAACAGGTATGCCAACCTTAAGTTGCATCACACCACCTCCACGAAGGTAGCTGAGGGGTCCCTTGTTCTGTACCCATACCTGGGGACCTTGTGATTGTGACGTGATGCCATGAGATCTACGTCAGATAGTCCCCACCTGTCCACCAGGAGTTGAAACATCTCCGGATGAAGAGCCCATTCTCCGGCGTGTATGTCCTGGCGACTTAGGAAGTCCACCTCCCTGTTGAAAACATTTGGGATGAATATTGCTGAGATTGCTGGAAGATGGCCCTCTGCCCACAGCAGAATCTCTGCCACTTCCCTCATGGCTGCCGGACTTCATGTGCCTCCTTGATGATTTATGTAGGCCACTGCTGTCGCATTGTTGGACTGAACCTGGACAGGCCTGCCCTGACAAAGGTCCTGCAGTGCATGAACAAATGCTAAACTGCGCGCTTCTTATACACGAGCTGGTCAATTATAAGTAACAAGCCAGACGCGGGAATCCGTACCCGGAAGTTTGCATCTGAGGGGATGAGCGGCCGGGGAGCACCTATCTCCCCAGGGCTGCAATTTTGATGGCCGGGTATGCTGACCTCACGGTAGCAAGATGTTGACTAGTGTGCTCTAGTGCATCTTACCACTCGTCCCCGGCGATAGACGATATGGCCCCGGCCGCTTTAGTGAGGACACGTTGCACGAGGCCTTCACCCGCAGCCACCTCCGATGCGTCTCAATACCGAAGGCAGGGGACTGGTTCGTGCATGATTCCCCGAGAGGAATCGCTTACCTGCCATCTCTGTGACCCGACTGCAATCCCGGACCTCAGCGAAAGTCGCTAGCCAAGCCACACTGAGGCCTGTCGAGAACCTCAGGACATATAGCGGTGCTGGTGTTTCGGCATCGGTGGAGGTAGAAGGAGTCGCGGTGCAAGCGTCTTTCACTGCACCTGGTACCGCTAAACTCTGAAGTTCGAAAAACATTAAAGGTAACACATAAAAGAAAAATGCCTAGGACAGCCTAGCAGTCCCGCTATTATAACAGGTGCGTCTTGCCGCGCAGCAAACAAAAAAACTGAATGCCTGTGGCTGGGGGCGGGGTATATAGGGAGGAGAACCGGTGCATGCTGGGAGCTCCAAAGCTTTGCTGTTTGGTGCATTGGATGCGATCCAACTACATACCCCAAGGTAGATCCTATGGATCCTATGGAACCCGAAGAAGAAATTGGCTTTGCGTAAATTTCTGGATCAGGCCTAGAATTTTCTGATCAGTGAGCTGCCGTTGTAACCCGATCAGCTGATGCTGAATGGTTGGCTGAGGTGCAGTGATATTTGCTCTTTCATCTCAGCTGACCAAACAGATCAGCTTATCGGGTTACAGAAGGAGCCCACCGATTACAGATTCCTGGGTGCAGATAAGCTTTTCTATTTATTTTCTATTATAAACATGTATTTTCTTTCTGCATGCAGCTTGTGCACTATCAGACACAGGCTTCATGCTCAGTCTCCACACTCTGCACTGCCTTACTGGGGATTTGCAGAGTGTACCCTGGCAAGCAGGGATGGACTGGTACTGCTAATCAGCCCTGGCAGTCCCCTGCATGCCCATAAAAGGGGTGTGGCCTCGCCACAAAAGGGAGGCGTGTTTACGCCTTATGGTGGCATGCCACGAGTCACAGGGGCCTGGCCTCACAGCACGCCCCCGTCTTTCAGTATCCCGGCCAAGCAGAGTCCAGAGAGACGGAGCTGCTCGGCCAAGGTTTAACACCACATTGTCACCAGGGATACTAGTGACCTTCCTCAACTTTTTCCGTTTCAACTGCATCTGCATGGCAAAACTTCCAGTAGTTTTCAGCACTTGTCAGCTTTTCAAATGACAGGTTGCTCCCTGCACTGTTCATTTCTATCATACAGATTGAATAAAGGTCTGTCCATACTCAGGGCCGTCTCTACCTATTGCTAAATGGGCAGTTGCCCAAGGGGCCCAGGATTCCAAGGGTCCGTGGCCGATAGCACCCCTGCCCCCGATGATAGTCATGCATGGGGAGGAGGCAGAGGTGGGTACCGGCTGCAGGGTATCACACTGCACAGGGTGTGAGAGCTGCAGGGAGAGAGAAGCTGCACCATTTCCTGTCACCGTTTTGCGGGAGACTGCCCGCACACACTAATCTTCATGCCATGTCACAGGAGGGCTCCCCCTGCTGGCTCTGGACGAACATGCTTTGTCTGCTCGTATATGGTTGTCCAGGCGAGTCCCGGGAGCAGTGGTGGGAGAGGGGGGGCCAGTGCTCTATAGTGGTGGTGGGCTTTCACAACAAGAAGAGCTGCCTGGTAAGTTGTGTATTATTGCCCACTGACACCTGCACGATCTTCCCCAGGTACATCCTTCATCACGGTTGGCACCCCATGTCCTGTCTGCTGTACCCCCTGCTATGCAGGACTCACTGATATCACACCAGCCAACCTTCCTGCTGTGTATGTAGGATACACACTTTCTTCTTACTTGTATCTATTCTGCCATCACGTTATACTGCTGTAATTTTTCCTCTCACTTTTTCCATATACCACTCTTATGACATTATTCTGGGGCTCATGTTGTGCCTTTAGATGTGTATGTTTTATGGTATGTTCTCATTATTCATTCACAGCAAGTGTTTTCATTAACTTTTTTAAAAAATAGCTTTTTTTCCTGTCCTTCACTGGAAATTTAGTATATAATGTATGCTCACAGGGCCTGATTCAGAGCCGCTCGCTCTGAATCAGGGCCAGGCTTCTTTTTGTTTTTGGAGTGGCCTCTTGGCCGCTCGCATAGCTGTGGGTTACCACCCACAGCTATAGTGAGCGGCCATGATGATGGTCGCGATGGTCAAGACCATCGCGACCATCGGGCTTGCGACGAGACCCTTGTTGTAGGGTCTCGTTCATCGCAAGCCCCAGAGAGCCTTTGGCTCTAACAGAGCCGGAAGCTCTCCACTGACATCACTCGTGATGTCAGTGGGGCCGCCCCAAAACGGTAAGCGTTCCCTCGGGAACGCCTCCGTTTGGGCAGCCAACCCCCGGCCCGCCCACCAAAGGGGGCGAGCTGTCATTCAACATCGACAGCTCGCCCCCTTTGGTGAGAGACCCAGAGTGATGGATTGCCCGTCGCTACCCGGGTCTCACGCATGTGCACGACGGAGCCAGCATCGATCCGGTTGCGAGCGCTCAGCGCTTGCGACCGGGTCTGAATCAGGCCCACAGTTTGTTCGAAATTTATTGTACTGTACATGTTCAGACTGTGACTTGTGTTTTTTCCTGTAAATTACTTCTGTTTTTCTGCCGATAGCCAACACCACCCCCCCTCCCCCGGCACAGCCTCCACCGATAGCATCCCATCCCCGGCAGAGGATTGCTTAATAGGGTCCCCAGTGCATTGCTTTGCCCAGGGGCCTGCACTGCTGTTAAGACAGCCCTGTCCGTACTCACTCAGAACCTCTAATTCTGTATCATCCATGACCTTATTAATCTTGGTATCAGTGTATACAACATCAGGGGTCTTTTAGCCTGATGATTAGAGAGATGTTTAATCTTGGGAATGATAGTAACTGCTATCACATGGTTACTGTGCCCATATCCTCAGTGGAGTACTATGGTGACAGCAGATAGTAGTAGCAGACAGTGGCGTAACTATGGAGGGTGCAAGGGGTGCACTTGCTATGGGGACCGGCTGATTAGGGGACCTGCCGGCCCAGCAAGCAACTCCCTGCACCCTTTCTACCCCCCACTGTTTATTAAAACTGCGGTCAAGCGTGCGGCCGGGGTGGGAGTGGGGGAGGGTTACTCACAGACACTTGGCCCCTCCCTGGCCTTAAAGAAATGGTCGGCGGGCAGGAGGCTGGGTCAGTTCCCCTCAGCGCCCAATAGTCGGCTAGTGGTGATCGGGAGGGGGGGGGGGAATGAGAACACCATCTGATTCCCCTCCCCAGGCTTAAAGAAAGGGTCAGCGGCAGGCGGGATAGAGGGGGCCCCGGCTGGTTCCCCATGGGGCAGGTCCCTCCCCTGGACTTAAGAGTCTACTGACTCACCTATCCAGATGGGGGATAGGGGACTCCCGGCAGCCGCAGGGCTGGCCCGATCCTCCAACTATACAGGCGTGTGGAGCGCCATCCGGCAGAGAGCTGATTAGCTGCCAGGCCACAATTCAGTCCCCACTGACCCACAGACAGAGGACCCCCCAGCTGTTCCGTCACCCTACCTGCTGCCCCACCTGGACCCACCAGTGCTGCACTCTGCCTGGCCTGCCACCCAACCAGGACTACTCAGGGCTACCCCTCCCTCTGCACACCCGGACCCACCAAGGAGTGAGTAATATATACACATAGATAGAAAATATTATATATATATATATATATATATATATATACACATACACACATAGATATATATACATACATACATACACACACACACTACATATGGGATGTAATTGGCATCCCAACGGTTAGGATACCCACACTGCTGTAGACCCGAGTCGGTGGGCGGCCCTTCACAATTTTGCTATGCGGCCCACAAAGTTCTAGTTACGCCCCTGGTAGCAGAGTAAAGCTGTCACAGATATGTGTAGCTGAATTTGCTTAGTGCAGTAGTCCTCCAGATAAGAAGTTAAACTCAGGTACACATGGCCAAGTTACTGATGGTACAGTGTGTGTGTAATGCAGGAGTTGGTACTGGTGGCGGCTAGTCCACAAGAGGAATGCTTATCCAGTTCTTAGATTTATTGTAAACTAGTAGTACAGCAAGTAACAAATGACTCAGGGGTGTCACAGGTGTAACAGTGGTAGGCGGGCTGTGTGGAATATAGCAGCCTGCAGCTTATGGTAATGCTGGGCGTTGTAGTGTGCAGGCGTGAGCTGGATATATGCACCAGTGGATGGTAGCTCCGGTGTGTCCTAGTGACTGTTAGCTCAGTGTAACCAGTGACGTCCCTCCCCGTGGTGACACCCGATGCAGGGAGGGTTGTAATGCTACACCTCGTGGGAAGGGGCGTGGCCTCACAGGTAGGGGTCATGGTCTTGTGGCCCAAATCCCCGTTGTAATCACTCCAGGGGTCCAGGAGGTGCGGACTGCCCCCAGGGACCACTCTGTGTGCAGTGCTCGCTCACTCACTGTGTCAGAAGCTGAGTGCTGCTCTCAGTGCTACAGTGCAACACCCGGCTCCTGTAACTGAGGAGGAGTCAGCACTTTGGTGACACCCGGGTGCGGCCCGCTCCCCCTTGTGACACCACTGAGTGTAACTAACAGGATGCTGGTGCCATGCAGTTTGAACTTTGGGCAGAATGAGTCCTGCATGTTAGCACACAGTGCCCCCAAGCTGTAGCATGATTGATAAGCTGTGGCAATTTGGCCCGGGAGGAGAAGTGCTAGGCTGTGTTCCTGGAAATGGAGGTGTGTCTCCCCCATTTCCTGGGAGTGCCGAGGCCAAGGTAAGGAGCCGCCAGGCTGAGTAAGCTTTGGCTTACACAGGCTGGCCAAAGCAGCAACCGATGTTTGCGATGGTGATCCGAAGCAGCATATAGGGATGCTGCTCTCAGATCGCGGATGCATGCCGGAGGTGTCCATTTCCATTCTCACAGGCACCTCCTGCTGTATGTGCATATTGCTAACAGCTGTGCAATACCGTTCACATATGAATCAGGCCCTTTATCAGGAGTGATTTTATTAAGTTGTAGCACCCACAATAATGTTTTAAAATAAGTGACATTGTTTTTAAGTTTGCCTTTAACATCAATTCAAATTTCCATTAATTAGTGACTATCCAAACTCTAAATGTACTCAGTAACCTCCTATTTCAGTCACTGGTTTAGATTGAATAAGGAGCAGAGAATTCTTCCCTTTGATCTCACCGAAGTTTCAGATACATTTTATAAACTACATTTTTGATTATCTCAGCATTTACATTCCTTTATTTTTTTTTACTTTAATTCATCTATATTTTTAGATTTTTATACTGACTTCACAGAAAAAAAGAATAATTTGTCACTTGACCTATTGCATACGGATTTTAACCTACAAAAAATGTATATGTTTGCATAGCCAGAAACAATCCATTTCATTTCTAGCTTTCAGCTTACATCCTGGAAAAATGTACTGACACAAAAGGCGCACAGCACCAGAATATGGAAATAAAAAGGCGCACAGCACCAGAATATGGAAATATGTAATATCTATTTAACAGCCAAAGTAACACCTGCTCTTTTGACATGCATTCATTTTTATTCAACGATTGAGCTGTAAAAAGAAAAAAAAAAAAGTGAAAAAAATCTGTCAAGCTCAATTTTCTATTTGGGTTATGCTGGAAGAAGTTCACAGACGTCAATTACAGGACTTTATTGGGGTGAATCAGCTCATTAGAAAGTACTTCGGCAATTTGCTGAATTTTACACCACAACATGTTTTTCCAACAAGTACAGTATAATGTTAGAGAATCTTGAGTTTGTGAGCTCTCATTTTGTGACAGTAAGGCAATTTATAAAGTAGCAAGACTAAATAATATATATGCATAATGCAAGTCATATTAACACATTGCCTAATCAAATTTGCATATAGAATCAAAATTATACCACTTGTCTACAAACCTTTCACAACAATAAATATAGATTACAGCAACATCATTTCTGTTTGTAATTATTCGTATAAATAAAAATTCACAGAATACTATAATCACCTGCTACTTTAGCGTAGCACAGCTATTTTATAGACTGAGAATGCATAACGTTCTACTGGTATTTTGAATATTTATAAGGCTAGTAAACCACTAAGACACTAGAGAGCACTATTCCTAGGGTCACAGGGCCTGATTCAGAGCCGCTCGTAAGCGGCCGCTCGTTCGCTCCGAGCAAAGTTCGCACATCTGCGCATGCATATGGGCCATAATGCGCATGCGCCAACCAGTCATTGCGGTCGGAAATCGAGCGCTCGCAAAATAGCGAGTGCCTGCTAATTTGAGTGACAGGATGAGGCGTTTGTGGGTGGTAACAGGGGAAGGTGCTTGAAAACGGGGATTGGAGATCCGAATGCAAGCGTGCCAAACGGTCAAAACGGGCGTTTTAAGGGTGTGCATAATTAACTAAGCAGCGTCAACGACCACGTCACTTGGTTGTTTCTTAGCCTGAACTGTTCGCATGATTGCGGTAGGAAAATCCTACCACAAGCACTGCGAGCAGTTCAGATGCCTTTCGATGTACTCGATTAATCAAATAAATAGCGGAGATGATGTAGGATGCGAGCGGCCAGGGGGCGTCTTTACAAAATAGCGAGCGCATGTTTCGTTCGCTCGCTCAGACATAGAGGCGTCAACAGACCGCAAAGAGCGAGCGCTCAATTTACAAAATAGCGAGCGCAAATAGCGTCCGGCTCTGAATCAGGCCCACAGTATGTAAAGGTGCTATTGTTAGTGTTTGCCAGTGTTCTCTTTGTGTTCCATTTTCAGAACACATTGGTGCTGTAACTTTATTAAAAAAGTAGGTTGGCTGTTTGGCAAGTTGACTGGCGTTTAAAAACAGATAGGCATCGTTGGCAGTTTTGTGTGGCAAAATAGAGTATTTACCAAGCTTCAGAACTCATGCCGTTATGTAATGTACATCAGTTTCTAAATCCCAATCCCTGCGCAATCTCACCAACAAAAACTCGCCAATAAAATTACGAGGATTAGTAGCAATGCCATGATTCGTGGTGGCTTCTCTCTTTTTTTTTTATTAATAATTGGAATAATGCAGCTTATTACCCCAAAACATCTTTCAGGTCCAACTCACAATTTTCGGAGCTTTGGTGGCTGGTTTGCAGCAAGTTCAAACCCGACACTTAGTAAATCTAGTTATTTATGTCCTTTTAATAAAAAAAAAAAAATAGATGCGATTTCTGTTTTAAAGGGTAGTTTCTCTTAGCAAATCACTGGTAAAACGCCACAATAGAGCCGAAATCCCAAACCAATGTTTAGTATATTTCTCCCATTAGAGGGAAAGTCTTTAGGGAAGCATAAAGTGGGTTCAAACTTGCCAAGTCAGAACAGTAACAAACACAACTGTTTTTCTTAGTGATAGATATGCTATTGCAATGCCAGCGGTTATTTTACATAAAACTGTCTAGTCAATAGCAATTCACTAAAAAATTAGTAAAGAGCATTTAGTATATATCAATGCACAAATTAAACTGTAAATTTAAATGAACAGTACAATAAGTAGAGTTGATTTTATGGATCTATATACAGTTAATGTATATGTTATTGTGAGCATTCATTCTTATTTCATTCTGTTTCCTGAAGGCAGTTTTGAATATAAATCTTTATTTCTCTATTCACTCAAATGAGGTTTGGAGTTTTCATGAGGTTTGGAGTTAGATGAAATACTGTAACACCTACAGCTCTCAGCCATACACTTTCCATAACGGTCAAAACATCATGGATAATGGTAGAATGTCCTCTTGGCAATACGCTGCAGAAATGTTGGAGGTTAATGTGTCCAGGTTTTAAAGTTACTGAAAAAGAAGAGCCGTAAATATTGACGATCCTGCACACCGTAGAGCTCTAATTCATTTGTTTTAGGTCAGCAGGGTCGGTCTCGTGATTTTGACAGTGACAATAGATCCATGTACCTGGGGGTCTTGCGATTTTAACAGTGCAATGCCACCTTATTTTACAATATCATTAGTTACATAATTTAGAGAAGATTCCATTATTAATGATATTAACCAAACATCACTCAGTTTCCTTGTGCGCCTATTTATGTTGTATTTTATAGTCAGCATGGTTCATAGACCCTGACCAGAAGGTGATAGATGAGAGCTTTACTTACTGTTTTCTGAATTATCAGCAACTCTCAGTACCAGCAGTCATGGATACCACTGGCCTAGCTCAAACACTCAGCAGGCCACTGATTGCTGGCCTTTCCAATTAGTATCCTTAACAGAACCCAGCTGGGTTCAGCCTCAGGCTAGAGATGACATAACACCTCTCTCAGGTGTTACCACTAACCTCTAGCACCAATGACACAGTCAGGGAATCCCCCATCAGCCAACCACTATAAGAACCTGATCAGTGCACTCCTCCAGTGTCTGAGCATCAGTTCCACTCCAGAAGTATACTCTCCAGTATAGTTTTTTTCTAGTGTTGCTTAAACTCCAGTGTTCAGTTCCTCAACAGCACCACATCCATAACCTCATTTCCATTTGCGGTGTTTTGAGGAAGAGTCCTCATACCAGCTAAGTACTCTGTTGCTTTCATAGTGTGAACTAACTACACTGGGTTGCAACCTGGGTCCCCACTGTGTAAAGTCCATATGCTCTTGTGGGGATTTCTGGTGAAGTCTGATGGGGGGGTCTTAGACTCCTCGCCAGGGTATTTGGTTACACCAACTCCACCTGTTTGCATTTATCATCTGTGAGTTTGGACAGGGCCATAACTAGAGGTGTGCAGCCGGTGCGGTCGCACAGAGCGTTGGGCTCTGTGGTTGGCACCATCGCCACCCCACAGCTCCTGCTTCTGGTGCATGGTGCCTGGAATCGCACCCTGCAGCCAGCATCCCCAGGGAGTGCTGCCTGTCGCATCCATTGGACACTACAGGCAGGCACCCTGCCATAATTACAGCTGCTGCAGATTCAGGTGCTGGCCGCCCGCCCCCTTATGCACAACATCATGACATCACGCACAAAGGGGGCAGGGCCAGCACAGGGCTCTCAGAGCCTTAGTTACTGCACTGAGAGTGGGTATACTCTGATACACTTGCTGTCTGTTTTGAGCTCCAGGGTTATTGTAATATACTCCATGTATCTCATTGCACACTACGCACTGTTCCCAGAGAACCAATTAAGGCTGTAAAAAAGTAGCATGATAACCTAGTTTTTCACAAAGTTTCACTGTTGTTTTCACTGACACAAGGTGTAATGCAAGTCCTACACCTCCATGTAAATGTTCATGTTCCCTGAATAACTCAATTTGAGTTCTATATATAATGAGTGGCTGAAAATTGCTGCAATGTTTCAAACACCCAGCAAGGAAATGTTATGTTATGACTGTAGTTCTGCCATATTAAGGGGTCTATGTACTAAGCCGTGGAGAGAGATAAAGTAGATGGAGAAAAAGTACCAACCAATCAGCTCCTGTCACTTTACTGGCTGTGTGTCACAGTTTGATTATTTGGTTGATCTGGGTTGGTACCCTTGGGACTGGCCGACGTGCATGTAACGCGAGATGCCTTGATCCAACTTTGGTTTATGAGTATGAACAGGAGGCTGGGCACTATTGCTAGTGTAGGAACTACAGACCTGTGCTATGTTAAACTAGAACTGAGGCAATTACCCAGACCACTGGGCACTCCCTTGCCTAGTGACCTCAGGAGGCTATCCAGACTAGGGATATCTCCAGTGACAAGAGAACCCCGGGACTCATGGTTGCTAGGAACTCAGAGCTCAGGCCAGGAATCAGAGTCTTATGTATACAGAATACAACTTAGGAAAGCTGCAACCCTGGTACAGCTCTAATGCAAGACCTGGAACTGGAAACAGTGAGGAACTCAGGACCTGACAGTTAGGAAAAGTAATACAGCACTGAACACCCCAGTGCACAGACTGTATACCTCACACTGAACCCCGGCCCTGGAACCAGCACCCTTCTCAGAACCAGCCCAAGACACCAGGGATACCGATACCACTTAACAGAATAGTATATTACAGTGGTTCTCAAACTCGGTGCTCAGGACCCCACAGGTCACGTTTTGCAGGTCACCCAGCAGGTGCACAGGTGTATTTATTACTCACTGACACATTTTAAAAGATCCACAGGGGGAGCTAATTATTTCACTGATTGTGTGAGGAGACCTGGAAAACATGCACTGTTTGGGGTCCTGAGGACCGAGTTTGAGAACCTGTGGTATATTATATACCTGGACCAGTGCTATAACTAGACATTTTGGTGCCCTTTGCCTGAAAGAGCATTGGTGCCCCCCCCCATATTGTAAACAGGGACAGCGTGCATCGTGTTCTCGTAAGAAAAGGGCATGACCACACTATAGTACCCCAATTCACATTACGAGATACAGTAGTACCCCTTATTCACATTACATTACATAGTAGTATCCCTTTTACACATTATGCTACACAGTAGTAATGCCCCTCTTACAGATTACGCCACACAGTAGTATTGCCCCTTACACAGTATGACCACACAGTAGTAAGTAATGCCCCTTACAGATTACGCCACACAGTAGTAATGCCCCTTACACATTATGCCCACAGTAATAATGCCCCGTATGGCACGCCTCCAGTTAATGTCAGGCTGAGTAGTGAGCCCAGCACTACATCAGTAGCTGGGCTGCCCCCAGCCCTCTTCCTGCATTGAATGGATGCTGCGCGCATTCCTCTTCTCTGGGGCCTGCACAGCTGCGGCAGTGGACGTGCCCAACCTCTGACGGCCCACGGGACACTTCATCTTGCAGGAGGAACAGTGGGGCAGTGCCCAAAAAACGGGACTGTCCCGCTGAAATTGGGAATGGCTGGGAGGGGTGAGCTCTCTATGGGGTGGCGGCCTTGTTCGACCACAGTGGTTGAACATGCCTCGAGCCGACCCTGCTCAGTGAAAATGGTAAATCTACGATGTAGCAAAGAAGTCACAGAGGACATGAATACAGGATATGAAGTATGAACTGTGTTTCATCTTATATCATTTATTTAATCACGTGTGACTGCGGCCTTAAGTATGTGGGCCACACCACTAGATAATTGAAGACACGGTTCATGGAACACCGTCGTAACATCACCAAAGGAGTGAGGTCACATAGTCTATCTTTACATTTCCTAAAAAAACACAACAGTGATCCTAAAACCTTGAGGATAGTGGGCCTTGAACTAATCAGTACCACCCCTAGGGGTGGAGATAGGTTCAAGACCCTCTGTCATCAAGAGGGTTATTGGATGTTCAAACTGAATTCATTAGTGCATGCTCTTACAGAGATAGAGACATCTAGCGGCATGGGTTTGTTTACACAATGTGACCGCTGACGTCTTGAGCTGCTCCGAATCATGATTCTATTGGTTCACGTGATCACAGGAGATAAGTCTATGTCACGTGACCCGGAAGCTCATGAGAATGGGTATGCACAAGATTATGATTTACAATACTTCAATTTATAAATATTTTTGATTGAAATAGGTGTGTTTTAATTCTATTAAGGCTCTCCTATGTACTTTAGCTTTAATGGCTCAGATATACGGCTTGGTTCTAAATGATTGAAACAACTGCAGCTGTTCTTGTTTACAATCAGTGTAAAAACCCCACTTCTGGATTACTTTTCATTAAGCTACTGACGAAGTTGTGGGGGTTTACCACAGCTAAACATGTTTAGCACCCCTTGAATATGATATTGGATTAGAGATACACGGGAGGTTCCGGACCAGCATCCCTTAAACCTACTCTTCAGCCATGCACATTGAAGACCATCTGTTAAGCAGGATTTACAGCTTACTATAAAAACGGACAATTTCGGAAGGCTGGTAATATACTTATTTCGTTTTGCTGGATATTCATCCGGATTGCCCTGATACTTGACTCCATTCCACTTTAATGAATGTTGCCATCCACTATGTGACTTTGTCATTTTTTGCTTTTTAACATTTTCCATGGACAATGGATTAACATAGACTAAAATACCCACCAATACTCCAAGATTTGTATTACTATTGTCCCTTTGATTCTCATGTAATGTTTGTATATGTATTAAACAATCTTTTATTGTGAACCAAGAAGTATGAGATCTTTGAATAGGAGAGCCTATGGGATCATATTTTTACCAGTATTGGTTATCATCTCCATTTATTTGAATCAATTTTGATTGTTTTTATTTATCTAGTATGTTTAGTTTTATTGTGCTCTCCAAGTGATACACACATTCTTAGTAGGGGTGTGCACCGGCCACTTTTCGTGTTTTGTGTTTTGGTTTTGGATCTGGATCTTTCTTCGTGTTTTGGATCTGGATTGGTTTTGCCAAAACCACCCTTCCGTGTTTTGGGTTCTGGGTTTTGTGTTTTGGATCTGTTTTGTTTTTTTAAAAAGCATAAAAACAGCTAAAATCACAGAATTTGTTGGTTTCTCTGCTCCTATGCTATTATTAACCTCAATAACCTTAATTTCCACTCATTTCCAGTCTATTCTGAACACCTCACACCTCACAATAGTGTTTTCATGTCCAAAAGGTTGCACCGAGGTAGCTGGATGACTATGCTAAGCGACACGAGTGGGCGGCACAAACACATGGTCCATCTAGGAGTGACACTGCAGTGGCAGACAGGATGGCAGTTAGAAAAACTAGGCCCCAAACTGTACATAATGCAAAGAAAAAAAAGAAGTGCAAGATGGAATTGTCCTTGGGCCCTCCCACCCACCCTTATGTTGTATAAACAGGACATGCACACTTTAACAAATCAATCATTTCAGCGCCAGGGTCTGCCACACAACTGTGGCTGAAATGATTGGTTCGTTTGGGCCCCCACAAAACAAGCTGGCAATTAATGTGTCCCTGCACAAACTGGCTCTACGGAGGCAAGATGTCATCCTCATCCTCATCATCCACCGATTCCTCACCCTCTTCAGTGTGTACATCCTCATCCTCACAAAGTATTAACTCGTCCCCACTTGAATCCACCACCACAGGTCCCTCTGTACCTTCTGGAGGCTGGTCTCCCTGGAAGAGCTGATAATTCATTTTGATGAACATCATCTTCTCCACATTCTGTGGAAGCAACCTCCTACGCCTTTCGCTGACAAGGTTCCCGGCTGCACTAAACACTCTTTCGGAGTACACACTGGAGGGGGGGCAACTCAGGTAAAATAGAGCCAGCTTGTACAGGGGCCTCCAAATTGCCTCTTTTTCCTGCCAGTACAGGTATGGACTGTCTGACATGCCTACTTGGATGCTGTCACCGATGTAATCCTCCACCATTCTGTCAATGGTGACAGTATCATATGCAGTGACAGTAGACATGTCAGAAATTGTTGCCAGGTCCTTCAGTCCGGACCAGATGTCCAAACTTGGTCCTGCCTGCCCTGCATCACCGCCAGCGGGTTGCTTAGGATACCTAAGTTTTTTCCTGGCAGCCCCAGTTGCGGGAGAAAATGAAGAAGGAGCCGTTGACGTGTCACGTTCCGCTTCAGCTGACAGTGTGTTCACCAGCAGGTCTTTGCACCTCTGCAGGCTTGTGTCGGCCGGAAAGAGAGACACCACATAGGCTTTAAACCTAGGATCAAGCACGGTGGCCAAAATGTAGTGGTCTGATTTCAACAGATTGACCACCCTGGAATCCTGGCAAAGCGAATGAAGGGCTTCATCCACAAGTCCCACATGCCGAGCGGAATCGCTCCGTCTTAGCTCCTCCTTCACTTTCTCCAGCTGCTTCTGCAAAAGCCTGATGAGGGGAATGACCTGACTCAAGCTGGCTGTGTCTGAACTGACTTCACGTGTGGCAAGTTCGAAGGGCTGGAGAACCTTGCACAACACGGAAATCATTCTCCACTGCGCTTGAGTCAGGTGCATACCCCCTCCTTTGCCTATGTCATAGGTGGATGTATAGGCTTGTATGGCCTTTTGCTGCTCCTCCATCCTCTGAAGCATATAGAGGGTTGAGTTCCACCGCGTCACAACCTCTTGCTTCAGGTGATGGCGGGGCAGGTTCAAGAGTGTTTGCTGGCGCTCCAGTCTTCGGCACGCAGTCGCTGAATGGCGAAAGTGGCCAGAAATTTTTCGGGCCACCCAAAGCGTCTCCTGCACGCCCCTGTCGCTTTTCAGAAAATTCTGCACCACCAAGTTTATTGTGTGAGCAAAACATGGGACGTGCTGGAATTTGCCCAGATGTAATGCCCGCACAATATTGGTGGCGTTGTCAGATATCACAAATCCCCAGGAGAGTCTAAGTGGGGTAAGCCACTGGGCGATGATTTCCCTCAGTTTCTCTAAGAGGTTGTCGGCGGTGTGCCTCTTACTGAAACCGGTGATACACAGCGTAGCCTGCCTTGTAACGAGCTGGCGTTTCTGAGATGCTGCTACTGGTGACGCTGCTGCTGTTGCTGCGTAAGGTGATACATCTACCCAGTGGGCTGTCACAGTCATATAGTCCTTAGTCTGCCCTGTTCCACTTGTCCACATGTCCGTGGTTAAGTGGACATTGTGTACAACGGCATTTTTCAGGACACTGAGGACACTTTTTCTGACGTTTCTGTACAGTCTCGGTATCGCCTGCCTAGTGAAGTGGAATCTAGACGGGATTTGGAACCGGGGACACACTACCTCCATCAATTGTCTAAATCCCACTGCACTAATGGCGGATACCGGACGCACGTCTAACACCAACATAGCAGTCAAGGCCTCAGTTATACGTTTTGCTTCAGGATGACTGCTGTCGTACTTCATCCTCCTCGCTAAGGACTGTTGGAGGGTCAATTGTTTAGTAAAAGTAGTGGTGTTCCTACTTCCTCTCTGGGATGATGAACGACTCCCAGCAGCAGCAACAGCAGCAGCGGCAGCAGTAGGCGTAGCAATACAGGATCCTCCAGAGGAATCCCGGATAGGAGAGTCAGTCATGCCAGTGACATGGCCTGCAGGACTACTTCCGATCCTGACTAAGGAGGAAATTGACGAGGAGGGAGTTGACGGTGTGGATTGCAGGCGCTTGGATACAACAGGGCAACGGGATTTAGGTGTCCCTGGACTGCTTACGGTCTTAGCCAAAGTTTCTGAACTTGACAGTAACTTTTTATGAACGCGCTGCAGGTGCCGTATAAGGGAGGATGTTCCTAGGTGGTTGACGTCCCTACCCCTACTTATTTCACCTTTACATATGGTACATATGGCAAGACAGTTGTTGTCCGGATTTGGATAGAAATATTGCCAGACCAAAGAGGTGGAATGTTTGGTCTTCTGCCCAGGCATGACCGTGATGGGCTTTTTCATCCCACGGACAACAACTGTCTCCCCCGGAGCCTGATTTAAACAAACCACATCACCATCAGAATCCTCCTCGCCAACTTCCTCCTCAGCGCCAGCTACACCAGTATCCTCATCCTGTTGTACTTCAACAGTGACATCTTCAATTTGCATATCAGCAAGTGGACTGTGGGTGCTCCTTTCAGCACTTGCAGGGGGCGTGCAAATGGTGGAAAGAGCCACCTCTTCCCGTCCAGTGCTGGGAAGGTCAGGCATCGCAACCACCACCACACTTGGACTCTCCTTGGGGATTTGTGATATCTTCTTAGAAAGCACAGTTCTTCGCTGTGCTTTTGCCAGCTTAACTCTTTTGATTTTTTTAGTGGGAGGAGGGCTTCCATCGTCATGTGAAGCTGAACCACTAGTCATGAACATACTAGGGATCGACCTTAGCCGTTCCTTGCCACTCCGTGTCGTAAATGGCATATTGGCAAGTTTACGTTTCTCTTCAGCTGATTTAAATGTCTTTGTCAAGGTCATTTTCCTGAACTTTGCCATTTGGGATTGTATGTGCCCTCTACTATGACATTGGGCATCGGCCTTGGCAGACGACGTTGATGGCATGTTATCGTCTATGTCATGACTAGTGGCAGCAGCTTCAGCACTAGGAGGAAGTGGTTCTTGATCTTTCTCTATTTTATTTTTATCGGAGAAAGTTTGGTCCTCCATTTATGTTATATCGATTTGATATATACGTGCGGCTAAACACAGAAAATAATTTTTTTTTTGGTTTGGACTGGAGTGTACTTTGGGGGTTACAGCACCCTTTAACGGTCAAGCCAGCCGGCCCTTATGACACAGGCGCACTCTTGGCACTACTTTGTTGATGCACGTGCGGCTACTGCGCACACAATTCACAAACACAGAAAATAATTTTTTTTTTGGTTTGGACTGGAGTGTACTTTGGGGGTTACAGCACCCTTTAATTGTCAAGCCAGCCGGCCCTTTACTTATGACACAGGCGCACGCTTGGCACTACTTTGTTGATGCACGTGCGGCTACTGCGCACACAATTCACAAACACAGAAAATAATTTTTTTTTTGGTTTGGACTGGAGTGTACTTTCGGGGGTTGCAGCACCCTTAACGGTCAAGCCAGCCGGCCCTTTACTTATGACACAGGCGCACGCTTGGCACTACTTTGTTGATGCACGTGCGGCTACTGCGCACACAATTCACAAACACAGAAAATAATTTTTTTTTTGGTTTGGACTGGAGTGTACTTTCGGGGGTTACAGCACCCTTAACGGTCAAGCCAGCCGGCCCTTTACTTATGACACAGGCGCACGCTTGGCACTACTTTGTTGATGCACGTGCGGCTACTGCGCACACAATTCACAAACACAGAAAATAATTTTTTTTTTGGTTTGGACTGGAGTGTACTTTCGGGGGTTACAGCACCCTTAACGGTCAAGCCAGCCGGCCCTTTACTTATGACACAGGCGCACGCTTGGCACTACTTTGTTGATGCACGTGCGGCTACTGCGCACACAATTCACAAACACAGAAAATAATTTTTTTTTTGGTTTGGACTGGAGTGTACTTTCGGGGGTTGCAGCACCCTTAACGGTCAAGCCAGCCGGCCCTTTACTTATGACACAGGCGCACGCTTGGCACTACTTTGTTGATGCACGTGCGGCTACTGCGCACACAATTCACAAACACAGAAAATAATTTTTTTTTTGGTTTGGACTGGAGTGTACTTTCGGGGGTTACAGCACCCTTAACGGTCAAGCCAGCCGGCCCTTTACTTATGACACAGGCGCACGCTTGGCACTACTTTGTTGATGCACGTGCGGCTACTGCGCACACAATTCACAAACACAGAAAATAATTTTTTTTTTGGTTTGGACTGGAGTGTACTTTCGGGGGTTACAGCACCCTTAACGGTCAAGCCAGCCGGCCCTTTACTTATGACACAGGCGCACGCTTGGCACTACTTTGGTGATGCACGTGCGGCTACTGCGCACACAATTCACAAACACAGAAAATAATTTTTTTTTTGGTTTGGACTGGAGTGTACTTTCGGGGGTTACAGCACCCTTAACGGTCAAGCCAGCCGGCCCTTTACTTATGACACAGGCGCACGCTTGGCACTACTTTGTTGATGCACGTGCGGCTACTGCGCACACAATTCACAAACACAGAAAATAATTTTTTTTTTGGTTTGGACTGGAGTGTACTTTCGGGGGTTACAGCACCCTTAACGGTCAAGCCAGCCGGCCCTTTACTTATGACACAGGCGCACGCTTGGCACTACTTTGTTGATGCACGTGCGGCTACTGCGCACACAATTCACAAACACAGAAAATAATTTTTTTTTTGGTTTGGACTGGAGTGTACTTTCGGGGGTTACAGCACCCTTAACGGTCAAGCCTGCCAGCCCTTTACTTATGACACAGGCGCACGCTTGGCACTACTTTGTTGATGCACATGCGGCTACTGCGCACACAATTCACAAACACAGAAAATAATTTTTTTTTGGGTTTGGACTGGAGTGTACTTTCGGGGGTTACAGCACCCTTAACGGTCAAGCCAGCCGGCCCTTTACTTATGACACAGGCGCACGCTTGGCACTACTTTGTTGATGAACGTGCGGCTACTGCGCACACAATTCACAAACACAGAAAATAATTTTTTTTTTGGTTTGGACTGGAGTGTACTTTGGGGGTTACAGCACCCTTTAATGGTCAAGCCAGCCGGCCCTTTACTTATGACACAGGCGCACGCTTGGCACTACTTTGTTGATGCATATGCGGCTACTGCGCACACAATTCACAAACACAGAAAATAATTTTTTTTTTGGTTTGGACTGGAGTGTACTTTCGGGGGTTACAGCACCCTTAACGGTCAAGCCAGCCGGCCCTTTACTTATGACACAGGCGCACGCTTGGCACTACTTTGTTGATGCACGTGCGGCTACTGCGCACACAATTCACAAACACAGAAAATAATTTTTTTTTTGGTTTGGACTGGAGTGTACTTTCGGGGGTTACAGCACCCTTAACGGTCAAGCCAGCCGGCCCTTTACTTATGACACAGGCGCACGCTTGGCACTACTTTGTTGATGCACGTGCGGCTACTGCGCACACAATTCACAAACACAGAAAATAATTTTTTTTTTGGTTTGGACTGGAGTGTACTTTCGGGGGTTACAGCACCCTTAACGGTCAAGCCAGCCGGCCCTTTACTTATGACACAGGCGCACGCTTGGCACTACTTTGTTGATGCACGTGCGGCTACTGCGCACACAATTCACAAACACAGAAAATAATTTTTTTTTTGGTTTGGACTGGAGTGTACTTTCGGGGGTTACAGCACCCTTAACGGTCAAGCCAGCCGGCCCTTTACTTATGACACAGGCGCACGCTTGGCACTACTTTGTTGATGCACGTGCGGCTACTGCGCACACAATTCACAAACACAGAAAATAATTTTTTTTTTGGTTTGGACTGGAGTGTACTTTCGGGGGTTACAGCACCCTTAACGGTCAAGCCTGCCAGCCCTTTACTTATGACACAGGCGCACGCTTGGCACTACTTTGTTGATGCACATGCGGCTACTGCGCACACAATTCACAAACACAGAAAATAATTTTTTTTTTGGTTTGGACTGGAGTGTACTTTCGGGGGTTACAGCACCCTTAACGGTCAAGCCAGCCGGCCCTTTACTTATGACACAGGCGCACGCTTGGCACTACTTTGTTGATGAACGTGCGGCTACTGCGCACACAATTCACAAACACAGAAAATAATTTTTTTTTTGGTTTGGACTGGAGTGTACTTTCGGGGGTTACAGCACCCTTTAATGGTCAAGCCAGCCGGCCCTTTACTTATGACACAGGCGCACGCTTGGCACTACTTTGTTGATGCATATGCGGCTACTGCGCACACAATTCACAAACACAGAAAATAATTTTTTTTTTGGTTTGGACTGGAGTGTACTTTCGGGGGTTACAGCACCCTTAACGGTCAAGCCAGCCGGCCCTTTACTTATGACACAGGCGCACGCTTGGCACTACTTTGTTGATGCACGTGCGGCTACTGCGCACACAATTCACAAACACAGAAAATAATTTTTTTTTTGGTTTGGACTGGAGTGTACTTTCGGGGGTTACAGCACCCTTAACGGTCAAGCCAGCCGGCCCTTTACTTATGACACAGGCGCACGCTTGGCACTACTTTGTTGATGCACGTGCGGCTACTGCGCACACAATTCACAAACACAGAAAATAATTTTTTTTTTGGTTTGGACTGGAGTGTACTTTCGGGGGTTACAGCACCCTTAACGGTCAAGCCAGCCGGCCCTTTACTTATGACACAGGCGCACGCTTGGCACTACTTTGTTGATGCACGTGCGGCTACTGCGCACACAATTCACAAACACAGAAAATATATTATTTTTTTAGCACTTGGGGGGAGCACCCCTGATGGACAGAGCACCCCCTGGACAACACTTCAGCACCCCTTTAGGACTGGGACACTGCACAGGACTTTGGAGTGGACACAGCCCCTATGGAGAACTGACTGCACAACACAGTCCAGCCAGCCCCTATGGACTTTGAAGTAGTGGACACAGCCCCTATTAACAACAGCAGCACAGCACAACACAGCCAGCCCCTATGGACTTTGAAGTAGTGGACAACAGCAGCACTACACTACACTACACTACACAGCCCTAACTCCCACCCTCCCTCTTCACTGTCCACAGCCGAGTGAGAAAATGGCGCCGACGTGTGTACCTTATATAGGATCCAAAACCCGCGAGACTCGGAAGGCGGGAAGATGACGTTTTGCCTCGATTTCAGATCCGAGTCAGGCGGGAAAAGTCGAGCCTGACTCGGATCGGACTCGGATCGGGGGGGCTCGGGGGGGTTCGGATTTCAGAAATCCGAACCCGCTCACCCCTAATTCTTAGGTGCACCACACCAGGTTATTGTGATATTAGTATATGGGAAAGATTTCTGGACTGCACACCCTGTAATATATATATAATGGGAGGTGCTACCTGATGAGACTAATTGCAGGCACAAAAACAGACAAATCTCAGGTGCACAACTCCAAATTATTGATAATATATAAATGCAATAAAATTTTGCAATCAATAGAGGTTTTTAGCATAATCTTGGCCAAGGTTATGGGCCTACCCACCACATCCAGGTAACCTCTTTAGGGTAGGTCCCTAATGTACTAGGATTCAAATCCAGAGCGCAGGACACCCCCAAACTGGCCCAGCTAAGCCGCCCGAGGGCACCACCATAGTAAGAAAAGTGCAGTGTAAAAGAGATAGTTAAGAGCAGCCACAGCTGCATATAAAGAATGAAAATAAAAAAGTGAAGTACATATATAATAAACAAACAGTGAAGGGTTAAAATGTGTTATAAAAGAAAAATGTGTTATAATGCGGTGCCCTGAAACAGATCAACAAAGGCAATCCAGGGGTACCCACGCCCCAAAAATGAACCGAAGTTGCACTACAGTATATAACTTGTAGGACTTACCTAGAATTGTGCCTAATACCAGTGTGCATATACTATACCAGACTCCATGCTTTTAAACCAATAAGGTAGGGGTGCTAATCCAGACTGAGGGCGTCTCCTTTCCCTCAGGTGTGCAATAAAGCACATTAAATGGGAAAGATTTCTGGACAGCACACCCTGTAATATATATATAATGGGAGGTGCTACCTGATGAGACTAATTGCAGGCACAAAAACAGACAAATCTCAGGTGCACAACTCCAAATTATTGATAATATATAAATGCAATAAAATTTTGCAATCAATAGAGGTTTTTAGCATAATCTTGGCCAAGGTTATGGGCCTACCCACCACATCCAGGTAACCTCTTTAGGGTAGGTCCCTAACGTACTAGGATTCAAATCCAGAGCGCAGGACACCCCCAAACTGGCCCAGCTAAGCCGCCCCAGGGCACCGCCATAGTAAGAAAAGTGCAGTGTAAAAGAGATAGTTAAAAGCAGCCACAGCTGCATATAAAGAATGAAAATAAAAAAGTGAAGTACATATATAATAAACAAACAGTGAAGGGTTAAAGTGTGTTATAAAAGAAAAATGTGTTATAATGCGGTGCCCTGAAACAGATCAACAAAGGCAATCCAGGGGTACCCACGCCCCAAAAATGAACCGAAGTTGCACTACAGTATATAACTTGTAGGACTTACCTAGAATTGTGCCTAATACCAGTGTGCATATACTATACCAGACTCCATGCTTTTAAACCAATAAGGTAGGGGTGCTAATCCAGACTGAGGGCGTCTCCTTTCCCTCAGGTATGCAATAAAGCACATTAAATGGAGTATATGGGAAAGATTTCTGGACTGCACACCCTGTAATATATATATAATGGGAGGTGCTACCTGATGAGACTAATTGCAGGCACAAAAACAGACAAATCTCAGGTGCACAACTCCAAATTATTGATAATATATAAATACAATAAAATTTTGCAATCAATAGAGGTTTTTAGCATAATCTTGGCCAAGGTTATGGGCCTACCCACCACATCCAGGTAACCTCTTTAGCTCTTTACCACAACTAAACATGTTTAGCACCCCTTGAATATGATATTGGATTAGAGATACACGGGAGGTTCCGGACCAGCATCCCTTAAACCTACTCTTCAGCCATGCACATTGAAGACCATCTGTTAAGCAGGATTTACAGCTTACTATAAAGACTGACAATTTCGGAAGGCTGGTAATATACTTATTTCGTTTTGCTGGATATTCATCCGTATTGCCCTGATACTTGACTCCATTCCTCTTTAATGAATGTTGCCATCCACTATGTGACTTTGTCATTTTTTGCTTTTTAACATTTTCCATGGACAATGGATTAACATAGACTAAGATACCCACCAATACTCCAAGATTTGTATTACTATTGTCCCTTTGATTCTCATGTAATGTTTGTATATGTATTAAACAATCTTTTATTGTGAACCAAGAAGTATGAGATCTTTGAATAGGAGAGCCTATGGGATCATATTTTTACCAGTATTGGTTATCATCTCCATTTATTTGAATCAATTTTGATTGTTTTTATTTATCTAGTATGTTTAGTTTTATTGTGCTCTCCAAGTGATACACACATTCTTAGGTGCACCACACCAGGTTATTCTGATATTAGCGCTGTTCACATCTCTTTTCTTTACCAGGATATGAAGTATACCTGGAGCCTTGAACTATTCAGGGTAGGAACACATTGTTCAGGCAATGGATTGCACACAGGAACTGAGTTAAATAGGGAGTGGTCTCTAGCCATTGGCTTAGCGGACCAGTGAACAGGGGCAGCAATAATCACAGGGAAACGTCCCTGTGATGTTTTGAAACAGCAATGAATGAATGTCTGATTTTTAAAAGAAATGCTAAGACCTCGATTCGTGACACTGCATTTGAAAAATGACAGTTAAGGTGGTTAAGTTCAGATAATACACACTGAACAACCATCATCTTCCTTCTGTCCGGGGGTCCCACTGGCCAGCAGCTGCCACTGCAAGTGTATGGGCGGTCGGCTGATCGCCCATACACACAGCACGATTGACAGATATATCTACAGACGCGAGATGTCTGTGAACGACATTGTTCACAGACATATCACTGGTAGGCACTGGCCGACGGACATACGATATATTGGCCGATTAATTGATTGGCCACTGTATCTGCCAGTGTGTACCCAGCATTAGGAGCTGATTGTTTAGTACTATAGGATCTAATCACTAAGTCTTGGAGAGAGATTAAATGGAGAAAGATAAGTCCCAGCCAATCAGCTCCTGTCATTTTTCAAACACAGCCTGTAAACTGACAGTTCTGAGCTGATTGGATGGAACATTTCTTTCTACATTTTGTCACTCTCCAAGGCTTTGTGAATATACCCTATATCTCCATCCACTTTATCTTTCCAAAGCTTATAGTACATAGACCCCTAAATGATATATTATGGTACAATAACTTTATTGTAGAAAGTTAATATTATGTACTTTATAATCAGGCAGAAGTTGTAAAATTTGCAGTCCAGTTGGAAGCTCCAATATGCAGGGGCTAAGTGCACCGTATGCCGGCTACTGTATGTGCACTGCTACTGCTGCCGCTGTTCTGGAAAAGGTAGATGGCAGGTCAGGTGGTATATGCAGTAATGAGCTCCACAGAAAGAAACACTGTTGTTGCCACTGCTGTTGAAATTGACGGTTGTGGTGATATTTGCAGTATATGATGGATTAAATTCCAGTTAATACCAGCATGATGTTAGCTATAGCAGCCGTAATGTACAGTAGATGCAGATATGGGCTCAAGCTCAACGCATTTCCGTGCTCTGGGAACCTTCGTCAGGAGCTTGGTAGAAGTACCTGTTTTTTTTAGAGATGTGCGCCGAGCATCGTGTTTTGGTTTTGGATCTGGATCCCCCCTGGTTTTGGATCTGGATTGGTTTTGCCAAAACCTCACCTCCGTGTTTTGTTTTCGTGTTTTGGTTTTGGATCTGGATTTTTTTCTTAAAAAATCATAAAACCAGCTAAAAAAATATAAAATGGCCTGTTTTTGTGCCTACAGCATAATTAACCTCAATAACATTTATTTCCAGTAATTTCCAATCAATTTTGACCACCTCACAATATTATTTGCTTCATCTAGTTAAGGCCAAACGGTTGCATCCAGCTACCTGGCTGACTGAGCTAAGTGACACAGTAGGCGGCACTAACATGTGGCAGTTCAGCTTCTAATTTCCAACAAGGATACAGTGTGTTATACAGTGTGGGTTGGATACACCAATAGTGTACTTACTGCAGGGTTGCTGATGGTGTCCTCAGTACATGGAATGGCAATGCTGTGGTGCCGGCAGTGTCCTCAGTGAAGGGTACCGGTGCTGTCGGCAGTGCGGGGGTGCCAGCGGTGTCTTTAGAGCAGGTATGCTGGCTGTGTCGGTAGTGTGGGGGTGCCAGCCAGCCGTGTCTTTAGTGCAGGTTTGCTGGCTGTGTCGGCAGTGCGGGGGTTGCTGACGGTGTCCTCAGTACATGGAATGGCAGTGCTGCGGTGCTGGCAGTGTCCTCAGTGAAGGGTCTGGTGATGTCGGCAGTGCAGGGGTGCCAGCGGTGTCTTTAGTGCAGGTTTGCTGGCTGTGCCGGCAGTGCTGGGGTGCCAGTGGTGTCTTTAGTGCAGGTTTGCTGGCTGTGTCGGCAGTGTAGGGGTGTTGTCAATGCAGGGTGACGGTGGTGTCGGCAGAACGGGGGTGCCAGCGGTGTCCTCAGTGCACGTGTGCTGACAGTGTCGGCAGTGCAGGGGTGCTGGTGGTGTCCTCAGGGTGGGAGTGTCGGCAGTGTTGGAAGTGTGGGTGTCGCTGACTGTGTCCTCAGTACGTGAAGCAGCACTGCAGGGGTGCCGGCAGTGTCAGCAGCGGTTGTGTTGGCAGCGGGGGTTACTGCCAGTGGGGTTGCTGGTGGTGTCAGGCAGTGGGGGATGGCGTGCGCCATCTTCTTTTTCTTCTGTGTGCATTTTCAATGGGCTTAACACTGATTGGCTGAGAGCCATAAATGACAGCTCTCTCAGCCAATCAGCGTTATGCCCACTCAATACAAAACCTCGTGACCCGACAGCGGGGTCACAAGGTTTTGCCTCAGGTGAGGGATCCCTCAAATCGCCCTGGATCCCCAAAATTCTGGTGGGTCCAGATCTCTTAGATCCGAACCCGCTCATCTCTAGTTTTTTTGTTTGTTTTTTAGAGAGATTCTCCCACCTTGAATCATGTTTTTATTTTGGAGGTCATCCTAGTTATCTGATTGATTGTTAAGGCTTTCCTTTTAAAAATTAGTTAGTGATATAGAGAGTTCACCAATCACCTTGGTAAAGGTATTTCTCCAAGAAAACAATGTTTTCAAATAAAATTTAGAAGCAATGAGATGAAAAGTTCCTAGTAGTTAGAGTGCCCGTCTTACATTACACTTTATGGCAATGTAGGGGAATCGGAGGTATAGATTACTGCATAGGTTAACATTTATAACAGTACGAGATGCAATCAGGTGACCAAGCAGTGGCGAGCTGGGCCGGGGGGCAGGGTGCCATGTGCCCCCCGGGCCGCAGCATCATGCGGGCCGCGGGCCGGTGCAGTCTGTGTCACTGTGACACAGACTGCACCGCGTGTGTAGCGCTGACCAGACAGAGTTCGGTCAGCGCTACACAGCACAAACACACAGCCGCCGGAGCCGGCAGCTGTGTGCTTGCTGTAATCAACAGCCGCTGAGAGTCTGTCAGACTCTCATCGGCTGCCGCTGCTCCCACTGCGGGAGCCATCTTCCGGCTACCGCAGTGGGTAATGGGAGAGCCGTCATCATGACGACGTCTCTCCCATATTGCAAAGCGGCCAGAGGAGCCGGTGGAAGCGTCGGGACCAGGAGCGGGAGTTTCAGGTAAGTGTTGTTTTTTTTTTTTTTTTAATTAAGTCTCTCTCTCTCTCTCTCTACTGGGGGGGGGCTACTGGGGGCACTACCAGGGGGGGGATTACTATGGGGGCACTACCAGGGGGTGGTTTCTATGGTGGCACTACCGGGGGGGGATTACTACTGGGGGCACTACCAGGGGGGGATTACTATGGGGGCACTACCAGGGGGGGGATTTCTATGGTGGCACTACCAGGGGGGGATTACTACTGGGGGCACTACCAGGGGGGGACTACTACTACTGGGGGCACTACAAAAGGGGGACTACTACTGCTGGGGGCACTACAAAGAGGGGACTACCACTGTGGGAACTACAAGGGGGGACTACTACTACTACTGGGGGCACTACAAGGGGGGCTACTACTGGGGGCACTACAAGGGGAGGGGACTACTACTAGGGGCACTGCATAGGGGGCAGGGGACTACTACTAGGGGCACTGCGAGGGACCACTGCTGGGGGCTCTATATAAAGGGCAATACTGGGGGTACTGCATAGGGGGGAGACTACAACTGGGGCCACTATTTAAGGGACATTGCATAAGGGTTACCACTATTGGGGGAACTGCATGGGGGGGTGGACTGCTACTGGGGGCACCACAATTGGGGGCACTATATAAGGGGCTTACTACTGGGGGCACAAGGGGCACTGAACAAGGGGGACCACTACTGGGGGCACAAGGGGCACTGCATAGGGGGGATCACTACTGGGGGCACTACTGGAGGCCTGCATAAGGGTGTTATCTCCTGTGGCACACGGGGCCACTGCATATGGGCACTACAACAGGGGGCTGCCCCTAATCTTTATTTTTACCTTATATTAATCCCATATGGACCCGCCTCCTCCCTGAAACACTTGAGGGGGGGCGGCGCCGTAGCACGCACGTTCTTCGGGCACCCTGGCTACACGCTACTCCTCTGCCAGGGCCGCCTGCATGCATTTGCCCCCCAGGCTAAAAGTTGCCAGCCAGCCCCTGTGACCAAGTACAAGTCAGCCATTTGACTTCTGGACTCACATGATTTTATATGACCACAGATGTGTCCTCATACCCCTAGCCTCAATACGCCATACGGTGCGAGACGCCCAGCGCGACTGAGGCGCTCTGAGAGGTGTTTATTTTATTTTTGCACCCTATTATCCATAGGAAGATTGAATTTTTGATTTTGAAGAGGCTTACATAGTTTTATGTTTTGAGTTTATGTTGTATACCGGTATTAGGTGCATATTTGGAACATACTCATATTACTGAAGAAGATGAATTGTGATGCTTTTACAATATATTTTTTTATATAATAAATAGTTTGATACACATCATGGTTTGAGTTTTTAATACATACAGTATTAGAATCACACGTATGAAGAGCAGCACTAACAGTAGCGTGTGAGTGATATGGCCAGGGGCGCAGAGAGGGGGGGAGCGGGTACTAATTAAGTGATATGGCCAGGGACGCTGCCCTCCCCCTGCCTCTTACACCACAGCAGCCCAGCACACGCTGCTGTGTGCTGGGCTGCACTGAGAGACTGCTCGCAGCTGCTAAACAGCAGCAGTCTCCTATGCCTGTGGGGGGGAGCAATCAAAGCGCCCCCCACTGGTTATGCGCCGGGCTGAGGGGGCTCACAGCGCCCCCTTCCCCAGCTTTGCGGCGCTGCAAAAATGTCATCTTTACTATTTTTATTCCCTAAGGGGGCGTGGCCATGCCTTCCGCGATCAGGCTACGACCCCTTTTACTCGGACCCGGCACGGCTCTTGGCACCCCTGGATATGGCTTATTCCATAGTCTTAGATATATTACATGAGGACCTGGAGTATCTCTCCTGCTTGATTTACCTGCAGAGACCCTGCGCTGTTTTGTAACCCAGCCTACAGTTAAGTACAGGCTCTGTCTTTTTTTTTCTTTACGTGTTAGCCACTCTGCCTAGAAAGTTCACTTCTCTTTATTTTCTAACTTTTTTTCTTTATTGGAATAACACAATACAAAACATAAATAGTTACCACAGACAGATATTTAAGTCAAAATCAGATTACAGGCCAAAAAAAATATTTCTATATTACCCGGATGCGGCTGCATACCCACAGGGAAATAATCATACATATGGAAACACTTAAGATCCCCTAAGGAAGACTATTCAAAACAATTGAAGGGTCTTCCATCAATATTCTGGTCTCCTAGCATGAGCTTCTATTAAAGCAGCTTTGAATTTGTAGCTGCAAAGACAGCTGTATGGCATAAAACCTTTCTACCTGTAAGTTTCAAGAGATATTTGAAGCCACAAAATTGAGCTTAATTCACTGTGCTTTTCAACAGCATACTTTTAATGAATTATATTGTTTTTTTATATGTGTTACTATGAACAATTGCTAAGAATATTTGTCTATAATAGCAATAAATTATATTGTTACGTAATTCAGTGTGTTGGTGATCATGTGTGTTCAGCCATGAGGTATTGGGCCTGTCTCACTTCGGATCGCAATACTGCGTACACACGCAGTTCAACTGCGAAAGCAAGCCAAACCACTGCGATCGCAATGCAAACTCAGCACCACATAAGGATAACCGCTTTACCATACACACATCCATAATACTAGGCAGAATAGCAAAACCATCGGTACAATCGAGTCACATCGGACCCATACGCACACTTGCACAAGCCCTGACCTTACTCAGAAATTGCTAACAGCCATGCATGCTATGAGACCTCACACTGTGTATGGCTTCACAGTGGCTAATTTATGCACTCCCCTGAAATGGCGTGCGAACGCAGTGGCATGCCTGTGTTTCCCCGACTACCCCCCTGTTACCACCCACAAACGGCACTTCCTGTCAATCACTCTGCGATGGGTCTGCGTAGTCACTGCAATCACAGTCCCGATTGCAATGGCTAGTTCATGTACGCGCACTGCGATGCATACGCATGCGCAGAACGCAACAATCAGCCGATTGCTGCGTTATTAGCAATTGCGATCCAAACTGAATCAGCCCATTGTCCATAATAATTAGCGCAGCACTAATCCACCTGATACTGTTGGTGGTGGTGTTAGCACAGTTAAATATACACACCAGTGGAATGCAAGATGACCAGAGTAGCTTAACGAGGCAATGTGGTTTATTATGCAAGCAGTAGAACAGTCGTACTCACTGTTACACTTGTAGAGGAGGTTGCATGAAGCAGAGTTTGTAGTGGAGCAGGGTTTAATCAGATCACCAGCCGTTGACTGTTTAGGTATGTGGTAATGGTTCATGTGCTGGAACAGTGGTAAATGTGAGGGAAAAAGTCACAGGTCTCTGGAGCTAAGGGGGAGATCAGTGGCAAACGCAGGATTTCTAGAGGGGCGTTTCCAAATGCTTGATTTAGAGCAAGTGTGGCCAGTCCATGAAGAGGGTATAATTAGCACTTATCCAGCATTAATATGCATCATACAAAGTATATTGTGTTGCATAATTCCAGCATATATAGGACCATCGATCACAGTAAGCCATTAGATGCAGCAGAAGGTACATCCTGTCTGAGCAGAATGTTTTTTTTTCAGATGTGGGCATCATTCCAGAGCATTAGGGCAAGTCCGGGAGTCTGGGGGAGCAGCAGAAGAACCTAGCACTACCCTGGACATATATGTACATATTGGTCTCCTTATGTACTGGATAGTGTATTATAATACAGTATTAATAATTAACACTATTGAAGGTCTATAGCAGTGCACCCCTACCAGTGTATGTTTTCCACATGTCCTAGTTGGTGCACAGGTATATTTATTACTGGCTGACACATTTTAAAAGATCCACAGGTGTTGCTAATCATTTCATTTGTGATACTGAGAAGAACATGCAGCACTAGTAACATTGTATTATATTACTATTTCTATTGTGGTCATGGTGTGTGCTGGGGAGGGGGGTTTCCAGGCAGACGGAACCCCCCCTGCGTTTGCCTATGGAGATGTCTGTCTCCAACTATGTCACTCATATACAGTAAGCAAGTAAGGGAATGAGGCATCATCCGAGGAGAAACCATATTGGAGGCTGCACAGTGGCACACTCCACATCTAACATTATAGACATTCCATTCTAAAGACAAAATATAATTTGTTTACACAAAGTGATAGAGGAGGGGGGCTAAGATTGATCCAGTATTGAAGTATACATTTCTTGGCTGCTGCTGATAGAATGGTAATAATCTTTTCCTTAATGAACCTAAGCAAAGGGGTAATAAAAACAGGATCGCCCATTCTGGAGACAGAGGGGTGTACCGTGTATTCTGTGTATTCCACCAAGTGCATGTGCACAAACATTTACACTGTACATGATGCCAAAAATATTTAATTGGTAGACAGCATCCAAAACAATGGTAGAGATGCCTCTTGCTGGCCACATTTCGGACATGAATAAAATTCTGACAAACCTAAAATAAATTTTCTATGAGATGACAGATTTACATATAGTGCCTTAAATAGCACTTTCACAAAGAGATCAGGGAAACTGTCACTCCAGCGAGATAGTCCCACTGTCATCCTGATCAATCACTCGCCTAAGTAAGTTCATATGCATAGATATTGCATGGTTGGCTGTCAGGGGATGAATCAGTACCTTACCAAGATCATTGGACTCATCAGTCAGAGCTAAATTACTTATCAAATGATGAGCATAATGTAAAGCCTGATGCATTACAAAGAGATGGGTGGAAGGTAGGTTGATATCGGTAATTGTCAGAGTCTTGCGTGTTGTCGTGTCTTCAATTTGTCATATGTGAATGATACCATTGGTAGCCTACCTAGTGAAGGGGTAAGCAGCACCTACACTGTGGAATGCTGGGTTGTGAAGGAACAGAAGAAATAAGGTGTGTTGACTATTAAGAAACTGTAGTTTTCTAATATGTTTCCATGTAACCCAAAAAGACATCAGTATTGGATATCCGAATTTCGTAAGGAGATAAGAACACAGAAAATGGACTAGGGAGATTAAAGACATGTTAGAAATAAAGGATTGCTCCAGCAGATTATTAATATCATTTTCTGAGTGAAGTAAACTCTCTTTAATGTACTGTAGGATACTAGTGAAATATAGAACTGTATATTGAGGACATTTATTCCAACTTCTGTGACCCACTGTTATGGCTATGGATCGCCGAAACTGTCAATTGAGCAATTTCCCAACCCGGGGTGTGAGTATGACCAGGAGAACCTGAAGTGGATATAATAACTTAGGGAATAGTATTATCTTAATTAAATTGGCCCTACTTATATAAGTAAAAAGTTTGAGTTAGTTATGGAGTTCTGCCAGGATGAAGGCAATCAGTGGACAAATGTTGAGGGAATAACGTTTGTAAATATTTTTTGAGAGTCGGACACCAAGAAATTTTAAGGAAGCAGATGCCCAAGTCAGTCCAGGGCAACCATGCCAATGTTGTTTAGTATCTGCATGAAATTACATCTGTACCGATTTGTCACAATTGACTGTAACACCAGAAATATGGCCAAATTTAGAGAAGGTACAAATTTCAAAGGAAGGTATGGACAATGGTTAGATACAAAAAAGCCGGTCATCAGCAAATGCTGTTAGTTTCACTGCATGTTGACAAATCAAGGCTAGGTTGGAAGATGCAAATTGAGGGGTCTAATGCTTAGGTACAGTGTTTCAAACACTGCTATTTAGCCATGTTAGCAAGTCTCCTACCTGCCCTGTCACACCACCGGAAAACTTTATTTTCAGTATAATCAAGTTGGAGCTGGGAATTAGTACATAGAAATGTTTCCTATAAATGCTGGGAAGTGATATAAAATTGTAGATTAGTATCCGTTGGTGCATCCACATAAGTTTGGAGGTTTACGCTGCAACTACATTTGGGAAAGGGCTAAGAAAAAGTCATAGTTGGGTTCATTTAGGGAGTAAACTCAGCAGTCACTTGATCAATGGTGTAGTGCATATTCTTATTAAAGATCACCGATACTTCTCTGGTTTACTTAGAATAAGAGGCATCAACTCGTTTAACCCCCCAAGCCTACCGCAAGGTCGAGGGATGGCGAGATTCTAGGAATCTGATGCCGGAATCTAGGAAGATGACAGTCCAAATGAAGATAACCCGGGGCGCCCTTAGTGATAGCCACAGGGGGGGAGGGTTAGGTTTAGGAAGCATAGCAGGGTTAGCAGTAGGATTTTTTGGGGAGGGTTAGGGTTAGGCACCACTAGGGGGGAGGGTTAGGGTCAGGCACCACTGGGGGGGTTAGGGTTAGGCACTAAGTGGGGGGGTTAGGTTTAGGCATGAATGATGGAAACTTAGGTTTAGGCACTAACAGGGAGGGTTAGGGTGTGGGGTGGGGAGGGGAGAGTTAGGGTTAGACTACAAGAAGGGAGGGTTAGGGGGAGAAGGGGGGGGTAAGTATACTTACCTGACCCCTGTCGGGATACCAACCATCAGGATGCTGCTGTCGGTATTTTAACAGTAGGCATCTTGACAGCTGGCAATACATACCCATTCCTCTTGCCTTCACTTATCCCTAACCCCCTGTGTTGTAATAATAGGGTGGCTCAACCCCAAAACTACCCAAAAGAGCTGGCAGATAGGGGAGCACAGTAAGCTCAATAAAAGTGTGCCCACCTAGGCTGACCAGCCCACTGGAAGTCCTTCATCACTCTTTTCAGTATGACACTGCTCTTTCATTATTTGCAATGCTGTGACATTTGGCTAGAATGTTGAACAAATGATCTGTGGTTCGCTTGGCTACTCATAAGAATGGCCAAAATCCAAATCCTTGTTAGATGGATCAAAAAGGGCAGATCACAGTTTTCTGTAGCCCAGTGGTTCCCAAACTTTTTTACTTCATGGCACTCTTAGTGTCTCATCTGTTTTTCATGGCACCCCTATGCCAAAAGAAAATACCTAACCATATATTCCAACAACTAAATAGCCATTGTAAAGAATAACATAAATAAATTGAAAAACAAAAAAGCAAGACGTAATTCTGCTGATATGTGAAAAAAATGCTAAGCCACAAAAGCGTGCAAATAGTTTTTTCTAATAACATTTGAATGATTTTTTATTGTATGGTGATGTCGTTTGCGGATAACGTACAGAAAAGTGATTTTTCTCGACACTATCGCTTTCATACATACTGATGGTGGTTGTGTCAAATAGCGCTAGTTATTATAGCGCATTTGGCACTTAACACCTCTTCTTACATCCAGAGGCCTCACCGTGTCAGATGACACCCGGTGCGCACTCTGGACACCCCCCAGGTGCCGGAGGCGCACCCGCCCTAAAAGGGGGCATGGCCTAAATTAAGGAGGCGTGTCCTTGAGGGGGATCGCGATAACATCACTCCAAGGGCAGCCTAGCATCACTGGACACTTTGTGTCACAATTAAAGATAATGCATTCAAATTTTTGCTGGAGGATTTAGCACAAGTTGTTTTTTTCCAGCATGTGTCATGGGCATGCCCCAAAATTGCATTATTTGTGCAATGAAAGGTATTGTCATCCCTAGCTCCCTGGAATGTTTCATGCTTCCCTCACCAGTTCCCTGTACCCCAATATCTTCAAGCAAACGTATCCATCACAGTCTCCAGGTTACCATGTAATTTGGTTTATAATGCTGAGAACATTATGAATATATATAAAATAAATCCCTTTGTCTTCAAGGTGAAACCTCATTTAATGTCAAGTAGTACCTGAGACTTAAAGCAAGACTGTAAAGAAACAGGGATTAAAGTGACAGAAACAAGATAGCTGTAGTCTTGTGACATGCAAGCATGTACAAGGTTAATTGCCAAGTCAGCAATAAACAGATGAATAATTACCAGGGAGCATTTATAATTAATTCAGGTCATAATCTGAGAGTTCGGAGAGTGGAGGAAAAAATCCTAATCAAAGTAGAATTGAAAACAGAATTTCAGATAAACAAAATGAGATGTGCGACCAGGAACACGATGCTAGAGACAGAGACAAACAGTATTTAATTAGTGGGAGGATATAAATACAATAGCCAAAGAGCTCCAGCAATACTGTATGCTGGATTTAACAAGCCACTGGTGTAACTGGATATATCTGGAAGAATACTAAATGAGCCTAAAACAGCATGACCCTACCATTAATATGCCCCATAAACTTCAAAATTCTTATTAGAGTATCATCTACTTATTAAACAAAGATTTATAATGATATTCTGTGAATGTGCGATACCATTATTAGACCATTATTAGAGCAGGCCACTTTACAAAATGTGCACAAAAATATGTCAAGTGAGAGTGTTAGGTAATGGTATAAGATAACCAGAGGAAGAGCGCTCCAGAAATATTCCCTACTCCACAGCTGAGTGCATATATCTACAGGCGAGTTGTACAGTACATACAATAACTCTTACTACCTCCTGCAACAGAGGTGTGACAGGGTGATAACCAGCTTTCACTTGTGACTAAGGTATGCATAAGCCCCAATATGTATAAAAAATGTGAATGTATAAGTATGTTTATGAATATGTTTTTACTGTATGAAACATAGACGTTTCTACAGTACACAGGAAATGACACCAAAAAATACAACATTTGTCTCACTGTGCATCACAATTTGCAGTGGTAGATTTATATATATACATATATATATATATATATATATATATATATATAGTATATATATATATATATATATATATATCAATTATGTTAGGGTGACACCAGGCGACCCTCACTCTACCTAGACACAATTTGACTGCCCAGTCACCGATCAACTGGCTGCCATTGGTCGCCCCACCCACAAGAACAGACAGTGTTTTATTCTCCACCCAAGCACTAATAACCAGTTACATGCAATAATAAATTAATTACGCCCATGTGGTGTACTGTACATGTGTGTTTGTGTGCTGAAACCCAGAGTGAATTAAACCTGTCTGTATCCTATTACTGCATACTCCTTGGGGTTTTTGTACATATCCCCCTGTAGGTGTGGTGTGGCAAATAAGCCTCTTTGTCACAAATCCCTCTCCCCTCCCCTTAGCGCCGCCAACCTTGGCTGATGTGGACACTGCGAAGAGTGCATCTCGGAGAGAAAGAATTGCACTCACTTACCTTTGGTCCATTGCAAAATTGTAGGACTGGAGCTTTTTAATTTCCTGTCTCACAGCACTACATCTACTGTAGCTTCAGGAATGAGGTAAGGTCTTACTCTCACCACTGCTCCTGGAGGTGTAACTATATTGTGTTCTACGAGGTGGTACATCAAGGTACCTTAGAAAACACATCCAGGTAACTGTAAAAAAAAATGTCAGCCTGTCGTTTCCGCTCTGACGACAGATTGTCGCTTATGGGAACTTTAGTTTCCTGCACCCAGTAGTCCGGTTCTGGGAAAGTTCTCTGACATGTCTGGCAAAACTTCTTTATCACCTCGTACACTCATGGACAAAAAATATATCTAAAAATAATATATATGTGATATACAGTAATCTTCTGGGTTTTGTCTTCCCACAAGTGTCCCCTACACAGATATGTGTGTGCAGTTTAAGGTATGAGCGGTACATGGATTTGTAGCACCAACAATTGTTCTACAATTTTATCTTGAACTTTAGCAATTTTGTACAGCAAACCATTTTTCAAGTTATAATAGGCAACTTTCTGCAGTCCTGTCTGCCTTCTCAACCCCATTTATCTCAATTATATTTTTATAGACATTCGCTAAGGTAGCATCTCCAAGCTGGTCTCGGCCACAGTCTTTCAATGGAAACAAGTTTGATACCTAAACTGGGTCCTTGTTGGGAGGCATGGCACCTTCACCCAAGGTCTCGCCAAATAATAATGTCAGGAACTGGTTTTTCATTGGAACTTGCCATTCCCTTTTCTCCATCCATTTAACTGGCAGAGGTTTATTCTCCTGAACAGTACTCTGGTTCAGATTTTGTGGCAGAGCATGACACTTTTTTGCTCCATTTTCATCAAGCTTCTCCGTCAAGGCTGGAACTCCGGTTGGTGATTCAATTGCTGAAGTGCCTGGCTGGACTCTCTCCTTATGGATCTGTTTGAACAGTGGAAAATCTCTTGCAAGTATTAAAGGGTAAGGCAGTTTGGGGAAAACAGGAGCTAATACTGCGACTGCTGCCCATTTATGATAACAGGCCTGTCTTATTCCTCAGCAGTCCTGCGGACACAGAGAACTTTTACTTTGGGCAAATTGTGAGTCAGATCTTTTGGCAATATGGAGCTGGAAACCAAGGACAATTCACTACACAAATCTACCAAATCTACACCAGATGGCTATTCACAGGCATGCAGAATAAATAGGACTTCCCAGTAACTGTACTCATAGTACAGCATTGTTTTTTTGGTGTGCGCCAGAGAGCAATCCATAGGTTTAACTAATGTTTGGCAATTACTTCAAGTACCCAGGTTCTCTGCATTCAAAGTATTTTGGACCTGCAGCAGTTTGGGTTGCCTTTTTGTCAAGCAAAATGTTTAAGGATTCCTAGGTTGTTCTGTGTAAACCTCTAGAACCCAGGCTAGTGAGGTCTTCCACCACTGACAGCAACCCACTGTTCCCTTAGACCTGGGAGATGTTCACTAGAACTTAAGTGGCTGCCTGGATTTGATACTCGAAGTAGTACACTGGTTACCTTCGGAAACCAGAGAATAGCAGAAGATACTGGAAACTGGGAGATGAGTCCATAGTATGGCTAAGAAGAAGATGATGTGGAAACAGCTGGTAGTACAGTTTGAAGAGTTGATGCAGTGGCTTAAAGGCCAGTGATGTGGCTTTGGGTGCCAGTAGTGTGGCTGGAGAGCCAGTGGTGAGATGCGACTTTGAGCTGGTAGTGTGTCTGGAGAGCCGGTAGTGTGGCTTGTGAAATGGTGGTGAGATGTGACTTAGAGAGCCGGTAGTGTGGCTTGTGAGCCAGTGGTGAGATGCAGCCTTGAGATTCGGTAGTGCAGCTTGTGAGCCAGTGGTGAGATGCGGCTTTGAGAGCTGGTAGTATGGCTTGTGAGCCAGTGGTGAGATGTGGCTTTGAGAGCCGGTAGTGCGGCTTGTGAGCCGGTGGTGAGATGCGGCTTTGAGAGCCGGTAGTATGGTTTGTGAGCCGGTGGTGAGATGCGTCTTTGAGAGCCGGTAGAGTGGCTGGAGAGCTGGTGATGAGGCAACAAAGCCAGTGGTAGCTTGGGAGCTGATGGTGTGGCTGGGAAGCTAATGGAGCAGCAACAAAGCCGGTAGCAGCTTGAGAGCTGATGATGTTGCTGGGAAGCCGATGGAGCTGCAACGAAGTCAGGAACAGCTTGAGAGCTGATGGTGCGGCTGGGAAGCCAATGTCGCTGGATACAATACCAAAGGAAAAAAGCTACAGGAATGCTGACCATGCAGGAGAGCCGAGAGATCCACAAGGAGTGCTATAGTTGGTGAGGCTGCAAAGGGTCAGCGTGCTATTGATTTCCTAATAGTCGCTAGTCGCTATTTAGCGCTGCAAGTCGCTTAAGAAAGAATTGCTTTCCAGTCCAATTGTGTGGTTCCAAAGCGCAAAAAGTTAGTTATGTAAACAGGGAAAGATTTAACAATTAGAATAAAAAGCAATAAGATATATATAAGTACAGCCAATACATACACATGCGTTACTGGTCCCAGTATGCAGTCCTTCAATCCTGAATCCTGCGGTCACCCAAAAATGGAGAATGACTGAGCTCAGCACACAGCATATATTCGGTACAGGTTACAAGGATAACAAAGGGACAAGTTGGCATGTTTTCTTTGGTTCTCGCATCTGGTCAATCTGGTCATTGGTCAGTTCATACGGTGTCATCAGAGGTATGGCTCGGTTTTCCAACAGGTTCTTTGTGTAACTTCCCTCTGAAGAACTAATTTATACTGGCTAAAAACACTGCATACAGAGAATAGCATTCTAACCAATAACTCCCTATAATCCATAACTAGCGAACGCAAGATGCGAATCCTTCGCCAATAGAAACGGATGTCTGCAAATAAACAGGGATTTAGTATGATACCAAACATGACATGTCCACTGTATTCTAAACCTTAGATCTCGTTTAAGCACATACTACATCATAATTATTAACAAACAAAACCTCTAATAACTCTGGTTATTAACTATAATGTGTGGGAACCATTTTATATGCATGTGTTCGCATATGTGCGCCTGCATATTGAAATAGGAAGTGTTCGTATGTATGTATGTGAATATGCATGTGAGCATCTACAGTATGTGTACGCATGTGGATACACATACGAGCGTCTCTGTGTATGCATATAAGTTTATGTGTGTGCGTTATGTGCATCAGTGTATATATGTGTGGTGGATTCACATTTGTGCGCATCAGATTGCACCAATGCAAAGTAGCGTCGTGGTAACCCATCATCAGACAATAGACGATTAGATCGTCAGATAATAATTGCAAGTGATCATATCCAATTATTTGACTTTGACAGTGCACAAATAGGGGAAGGAACCAATCATGCCATGTTGTGGATAACACGTGACATCCTGCGGCATCCAGATTACCTAGCAACCGACGGATCTAGAACAGCACTTCCAGAAGGAGGTAAATCGCTGGAAAGAAACAAGTAATGACAGCACCTTGTAACAGTACCCCCCCTTGATGCAGGGTTGAAGAACCCACAGAACCTAGTTTATCAGAAAAATGCAGAAAGAAAAGTCTTGGGCGTGTAAAACATTTTCAGGTACCCAGGAACACTGATCCGGGCCATAGCCCTTCCAATGGACCAAGAACTGCAATCAACTCTTGGAAATCTTAGAGTCCAAGATCTTTTCAACAACAAATTCACGTTGTCCATGGACCACAATCGAGGCAGGTTTGGATGGAAACTTGTATTTGACAAAGCTGAAGACCGGTTTGAATAAAGAACAGTAGAAGGTGTTGTTGATGCGAAGAGACATGGGTAATTGAAGCTTGAAAGCTAACGGATTAACCTGAGCAATGATGCGAAATGGACCAATGAACCTAGGACCTAGTTTATGAGTAGGTTGGTGAAGCTTAATATTTTTTGTAGAGAGCCAAATCAAATTGCCCTCCTTGAAGACACATGACCTCCGATGTCTATCAGCAGACTCCTTGGAGTGGAGCGAGACCTTCCGAAGACTTTGATGAATCTTGCTCCAAATGCGACGGAGCCAAGAGACAGAAGGTGAAACAGGCGAGATGGAGTCGAAAGAATTAGCTCTGGGATGTTGACCAGTGACACAAAATAAAGGAGACACTGAAGATGCTGAATGACACTAGTTGTTAAAAGCAAATTCAGCAACGGCAGATTAGAAACCCAGTTGTTATGACATTTAGAGACATAACAGCGTAAATATTGCTGCAAATATTGATTAACACGCTCAGTTTGCCCATTGGATGGCGGATGGTACCCTGAAGAAAGACTGAGGCAGATGCCTAAGGATGAACAGAAGGCCCTCCAGAACTGTTCCACAAATTGTGTTCCTCAATCCGACACAATATCCACAGGTAGACCATGTAGGCGGAAGATATGCTGGAGGAACAAGCCAGAGAGTTCATTGGCAGATGGTAGCTTAGTCAAAGGAATGAAGTGTGCCTTCTTACTAAATCAGTCCACCACCGTCCAGATAACAGAGCATCGAGCAGACACTGGGAGTTGACAAAAAAGTCCATGGCTATGTGTGTCCAAGGTCTCTTAGGTATGGAGAGAGATAGTAACAGACCAGAAGGAGCCGTCCAAGGTGTTTTGTTTCAAGCAGAGACCTCGCATGCCAGGACGAATTCATGAACATCTTTGTTCAGAGAAGGCCACCATAATGAGCGGGAGAGTAAATCAAAAGTCTTACTGATGCCAGGATGACTGAAAGCTCTTCGAGAGTGGAAATCCAGTAACACTGACTTCCTGAATCATTCTTGAACAAACAGAAGACCAGAAGGTTTATCTGGAGGTGGTTCTAACTGACAGGCTTGGATGAACTTAGCCAAATTCTGAGTGATAGCACAATGTATGTGAGACTCAGAAATTATTGGTTCAACAGAGCTAGTGGACTGCTGCACTGGAACAAAGCTTTCTGGAGAGAGCATCCGCTGTGACATTTTTAGACCCTGGATAAAATGACATGAGAAAATTTAACTGAGTAAGAAACAACGCCCAGCATGCTTGTCATGAGTTCAATCTCTTCACAGACTGGATATGTGACTAGTTCTTATGGTCAGAAAGAACTGTGATTTGATGTTTGGCCCCCTCCTGCCAGTGCCTCCAGTCCTCAAAGGCCCACTTGATCGTGAGCAACTCCCGATTACCGACATCGTAGTTGTGTTCTGCCGAGGTGAACTTGCGGGAAAAGAAAGCACAGGGGTGCAATTTGTTGTCAACAGCATCCTTCTGAGACAGGATAGCTCCAGCTCCAATCTCGGAGGCATCAACTTCCAGAATAAATGGGAGATCTGGAGTGGGATGACGCAGCACTGTAGCCTGCGTGAATAGCTTTGGATGTCCAATTGACTGTGTCAGCTCCTTTCTTGGTCATTTCTACAATGGGTGCCACAATGGTAGATAAAGACTTGATGAACCTTCTATAATAATTAGCAAAGCCAAGGAAGTGCTGAATCACTTTAAGGGTAGTTGGTTGAACCCATATCAGTAAGGCTTTGGCTTTGCTAGGAACCATGGAAAATCCCTGGGAGGAAATGATGTAGCCTAGGAAAGAGACTTGGGTGACATCGAACTCACATTTCTCCAGCTCAGCATAAATATGGTTCTCTTGCAGCTTCTGCAAAACTTGCCAAACATGCTCATGGTTTGATCCACTGACTGAGAAAATAAGAATGTCATCAAGGTAAACAACTACAAAACGTCCCAGAACTTCCCGAAGGACATCATTAATGAGATCTTGAAAGACCACTGGGCATTGGCTAGGCCAAAAGGCATGACCAGGTACTCATAGTGTCCTGAGTTAGTACTGAAAGCCATCTTCCACTCATAGCCACTCTTAATTTGGATCAGGTTGTAAGCTCCCCGAAGGTCAACCTTAGTAAAGATGTTGACTTGATGCAGCTGATCAAATAGAACCAAAATAAGAGGTAGTGGGTAGGAGTTTTAATGGTGATATTGTTGAGACCCCAATTATCAATGCAAGGATGGAAAAACCCATCCTTCTTCCCAACAAAGAAGAAACCAGCCCCAACCAGAGATTTAGTGGGATGGATAAATTCCTTCGACAGAGCATGCTCGATGTATTCCTTCACTGCCTTATCTTCTGGAATAGACAAAGGATACAACCAGCCTTTGGGTAGCTTGGCCCCAGGCATTAAATTGAGAGCGCAGTCGTATGACTGATGTGGAGGAAGGACATTAGCTAATTGCTTAGAAAAGACATTGGAGTATTCCTGGTACTGAAATGGAATGTTTGGAAAAGTCTTGACAACAGCAGGCTGAACCACCCGAACAGGTACAGCAAAACTGGCAGGCATGACTCCATCTCTTGATTTCCCCGGAGGACCAGTCAATGACAGGATTATGATCCCTGAGCCAAGGGAGACAAAGGACGATGGGTGCCAATGGGCAATGGAAAAGTAAAAAAGAAATAACCTCTGAATGTAGAACTCCCGATAGTCAACCGGAGAGGAGGTGTTTTGAATTTAATTTGACCATTGGAGACCATTCCTCCATCTAGTCCGCAGATTGGAATTTCCTGATCCAAAGAAACGGCGGGTACACCCAGAGATTAAAAAAAAAAGAAATCCATAAAATTGCCAGCTGCACTGCTATCCAGAAATGCAGAAATGCAGGGACCAGTATTGAGTTTTCTGAGGAAATGGGAGCCAGGCTTAAATATATTTCCTCCCAAACACTTAGGCCTTGCCTCTTACTGACCTGAGTGGACAATTACTCAGGGAATGTCCCTTGTCTCTGCAATACAAACAAAGACCCTGGGAATTTCTCCTGCATCTCTCTTCTGGAGCTGGAGGTAACCGAAAGGTACCAATCTGCATAGGCTACTCCGGGTCTGAAAATGCAACCCAGATAGGAGAATGGGGCAATTTTGTATGAAGGTTCTACTAAGATGACAGTTGATTCTGATTGCCTTATGCATGAGGATATCTTTAATGGCCTCAGAGAGTCCCAGGCAAAATTGACTACATAAGGCTGGGTCATTCCAACCAGAATCCGTTGCCCATCTACGGAATTCATAGGAATAATCTTCGGTGGCCTACTGTCCCTGTCTGATGGAGTGCAGTTTCGACTCAGCCAAAGCAGTTCTGTCTGGGTCATCGTATAATAATCCCATGGCAGTAAAGAAGGCATTGACCAATTGAAGAGCTGCATGTGTTGAGGGCAACCCAAAAAGCCCATGTCTGTGGATCTCCCTGGAGAAGGGAAATAACCAGCCCTACTCATTGAGATTCTGTCCCAGAGGAAACAGGATGTAACCAGAAGTAGAGTTTACAACTCTTCCTAAAGTTGAGGAATTGTCTGTGGTCCCCTGAAAAACAGTATGGCAGGTTCATCTTGGGTTCTTTGAGAGTGGCTGGGAACACAGGTGACCGGATCTCCTCAACACGCAGGCAAAGCTCTTGGACCTTTTGTGTGAGTACTTGAATTTGTGCAGCAAGCACCTGGGCAGGATTCTGTGCCTGTTGCATAATATCTTCTTATTGCAGGCCAACTATAATGTTATGGATTCCTAGGTTGGTCCATGTAAACCTCTAGAACCCAGGCTAGTGCTGTCTTCCACCATTAACAGCCACCCGCTGTTCCCTTAGAACTAGATGTTCACCGGTACTTTAGGGGCCGCCTGGACTTGATACTCGAAGTAGTAGAGGTTTACTCTGGTTACCTTCAGAAACCAGAGAATAGCAGAAGATACTGGAAACTGGGAGATAAGTCTGTATTCCGGCTAGAAAGCAGATGATGCAGCTAAAGCCGGTAGTACAGTGTGAAGAGTTGATGCAGTGGCTTGAAAGCCAGTGATGTGGCTTTGGATGCTGGTACTGTGGCTGGAGAGCCGGTGGTGAGATGCGACTTTGAGCTGGTAATGTGGCAGGAGAGCTGGTAGTGTGGCTGGAGAGCCAGTGGTGAGATGCGGCTTTGAGCCGGTAGTGTGGCTTGTGAGATGGTGGTTAAATGCAGCTTGAGAGTCGGTAGTGTGGCTTGTGGGCCAGTGTTGAGATGTGGCTTTGATAGATGGTAGTGCGGCTTGTGAGACAGTGGTGATATGTGGCTTTGAGCCAGTAGTGTGGCTTGTGATCCAGTGGTGAGATGCAGCTTTGAGAGCTTGTAGTGTGGCTTGTGAGCCAGTGGTCAGATGTGGCTTTGAGAGCTGGTAGTGCAGCTTGTGAGTCAGTGGTGATATGAAGCTTTGAGAGCCGGGGGTGTGAGCCAGTAGTGAGATGTGCCCTTGAGAGCCCGTAGTATGGCTTGTGAGCTGGTGGTGAGCTGCGTCTTTGAGAGCCGGTGGCATGGCTTGTGAGCCAGTGGTGAGATATGGCTTTGAGAGCTGGTAGTGCAGCTTGTGAGCCGGTGGTGAGATGCTGCTTTGAGAGCCAGTAGTGCGGCATGTGAGCTGGTGGTGAGATACTGCTTTGAGAGCCGGTAGTGCGGCTTGTGAGCCAGTGGTGAGATACAGCTTTGAGGGCCGGTAGAGTGGCTGGAGAGCCGGTGATGCGGCAATGAAGCCAGGGGTAGCTTGGGAGCTGATGGTGTGGCTGAGAAGCCGATGGAGCGGTAACAATGCCAGTAACAGCCTGAGAGCTGATGGTGCGGCTGGGAAGCCAATGTCGATAGATACAATACCAAAGGAGAAAAACTACAGGAATGCTGACCATGCAGCAGAGCCGAGAGATCCGCAAGGAATCCCATAGTCGATGAGGCGGCAAAGGGTCAGCGTGCACAAATAGGGGAAGGAACAAATCATGCCATGTTGTGGATAACACGTGACATCCTGCGGCATCCAGATCACCTAGCAACCAATGGAACTAGAACAGCACCGCCAGAAGGAGGTAAATCGCTGGAAGGAAACAAGTCGTGACCGTGACTTGTAACACAAACTTCCCTTACCAATGCCCACTTCTTCTTTCCATATACAGTAACAGTTTTTTGACCAAGGCACAAACTTTGGAGTGGGAAATGGAGGTTTGGGCATAAGCTGTAAGACTCTGTATCTCTCTGCTACAGCAGCCATTCCACATACAGTACATCTGAAGGTCCGTCTGTAGGATACCTTGGTCCACACCTTGGATACAATGATCAATAGCCAGAATTTTGATTATTCTGATTGATTTTTCCTGGATGTAACCACTTTTTAAGTGATTTACAAAGTTCAGCAAGCTAAGCATGAACCAGTACATCTGTTGACAGTCTCCAGTTATGATACCGCACTGGTGACTCGAAACCTTTTTAGGATAGCAGTTTTCAGCTGCTGATAGCTGTCAGCCTGGTCCTCGCCCAGGTCTATACGCTGAGCTTTTTCTTGAAAGATAGGAATCTAGATGTTCAGACCAATTTTCAGGTGACCATTTGGCTCGGGGGGCAGCACATTCAAATGCCATCAGATATGCTTCCACATCATCTCCCTGTTTCGTCTCAGCTGAGCAACCTCTTCGCGGAGAAGACTGGTATTCTTCTCCTGTGCTGCTGCTGCCACCTTCACAAAGGTTCTTATCACATCTTCCATTCCACAGAAGTTTGGGCTGGGAAGCGGAATCTTGCTTCCCTTAGAATTGACACAGGAATAGAAAACATTTTTTTGGACCACACCCAACTAACAACCTAATGAATCACCAGGTGTAGCACTACAGTCAGCAGTTTAAAAAAAAAACTTTTGCTATCTTTGCAAAACAAATGGGTGCTTTAGCATCCCACACAGGCAAATATAAATATATATATATATATATATATATATATGTATATAATATATATATATATATATATTGTATGGATCACACCCAACTAACACAGACTGAGGTCCCTTTTGCAAGAATATGTATATCGGCCCTGATTCAGCGAGGATCACAGTAGCAAAGACGCATGCAATCGGTCGATTATTCGCATTGCGTATGCGTATGCATTGCAGTGCACGTGCGTGAACTAGCAATTGCAATGGGAACTGCGTTTGCACTTGCAGAGGCTACGCAGACCCAGAGCACATTCATTGACAGGAAGTGCCGTTTGTGGGTGGTGATATGGGGGTGGTCGGACGAACGCAGGCGTGCCAGTGCGTTGCAACGCGTTGCAGGGGAGTGCATAAATGATCCACTGCAATACCATACACAGCCTGAGGCCTCATAGCGTTTACTGAAGTTAGCAATTCCTGAGTGAGGTCTGACCTGCCTTAACTGTGCATATGGGTCCGATGTTACTCAATGTTACCAACTGTTTTTCTATATTGCCCAAGTATATGGATGTGAGTAAGGGGAAGTGGGCATCCTTATGTTAGGCTGTGATCATAATACGATTGCACACATTTGCATTTCACCACTGCTATTAGCAATTGCAGTGCGTGCATTCTAACAGAATAGCGTTCCTTGCTGAATCAGGCCCTTTGCTAGCATTGTGTTGGGTTCTCGTTGAGTTGGATGCTATCTGCATGGAGTTGATATGAAAAGCAAAGTGGAACAAAGCTCCACTGCGACATGGTTTGATTAATGCTGTCATGAAATATGATTGTGCTTTCCGAATAAAGGATACATATACATATAACAATTGTAAACCTCTCCTTGATTCACAACAAGGGAACTTGGATCTTTTTGGATTTCCTGCAGCTCAGCTGAAGAGTACTTAATTTACATAAATAGATGAGGAAGGAAATATGAGAGAAAGAAAACACGTTCTTTGTATGAGCCTAATATTGGCTGCACTTCTGCCACATTGTAGCACAGACTCGATGGGATTTTTTTTAACATCAGCAATTTTTTTTATACAATACATCATGGCACGAAAGAGAGACACAATATTATATGGAACAGCATTTTTTTCGTCTCCAAAAACCCATATTTCTGTTGTGATGATTTTCTGGCTGAAAAATAAGTTGACATACAGTAACTCTTGATGATCTGTGTGTCTGCATTTCTAGAACATTGTTCTCATTTTTAGAGAGACAATGTATTGTTTTCAGCCTCAGAAGTACGTTATGAGATGAGAGCATTATCCTTTGAAAAAAGTAGCTTTCATAAATATAAAAACAATAGTTACAGAAAGTGTATACTTTGTAAGCAGTGATGTGCGGTGAGGTGTGGCAGGTGAGGCAGAGCCTTTCCTGTCATACTTAGGTATACTCCAAAGTTCTGACTATAAAAATTATAAAAAAAGTAAAGTAAAGAAAATATTATAAATATATTCTTTGTGTGTTTCTAATAATTTTTATAGTCAAAACTCTTTAGTAAAAAGTGTATGGCAGGTGAGGCACTGCCTCTCCTGTCTACCTTTTCCGCACATCCCTGAAAAAGAAAAACACACCAAATTTTCAACAATATATACTGCTGCACCTTTGTATAATACCCACCTGAACCCTCAGGTTCTTATACAGTACTGTGCAAAGATTTTAGGCAGGTGTGGAAAAAATGCTGCAAAGTCAGAATGCTTTCAAAAATAGAAGTATTAAAAGTTTATTTATATTAATTAATGAACAGAAATCTAAATCAAATCAATATTTGGTGTGACCACCCGTTGGCTTCAAAACAGCAGAAATTCTTCTAGGTACACTTGCACACAGTTTTTGAAGGAACTCGGCAGGGAGGTTCTTCCAAACATCTTGGAGTACTAACCACATCTGTGGATGTAGGCTTGCTCAAATCCTTCTGTCTCTTCATGTAATCCCAGACAGATTCAATTATGTTGAGATCAGGGCTCTGTGGGGGTCATATCATCACTTCCATGACTCCTTGTTCTTCTTTATGCTGAAGATAGTTCTTAATGACATTGGCTGTATGTTTGGGGTTATTGTCCTGCTGCAGAATACATTTGGAGCCAATTAGACACCTCCCTGATGGTATTGCATGATGGATGAGTACCTGCCTCTATTTCTCAGCATTGAGGACACCATTAATCCTGACCAAATCCCCAACTCCATTTGCTGAAATGCAGCCACAAACTTCCAAAGAACCTCCACCATGCTTCACTGTTGCCTGCAGACACACATTATTGTTCCGCTCTCCAGCCCTTCAGTGAACAAACTGCCTTCTGTTACAGCCAAATGTTTAAAATTTTGACTCATCAGTCCAGAGCACCTGCTGACATTTTTCTGCACCCCAGTTCTTATGTTTTCGTGCATAGTTGAGTCACTTGGCCTTGTTTCCACATCGAAGGTATGGCTTTTTGGCCGCAATTCTTCCATTAAGACCACGTCTGGCCAGGCTTCTCTGAACAGTAGATGGGTGTACCTGGGTCCCACTAGTTTCTGCTTTTCTGAGCTGATATCACTGCTGGATATCTTCCCATTTTGAAGGGAAGTAAGCATGATGTGTCTTTCATCTGATGCACTAAGTTTCCTTGGCCGACCACTGAGTCTACGGTCCTCAATGTTGCCCGTTTCTTTGTGCTTCTTCAAAAGAGCTTGAACAGCACATCTTGAAACCCCAGTCTGCTTTGTAATCTTTGCCTGAGAGAGACCTTGCTGATGCAGTATAACTACCTTGTGTCTAGTTGCTGTGCTCAGTCTTGCCATGGTATATGACCTGTGACATGAAATGGTCTTCCACAACCTCACCTTTGTAGCAGAGTTTGGCTGTTACTCACCCAGTTTTAAGCCTCCTACACAGCTGTTTCTGTTTCAGTTAATGACTTTGGGCCTGATTCAGACCCGCTCGTGAGCGCATAGCACTCACAAGCGGGTCGATGGCCCTGTTTTGTAGGCATGCAGGGGGGGTGGCTGGACAAACAGAGGTGTTCCTGAAGGAACGCCTGCCATTTGTGGGTGGCCCTATTGATGTCACCAGTGATGTCAGTAGTGAACTTCCTGCTCTATTAGAGCAGGAAGTTCACTGGGGCTTGCGGTGGACGAGACCCTACCACAAGGGTCTCGTCGCAAGCCCGATGGTCGCGATAATCGCGACCATCGCCAGGCCACCCACTAAAGCTGTGGGTGGTCACCCACAGCTTAGCGAGCGGCCTGGAGGCTGGTGAAAAGAAAACCCGGCCCGCACTGATTCAGAGCGAGCGATCGCAAATAGTGAGCGCCTCTGAATCACTTTGCAATTTGTTAATTTATAAAGTATTAACACGTCTATTTTTTTTTCTATTCTTACTTTTTTTTTTACATTTTTTCCAAACCAGCCAGGGCTCTATTTACTACAATCCGCATTTAGAAGATTGTAGTGTGATATTTCCAACTGAATTTGCATTGCAAATTCAGGCAATATCACACGGATTTATTCAAAATCCCTTGCAGGGACACAGCTTGCGATTAAGCTCTGTCCCTACGAATCTCCTCCGCAGCCTTTATCACTGTATTTTTCGGATAAAAATACAGCGAAAAGGCGCCGTGCATGCACCGACCGGCCGTCTCTACCCCGTTCCCCCACCGCGATTGCGACCCCTCCTGCACTGCTTCTACATGCTTATCCTCAGGTCAATTGGTGATATCAATATAAGTGGAATTGAAGGTATACTTCCACCAACTGTATGAAGCTAGCTTTGAAGAGAAGGGAAGTTCTCTTTAGTAGTGGCACTAAAAGTGGTAGCAGCTAAGCCCACAGCCCTTTGACACAACTACTTGAACTTGGGTCCTTTCTTACTGAGACAAGAAATATTTCCCAGTTCAACTATATGTAGCTCTTAGTCTTCTATTTCTTGATATCATCAGGGCAATATCATTGACCATTAGGCAATAATGAATGATAAAGTGTATTATCAACTTCTGTGCCTCACGCAACCTACATAGTTGGAAGATACCACACAATTATTTGTCTTCAAAGGTGTAAATAACATCAACATTATACATAAAATACTGTAATTAAATGACTTATACAGAGTAAGGAAAGTGTTTCTCAGAAGAATACTGATATTCATAACAAATAACAAATAAATACCTGAAATGATCATAATTCTAATGGGAAACTACTAGTTATGCAGTGGAAATGGGGTGGGCATAGTGGGCAGGTCCACATCCAATTGATAGTGTGGTTGCTTGAATCAGGATCAGTATATGGCCTGAAATATTGGGAAGTATGTACAGTATATTTGCCTATAGCAGGACTTAGAAAATGTATAGCATATGGCAAATATAAATGACACGTTTTTGCTTTCTCCTTGTACACAGTGGTATAAAATATTTAATTCCCACTATGAATATTTTTTGAGCAATTTACTGGGCATCATTTGATTTAGAGTGTGGAGAGGAGCACGTCCAACTACATCAACTTATCTCAGGCAGTATTTTCTCTGCATGCAACAATATAATAATTCATACACCTTGTATTGCAACATGGTTTGCCAGGTACAAATTTGTTCTCTTTAGCTGGGGTTTCCTCTAACTCTATGTGAAGTCCATTGTCTACATTATTGCAATAAAGGGGCCAATGCAGAGTGTGGCTTACACTAGTTTGCATGGCATAATTGTTCAGTGTGAGCCTAGACATATACGCTAAGGGAGGTTTGCAAGGTACTGGCACTTGCACCTGTATGTGCCAATAGGGGTCCAAGAACAGTAATAGCATATCTGTTTAATTGCAAAAACATGCACAATTACATACACGACTATAGTTTGCTGGTGGCAGGTGCAAGTACTGAATGATGATGAGGATGGGTGCATGCACTTTAAAACCACTTGTGATTGGCTGTTTGCAAATGTGCTGCTGAAGTTGGGCTTGATTCACTATCGATCGCAACTGCAATTACGCATGCAATTGGCAGATTGTTGCGTACTGCGCATGTGTATGCATCAAAGTGACTACACAGACCCATTGTAGAGTGATTGACAGGAAGTGCCGTTTGTGGGTGATGATAAGGGGGTGGTCGGGGAAACGCAGGCGTGCCAGTGCCTGTGAACGCCATTGCAGGGGCGTGCATAAATTATCCACTGCGATGCCTTACGCAGCTATAGCACTCATAGCGTCTTATGAAGTTAGCAATTTTTGCAATTGTACTGGATTGTACAGATGGTCTTGCAGTCTTGCTAAACATTATGGATGTGTGTAAGGTAAAGTGGGCGTCCCTATGTAGTGCTGCAACGGCATAACTGTTGCAATGGATTAGCATATGATCGCAGTTGAACTACGTGCGTAATCCCTATTGCATTTGCAGTTGCGATCGGTAGTGAATCAGGCCCGTTGTTTGGTGCTTTCTTAGTTGCATATATCACGCTTTTGGCTGTGTATTTCAGTATTTTTTTTTTACATATTATACAAATTTAATTAATGCCCAATAGTGAATGCATATTTTGCAAACAAAATAAATGACTATAAAAATTTGAAACTTTTTTTTAATTAAGTAGTATTTTATTAATTTACCATTTTTAAACATGTATCAAATAATACAACATAAAATAAAACATTTAGATGCTTGACAGGCATAACACAGCAACATATCTAAAACTCAATACCAATTCCAACATTCGGTAAATAGAATAAAAGCCCAATATATAGTGCTTAATGGCAAATTGAAATCCATTTCCACATTTAACCATCACAACTATAGCGATATAAATATTCTAAATATAGTAACCTAAAACATAACTATAACTATAATTATAATAATTACAACTGACTTAAACAAAATAAATATTAATCATGGTGAAAATCAATATAGTTATTATTATGGGTATATCCAGACCATAAAAATGTGAACATAAGTGTATGTAATACCAGGTACTCATGCAAGTGGTGCTGACCTGCAAATACCCTGCAATAATTCTGCCTTGCGTAAAATGGAATATGCAGGTTTTTAGTGAAAGTAAATTGCACCTGTGTTTTGTGGAGCAATTGCGGTCACCTTTGCATCAGCCCTAAAACCTGCAGACCACATATTATGTAAACAAGCTTAGCTCTGAGGACTTAAATTTGTTATTTAGAAAAATAACAGTCAACAGAATTAAAGCAATGTTTATTTTTTTGCAGACTTTTTTATTTTCATTGCAGAAATACTGTTTTTGGAATTTGCATTGTACTAGTAATCTATGTTAAAGAATGTAAAGATAAATAATGATTACACTTACAAGTACTGAGTTATTTGTACATTAATAAATATTGGTACACGAGCCGGCGCGATGCAGTAAACCGACTCTGCGCAGCAGGGAGGCGCCCGGCTGGAGATGCACTGCCACTGCCTTCTCCATTTGCCAGGTGCCCGCTAGGATTTTGTTACCAGTGGGCACCCAGCGGCTCCTTTTTCTGCAGCCTAAGGCTGTAGCTCACTCCTAAACTCAACCTTCCGGCTCCCATCCCAGTGTGGGTAGGGAGAGACGACATGACATCTCTCCCATAGCGCCGAACGTGAAGACCTTTCGGATAATGGAGGGCCACTACTACTGTGTGCCGTAACGTGAATAAGAAGCACTACTGTGTGATGTAATGTGAATAGGGAGCACTACTGTGTGTCGTAATGTGAGTAAGGGACACTACTATGTGGTGTAATGTGAATCATGGGCACTTTGTGCGATGTAATGTGAATTAGATTGTGCTACTGTGTGGCGTAATTTGAATTGGGGGTACTGTTGTGTGGCCACACCCCTTCCTTTATAAAAATAGGAGGGTGCAAATTTATAGTTTGCAGGGTGGCGCCAAACACCCTACCTCCTGCCCTGCTTGGTACACTCCCTAACTGACAATGGACAGGATGTATCAGCTTTTAACTGCCCTTTACCTAGCACAGAAATGACAGAAGCTGATTGGTTGCTTTGGGCCACTTTATCTCTCTCAAAGGCTTGATACATCTCTCCCAAATAATTTAAGCATTACATTGCAGAATATTTCATTATTAGTAAGCAAATAAGTACATATTTCTGTTGTACTGGTTAACTAACATTTCCTTATTGCTCATCAAGGAAAACTGTCAATAATTATCTAAAGTTAATTTTCTTTTGTAGGACAAGTAATGTCATTTCCCAAACTGAAAGTACATTATGCTCTTATGCTCTTATGCTCTTAGCAGCTCATTGCCACTGTGTGCAGATTCCAAATACTGCTACTCTGGAAGAGAAAAATCTATTATGTAAGGCTGGAAACCACCATCTGTAAATCCAAAACTAGCCCCTGACTGAGATATGTCAATAAGAGTCCCACACATAAACCAGCTATGTGCGGTTAAGATGCCTAAAATACCCACATGCAATATACATATTTATGATTTATCAAATATAGAGTGTTCATCATGACCACCTTTTATGGTAAAATATAACCTGATTTATGCACACATTTAAATATATAACATGCATGTGATGTTTACTTGCATCCTATTTTGGGGAAGCACTACATTTATAGCTTACATAAAAGACGACCATTTCTGGTTTAGTGGTATTGGCATCATTGCCATCCTCATACTTGCCTACTTTTGAAAAAGAATTTCAGGGAGATTGTGAAAGCTACTCCCATGAGCGCAGAATTAAAGTGTATGTGTACTGCTACATCTGAGGGGCGTGTCACAAAATTTACTTACATCCAAATGTAACCGAGCCCCAAAGCTGTTAATAAGATCTACTTGTAGATGAAAACACACTGATATTTTTCAGGGCTTGCTCATGTATTGTGTTTCACAAGGGGTTCCATATAAGAGGCCAAGAGAAACCTTATATGAAAATGCACGTAGCCATAGGGATCATTATGTGCCTTATAACCAATGCAGGGAAATGTCACTGATTATACCATTTGATTGTATATATCTCTGGTTTCTTTTTTGCCAAGTATATAGCAGCTACATAATGGGGATAAGATGCAATCAGGGAGCATGCTAGACTCTTCAGGGAGTCAGGGAGAATGCTACTATTTCGGGGAGTCTCCCTGACAATCAGGATGAGCTTGCAAATATGCCTTTCCTGGTCACGGTCTCACAGGAGCTAACCTGTACTTTAAACTTTGTTGTTTTTTTTTTTTTAAAACTGTTTATTGAACATCAGAAGAATATATAACAGACATCTCAGAAAACAAATGCTGTAGAACATTGGTTCACAATAAAAAGAGGAAACCATGACAGTTCCCGAGATATATTGTTTTCTTTCTTTCTCCTGTTCTTTCTTACCTAAAGAGTGTGGGAAATGAAGGACTAATGGTCCTCAGTGACAGTCGTAAAATAAAATAGATCATAAATTCCACTGTACCAAATAGAAATTGAAAATATATGGACAATAATTATATACAGCATATGATAAACAACTAAAAACAATATACTCTAACATATCATAAAACTCGCTGTGTCCAAACTAATCACCATCTATCTCTCTCTCTGTCTGTGCCGCAGTAAAAATCTATTCCAGAGTAGGAGAAGGGTGGTGAGAAGTTGAGAAAAAGGGATGACAAAGAGGAGGGAGGAGGGGTTATCTCAATAACTAGATTAGAGTAGATTAATCTAAGTGATTTGCCGTAGCATAAACCACTCTGTATTCTCAAAGAGCTTCCAGATATTAGTTTGGGTCTGGGTGGGTAGGTGTTCTATATAGGGTTCCCATTTTCTTTGAAAGATTAAAACTCCCTTATCAATATTAAAGATGGCCATACGTCTTTCACAGTAGATCACCTCGAGTATCGCCACCTTCCACTCGTTTAGAGAGGGTGACGTTCGTAGAATCTAGTGCTTAAGAATTAATTGTTTAGCTACCGTCACCATGACCCTTAGGGAAGGCTTCTAAGAGAAATCAGCAAAAATCAGAGTGGATGCATTCTTAGTTAGGTTAAGTTTAAATGTGGGGTTTAGATAACATAAAATTTTATTCCAAAACTTACTGATCTTTCCACAACTCCACAAGCAGTGTGAAATGGAAGCGTTAGTAAAATTACATTTAATACATCTTCCCATGGATTGTAAAACATAGTGCTTCCTCTGAGCTGGTGATACATAAGTACGATTCAATATCCTTTAACTGCGCTGATTTGAGGTAGGGTAAAATAAATGTTAAACTTGTAATAATTGACTTGAAATCGGGTAACTCAGGAACTTCTTCGTGCCAAGCCTGTGAAACAGTAGACCACGCCTGCGATGACACGTCAATTAAATAACTGTAGAGGTCACGTATCTTAAATTTATTTAATCGACAAAATGACAGTACCCGTGACAAGGGATCTGGGGTATCTGAGATCCACATTGGGTTATCAAGTGATTGGGCATTACATGCCTGTAGAAACATAAAGAATTGAGAACAAGGGAGGTCATATTTTTATTGCAACTGTATAGTACTTTAAAACTTTAAATTAAACAAAAAACCTCTGTCCTGACCTTTCAAAGCTTATAAACTTACAAAGAAAAATGGTAGTTGCTCAGATCAGCTTAATTGCATAACACAGGTGCTTGTAAAGGGCGGGGTTTACACTGAACACAGAAAAAAAGAGATTTGCCCTCCAGCACACTGCAGCAAAAACAATACTTAAATCCTACATGATAATAGAGATTTAGAGGTATTGGTTACACATATTTGCAAATATATGAATAAGCGCCAGGCCAATCGTCAAGGCTCCTCTATACTGGCATCCGATAATATTAAGGGGCTCACGTCCGAGAAACAAGGCACCCCAAAAAAATTCCAACCAAGGGCCATCCCAGGGGCATCACACGAAAAAGGGAAAAAGGTGATAGTGAAGTATAAAGAAAAGATGTGTAAAGATAAATCAATAAGTGTTAATGAAATGATAAAGAATTAAAATGACATATATAATGTACAAACAAATAGAGAAGTGATAAAAGTATTCTATGTGAATTAAGTGGTGATGCCATGAGAAAGGCCCAGTCAGAACCCCCCAGGGGCCCCACTCCCAAACGCTCACCCCAAAATAATTATTGCTACATAATGGTAGCACCCACTCTGGGTCATATAATTACAATTGATGTACTGCATGATAACAGTACATATATAAGCTGAGAGCTAACTTACCTTGGAGGTTGCCTTGCTTCTCGGACGTGAGCCCCTTAATATTAGGGACGCCAGTGTAGAGGAGCCTTGACAATTGGCCTGGCGCTTATTCATTTATTTGCAAATATGTGTAACCAATACCTCTAAATCTCTATTATCATGTAGGATTTAAGTAGGTCCCTAACATACTAGGGTTCAAATCCAGGTGTCCTGAGCTCTGGATTTGAACCCTTGTATGTTAGGGACCTACCCGACAGAGGTTACCCGGATGTGGTGGGTAGGCCCATAACCTTGGCCAAGATTATGCCAAAAACCTCTATTCACTGCAGAAATGTATTTATTTATATACAATCAGTTAATTTGGAGTTGAGCACCTCTTTTCTTCTTTTTGTGCATATATCAATTGTCTCCACAGGTAGCACCTCCAATTATGTATATATGTGTCCAAGGTGTGCAGTCTGAGGTCCATTTCCTATACAAATATTAATAGGCAAACATTATTTTAAAATTAAATAACTGTGGTTAATAATTTTGTGTTAATTGGGGCCAAGCTAATTAATTAATTTGGGAGGCACCAATAATATGGAATATGAAGTCAATATTCTCTCCACCACTTGGTGTGATGTCAATTTTTGTGTGTGCCATTTAATGTATAGTATATGGGATAGGAGGGACAGAACTTCCCTGTCTGAGGTCATGCACAGACCTCAAAACAATTAAAAACGATGAAATAATTAAAAATGAGGTAAAGGCAGAAGTGAGACAAAAGAAGAATAAACATACTCAATTCATGACCAGGTAATCAAGACATATGATTCAAGAACAGTCCTTAAAATTGCCAGAGTCAGGTATAATGGTACACTGTATCACAATAAAGAACCCCAGAGGAAATGATACACAATAGCACAATAGCAAAAAAACCAATGAGCAATTACTGTACATAACAGATGATAAGTTTCTCACCTGTCAAAGGGCAAATCTCATAGTCATCAGTTTGGGTCTAGTGCACAATTGAGCAGATGGGAACCAATAAGGTATAGGTGAAGGCAAAGCCAACAAACAACCATACGTGCAGTACACCTGGGCTTGTCCGAGAGACAAGCCGGATCTATACTCAGGGAATCCAAAGAGAGGGGCAGACAGAAGAGTGGTCGGTAGACAGATTCAGACATCAGAACACAGGATGAACATGCAATGTTCTCAATAATCTCCAGGATTGGAAGTTAATCAGCTAACACTTATTGCCAGTTCCCTCTTTACAGTAAGCAAAGGGGTACTATATGTTTCAGTGTCCTAACAGGTTTATTCTCTCTGAACATACATGCACTGGCAATCCTGAAGCCAGAAAATGCTTCTACATCCACGGTCCCGGGCAAGGATGTCAAATGCAAGGAACCAATGGCAACTTCTTAAAAACAATCTCCTTATTTTGAAGGAACATGTTGGCACCACAGAGCATGGCACAGTGTGACACAAATAGCCAGCACGGTAACACAGTGCCTCACACTACTGGATCATGGGATATATTTTGGCCATATGACTATCTGTGAAGAGTTTGCATGTCCTATATAATGCTCTGCATAATGTATTGACCCTATATACAATAATAATAATAATAATAATAATAATATGAGAGCAGATTTTAGTGTAATTTCATATTCTGTAGACCAGGTCTCAGACACAGAAAGGAGGTGTGGCAAATGTTAGAAAAAAGGTTGAGCACTGCTCCACAGCTGGAGTGCAAATCATTGTTGGTACAGTGTTGACGGTTTCCTGTCATCGATGGTAATCACTGATGGCACCATCAAGAGTGACCCTTGATTGTATCATTAGAGATTTATATTTTAATTTTGTTGTATCTATAGGTGACGGAGTACTTATATGGGGGTCAAATAGATATAAACTACTACATTCACCTTTATTGTATACAGTATAGAAATAATGCTAATATTGTAATATTGTATACTCTAAGTAGAATTAGAATTTAATATGTGTATAGTTATGAATGTATAGTTGTATTACTGTGATATTTTGTGAGCTTGAGGGGAGAGATATGTCCAGGGTAGGTAATAAGGAGTAGTGCAGCCTAGGATAGCTTGAAGAGAGAGCATGCGTGCAGCAGGAAGTCGCATGGCTGGGCAGGAGAAGGGTTGGATAGACTAGTCGATAGAGCCGTTAAATATAACGGCAGTTTTGGCGTGCCCCTGGCAGAGACACTATCTTGGGGACTAGCAAGAGAAGGGCGACGGCAGTGTTATAGGGCTGTGTAGTAACGTTGACGGCAGACACTAGAGTGGAGAAGAGACGAGCGGAGCTTACCTTTCCCGATGGTGAGACATACGGTTTCCTCTGTCCAGTATCCAGAGAAATGCTGGTGGGAAGATCGGCGTGACGGAGACTAGGGGCAGTGCGGTGATTGGAGTGATGTCTGTGAAAAAAAATACCCTGCATCACTCACTGAGGTAGCCTGTAAAGGGACAACTTAGCGCCCCTTATACCCTGAACATGGATGTACATCACTCATTTTAGGAAGAGAGGAATATTACTATGAAAGAGAAAAACTGTTGCTATCAGCTCTAACAATAATATAATGCAAATCTATGTGTGTTCAGCAAATAAAACCAAGGGGATTTTGTCATGATTTGATCAAAGCATATAAGCCTGCAGCCCAGCATCAAGGGACCCCTTCTTTTTCTGCAGGTCCCTACTGTAGCATAAATGCCCAGCACACCATTAGATTGCAGTTAAATGTACTCACCTCCCAGATACAGAGGAACACATCTATACATACATAGATTTGCAGTATATTATTGTTAGCACCGATAGCAAAAGTTTTTCTGTTTTGTATACATTTATGGCATTAATATTGCCACGCTGCTGATACCATGTATGATACTGTATGGGTAAAACCGAGCGCGGGCTTATTTATTTTCTGTTTTGTTACTATATAAGAGCTTTGGGGGGCATCCAAGATACAAACTAACCTTGGTAAATTTATCTATACGGAGCCATCTAGTAGAACAGTGTTTCTCAAACTCGGTCCTCAGGACCCCACACAGGTCACGTTTTGCAAGTCACCCAGCAGGTGTACAGGTGTAATCAGTACTCACTGACACATTTTAAAAGTTCCACAGGTGGAGCTAATTATTTCACTTGATTCAGTGTGGAGACATGGGAAACATGCACTATTTGGGGTCCCGAGGACCGAGTTTGAGAACCTGTGTAGTAGAATAATACAGAATAATACCAACCAGAAATTAAAGCTACAGCCATAATATCTTTATATACTGGTTGAAAGTACCTATGTTATCCCAGGAAGAGAGAGAGTATTGACTTAACGAATATAAAATAACACTGGAAATAGAATAACTGGTGGGATACACAACAGGGGTAGCGTCAGGACGATGTACTGTAAATAACAACCTCGGTCAAAGACTTGTCACCATAAGGAGATAAGCTTACTAGTTATATACCTCACTGAATGGACATATCTTTCCGGGGAGCACTTATAATAAATAAGTTGTACTCTTAAGAAGGGATTGTTGCTTACTAGTCTGTTGACTAACCAAAGAAAGATTCAGATATTACTATTTTACTTTTATCCAGAAGGTCATTACTTTATTACACTTTGACCTTCTGGCCACAAAACAAAGTTATTGTTTGTGTTGACATATGACTGCTGGAACAATTTCTGAAAGCCAGAGACATTGTAAAGGAATGGACTGCAAAGTTATAATGTACACTCTCCTTTGTACTTTCATTTATGTAATCATATGGTATTGTTTAAATTTGTTTATATGTATTACCTGTAGGACAGACCATTATATTATATTGGTTAAAAGTTGCTGTGCATATTCATTGGATTAATTGTGTATATGTACAGTATATGGAATAGGTTGAATAGGCCTTATTGTATGACACTTCAGAAAATGAAGAAGAGGTAGTAATATTTAATATTCATTCCAGAATACATACAATAATATATGGGTTATATCGTTATAGACCAAGGGCTGTATTCAATTATGCTGCTTAAACCCGTTATCGGCTATAATTTATCGTTGATGACGTCATTTTCGCCTGTTTAACGTATCCCCATATTCAATTACAAAGACTTTTCGCAGGTGCGAAATGTCTTTTTTAAAAAATGGGCATAAGTTTTCACCACTGTTTAGGTGGCGAAAAAAATTGCAGAATTGGGGTTTTAGGGTGCAGGAAAAAAAATAGCCTGCAGCCTTGTAATGTCCCCTTAAAGTATTCTGTGTCAAAAATTTTTTTAAAAGTTTCTTAGGACACCCCAAAAAAGGTACTTTAATTTTTTGGGAAAAAAAAATATTGGGGGACAAACTTCTAAACTAGTGAAATTGTTCCTGGGGGGGATTCCCAAGTATGCGACAGGTGTTTTCTAGAATGCGGCTGGTAGCGGCAGGTGCATTTATGAAGAATTTTTAAAAATCATTTTAGGGACTTAAAAATATGCTTGCACCCATTCTCATGTACCCCAAATATGATGGGCATAGTTATTTTTCCCCGAAAAATTAGATAAATGCTATTCTTCACCACTTCTTTACAGGCGCATTTATGAACCTGCCCTGACTACTGAACCTTCAGCAGGCCAAATAGGGGGTACCCATAGTGATCACCCATGATAGACCATTTTTAAGGTGGTGCCAGGATGATTTCCCGAAAATTGCCAGGACTTTTCGATACTTACCTTTCCGCCAGGTCCCGTTTTTGCCAGATCCTAATTGAATAAGCGGGCACGCACCCGATACTTTATCCCAATAAAACCCAGCGATGATGGCGAAAAGTCTGACCTCTGACTTTTCGCCCCATATTGAATATGGCCCTATATGATAATTATAATTGTCGGTAAACTATTCTCCTATTGTAATATATATATAGTTGCTATGTTTGTTATGACAAATAGTTATTGTAAAGAAAATGCTGTATTTTGGATTACTTACCTTATTCCGAGGGGAAGACATGAGGTGAATGAATAGATATCTAAAAAAAAGAAAGAAATAGAATATTAACCCAAACAAAATAAGAAAAATACTGTTTATTAGAATGAAGAGAATACATCAACTGCATTCATTGGGACCTTATATAGGGTTTCCCCAATTATACCCGGTATACAAATAATTGTATACTAAAATTGGGGTGGAGGCACTATTTAAAATATTTATAGCTAAGGTTACATTGTATACGTATAAGGTTTTTAAGAGAATTTTTTAAGAAATACGAGACAATAAATTATACCAAGCAAGAGAAGATGAAAAAGTATAGTTTCCTCCTTCTAAGACAGTTTCCTCCTTACACCAAGATCTTTAAAAAGAAAACTAAATACCTAAAAAAAAGTCGCAGCTACACTGGCTTAGACTGTATGGAAGTATATGCATAGTTGTGTTACATGAACAACACACTTATTAAATTAGTTAACATATCGGATACTATTTTTCCAATTTTTTTAAGGCTTCATTATATTCTGTACCATTATTTTTGAATAAGTTTGTTTAATTTAATATTATTTTTCTTGGGAGAGATACAGCTTTATTTCTCATGACATATTGGAATATATAAATTAAATATACAGTATAGGGTTGATTCTTTGTTGCAAGTGGCAGCAGTTGTAGGCAGCCATTGAAGCCTGATTTACTACCTTATCTTAATCCAAGATTCCATTCAACTAATATAAGAGTTCACAAGTCTGCAAGCAGAAACCAGTTCCACCCATTGATTTTACACCAGATGCTGCTGCAAACATCACAGGGCCGTAGCTAGGGTACTGCAGCCGGTGCCATCGCACAGGGCACCACAGTTCAGGGGGCGCTGTTGGGCCTGTCTGATTTCTGTTTATTATCATTCTTGTTTGTAGCTTCCTCTTATTTCATCCCCAGCATCTCCTGGCCTTTCCTATCACTTCCCTGGCCCTTCCCCATGAAGCCATGTCCCTTTTTTGGGTGCATTATGTCCCTTTGAAAAATGAGGGGGACACCAATGCTCTTTCTGGCACAGGGCACCAAAAAGTCTAGTTACGGCTCTGAAACATCATTAGGATCTGCACTAGCACCAACCCCATGCTATGTATAAGAGATCTGCCAGAAACAGGCTTTCCTTTCCCGAATCACACGTAGAATTAGATACATGCCCAGTACACTCCCATAACACTTCCATGGGACAGTGTGGTTCCGTGTGCTCGCAATGTTGCTGCACAGTTGCCGCCCCAAAATGCCCAATTTCACAGACAGACAGATCCGACAAAGTTCTGCACTACTCAAAGTAGGAAAAAAAATAATAAACAAAAGAGGAAAAATGCTTTAACTTAATAATGAGCACTTTTTCTGGTAATGGCCGCTGGCTACCATTATTCTGAGATGGTGATAGGTGCAGGGCCGCCATCAGAGGGGGACTGCCGGGACTATAGTCCCAGGCCCAGACACTAGGCAGAAAGAAGGGGGTATGCCAGCTCCCACCGCACACCCCACATCCACTTAAGGGAAAGGGGGGCCTGCTCCGAACACCGCGCAGACTACTTGCACAATAACTGATTGTTTGACATGTGACAAGGAGGCCAGTTGACCGACTTGTTCAAAAAAGTTTTGTATTTTTTTTGAGTCGGTGTGCGTGACGTCTCACCTGATGGGAGAGAAGTTGCGCCAGCCAGCCAGCCAACCACCCCGAGAGAAGAAGGAGCCTCCTTCGATGAGGTAAGTCATGCGACTTGCAGGCTTGCAGCAACTAGGGCTGGAGAGGGGGAGTGTAGAGGGAAGAGAGTTGGATAGAGTGAGCAGGGCTATCTGTATTACTTACAGTCAGGTACATAAATATTGGGACATTGACAGACTTTTTAGATTTTGGCCTCTTTTCACCACCACAATGGTTTTGATATGAAACAAACAAGATGTGCTTTAACTGCAGACTTTCAGATTTAATTTGAAGGTAATTACATCCAAATCAGGTGAACGGTGTAGGAATTACAACGGTTTCTATATGTGCCTCCCACTTTTTAAGGGACCAAAAGTAATGGGACTATCAACTCAAAAGCTATTTCATGGACAGGTGTGGGCTATTCCCTCGTTATTTCATTATCAAATAAGCAGGTAAAAGGTCTGGAGTTGATTCTAGGTGCGACATTTGCATTTGGAATCAGTTGCTGTCAACTCTCAATATGAGATCCAAAGAGCTGTGAAGATCAGTGAAGCAAGCCATCATTAGGCGGAAAAATCAAAACAAACCCATCAGAGAGATAGCAAAAACAGGTGTGGCCAAATCAACTGTTTGGAACATTCTTAAAAAGAAAGAACGCATCGGAGAGCTCAGCAACACCAAAAGACCTGGAAGACCACGGAAAACAACTGTGGTGGATGACAAAATAATTATTTCCCTGATGAAGTAAAACCCCTTCACAACAGTTGGCCAAATCAAGAACACTCTCCAGGAGGTAGATGTATATGTGTCAAAGTCAACAATCATGAGAAGACTTCACAAGAGTGAATATAGAGGGTTCACCACAAGATGTAAAGCATTGGTGAGCCACAAAAACAGGAAGACCAGATTAGAGTTTGCCAAACAACATCTAAAAAAGCCATTACAGTTCTGGAACAACATCCTATTGACAGATGAGACAAAGATCAACTTGTACCAGAGTGAAGGGAAGAGAAGAGAAGGAAAGGAACTGCTCATGATCCAAAACATACCACCTCATCAGTGAAGCATGGTGGTGGTAGTGTCATGGCGTGGGCATGTATGGCTGCCAATGGAACTGGTTCCCTTGTATTTATTGATGATGTGACTGCTGACAAAAGCAGCAGAATGAATTCTGAAGTGTTTCGGGCAATATTATATGCTCATATTCAGTCAAATGCTTCAGAACTCATTGGACAGCGCTTCACAGTGCAGATGGACAATGACCCGAAGCATACTGCAAAAGCAACCAAAGAGGTTTTTAAGGCTAAAAAGTGGAATGTTATGCAATGGCTAAGTCAATCCCCTGACCTGAATCCGATTGAGCATGCATTTCACTTGATGAAGACAAAACTGAAGGGAAAATGCCCCAAGAACAAGCAGGAACTGAAGACATTTGCAGTAGAGGCCTGGCAGAGCATCACCAGGGATGAAACCCAGCGTCTGGTGATGTCTATGTATTCCAGACTTCAGGCTGTAATTGCCTGCAAAGGATTTGCAACAAAGTATTAAAAAGTGAAAGTTAGATTTAGGATTGTTTAGTTTGTCCCATTACTTTTGGCCCCTTAAAAAGTGGGAGGCACATATAGAAATCGTTGTAATTCCTACACCGTTCACCTGATAATGTAATTACCCTCAAATTAAATCTGAAAGTCTGCAGTTAAATCACATCTTGTTTGTTTCATTTCAAAGCCATTGTGGTGGTGAATAGAGGACAAAATATGAAAATTCTGTCACGTCCCAATATTTGTGGACCTGACTGTATATATATATACACAGCCAAGTGCACAGTGAGAGAAAGTGGGTATATAGTAGAGAAAGGGAGAGTAAGCAGGGGCGGTGAGTGGGGGTCTGCCTATTTCGTTAGTCCCGGGCCCCAAAATGATTAGTGGCAGCCCTGGATAGGAGTACAAGTCACATTGATGTTATTGAAAAGACCCAGTCAAAAGCTTCTGCCAATGATAGCTTTCACCAGCAGGGACTATCTCTCATGTTTCTTTGTTTCTGTTTATACCTGTGCGATTACAGTGAATAATAAAGATGTTATTTTTATGAACTACACTATAAAGTTTGCACAAACTAAAGAAAGAATTCTCTTTTTATTTTTCTCTGTATATGGAGCAAAATGCATGTATGGGCTACTCGCATCTATTCACTGCACAGTCCTTATCCCTGAGCTTGGTTTCATAGATGCCATCATTATCAGTGCGCGGTTATCCCAGTCCTATCATTGGTGCAAAGGATCCGACAGATATAGGCACAATTAGGCATATACAGAACTCTGCATACAGCAGCCTACAATTCCATCAACGCAACCTCAACCCACCCTCATTAAACTCAACCTGTGTTTAAATGCTGCATTGACTTTATATCATGCCATCTCTTTTACATCTTTACTGGTCTAAGTCGAGGCTTAAAATATCCTACTTTTCCCTATGAGACATATTGTAGGAGGCAATTCATGATGAATATTGTTCCCAAATAGTATAAGTCATATTGGATAAACACATTTAATGTTGCAATTCTGTCAACAACGGGTGAATACAGTGTGATGTGATTCACTTTATTTGAAGAATATTTTTTTTTCCAGTAACAAGTTTAGGTAATCTGTATGAATAGGTAAGATATCATTCTAATGAAATAAACAAACAGCCGTCATTTAAATAAACACTTGCTGAAGATGCCAGCAACACTTTCTCCTGTTTGCTTCTGTAGGAAATTGGAAAGAAACTAATTTGGGAAGTTGGGCTACTTGTCTATGTTAATTCGCACACACACTTGATTTGCTGTCATTCACATTTTTTTTTCTCCCACGTGGATTCCAAAATTAACATTACCTATAATAAGTTGCTTAGCAAACTCATAGACATGTTTGTAATAAATAAATAGTAAGATCCAATTCTAAGCTCACGTGCAACAATAGAAATAAAACTGCAGGGAGCACCCAGGCCATCAGGCTCATTTTTAAAGTAGCACAGGTATATATAAAAGCCCCGGCTCCTGGGAAATATATGAACATCCGTTTATATTCTCCTACCACTATTAGCTCCCACCACACATCAAAAAAGACCACACACCACACAGAGTGGAAGGAGCAGAGTCATCCTTAAGAAGTCTCTGTAAAATATTGTGGTGCCCATAATACCTCTATATGATATGAAGTTCATATATCCAACGTGTTTCTTTCAAGAAGAATCCAGCTCTGTACCAATTGCATATGCGCCAGGTTTATGTCAGGGGCACTTACATTTAGATTAAGGCCGGTACTAGGGGTGGGCGAGCAAGGACACTGCCCCGTGGCACTTGTATTTGGCTTGCAGGATGTCTGGAATGGCACCCTGCAGCCTAAAGAGCCACTGCAGAGACGCCTCAAGGGTCCTTGGACGTTATGGGTGCCCAACGGTCATGTCCCCTCATTGTGACATCATGAAGTTTCATGTTGGGGGATGAGCCAAGCACAGGGCAGATTATTGCCTTGCTAAGGCCTGACTTAGCTATACTTACACAATCATTTATTTTGTTAATATTAGAATTGATAAGAAAAATAACATTGGTGGTTTCATTTTTTTTCTTTAAAAAAACCCCTCAATAATGCAGCAGTTAAAATCTTCTTTCTCCTATTCAAAATGAAAGTAGGAAAAATGTGATTCTAAAACAAGGCCACAAAATAGAATTACATCAGTAAAGAAAGCACCTAGCAGCTTCCCGGGAAAATGCGCAATTAGAAGGGGCCAGTTAGTGCTGGGGACTCCCATCATAATCAGGGTGTATGTTCACCCGTACTCCATCACCCAACTGATACGGCTTCTGTCATCTGCATCACTATATGGGCTTCCTTATGTTCAAAACTATGTCAACACATCCTTACTGCATTGGCACCGAGAGGGGGGGGAGCGGGTACAGTTTACCCAGGCCCGGGCTTGCTAGAGGGGCCCGGCGGGGGCCCGGCTCCGGTGTTGCCCTCCCCCCTCCCCTCCCCCACAGCAGCTCAGCACACAGCTTGTGCTGGGCTGCTGTGTGAGACTGCTCCCGGCTGCTGCAGCAGCCGGAGCAGTCTCCGATGTCTGTTGGGGGGAGTGATCACACTGATCGTGCCCTCCCCTGCTGAGCACTGGGCTGGGGGGCTTACAGCGCCCCCTCCCTGGCGCACAGCGCTGCTACGCACGCTGAAAATTTATATTTGTTTCCTTTTTTCCCCAAAGGGGCGTGGCCAAGCCTCCCACGATTAGGCCACGCCCCCCATGACCCGGCCCGGCCAGGCTCTCAACGGCCCTACCTTACTGCACTTGGGCTGCATTTGCGTGGCCCTTCAAATCCCCGTTCCCAGGGCCGGCTCTACCATTAGGCAACATTAGGCAGCTGCCTAGGGCGCCGGGATCTGGGGGTCGCCCCGCGGAGTCTACCACCCACAAAATTAAGGATATCTCTTAAAGAGACACCTTTGTTATGCTTAATGTAGGCGGAGCTTGTGCAATTTATAAGTCACAATTTCACTTGAGGGGTTGGGAAGTGTGTATTGGTGGCAATTGGGAGCAGTAGGCTGAAGTTTTGCCTAGGGTGTCCTTGCACCGGCCCTGTCTGTTCCACCTCTCCAAGTGTAAGGAGACCCAAGTACCAAATCCTTTTCTATGGACATGTGCAGTAGAAATTTGCTTCTTACTGCAAGCAAACGGGCATATGCCCAATTCAGCATAAGTCCCATAATCATCAATTAGTTTTGTTTTGATTAGTGACATTTCCAAATCCTAAAGTTTCTTTGGTTCACAGTTTAAAATAGTGGTAGCATTCACTGTTTTATTCATGTAAACAAAAGAAATAACAGTCTCATCAAGTTGTCATATGTTTATTGATGAACTATATGTACGGACTTCCCATATTTTGCACTGTGACTTATTCTGTTGCCCCTGAACCAGCCAAATTCCAAAGATTTACAAATCTTGGCAAATCCTTTACTCATCTCTAGAGGTATTCAGTCTGGATAATGGCTTCTCCCTGCGGTCTAACAATGGTTATTTGTCAATTAAATAACAGAAGATTGCAACTGTGCATATACAAATAGTTTTCTTAGGAGAATCAACACATTTAAAAAGCATAGGATTCAATTATTTACTAGTTTTATCTGTTCTTTAAAGTGATAATACCAGTGCAGCGTATTCTAATGCAAGGTTGTAATGGCGTTAGAGAACCTCTGCATTGCTGTTTTAATCCCTGAAATGATTAATAAGAATTTTGAGTCATGGCCAGAACCGCTATTTGTTCTGACAGTTTGCTTTGGGACCTATTAACATGTTTCTAGGTGTTAGTAAAATGTGATATAACATATCTTGTTTTGTATTAGACAGATTTTCTGCTGAGCATGTTGTTCCACATTAATGAGAAAGTGAGTTATAGGAATACATCTGATATTTTTTTATATAATATGCAAAGAGAATAATTTACTTGCTGTGGATTTGTCTGCCAAATATTGATCATTTCTTTTTCGTATAAACATATTCCGGGTAAAATCTTAATTCCAGTAATTATTTCTCTATTATGTGTGTCTAGGGAAGAAATCTACTTGTATAGTCAAATAATGCACAAGTGCAACTGAAATACAGTATTCCAGATATGGGGTAACAAAATATAGGAGAAATAGATACTACATTATCAGGATCTCATTGCAGCTTGTATGTATGTCGAGTTACTTTGGATCATTTAATAGAGTAATTGTTACAGTAGAACCTACTGTATCTGTAACTACCCTCAATTACTAAAGAAAACTTTTAAATGACCGAAGCCTGGTTTAGCAATTCTATCTGTTGCTGCTTTAAAACTATTGCTGGCTTTGAAAAACCGATGGATAGTAAATTTAGCGGAATCGGTATGATTTACCGGCGGTTCATATCCTGATAGCGCAGGCCCGGCAGGGATGAAGATCCCGAACGTAAAAAGGTAAGTATTAACTAACCCTATTCTACCCCGTAACCCTAACCCTCCTTTAGGGGTGCCTAACCCTAAATCCAATTCCCCTAGCCTAACCCTAACCCTCCCGGGGGGGTGCATAACCCTAAGTCCCTCCCGGGAGCCCCTAACCTAACCTTCCCCCCCGCGGCTGTCTGTGCCTGGCACCCAGCTTACCTTTGATCGGTAAGCCGTATGTCAGGCTCCCGGCGTAGGTCTAATGACAGGCGTCGGGAGTCCTGTGCCGGGATTAGACAGTCAGAAAGCCGGCAGTCAGGATTTCGTCCGTCGACTTCCCGACTGTTTCCCAATATAGTCCATAGTCCTGCTCTGGGTTTCATATCAGATGCGACTATGGCAAAAGACTGTAACGCAGTTGCAGCAGCATACGACTCAGTATCAGCTCCATTGAGTGCTGTGTTCCTCTGGGACATAGGCATGTCAGTTTACAGCTTCAGGCCATTAATGGTCCATCGACGACATGTTTAAACCATCAGGTTTGTGTAGGCACAGGCTGCCACTGTGGTACCACAGCCAATGTTTACCATTGGTGAACAGACATTGATGGTAAAACTATTTACCAACCGTGTCAGACAATTAATGGTTGCTAACCATCAATGGTTGATGGCCATTCCTACCAAGTTCATATTGCATCTTCACTAGCAGCATATCCATGTCGATGGCTAAAAGATCCATTCATCATGTTAATTATTGGGGGCTGGGCGGCACCCGATAATTAAGTATCATACTTGCTGCGAGTAGCATATTGCCCGGATCAATACAACATTGCTCCAGTGCGGAGACAGCTGATCCTAAAAGCAGCTGTCTCTGCGATCTCTTTCACTGCAACTTCTGTAACAGTGACAGCTACCACTGCCAAGTCTGACATGGCGTCCTAGTGCATCTGCCTGAACTGGGCTTCATGCAGGAGCACAAAGCCCCAACGTCCAGCGGAAGGAGCTGGACAGGGAAGGATCCATCTTCGAAACCCGGGAGCGGGGGTGCAGGATCAAAAGCCATCTAAAGATGACGAATGCTCCCGCAGTAAGGCTCCGAAATATAATATTTTTGGAGCTTGATGAATTTAGGTTCTAATATTAGTGTATAGGGACTGTGGGACAGAGGTAAGCAGGAAAGATCAGTGATATGTCCTGCATTACCTTTATAATGGATAGTCCCAATCCTTATTTTTTACAACAGTAGGTGAACATTTTAATTTTCACCTGCTTTTGTAGGTAATTAAGTGATGATGAATGGACCCCTAATACATTATCAATCACAGTATGTCATAAGTATTTCTTTCAGATAAAATAAAACAGTGACACTCGGTTTCTTTTTAAAATGTTAGCTAATTTTGTAAAACTACATGTTCCAATAGGACCTCTCATACATGAACATGCTGAGGTTTGTAGTCCTACAAGGGCATTCTTTTACAGTTAATGTCTGCCAGTTTCCCATAGCAGTTAACGATTTTCTGACTTTTAACTGGTACTCTGAAGTCCACCATCAAAGGTGTGCTAGGGTAAGCCACAGGGCTGTTTTGCATTCAAGTAGATATTTTTGGCTTATGTGATTTGTGGTCCTCAAGAATCCTCCAAGCTATTCTCATAGGGGCAGCAATTATACATTTGGTAGATGTACTAAGCCTTGGACAGAGATAAAGTAGAGGGAGATAAAGTACCAACCAATCAGCTCCTAACTTTCATTTATTAAACGCAGCATATAAAGTGACAGTTAGGGGCTGATTGGCTGGTACTTTATCTCTCTCCACTTTATCTATCTCCAATGCTTAGTACATCTCCCACATAGACCATAAACAAAAAAACGATCGATCTGGTGTACTATTCTTAAAATGCTTATAATAAAATTGCTGGAGCTCCTTGTAACCCAGTTCCAATGTTTTTCAATTTAATTACTGGATTCCAAACAGAGGTGCCAATGATGTGTGAGAGGTTCACAGTTCCTGCATCAGACAATGTATATACACACTGTGCAGCACATATATCAGTATTAATATTTCTGCAGGCAAATATTAAAAAAACAAAACCAATAATGAGTATACAGTTTAAAGATGAATTGAAAATACTACAGATTTACAGATAAAAGTGCTGTCAACAAACCATGTAATTTGGCTATTGTAAAACATACACTGAAATAAAGCGTGAATGGAAAATTAAAGATAAGTCTGATAAGGGCGGAAAATCAATTAGACACCCGTTTACTGAATGGGTGCTAATTTATTGCCAGCCCATATTCAATTAGCCCCGCTTATCAGAGATTTCTTTTCGAGTCTCCCCAGACCCAAAAATAAATCTCTGAAAATTGTGCAATTTACAGGTGTAAAGACTCAGAGAACATCTACGAGTTAATGGCACTTAACAACCCTTTATAACAGCCGTTAAAAAGGGGTTTGGGTGAAAAAGGGAGGCTAATTGAATAGCCTCAGACGATAAAGCCCGAGACGACCTCCCTTTTTCACCCCTATTAAGTTAACGGCCCTAATTGAATTCCCCCCTATGGGCTGTATTTAATTAGCCCCGATAATTTAAAAGTTATTTTTTGGGGTGTTCCTCTTATTTTTTAGGGTTATTTTGACACAGTTATGCTTTGGGGGGCTCTCCCAAGGGTGCTGAGTGGTTTCCCGAGGTTTGCACCCCAAAACTGCACTTCAGCACTTTTTTTCACCACCTTTTCATAGGCGAATCTTTTTCGCCTATTACATTACATTGCGTTTTCGCATATACGAAAAGGCTTTGCAATTGAATATGGCGAAAAGATTCTGCCTGGCGAAATGACGTCACCCATGATACTTTTTCGCGGAAAACTGTCTTTTCCCATCTAATTGAATACGGTCCTTAATCTCTTATCTCCCAATTGTGTGGGAACATGGGGTGATCTTCATTTACTATAGTCCCGACCCCTCTACAATAAGTTTTAAGAGCACAATACGTGTAACACAGATACATAGGGGCAGATTCAATTAGCCGCGGGGTTCTCCTCGCGACTAATTAGCGTGCAAAATCCCTGCGGCGTGGGGTAAAGCTATTCAATTAAATAGCCTTTTCCCCGGTTCAGACTGTGCACAATAACATTATTGTAAGTATTTGACCAGGAGCATGAGGAAGTCATGAAGCCCTGACCCATCCAGGATTACTGTACATAAAATGGTGGACATCTCCCCAATGCTGACACCTACAGCGTGACTGCCCTCCCACTGCACTCGTCCAACTGAGAAGTTATTCTCTGGTGATCCTGCACTGCAGAAATCATTATGAAGTGCAGGGATGGGAGAATATCTACCCTATCCTGGCTTCAATAAACTTGGGGCATTCTCATTTAATATAGGGGAGTACCAGATTCCAAATGGTTTGGCTCCTTAATGGTTTTCTTCGGGTGATCAAGTGTAAGGACCAGATAGTATCATTCTGTACAGCAGAAATACTAGTAGAGGCAGTGGAAGAAGGAGGGCACTTGAGATGTCCAATCTCCTTCATCCTGGCACCAACACTCTCATAGGTTCCCTCATTCAAAAGAAGGACGTTCCCTCTTTTAAACAATGTGCCACCCTTCGTAGTTATATTCTCGTGATAACTAGTCAATAACATCCTATTCTATAGAAGCATTAAGAAATCAATCCAGATATGGGAGTCGGATTCTACTGCCCAGATTTCCCCCAGGGGATTTACCATATTTGATGTGGTGGGTTGATTACTTTTCTAAATGTTATGCCTTATTAAGCTAACATATTTTTGCTACACATTTTAAGTGTTTCATTGAAACAAGTTAAAAAAAAGCATTATCAGTTTCATGTGCAGTCCGGCAGCAGACTGTCAGTGATTGACAGGCTGCTGCCGTTTCTGATGTTTCTGACCATGATAGCAGCTGCAATAGTAATAGCGTCTGAGCCTAAATCATTCCCTTACACCCCTTTCAGACAGAAAACCAAATTACCGGGTCATACATTTCTACCTGGTAATTTGCTGATCAACACGGGTATTTCTTCTGCCTGAAAGGGTCAACCCGGGTTGAAATTCCTGGGACTTCGACCCAGCAGTTTACCAGGATCGGAGATCCGGGAATTTAGACCCGGGTTGACCCTTTCAGACAGAAGAAATACCCGTGTTAATCAGAAAATTACCAGGTAGAAATGTATGACCCGGTAAGTTGGTTTTCTGTCTGAAGAGGGTTACAGGCAGGGACTGGCAAAACAACCTGGCACGCAAAGGGTAAAAACTGTGTTTTTTGCCTTTTTATGTCTGAAAGTGGTATTAGTGCAATGTATATAGTACACCTCCTATCTTGTGCAATATACAAACTGATCGGCAACCGCTTCTGATTGGCTGCTGCTTCTGATTGATGGAATCTGTCTAAGGGCCTGATTCAGAGCCGGACGCTCTGACCTGAGCGCTCGCTCTGAATCAGGGCCCTCCTCCATTAAAATGGAGCGTCCTCCTGGACGCTCGTATAGCTGTGGGTCACCACACACAGCATATACGAGCGTCCAAAAAGATGGTCGCGATGGTCTTGACCATCGCGACCATCGGACTTGCGACGGAGACCCTGCGGTAGGGTCTCCCTGCCACAAGCCCTGGAGTGATTTTGGCTCTATCAGAGCCAAAATCACTCCCACTGACATCACTAGTGATGTCAGTGGAGCCGGCTTCAGACGGTAGACGTTCAATCAACATCGAAAGCACGCCCCCTTTGGTGCGAGACCCGGAGCAACAGCTTGGCTGTCGCAGTCCGGGTCTCGCGCATGCGCACGACGGAGCTCCCTCCGTCATGCGCATGCGCAGTGGGGAACATCGACCCACTTGCGAGCATACTACAAGAATGAGACCCTAAATCCCATCCATTTATGCTGATACTATTTTAAAGTTGTTGCTGTGATCTATGCACTTTATTACAGTGATATTAGCAATTGGCTTGCAGTATTAGAGCATATTTTGTTTTAATCTTTTTGCACTTGTCTCTAGGAAATACATATTTCAGCCTTGCGGGTATATTTATGAAAGGTTGATTTTTTGATTTTGATTGATTTAAAATCGATCAAAATCGATCAACATCAATGTTGTGTTTATGGGGCTAAATCACACATTTACTAACATACAATTTTGATCTGTTTTTATAAGTATTAGTACTGTAAATGTGTAATTTAGCCCCAGAAACAAAACATCAATGTTGTTGGATTTTAAATTGAACAAAATCGATTAAAATCAACCTTTAGTAATATACCCCTTAGAGCTGGGCAATGAATAAATGTATGTTTTATTTTTTTTTTCCTTTGGTGGAAAGTGTGTGTGTTTTTCCTGTGACAAACAATGTGTGTGTTTTTTTTTTTTGTGACAAACAATGTGTGTGTTTTTTTTTCCTGTGACAAACAATGTGTGTGGTTTTTTTTCCTGTGACGAGCAATGTGTGTGTTCTCTTTCCTGTGGCAGACAATGTGTGTGTTTTTTTTCCTGTGGCAGACAATGTGTGTGTTTTTTTCCTGTGACGAGCAATGTGTGTGTTTTTTTCCTGTGACGGATCATGTGTGTGGTTTTTTACTCGTGGAGGACAATGTATGTGTTTATTTTCTGTGGCGGACAATGGGCCTAATTCACTACGGATCACAACTGCAATTGCGGCTGCGATTACGCTCACAGTCTGACTGTGATGATATGCTAATCCATTGCGATCGCTATGCGGTCGCAGCACTACTTAAGGACGCCTACCTTACTTTACACACATCCGTAATGTTTAGCAAAACTGCAAAACCATCGGTAATAACGAGTACCGTCACAGCCTCACGCACACTTGCACAAGGTCAGACCTTACTTAGAAATTGCTAAGTTCATTACACGCTATGAGTGCTCAGGCTGCGTACGGCATCACAGTGGATAATTTATGCACACCCCTGCAACAGTGTTCGAACGCACTGGCACGCCTTGGTTTCGCCGACCAACCCCCCATCACCACCCACAAACGGCACTCCTTGTCAATCATTCTGCGATGGGTGTGCGTAGCCTCTCAGATTGTAGTTCCCATCTCAGTGGCTTATTCGCGCAATGCGATGCATACACATGTGCAGTTCGCAACAATCGGCTGATTGCGTGCGTAATCGCAGTTGCTATCCATGATGAATCAGGCCCAATGTGTGTATTTTTTTTTCCCTGAGGCAGACAATATGTCTTGACTTTCTCTGCATTTTGCAAAGACTGGAAAAGGGGCATGGTCACGTGTCATGGGGAGTGGTCACACGTCACAGGGCATTGCCTCGCGTTACACCTGTCTAAGTGTGCCGGCCAAGTACAGATGTGTCCGCATACATCTATGCTGCGTGCACTACAAGTCGTGTTACACATAACGTGTGAGCACTGCGCTATTTGCTATTTTTATGTGACTTTTTTCCTTCTAATGCATCTTATTTGCAAAGCGATACATGGCGCACCTAAAAGGGTGTTTTACGCGCAAAGCAGGCTAGATGTATGTGGACACATCTGTAGAGCGTAAGTATTTGGAGCTGCTTGGCCAGGCCTCCAGGAGGCTGGACTGACCCATAGGGCCATCCGTCCTTCTAGCATTTGCCAGAATTCGCAGTACTGCTCATATACTAAGCTTCAGGCCTGTGACTGCCTTCACATTTGGCTAAATTGTGCCCACTGTGTCTCATTTAAATATCCCATGCCCATAGGTAATATCATTATGCATAGAAAATATCCCAAAATATCCACTGCAATCTTCCCAGCAACAAACAGAACTCATCATTACAGAAGTTGCTATTCTGGCATGGCAAACCTTGCACCATGGTGGAAAACCCAAATACAAATAGTTCAGACTTCAGAAACTGTCACTCCCTGTGAGTTATCACAAACTATTATTAAGAGAAACATGATAACAAAATCCAATTCTCTGTTTTATAAATGTGCCTTTTCAGCATGAATATCTCCTTTGCTGTCCTGTGGAGTTACATTTGAATTAGGGGTGTGCACCGGCCACTTTTCGTGTTTTGGTTTTGGATCTGGATCTTTCTTCGTGTTTTGGATCTGGATTGGTTTTGCCAAAACCACCCTTCCGTGTTTTGGGTTCTGGGTTTTGTGTTTTGGATCTGGATTTTTACTTAAAAAATAAAAAAAAACGCTAAAATCACATAAAATGGGCCTATTTTTGTTCCTACGCTATTAATAACCCCAATAACATTAATTTCCACTCTATTCTGAACACCTCATACCTCACAATATTGTTTTTAGGCCAAAAGGTTGCACCGAGGTAGCTGGATGACTATGCTAAGCGACACAAGTGGGCGGCACAAACACGTGGCCCATCTAGGAGTGGCACTGCAGTGGCAGACAGGAAGCCAATCAGTGTTATGGTGTCCATTTGCATGTAGCACGAACCCGGGAGATCCGTGCTACATGCATCTGTGTGATTGGCACAGAGCAATGACAGGTCCGTGAGACCCGTCTGTGCTGCTGTGGTAAAAAAAAAAAAAACCTGTGTAAAAAAAGAAAAAAATGGCGTGCACCCCCCCAAAAAAGAGCAACCAGCCCCGGGCATTAGTAACCCAGTGCTGGGTGTGCTTAAATACAGGGGACAAACGACGTAGGGGTCCCCTGTACTTAAGCACAACCAGCACCGGGCTAGTCAGAACCAGCGCTGGTTGCCAAAATACGGGGGACAAACGACGTAGGGGTCCCCCGTATTCTGCGCAACCAGCTCTGGGCTCTGATCCGGTCCTGGTTCTGGAAATACAGGGGAAAAAAATTAGTAGGGTTCCCCTGTATGTTCCAGAACCAGCACTGGACTTTTTCTAGCGGGGGGCTGATGCCACAGCCAGGGGAGCCCTTTCACCGGGCCCCCCAGCCGCAGCATCAGCCCTGACCGCTAGTCAGCCCAGGCCGGGGATCCCTGGAGAGCTGGGGACCCCCCCAATTTCCAGAACCAGGACCGGATCAGAGCCCAGAGCTGGTTGCGCAGAATACGGGGGACCCCTACGTCGTTTGTCCCCCGTATTTTGGCAACCAGCACTGGTTCTGACTAGCCCGGTGCTGGTTGTGCTTAAGTACAGGGGACCCCTACATCATTTGTCACCTGTATTTAAGCACACCCAGCACTGGGTCACTAATGCCCGGGGCTGGTTGCTCTTTCTTGGGGGGGGGGGGCACGCCATTTTTTTCTTTTTTTACGCAGGTTTTTTTTTTTTTTTTTACCACAGCAGCACAGATGGGTCTCACGGACCCGTCAGTGCTCTGTGTCAATGACACAGATGCAAGTAGCACGGATCTCCTGGTCCGTGCGTGCATCTGTGTCATTGAAATACACAGGCAGCACAGACGGGTCTCACTGACCCATCTGTGCTCTGTGTCACTGTCAGTCACACAGATGCATGTAGCACCATAATGCTGATTGGCTGAGAGCCGTGACAGACGGCTCTGTCAGCCAATCAGCACTTTGCCCATTAAAGGCAAAGGCATTTTTTTTTAAATGGCCGCTCGAGGCAAAACCTCGAGATCCGACAGCAGATCACGAGGTTTTGCCTCGGGAGAGGGATCCGGGGCAGACAGGGAGATCCGAGCTTGGGCTCGGATCGCCCCGGATCCCCGAAGTTCGGGTGTGTTCGGTTCTCAGGGAACCGAACCCGCTCAACCCTAATTTGAATACAGTAAAACATGTTGATTGGATTACTTCCCACACCAATCCAGTTTTATAAATATCTTGTATGTGTCGTGTGACTTAGTAGTACTGGTAATATGCTTCTTTAAGTGTAATTAGTCTGTGATTACAGTAATCAGCCCCACAAATCTCTTAAGAAAAAAAAAACTGCAGAAGTTTCATAAAACACAAACCATCAAAGGCATTTCAGAACGTTGTTACAAAAACATCAAGAGAACTATTTAAGGGGGTATAGGACTTTTTGTTTGTGTTCGCATTTCTATTATCCTTTTTTATACATTGTCATCTTACTGGGAACTACAGTAATCATCGCCAGCATGAACATTTCAGAAGATTGAATAGGAAGCCTATCCGCTCTAAATCAATTCCTAAGTCAAGTATATACAGTATGTACAACTTGTTTATTATACATTAAGATACTATAGGGTAAATTTACTAAGAATCGTGTTGGTCCTGATTTGCATTCTCGGGTGATAATATTACTTTTTTGCAAATTGGGAATTTACTATCATTAAAGTCGGGTGATTTGTTCATCTTTTGCGGTTAAAATCGGGTGATTTAATGCCACAAATTCGGCCGTTTTTACCATTAGAAATTAATTCACCATCGGCTCAAAACGGAAGTACTTTTCTTTCATTTCAAGGACGGAATTGCAAAGCCACTCACAGCAGATGTTATGCGTATGTGCAGAACGGGTCCTGCGTGATCACACACAGCCCCTGGTAAGCCTCTGCCTGATTGTCGTCGTCCCCCATTTTCCGGGAGTGGCAAGGCCAAGATCTGGTGCAGTTTCCTGGCCTCGCAAGCCGGCCAGCTTGCATTTAGCTTAGGCTTACCCAGTATGCCTGGAGACAGGGATACTGCACTTATGAAAAAAGAAGTGTATAAGGCTGCGCTTATCACTGATCTCTTGATGGCACCTTAGGAGAACAGGGATCCACCTTCCCTGAAACTGATATAGCAAAAATATGGGGTCTCCGAGCGCTCACACTCTGACCATTTAGGCTTATTTTTAATAACATTAATGCCACAGTTGTGTTTATAAATAGGCAATTGATTTATTAAAAATAGATGTATCTATGAAGAAGATACATTAAAATATTAAATCTCATACATACTAAAAATTAGATACATAGGGTCTCATTTATCAATGAGTTTTATCACTGACAAAGAGTGATAAAACATGTTGTATATGATAAATGGTACTCAAGTCAATCAACTCCCAAATGTCATTTTTCAAACAGATGACAGTTGGGAGCTGATTGGCTGGAGCACCATTATCATATGCAATAAGTTTTATCACTCTTTGTGAGTTATAAAACTTGTTGATAAATGAGGTCCATAGATACTTGAGGTGTGCCTTCAATAACAGGCATATGTGAAATGCGTCGATTACGGAACACATTGCTTAGAATGCTGACCATTGATCTCACAGAAACATTCCAAGTCTGCCGCCAGAAAATTTAATGACTTTTTGCCAAGCATGCGCCAGAAAAGGATCGAACACAGACACAGGGGCCTATGTATCAAAGCTTGATGAGAGATAAAACTGTGAGATATAAATCACCAACCAATCAACTTCTAATTTACATTTTATAGGCTGTGTTTGCAAAATGACAGTTAGGATCTGATTGGTTAATACTTTTTCTCTCACAATTGTTTCTCTCATTAAGCTTTGATACATAGGCATCACAGTCTGCAATCAAGAGGGGTGAGTCTAACCTTACTATAAGCAACTCCACCTTTTATCTATTAAGGCTGCATGCAGATCTATTCCGGTTGATATGGAAAATAGTGCCGAAAAGGCTCAACACCTTAAGGGACATATACTTAAGAGGCACAGTATTAAGACCAAATTAGTTATGCATGAGGACTGCCCCGTAATATACATCCAGTGAACTGCAGACCGATAAGAGATTAGACTGTTATCTAGTGGAGCAGAGTAATTTGCTGTCAAGCGTATCACCCTGACCCACATCCTACCACTTACCTGCACCTTATGGACATTGGTACATGTTAAATGTTGTTTTGTGAATGTAATGTTATATGAATACTTGTATTAGTATGTATGAGATTTAATATTTTAATATATCTTCTTCATCGATACATCTATTATTAATAAATCAATTGCATATTTATAAACACCATTGTGTCATTAAATTTATTAAAAATAAGTCTAAATGGTCAGAAAGTGAGCACTGGGAGACCCCATATTATTCCTATACTGCACTTATGGCCTGATTCAGAGATGGATGCTAAAGCATTTGTAAGTGCAACTGCAATCTCAACAGCGGTAGTGCAACTGCTATCTCAAGTTGAGATAGCAGTTGCACTACCGCTGTTGAGCTTGCAGTTGTACTACCGCTGTTGAGATTCTCAACAGCGGTAGTGCAACTGCTATCTCAACAGTGGTAGTGCAACTGCTATCTCAACAGCGGTAGTGCAACTGCTATCTTAGCAGCGGTTAGTGCAATTGCTATCTCAACAGCGGTTAGTGCAACTGCTAATTTAGCAGTGGTTAGTGCAACTGCTATCTCAACAGCGGTAGTGCAATTGCTATCTCAACAGCGGTAGTGCAAATGCTATCTTAGCAGTGGTTAGTGCAACTGCTATCTCAACAGCGGTAGTACAACTGCTATCTCAACAGTGGTAGTGCAACTGCAATCTTAGCAACGGTTAGTGCAACTGCTATCTCAACAGCGGTTAGTGCAACTGCTAATTTAGCAGCGGTTAGTGCAATTGCTATCTCAACAGGTGATAAGGAAATATGCAAATGCTAATCTCAGTTTTCCCCTTGTGCATGAGGAGTACAAATTCTCCAATGTCCACTTTCAGGCTCTGTTGACTGTGCAACTGCGACAGTGATTGCAAACACTCCACCATCCGCACACCATTGGCACATTAGCCTAGACGTTACTCAGGCTATTCATCTCAAGTACTTCCAAACATGGCCTCTGAGGCCGCGGATGTGGATTGGGAAAGCAGCTGCAATCAAAGACACGCCTGTGACACCCCCATAACACACCCATAAAACTGCCTTTTTTGCAAACACTTTAGCTCACCTCACAGTCTTCGCCCTGAAACGCCCATGAACCACAGGTACCATCATAGCGATGTGGTATACAATTGCCTACGCCATCACACACCTCGGTTAGCGCATGCACAGTAGGGGTGTCCTAGACTTTATGCGCATACGCATTGGCAGAAAATCGCTAAAATGCAGAAACATGGACACTACGTCTGTCTCTGAAACAGGCCCTTACAGTACAGTGCCACATGCTTTACCTAGTGTACATGAGAACATTGTGTTACAGCCCAGCCAGGCAATCAGAAGAGGAGATGTGACTATAGTATGTACATACAGTACATCAATGCGCTTGGTTTCAGAGCATGCACAGTTTTAAACATTTTTATTCCAGGGTCATTTTCAAATGAAAGTATCTAAATAAATATATTAATAATACCTTAATTCTTTTCACTGAGTGTAAAAATGTCCTTACAGCAGTTAACAAGTTTGGCAAGAAACTTGTTTTGTATCTTAAAGTTTACATTGACTATGAACTGTTACATACTGCCTTAAAAGTACATTTGTATAGTTAGCACAAAGAATCCATTTGGTTATACAGTACATGTACGTCGCAGGGTGATTAATCAGAAACCAGCACTGTGCTGCTAAGTGTTAGTTTCTGTGGCTTTTGCTACAAGCTAGAACAAAGCAATGTTTAAGCTTTAATGCTGCCTCTGTATATCTGTGTAAAAGACCTGATTCATTACAGCATGAAAAGGGCTCACTATTGGTTAGCTTGGTAATGTCAGTCCTGTGTCACAGTAAATGCACAAGGCTGTACTGTGAGTCAGATGCGTTACATGTAAGGTGGGACATTTAAGTAAGCGTACAGCTTCAATGCGTCTTTCTCATGTCTTCATGTTCCTTGCTATGCTCTTTGATTAGACCACAGTACCGTTTGCATGTTAAACTTGAATAATGCACTACAATTTCTGATCCTCGTGTTTATATGTTATTTAAAAGATACCATTTATAAAAAATCACCCTCAGAAAATTTGGAATGAAGTGTAACGTGTGTGTGTGTCATAATGTGCTTGGTTTACACGCAGTTGTTTGCTATAAGGGATCCAAATATACAGTACAATGCATTTCAGCACTTCAGTAAAGTTAGTCCTTGTCATCTATACTGAAAAGGATATTTCTGCTGTCAGTGTGTTTGAAATTGCTGGAATTTATGATGCTATTTTATCAGGTGAACGTTTAGAAATGCCAGTGAGAATTTTTATGTTACCGTAGTTTATATATTCCAGGTATTTCTTCAATTGATACATTTATGAGTATTCTTGTCTAACAAAGGGGGCAATTCAATTCAGCACGAATAGTCCCAGGAGGGAGCTCTCGGAGCTATTCAATTCACAGCGCTGTTTGGTCGGACTTAAGTATTTCTTCTCACATGCCCCTGAGGGTGCAAGGAGGAATCTGACTAAAGTGCCGGCTGCGTGGCTGTTTTCCTGTTTTCCGCGCAGCCAGCATTGTAGTCCGAGAATACCGATTATCTCTACTAAACGCCCAGGTTAAGTCACAAAAACGGCATTCTCCGACTTAACCTCTTGCCGACTAAGCAAACAGCGCAGTGAATGGAATAGCTCCAGGAGCTCCCCCCCGACACTATTCAGCATCGCGCTGAAATGAATTGCCCCCAAAGTGAGGATCATGCATCTCTCAATTTAGCCCCGCCACCTCCCTACGGACCTACGATTCACGGTATTATCTCCCTATCCTGCCCACTGCACTAGGAAGTGGAGGAGATGCGGGAGATCCACCCACTCTGCCAGGGGTCTCCTGCACTTTTTTACATTGGAAGAAATATGTCCATGTTTCTGATATACTCCCCCGTCACTTGATCAAGACAATTATGCCCCAATTCAGTGTGGCTAGGTCCCCAATCCAGTAGGCTTTCTCAATTTGTCCAAGAGAAGTAAGGATTACATGGGACTTTTAGTGGGAAATGGTAGATGGAAGGACAGAAGAAAGAGAGAAATGAGAAGAATGAAAATGCTATTAAGGGGTCTATTTACTAAGCAGTGTTTGGAGACAGAGTCAAAAGTGATAAGGTGCCAGCCAATCAGCTCCTAACTGCCGTCTCACATGCTGTGTTTGAAAAATGACAGTTGGGAGCTGATTGGTTTGAGCATCATTATCATACACAATAAGGGGTCTATTTACTAAGCAGTGTTAGGCGTTGGGAGCTGATTGGCTGGCACCTTATCACTTTTCAATCTGTCTCCTAACACTGCTTAGTAAATAGACCCCTCAATGTTTGTTGGTTCTAGCTGTAATAAAAGTGAGTACTGTGGTTTTACCACAGCAAGTGGTTCAACTAAAAGTGACTATGACAAAGATCAAACAATAAAGCCATAAATGGCATAGCAGTTTATCATTCTAATTGTTCTATACAACCATAATAACCATAGACATCAATGGTTTTTAAACTTTCTTGAATCACAGCGCCATAGAAGAGTGTTAGCATTTTTACATGGCACCCCTAGGCCAATAGTTCCTTATTGAGAAATTCAGCAAAAATTATTACATTTACCTGTCATCCTTAAGTTCCATTATGTGGTGGTTAGTTTGTCTACAGATTTTATGATTGCCAGCCACTAGCACTGGTTTTGCCTATCACATTGGCCAATAATTTAATTTGGTCCTGGACCACCAACACATGGCACCGCTGCAAGTGTCCCCCACCACCTAGTGTGGGACCCACTGATATAAATAAATCACAGACATAGATTTTATTATTAACATGGTGACCAAGAAAAGCACAAAGCAGTAGTCAGCTCTAGCCTAAGTTCACTTTACCATTTAGGGGGTGTCCACTCCCAACGCACTGTTGAGCAGAAATGACCACCCCTTCCCTTGTCTTAGTACCGCGGGTGAAGTAAAACCACAGCCACATCAAAATGCGGGCTAGTGCTTCCAACTATTTCTTGTGCCATCAATAACTGCTGACTGCCATGTTTTACCATATGCTGAGCCTCAACTGTTAGGAAGAAACACAAACAGAAATAAACAGCACATAACAATGCAATAAATACCAGAAATTGGTGGTGGGAGGGTGGACATTGAAGCATTAGAAAGATATAGAAGGAAAAAGAGACAGGAGGAATGACAGAATGAAGCAGAGGAACAAAGGAAAAGAAGGTACAGGACCTGATTCAGAGATGGACGCAGTGTCGTTGAAACCCCTACAGCGCATGCGTACCACTGAGTGTACTAAGAAACCGCTGTTGTGAATAGAGATGCTTGTAATAGAATGGTGGCGGACAGCCATGGGCATTCCTGGGAGGTGTCTGGGAGGCAGCCTGAAGTGAATGTCTCCCAGTATCAAGTACGGGTTAGTAATCGCGGCGTGTCAAGGGCATGTCAGTAGTCACGGCTGCGAACTCAAATGTAGAGCTGCAGCTAAAGAGACCATGATTAGAGAAAGTTCAGAAGGGGACACTGCACCAGCCATAGGGTGTCATAACTGTTGACGGTCATCATGATGGTACGCCGATGGGGAGGTTTTTGAGTTCAGAGGCAGATTCCCACTGTCCACAGACATTGAAATTGGGAGTTTCAGGACTTGTAATCTCCACCGCTAATAATTACACAAGGGGAAGGCTGAGAGGGAAACAGTCAGGAAGCCGATGGACGGAATCCCGACCGCCGGCTTCCCGACTGTAAAATCCCGGCAAGGGTTAAATGACAGCTGTCAAAATCCCGACGCCTGTCATTTTCCCTATGCCGGGAGCCCGACACCCAGCTTGCCAATAGAAGGTAAGCCGGGCGACGGGAGCGGATAGCCGTGGGGGGGAGGGTTAGGATTAGGGTTCTGGGGGGGGCTTAGGGTTAGGCACTCCCCCGTGAGGTTAGGTTTAGGCTAGGGGAAGGAGGGTTTAGGGTTAGGAACCCCCGGGGGGAGGTTGGGGTTAGGCACCCCCTCGGGGGACTTAGGTTTAGGCGGCGGGGAAGGGGGGGTAAGGGTTAGGCACTTAGGGGGAGGTTAGGGTTAGGTACCCCTAAGGGGAGGGTTAGGGGGTAGAATAGGTTAGTAAGTCCTTCCTTAGGACGATCAGGATTTCCTCCTCTGTCGGCCTGTCGCATGCGACCGGTGGTAAATCATACTGAACCCGGCTGAGACTAGCATTTACACATTATTGCAGCAGCAAATCCTAAAGAAGTCGCAAAATAAGAAACTATGATTCACCACATAGACAGTAAGGCAGAGTGTGTATTTCCTGACAGCTTGAAGAATGACCTAACACACTTCCTTCTACAACCTTGTAAGCCTCAACCATAACAGACTCCACCCCCTACAACCCTATTGGCTAATGCAACAGCTATAACCTGCCCAAGAAACTAAACATTAACCCCAACACTGTAAAACTAAGGCTGGGCATACACGTCCAGATAAAATGCCTGTCAGACCGACAGACATTTTATCTGGCAGCCTGCCAGCCGCAGATGTCCGCGGCATACACTGTGAGATTTCTCAAAATGTATTAGCCCGACATCTGCGCTCCGCCCCCAGGGGAGGAGACATTTCCCTGTTCCTTCCATGGGAAGGAACACAGGACAATTTTATCTGTCGGCCGCGGCAGGGCATACACTGCCCGATGCGGCCGTCAATTTACTCCATAAATATTGTATAGGACAGGCATGCTTGACAACCTGGCATGCACGACCGAGCAATATTTAACCCTCGGTCACCCGCACACACGCTACAATTATCGGGGCGATCTGCGGATATCGGGCAGATCTCACTTGATAGAGATATAATTCCTAAATGATTCCATTACCATTGAATACTAGACTGTAAGGCAATGGTTCCCAAACTGTCCGCCACGGCACCCTGGGGTGCCTTGGGACATTTGCAGGGGTGCCTCAGGTTGTTGGTCCAGCACCAAATCAAATTCTTTATGGTCAATGTAATGTAATTATGTGGACAAACAGAAGCACAAACCTGTCCTCCACCACATAACTGAGCCTGAAGATGACAGGTCAGCACAATTTACTTCACTTTACTACTTCACTACTTTTTTTTCTGAACTTCTCAATAACAAACTTTTGGCTTAGGGGTGCTGTGAAAACAATGCCGATGCACTCGGGTGCCGTTATTCAAAAAAGTTTGGGAACCTCTGCTGTAAGGTGCAAGACTCACATTATAACTACTGAATGTAATGTTACAAGCTTTCAAAATAGATTAAGAAATGAATTGTGAGAACTGTAACAATTGCAAGAACTGGACAATATGCACCACTTCTTATCTCTCCCTCAATTATCTTAGGTCACCCTCATGCTTTCCCCTTCTCATTCCCAGATCTTGTTCCGTGCCTTCAAACTAAGAGTTCTCTCATTGATCCTTAAAATGGAACTCTTCTAATCCAGCATGCCTCTTCCTACCTCTGCTTTCCCTCCCTGCTGCATGAGCCACCTTCCATTACCCTGTGACCAACCTCTTCCTTCATTTCTTATCCCTTCCTTGTACATCTTATCCTTCTACACTCCCAGCTCTTTTAATATATCTCTCACACCAACCACATCACCAGTTGCTAATCCAGACTTCATTCCCATCAGGACTACAAGTATTAAATGGTCTCAACCATTTCTGTAACCACAATATATTTATTTTATATTTTACACAGCCCACTGCTGTCAACTCATTTAGTTTTAAACATCTTTTCCCTCCATATCTTCCTAATTGCCTTGTGCCTAGGCACTGGGGGGAAGGTTAGGGTTAGGCACCCCTAAGGAGGGTTAGGGTTATGGGGGAAGTTAGGTTAGTCAATACTTACCTTAGGGACGATCGGGATTTTCAGCCATGTCGGCCAGCCGCTATCGGGATTTGAACCGCCGGACGCAATTCTGTTTACCTTGGTCCCTTATAAAATCAATCTACATTCTGCGGAAAACATCCAGTGACTCAGACATTGTCAGAATTGGTGTTTGTGAGGTCATTTGCTCCTGGAATTCAACTGTGGACTCAGTTGTCTGTACTGTCTCCTGTGCAGGCTCATCTGGATCAATAATGGTCAGGATGATGCATCAATCATCAACCACTACTGGAGTTGGTACAGTTGAATTTGCGCAAAAAGGTCCTGAAAATAAAAATTGATGTTTAAGTATTTATGCATGCTAATTACAGTATATAATGTACACATTTTATTTGCAACATTCTATGGGCCTCATTTATCGACGAGTTTTATCATTCACAACGAGTGATAAAACTCGTTTTGTATGATAACGGTGCTCCAGTCAATCAGCTCCTTACTGTCATCTGTTGAATAATTACAGTTGGGAGCTGATTGGCTTGAGTACCATTTATCAAAACAGATTTAGGAGGAGATTTAATAAAGCTTGGAGAGAGATAAAATTGGAGATAAATAACACCAACCAATCAGCTCCTAACTGTCATTTTTCAAAACACACCCTGTAAAGTGACAGTTAGGAGCTGATTGGTATGTGCTATTTATCTCCAATTTTATCTCTCACACGACATATTTTCACAGTGCAGTAAGAGCGTGGGGGCAGCCTAGCATCTCTGGGAGTGCTGGGTAAGACCCCAGGGTATTGAAAATGGGGGAGTACCGCAAGACAATGCCCCTTCTCATGGCCCTTCCCGCACTCCCTGTTTTGGATGTGAAAATATTGTGAGGTTTGCATCACTACTGTTTGGTCAAGAGCCATCATAAGAACACTGCAAAAATTGGTGAGTTTGTTGATGTCCTTTGTTTTTTATTAAAAAAAATATGCTCAATAAAAAAAACTTAAAACACAATATTTTTATTTCATTTACTGTACTGACACTATCTTACCATGTTCCATTATCTACAGGGGACACTGCTGGAATTAGTTATTTTTCTAAACACTATTTTATGCTTGCATGTGTTTATATATGTTTATACTATATATGTAGAGCAGGGAAGGCCGGACTTTTGGACGCAGTGATCTACTTATAAAGCTAAAAACCTTATACACAATGCCCACAGTAGTGCCCTTTATACAAATAATGCCTGCAGTAGTAGTTCTCCTTATGTAATGCCCACTGTAGTAGTGCCCCTTATGCAGTGCCCCCAGTAGTGCCCCTTATACAGTGCTCCCAGTAGTGCCCCTTATGCAGTGCCCCAGTAATAGTACCCCAGTAGTAGTGCCCATTATACAGTGCCCCCAATAGTAGTGTCACATAAAGACACAGACACACACACAACACACTATACTTACCTGAATTCCCACTCCTGTGCCTGCTGCCGTCCTACTGCTCCTCGCACTCAGCACTATGGGGAAGACGTCATGATGTCTCTTCCTTCACCCACTGTGGAAGACGAAGCTCAGAAGTAAGCTCCAGCCTCCAGCTACCACTGCAGGGCAGGAGCAGCTGGGCGCCCTCTGGTGACAAAATCTCAGGGGGTGCCCAGCAAATGGAGTAGGCACGGGCGGCACCTCCCTGTGGCTGCTGCTGGTTGCTCCCAGATGTCCACCACGATCGACCGGTTCGACCGCGATCGATGCTTTGGCCACATTTGGTAATAACAGCCCACTCAGCCCACTCAGTGCTAAATATTGCTGCCTATTGCAGACACTGAATGCCTGAGACCCTGTGAGGGAGTTTGTATTAGGGCCGTAGCTAGGGTAGTACGGCCGGTGCCATCGCACAGGGCACCACAGGTCAGGGGGCGCTGTTTGGGCCTGTCAAATTTCTGTTTATCATCATTCTCACTTGTAGCTTCCTCTTATTTCATCCTCAGCATCTCCTGGCCTCCCCTATCTCTTCCCTGGCCTTTCCTCATGAGGCTATTCCCCTTTTTTGGGTGCATTATGTCCATTTGAAAAATGAGGGTGGCGCCAATGCTCTTTCTGGCACAGGGCACCAAAAAGTCTAGTTATGGCTCTGGTTTGTATAAAAGGGGGAATGGACAAATTGTGGGACCTGAAAAGGGGCCAAGCAGGAAAAGGGTCAAGCATCATAAAAGCGGTTAGTCTAAACCATACCTCTCAAAATTCCTCAAGACCAATTGGTACTTTTACACACACATAAGGCATGTGCAGCTGAAAAGGGGGACGACCTCGCTACAAGGGGCGTGACCTTGAGGGAAATGCTGTACCCGTGGTTCATACCCTCCCCCAATTTATGTCTGCACCAGGGCTGGTTGTCAAAAAAGGTTGACCAGTTTTGGGCTGGATGCCATTATTGCAAGGGGACCCCACGCTGTGTGTCTCCCTGCTCTAACATCAGCCCCTCAGCTGGTTCAGACTGGTGCTGGTTAATGGAAAATAGGTGGAACAACCACACTGTTTCCCCCCCCCTATTTTCCAATACCAGACCAGGTTCAGAGGTCCAGGGCTGGTTATTGATTTGGGGAGGACCCCACTCAGTTTATTATTTTTTTTTAATAACTTTTTCTGCTACCAGCAGCATCTAAACTTGCAGATTTGGAGAAGTTTGTTGATTATATATTATATTTTCTACTAGGTTTTTAATTGTAGGCTATTAGTTCTTGATTACTGAAAACACTCTATAGGGTTATATAGTTTATTAAACTGCCATCCTGTCTGCCACAGCAGAGCCACTATGTTTCATTGATGTGCTATATTCTTTTAAACTGCCATGTGTTTGGGCCGCTGCTCTGTTGCTTAGTTTAGCCAGCTCATTGCAGCCTTTGGCCAATATTGGTGAAAACAATAATATGAGCTGTGAGGTGATCAAAAGTGACTGGAAATTAATGTAATGGAAGTTTGATAATACGGTGGGAACAAAAAACTTTCCAAATTTACATGATTTTAGCATTTTTTTTATAAATTATAAAGAACTCCAAAACCAAAACATTTAAGGGTGGTTTTACGAAAACACGATGATTTAGAGCTAAAACCTAAACTCGGGGGTCTGCGCACATCGGGGGTCTGCGCACATCGGGGGTCTGCGCACATCGGGGGTCTGCCCACATCGGGGGTCTGCGCACATCTCCAATTTAAACTTGCCATAAACTCAGCTGCATAGCAAAAGTAAACATCGAGCTCTCTCAAGCTATACGAACTATATATTTGTGTATATCTAGAAAAACATTTCAGTGTTGCATCATGCTGTACAGTATGTAATTATTAGTGATTCTTTAATTGCATTTATTTAGTCTAACTTTATGTAAAATGTCAAGCTTACATTAACTTACAATACTATATAAATAATTTAGATATGTGCTGACAATGGAATTGTGAATACAAGTAACTGACAATGGTAAGAATGTATATACTATTGAGGAATCTAGGCTGGAAAACACTGAGCTTTGAACAAGGACACATGGAGTCCACGGTCATAGCTCTTGTTGAATAACAATATGGATACAACATAATACTTATTTACCTTTATTTGTTGCTGTATATTATTATAAATGTATATAGTGCCATACATTCCATGCATAGCGTTCGCACGCTAGATGCAGATGCAAATTTTAGCAAGGCAAGCCATCGCACAGCAAGGCATTAGCACGCCCAATTTGTCTTAGCGTGCGATCGTATTGAGTATGCAGACGCCCACCAGCCTGTCTTAAGACGCCCACTTGCGCACATCATCTCCAGGAAGTGTATGCAACCATCGGTACATCGAGTACCATCGTCAGCGAATGCAGCACTTGTGGCTGACCATACCCTACCGCAAGCACTGCGAGTGCTTCAGTGTGAAATACAACCAGGTGACGTGTACTATGACTTTGCCTCTTAATTATGCACGCCTCTTAAACGGCATTAAGATGCACAGGCACGCCTGAGTTCGCACCTCCACTCCCCCGTTTCTAGTGGCCAGCCCCTGTCACCATCCACAAACAGCTTCTCCTGTCACAGTATACAGCCAGCTAATTGTTTTACTGGAGCTTCAAAGAGGCCAGAAGACTGCTGCCTGGGGATCTTGTCTCCCAGTCTTTGAAGCCTAAATTTGGCCCGAGAAGGTGATAAAGTCTCCCAGCAGAATCTTGAAAATAAGTTTTGGAGGGAACAATGCCCCATTCCAGAAATGCCGGCACCTGGAGTGTGGTCACCTACCCAAGTGGTCTCAGACACAGACAACTTCCCACTATCCATTAGCGCACAGCAAATGTACTTAGCTTTATTGGTTAAGTGACGCATGGTGGACTTAGGGCCTGATTCAGACTCGCGAGCGAGCGCTGAGCGCTCATAAGTGGGTCGATGTTGCCCAAGTGCACATGCTCACGACAGAGGCGGCTCCGTTGTGTGCTTGCGCGAGACCCGAATAACGACGGCCAAGCCATCGTTATGGGTCTCGCACCAAAGGGGGCGTGCTGTCGATGGTGATTGACAGCACACCCCCTTTGGTGGGCGTGCCTGCCCAGACGGAGGCGTTCCCATGGGAACGCCTACCATCTGGGGCCGGCCCCACTGACATCACTAGTGATGTCAGTGGGAGTGCTTTTGGCTCTGATAGAGCCAAAAGCACTCCAGGGCTTGCGGCAGATGAGACCCTACCACAAGGGTCTCGACACAAGCCCGATGGTCGCGATGGTCATCATTTTGGCCGCTCGCTATAGCTGTGGGTGGTCACCCACAGCTATGCGAGCGGCCAGGAGACCGCTCCAAAAAGTAAGAGGGACGGCCCTGAATAAGAGCGAGCGCTCTGTCAGAGCGTCCGGCTCTGAATCAGGGCCTTAACCTCTGTGGTGTGTGATAAAACTGGATAAAAAGAGGGCCTGCAAGTCCTAAAGATGCTAGCATCTTGTTGTATCCTGTGATTACCATAGTACTGAAGCACCAAATACTGCTCCACTCTCCAGATGCTGTGGATTGAGCCCAGAATCTCCAAACTGAAACTCTTTGCCAGCTGCAGACTGGTCCATACTACATGGCAAATGGGAAATAGCCAATACTGACCAGGAAGTGTTGCAGCAGCATGACCACACATGTCAAAAGGCAGATGGTAACAGTGGTAGGAGCCTGTGCAGATTAAGCTGTTCGAGGTGCCAGTGTAAAAGCCTGGTAGGAGCAGCAATTTACCCACTACACAGTCAAAGAAGTCTCTAACAGGCAGTTACTGACGATGAGAGGGAATCCCTAGGAATGGTGAAGTAAGTGCACTTAGGTTACTGAGAGACAAGTAACCAACCTCTATTCTATCAGAGTCAACAATCTGTGATTACCTGGTCACATGGATGAATCTCAGAGATATAGTATGCTCAGCATTATCTTAATACAAATTGTGCTTATTTTGCTACCAAATCAGCATTGGCACCAATATGTGTGACTGTTCATATTGGCAGCTGTTGCTAAAGGTCTTGCAACCCGTATGGTCAGTAAGTGCACCAGACTTGACTACTTTGACTATTTTCTCTGGATATTCCTCTGGCTGGGGAACCATGGAGGAGCGGCGTAGCACATACACTGATACCTGGTGTTGCATGATCAAGTAGATAGATTCAAAGGTACCCAAGTTCGAAATTCAGTTGAATCACATTCTTTGCAAGTGTATGTCTCTTTTATGTGAGTATTTTTTATTAAAAGTTGTGTATTATAATAATGTACCCAGTACACAAAATAAATTTCGATATTAAGAGTAACCTCAGAGTTTCTTGATATATTTATTTATTACCAGTTATTTATATAGTGCACACATATTCTGCGCAGCGCTTTACAGAGAATATTTGCCCATACACATCAGTCCTATATTCCCTATTACATGCACACACAAATACACACACTAGAGTTAATTATGTTGGGAACCAATTAACCTACCAGTATATTTTTGGAGTGTGAGAGGAAACCGGAGCAAACCCACTCATGTACAGGGAGAATATACAAATTCCACACAGTTCGGGTCATAGTGGGAATTGCACCCACAACCTCTGTGTTGCAGTATATATTGTACAAATAGTATTAAGTTTCTAAGAGCTTTCAAGAATTTAAAAATCTTTTAAAAAAAAAACTTTATGTATTGCTCTATTACAAAACCAAATAAATTCAACATCACCCCCCAAAAAATCAATTGTAATCAATTCACATAATGAAGGCTTTATGAAATGGAATAAAGCATGGTCATAACTAGGGGTGTGCGGCTGTCCGATGCCACCTTCCAGGGCACAGGGAAGAGGGTGCGGGCCAGTGGCACCTGTGTTCAGCTTGTGGGATGCCTGGAATGGGTATTCTGAAGCCTTGCCAGCTGTCCAGTGCAGTTAGGATGCACCTGGCACCCAGCTTCCTGCTCCCAACTCCCTCTTCTGTGACGTCACATGTCCTGGGAGCGGAGGGGCAGCGAGAGCCAGCACAGGGCACAGATGCACACCGCTACAGCAAAGGAATTAATAAACATGTGTAACATTTATATACATGGCAAACACTGAGTTAAAAATAAATAAATGGCATATTTGACCTATAAAGGATGAGAGAACTGACATTCTAATTAAGATTTGTGCTAGCAAATGTGAAACCAATCATGTTACCAAGCATTTTTTGTTATTTGCTAATGTACTTTATTGCATTTCATAGTGATATTGTCTTGTGTTTCATAATAAATCCTCCCGAGATGCTGAAATATAGGCACAGGAGGGAGATGCAGAGTTAATAACAAAATGGGCATTCATACATCACACAAAATAAAGGATAGCACATGCAACAAGGATAGTTCCACATGTATACATGTGCACATGTCAAGATGCATTGGCAGCATATACACAAATTTTATGAATATTATTTGCTCCTACACTTTAGCACATGCAAAAGATATGGCACTTAGCAGGCGTTCTGCAGGTCTGCAAAAACCGCATTTGCAGGTCCCCACCAGGGGCAGAACTATGGGAGACAATGGAGGTGCCTGCCGCCGGGTGCCAGCACTGAAGGGGCACCTCCTCCATTACCCACAATATATTCACCCCGCTTAAGGCTATTTTATATTAGTGTTTTTGTGCTTGTGTAATAGATAGATAGATAGATAGATAGATAGATAGATAGATAGATAGATAGATAGATAGATAAAAGATAGATAAATTTTTAGGGGGGGCACCAAAATATAACTTGCCACCGGGCATCTGGGATGAACTTATGCCACTGGTGCCCACACTGTACTCAGCCTACTGTACATTAGAATCCCATCCCTCCCTCATTAAACAAATCCAGCAGAAGGGAGTCGTGTCAGTTGCATTAAGGTCTGCACTAGTGCAAATACATTATGTGCATTAGCTTTCCTGCCCCAGCTGCTGGATCATCTCATTTCATATAATTGAATGCGAATGTTTTGCATCAATATCCCCTAAATGTACAATGCCGTATAATATGTTAGTCCTTCATAAACAAAGGATAGAAATATCCTATACCATGTACTTCAAGGTCCTTGAACACTGTGATGCTCAAATATAACAAATAAAAACAGCTGAAAAATAAATTCCTAGAGATTCTGCAGCATATAACACAGGATGGCATATAAATCATATATCTCATCTCTGGGGACACTCACATATAATTACATGCCTTCTGATTGTACAAGACCTGAAAATGATTGTCAACTATTTAATATTTATTCTGACACAGCGTCCTAAAGTCAGCACTATAATTGAATGGGGAAATCTTATTTATGTAGCACATAAAATAACATGGATCCACAATTAAAATAACTTATTGAATACTTTAGCACAAGATCTAATTTTTTTTCCTCTGAAACAAACTGTACATTCCATAAAATATAGTCTATGAAGGTGCAAAAATAAGGAGAACACACCAAATACTAATTTTAAAATGTCTACAGTTGACAAAAATAATGTGTAATTAGAAACAGAATATGCCTGATGAAAAAAAGAAATGCAGTTATTCAAAATGTGAAATCCAATTTTCATTAAAGAGACATCTGAAGCCAATTCAGAGCATTTATATTTATGATGTAAACAGCTTAGAGTAGTGGGTTATCATGCTAGCTCTTTCTGCAAAATGATTGCTAAAAATGTATGTTATTATTGTGCAATCAATGGTTTCCTGTAACAAGTTAGGATAGAAAAAATGCTACAATACTGATTTTGAGCCAGTAAAAAATGCAACTCGCGTAACATTACTGTATAAAATTGTTACACAGTTTGAATTAGGAATTGGAGTTATAAATATGTAAACATGTTCTTTCTAGTGATTGGTGGCAGGACGGTGTAGTTAAAACATTGTAAAGGTCAATCGATTAAGTTTATGAAGCATGATGCTCTGTAGATATACGGTGTTACAAGACTTAGATGTTGACAGTTCTGTTGTAAATCCTCTGCTTTATTAACACAACAACATTCTTGCAAATTGTATAAAATGCAAAGGTCTATGAACATAGTTCTACTAATAGCTGTTTACCCTTCTAAGTGACCTGCCATTGCGAGGAGTGTCCATGTTTTATTTATTAAATATATGAATAATTTTGCTCTATGCATTTAGTAAAAGAACATGTTTAAAAAAAAAAAAAGAGTCTCTGCCTGAGAGTGTTTGGGAAATATAGAGTTCCCAGTATGTTACTTGCTAGTCTCCACAAGCTTCAGACTGATATACGCTCCCCTGGGCTGGCTGCCTCCATACAGCACAGCTTTGCTGCAAGAATCTGGCTCAGGAGAGAGCACAGCACAGTCTGAATCTCAACTTGGAACTGTCATTGACCATTATGTCTATGGTTTGCAGTTTGCACATTCTAGCGAACAAGAAGCATCTGGTATGCAATATGGAGTCAATATATAACAATGTATTTTAAATTACATAAATTACATAGTCCACAAACCCAACACTTGAATAAAAGACAACCAAAGAATTCATGAATATCTTTAATAGGGATACAGTTCAGTATCCCGATAAAGGGGATGACGGCACTTAGAATACCGGCACCGGAATCCCAGCACCTGTCAGAATCCTGGCACTGGCATCCCAACCGCCGAAGGTAATTAGTGGGGTTGAGGGAAGGGTTAGGGTTATGAGTTATGGTTAGGCATTATGGGGAGGGTTAGGGCTAGGCACTAGGGGCGAGGGCTAGGTATAGGGTGCGGGGGGGAGTTTTGGTTTAGGCACTAGGGTGAGGTTATTTTCAGGCACCAGGGAGGGAGGGTTAGGGTAGCGAGAGGGTTAGGATACCTACCGACAGGTGTCGGTATTCTAACCCTGTCGTGATGCTGGCCAGGGCCACCTTCAGATATCGTGGGGCCCGGGACAGGCCAAATAGGCAGGGCCCCCCCCCTTTCCCCGAGTAATCTCCTTCCCTCCCCCCTCCGTACAACAAGGGGCTCGTCCACCCACTACTTTTTCCCTGATAAATTTACTTTCACTGACAGGCTCGGCCGGGGGTCCACTTCTATCAGCGCGTAGCGACCTGCGCCCAATACTATATCATCTCCTTACCTCTCCAACCGCCTGCCGCTGCTGTGGTGTTTATGGCTGCCTATGGGAGGCAGGCAGAGAGGATGCTCCAGGCTGCTCGATTGTGTTATTGGCTAGCAGCACAGAGCAGGCTGGGAGCATCCACTCTGCCTGCCTCCCACAGCCAGCCATATACATAGCAGCAGCGATGGGCGTTTAGAGAGATAATGAGAGGATATACTGTAGGTGTGGGCGCGGGCGGCCGTGGACCCCCGGCCGAGCCTGTTCGTGAAAGTAAGTTTAGCAGGGTAGAAGTAGTGGACAGGCGGTAGGAGGAGCGGGCGGGCCCCCAGAGTGGTCGGGCCTGGGAACTCCAGGCCCGGCAGTCCCCCCATAATGGCGGCCCTGATGCCAGCATCAGGATTTTGACCGCCGTTTTCCCGAGCGCCGGCATCCCGTACCCAAACCCTTTAATATATATTTATGTGAGTATTATACTGATAGGAATAGTTTGAAGGAGGAAATGTGTGTTTGTAGTTCCTCGGGCACAGAATGCAAGACGCAATGCACACAGAGAAAACATTTGAGAAAATATATACAGATTGGGTTATGAAACACTTGGGGGTCACCCTAAGTCGGGCGCATCTGAAGCAACAGACACATCTTCTGATTTAGACCTAACTGCGCAAGTGTCTGAATGTGAAAATATAGCGTGCACATGTGCCTCATGATGCGTCCGATGCAGCAAGTAGTTGGGGCTGTTTTGGATCTTGTGCGAACAGAGACTAACGTCAAGTAGGCATTTCTGGGTGGTAACTGGGTGGCCTGTAGTAAGATGCACAGACCGGCTGAGCCTGACAGGTGTGTCACGGGAGTGTTGTGGGCATGTATCGTGACTTCCATGCTTGACTAAGCTGTTTGGATATAGTTGGGTCACCTGATCTCTTGCACTCAGTATGGGACAGGTGCAAGTCTAAATACTAATAATGATGGCTGAAGCATGGACTCAAAAAACAGTGGGCGGTGCCACTAGGACACATGATAGCACGCTAATACGCACATAGACTGACAGACAGCTTTAATAGAATTTATTATTAGGTACAGTAGGATGTCACGACAGACGCAACTTAGTCCATAGGCTGTTGAATCCGACTCATTCAGGCTCTTGGTGGGCAAAATAACGCTCACTTACTTTATACAGCTTTATTCTTTCATAGATATCCACTTATATATTTTTATGTAATGGAAAGGGTTAGGTACAGGATTTCAGTGCACGGTCGGTCAGTATCCTTACTCTCCCCCTCTCCCTACCTCTAACCCGAACCCTCCCTCCCCGCTGCCTAAACCTAACCCTCCCCCCACATAGTGCCTAAACGTAACCTCCCCCCAAGTGCCTAACTCTCCCCCCTTATTGCCTAACCCTCCCCCCAGTGTCTAACCCTAACCCTCCCCCTAGTGCCTAACCCCTAACCCTCCCACTAACCACAGCACCTACCGGCGGATGCTGGCACTGGGATTCTGGTATCGGCATTCGAAGCACAGGCATCCCGACTGTCGGGATTATAACTACATCCCAATGGTAGCAATGCTGTGGTTAATTTATATTTCAGTCCGAAAATCAAAACCAACATAATAAAAAAACTAACATCATTTATCATTAATCCTTAAACAAATCCCCTGTATATTCATGAGTATCTGACCAAGCTAACATTTCAATATTGAAGTCATCTTGAAATTTCAACATACTGTATATTTAAAGGGCTTTGGCACTTTTCATCCTCCTGACATTTGCTTAACATCGATAGGGTGATAAGCCGTATAATCAGAATGCAGGTTTCAGCAATACAGAGCAGAACACACGAAGCCAGCACTGCAATTTCCTATTTTGTATCCATGAGTGCTAATACTTAAAATTGACTAAAAATGGAGTGCTTGTAATACCTACTTAAAGATAGGTCTTACTAAAAATGAAAAAGCAAATCAATAATTCGTGTACTGCATGAGAACACTTGAAACATACCATTTGGTTTAGCTGCACGTGTAGTCCCATTTTCAATAATGTTGTATAAAAGATTCAAATGAGCTTAAAGCTTCTATATCATGCATTTGTACATAGGAAAAATTGCTGGTTGAGTCCAGGCAAACCCTAGTGTGGTAGAGTTTTCAAGAGAAGTCTCAGGGGTAAATTTACTAAAGTGAAAGTTTTTAGAAGTGGAGATGTTGCCCATAGCAACCAATCAGATCCTAGCTATTATCTTCTAGAAGGTGCTAGATAAATGTTTACTTAGAATCTGATAGGTTGCTATGGGCAACATCTCCACTTCTAAAAGCTCTCTCTTTAGTAAATATGGACCTCATTCAGAGTCGGTCGTACGCATACGATGTTTTTCTTTCTGCGCCTACGCACGGCTAGCAGTGTGCATGTGTATACGAGCTCTACCGATCACAAATACTGTCGGTCGTAGGGCTTCCGACACGGAAGTGGGTTGCTAAAGTTGATTGACAGGAAAAGCCGTTTGTGGGAGTATACGGGGTGGTGGTCTGGAAACGGAGGCGTTCTTCAGCGTTTCCAGGCGTTTTAGGGGAGTGCATAAATTACCTGCTTCGTACGACCAAGAATTGCGGATGCATGAAAACGTCACTCTACGAACAGGCTGATCGTCCAGGCTAAGGTAGGCAAGAAGTGTCCGTAAGCCACAACAGTACAATCGTTAATCTGATGTTCCCTGTGATGTTTCGATTTTGAACCACACAAACCAAGCAGCAGCTAAGATTGCTGCATTGTAGCTATTAACACTGCTAATTATCTTGTAACTCATTTCACTTGCGTGTGCATTAGTGAATTCGTAACCAAAATGTTTCTTTGTGCTTTTTAAACAGTTTTTTGCTCAAACAGTTTTTAAAACATCTAGCATTGTGTTTTGCGTAGCAGCCTTTTCAGATACCACACTGTTTAAACCTTGTATACATTGATATAGTTAAAGATAGACATTTTTGGGATGAATTTTTATTTTTGTGAAATTTGCCTTTCATCACAATGTCAAGAATAATTGTTTAGGCAACATTTGTATATAAGTAAAATAAAGAAATTAAAAAAAATAAATACATTTTGGTTTAAAAAAAAAAAGAAGAGCTTGAGACATTGGTGACCAGAAATATGGGGACTGGACAACAGGTGAGGGAGGAGATATCAAGGGCTACTTGCTTTATTTGGGCCGGCTCGGAGGAAGAGGTAAGCTACGGACAGCCGACTCGCGTGTAACACGCCTACTGGCCAGGCCAGAGGTAGATGGGATTTCATCTGGCCTAGGCATAGGGCTCTCCATACTTACGGGGGTGGCTGTTGGGCTGCCAGAGGTGGTGGTCCTGGGAGGAAGGGAGTCTCGCTACATCATGGCAGGTGGGTTGGCCAGCTCCTGGGTATTGGCCAAACGATCTAGAGCCCCAGCAATGGTCTCCAGGGCCACCACCACCCTCACCAGGGTGGTCTACATTCTCAGAAGAACACATGTGTTATCCTGAGTTTGGGAGACCAACCTGGTGAGGAGAGGCACTGCTCGGTCTGATGTTTGCCCTGGAGTAGACTCCACAGGGTCCCCAGATGGAGTACTTGGATCCTCCCCTGCTGAGTCCCCATCTGTGCTGGACCCAGACCTGACCTCAGGAGCAGGCACTACCTCCTCTGAGTCTGGAATATAAATGAAAAAATGTTATTTGTTTTTCCAAAAAAAAACCAGAGACGTTTCAGCTTTATACTTTTTGGCTTACAAAATGAAATTACCTTCTTGCACATGTGGAGCGTTGAAGTCGGCCACGTCAGTGTCCATAGTGGACACGCCGACTATCTCTTCTGTCACACATCCCTGAGCCAACGTCTCCAATCTTGCCAAGGCCAGCTCCTCAGGGATGGGACCACCACCTGTCCCTGCAGCATGGTCCGCCCTACTCCGTAGCTTCCTCTTTAGTTGGTATTTGAAATCCGGCCAGCTGTCAATGTTATTTTTTAAATTTTAAGTGTTAGTTTTTTTAAATAAGATCAAGCTTTGGCCTTCAGTAAACTCACAATATAATTTTCTTACCGTTTTTTTACGACTTTCTGTGTTCTGTAGGTTGTCCCCACACCATTAACAGCCCTGGATATCTCCTACCAAATCCTGTCTTTGGCTCCAGCCCCCATATTTCTGGGTGCATTGACTAGGTTCTCCATTGTCATGGTCACCAATGTCTCAAGCTCGATCTGTGAAAATGGAGTGTTTCTTGGCATTGGCCTTGGCCTGCTTGGGCCTGCCTCCTCCTCCTCTACTGCTGGACTTTGATTCCCAGCACCTACAACAATTTTTCAAATAGTACAATTTTTTTAATATTTTATTGGAAATATGACCAGTTCTTGTGTTGTGTAAAAAATGTGATTGGAACTTACCTGGCTCAGTTGGCCTCTGCTCACCATCCTCCTCGCTTGACATTCTGCTAACCTGTGAGAGAGCATGAAGAATACTGCTTCTGTAGACTTTTTTATAGATGTGATCGCATCCCTGGATTGGTTACCCGTGCATTCTTATTTCCCTAACTACAAATGCACACCTTTCCTGCATTCCCTAATCACTGTGTTGGTTGGGCTAGATGTGAGCACATCCCTGGATAGGTTACCCGTGCATCCTTATTTCCCTAACTACAAATGCACACCTTTCCTGCATTCCCTAATCATTGCGTGGGTTGGGCTAGATGTGAGCGCATCCCTGGATTGGTTACCCGTGCATCCTTATTTCCCTAACTACAAATGCACACCTTTCCTGCATTAAGTAATCACTGCGTGGGTTGGGCTAGATGTGAGCGCATCCCTGGATTGGTTACCCGTGCATCCTTATTTCCCTAACTACAAATGCACACCTTTCCTGCATTCCCTAATCACTGCGTGGGTTGGGCTAGATGTGAGCGCATCCCTGGATAGGTTACCCGTGCATCCTTATTTCCCTAACTACAAATGCACACCTTTCCTGCATTCCCTAATCACTGCGTGGGTTGGGCTAGATGTGAGCGCATCCCTGGATTGGTTACCCATGCATCCTTATTTCCCTAACTACAATTGCACACCTTTCCTGCATTCCCTAATCACTGCGTGGGTTGGGCTTGATGTGAGCGCATCCCTGGATTGGTTACCCGTGCATCCTTGTTTCCCTAACTACAAATGCACACCTTTCCTGCATGTTTCAATAATTGGTGTTTGGTTTCATTATTTAAGGCAAAGCCAAATGTTCCCTTACTTGTGGGTTGCAGTTGGAGTGTTTGGTGGTGCAGGAGGTGTTGGATAATAGTTAAATAGTTTGAAGTTGATTGAGAGGTGCTTGTGTGTGTAGTTTTTGAGGTGTTTGTTTGAAGTTGATTGAGAGGTACTTGTGTGTGTAGTTTGTGAGGTGTTTGTTTGAATTTGATTGAGAGGTGCTTGTGTGTTGTATATTTTTTTGGTATTCATTTTTTTTGGTTGTGGGTTTTTTTTTTGTGTGTTTGTTTATGTGTGGTTTTTTTTGTGTTTGTTTTTTTGTTGTGTTTTTTTGTGTTTGTTATTTTTGTGGTGTTTTGTTTTTGTGTTTGTTTTTTTGTGGGGGGTTTTTGTGTGGTGTTTTGTTTTTGTGTTTGTTTTTTTGTGGTGTTGTTTTTTGTGTTCCATTTTTTGTGGTGTTGGTTTTTGTGTTCCTTTTTTTTGGTGTTGGTTTTTGTGTTCATTTTTTTGTGTGTTTTGTTTTTGGTGTTTTTTTTGTTTAGTAAAATTTGATTGCTTTGGAGTTTGAAAAACACTGTTAGTTTTTGGGCTTGTTCCGGTGACTTTTTTTGTTTGGTTGGCCGGCCTTTTGTCTTCCTAAATCCAACATTATTTGACAAATCAAGTAAGTGTGCCAGCCTACTGCATGTTGTTTGTTTTTATTTTTGCATCAACAATCATAATCTTCGTTTTTTTTTGTTTTTTAATATAATTTTTTTTTTTATATTTCTTAAAGGTGTTTAACACTCCTTTTTGGTCTGGAATCGGGTAAGTGTCTATTTTTTCAAACATACACTTAATTTTTAGTTTAATCTATGTTTTAAAACAACATTTTTGGGGAATATTGTTTATTGTTCTATTTTTAAATTCTAATTTGGTACATTTAACAACAATTCATATTTGCTAGATTAAAAATAAAGCATGGTTTTAACACTAAAAGTAGTAATATTGGTTTGTTCTTAAAAAATATTTTATTTTAATTTTTCCCTCTCATTTTTAAATCGAACAACAAATACACATGTAGTGATTTCCGAAGATGGCACTGCCCGACCCTGTAAGAATATGCCCCATTATTATAAAGCTAAGTATCTTTGCACAAAATTTCACAATACACTCTGGAGAACCAAATAAAAATATAAATTTTACTTTACAGAGCGAAGTTGGACAGCTAATAGTGGCCATGTTGACCCCCACCAACCTTCCTCAGCCTCCTCCTGGGCGTAGGCATAGGAGGCGTGCAAGGGCCAAGATATATAGAACACGTGTCACCCTTTTTGGAATGCCTGATGATGTGGTTGTTGCCACTTATCGCCTGCCTCCAAATATTATCCTAGACACTCTTTCAATAATAAAGAATGATCTAGAAAGTCAGATTAACATTCCTACAGCAATCTCACCACTTACACAGTTGTTGGCGGTGTTACATTTCTGCGCCTCAGGCTCCTTCCAAACCACTGTAGGGCTGGTGGGTGGCCTCTCCCAGCCCTCATTTTCACGGATCCTGAGGCATGTGCTAGATGCATTTTTCAATCATCTAGCACATTTTATTAGTATGCCTTTGGATACAGAAGCCCTTGATGTGGTAAAGCAGAAGTTTTTTGAAATTGCAGGCTTTCCACACCTCATAGGGATAGTGGATGGTACTCCCATAACACTTCAGCCCCCTGCATTCAGAGAAAAAATATATAGGAACCGCAAACATTACCATTCCCTAAATGTAATGGTGCTATGTGATGCCTCCCTCCAGATCCTCTCCCTGAATGCTAAATTCCCAGGCTGGAGCCATGATGCGTATGTGATCCAGCATTCAGGGATTTGGCCCAAATTAAGCACACTGCAAGCTGGTGACGCGTGGATTCTTGGTAAGTAAAAATCCAGTATGTCTTTCTAGTAATAGTGTAAACAAGTTCTCATGGTAAATGTGTGTTTGAAAGTATCAGACACACAACATTATTAATAGGTTTCTACTTTTCTGTTGATCAAAAAATTTTAAACCCTAACTATGTGGCATAAGCCAAAATCCACTATGATGATGTTACAAATAATGGGAGGTGTATTCTTAAGTCATGATGGCCATATCCTTAAAACACAATGCACGTATTCACTTCTAGAATGTTGTTGATAAACCAAAAACATTTTTTTTTTTTGCCTATAAAAAACATCACTTTGCCTAAGTACATTAGTACATTTTAAACACAGTGTACACAACATCAACAAGGGTAGTCTGGTTCCTAGCACCTTGGCAAGTTTGGTGACAGGTTTTTGGACATTGTAAAATACTAATCCAAATTTAATCATTAGTTCCTCAAACTCCAAAAAATATTTAAATAAAAAATATATATATTTTTGAGGACCACAAAACAAAAAAAGGGCCAGACAATAAACATAAGGTTGTAAGTCTGAAAAACAACATTACTGCGCAATGATGTTAAACCCCATACAGCAAATTTAAAAAAAATAAAAAAAAATTAAACAAATACATGGATAACAACAACACCCCCCAAAAATTTTTTTTAAAAAACATACCCTGAGAGTGTTCAGACACAGCAACAGATGGTGCCGGCAAAGCTTCGGGTGAGGGTGAATATTCGGGAGTGGGGGGAATGGTGGAAGGGGAAATGGAGGTGGAAAGATCACAGGGAGGGGATATTTGGGACATTTGGGATGAGTGGGCAGGGGAGGGAGGCAGACTTGGGGAGGATTGGAACAGGGAGGGAGGGTTACTGGGGGAGTATGGTGGTGGGGAGGAAGGGCTGGGTTGAGGAGATGCAGGTGAGGGCTGCTGGTTTGAAGCTTGTCTTTGGAGGCGCCGTGCCCTTCTCTGTCTCTGCTGGGCTTCTAAGATGTAAACATAAAAATCCAAACATAAAGTTTTGAATTTCAGTTACACAATACAAGTACACATTCTGTACAATAGGGACAACATACAGGAGGGTTTTTTAACATTGACTAAAATAATTGGCAAAGGAACATACATTTTTAACAGTCCACTAATTAATACTTTTAAACAAACGCATACTTACGTCTGGGTATTTGCAAACGCAAATTCCTGAGGAGCGCTGGTGACCGGCGGCCCAGGTCTGACCAGCGACGCTCTAATTGAGCAATATTTCAGCGAAAGCCCCCTGATCGGAGGGCTCGCCTCACCTCTGCATAGGTGGCCCGTTTTGCCCTATTTGAAATGGGCGGCACAGCCTAGGTGATCCGCCTGTCCATTATGTTGACAAGGACAAGCAGCTCTCTCCTGGTAAACGCTGCGGCTCTCATGATGGCAATGGGCGTTTTTACAGAAAACATGAAATATACATGGGGTAGAAAAAATATGATTGGCTAAAATATTTACACTTTCATCTAAAACAACACTATTGGCCAATCCTTTAATCATGTGTCCCGAAAAATAAGGTCACAATTGATTGGCTACGTGTTGTGCAGTGTGCAATTGCAAACATAAGAGTGCAAATGATCCTAACGCAAAAGGCACATGCATTTATAAAGTTAACACAATTAGCAAACGGACATTCACAGTTAATACACCTTACTTTGTTTTAAGATTGTGTGAAAAAATAAGAACGGAGAAAACAAACACGAAATGAACAATAAAGTTTATTGACACATGAGAAAAAACTCGTTTTAAAGAACAGCAAGAGTTAAACACTTAATTAGATAATTGCCAACAAGCTAATAACAAGCTGATCGATAGTCCATGTAAACATGACATGTGACCATCAAAACAGCACATACGGCCGCAAACATCAGAACATAATTAGCATACAACGACTGACAGCGCCTGACTACGATTGACTCGATCATTCGTTCCTATCAGTCGGTAACTAGAGGAGGTGCAGTGCTAACGAATGGGCGTCACTTTGTTTACGATCGCCCTGCCGTACGATTGGATTTTGCGGACGTTGGTCGTACGACCGTGCGACCGCAACGACCGACTCTCAATGAGGTCCTATATCTCTCAGTGTTTGTTGCACCCGTGAATTCAGTAAGGAGCTCTCTGCAAGTAGATATCAGCTTTAATCATCCACATTGGTATACAATTAACACTCCAGTGTGATATATATGCGATATGAAATTCTGAAGCACCATATTTAAACTAGCATAATGAGAACTGATCACAGATCACAGCAGCAGCTGGCGTGTAACTTGGTGGTGACACGAAAGCACTCAGAGGGACATTAATGTATGACCCGCAGGGTAAAATCATGCTAATCCAGGGGAGTGAGGGAAATGGGTGATACAGTATTATGAGTATTAAGAGGTTACTGAATAATGATGATGATGCTGTTAATGAAAGGAATTTAAAGGAGAATAATGTTGTTGAAAAGGGATGACTGATGAAAGATGAGAGAGGATGAGGGTTTGATCAACCATTAATGGCAATAGTCACGCTTCATCCAGTGGAATCATTGGGACTTGGGCAATGGGACGCCAAGCTTTGCAAATCCTGGCCTTGCTTTCTTCTCTGCCAGCCTACATGAAATTATTACTCATGCCAGTCATATGGCATGGTGGCAGTGCAATGAGCAAGTCAAAGCTGTTTGATTTTTTTCCCCATCGATGGGAAGAGGTTGATGGTTTCTCACAATTGAAAGGTTTATACTGATGATTGTTCAGACTTCCTGCTATATTCTGATTGGTTCTGGCTTCTTGGAGAAGACAGGAACAGCTAGACTCTAACACTGATTGGGGCTTTTTGCAAACATTGCTGTTTTAGGCCTGATTCACAGGTGAACAGAGATTGCATCTATTGGTGGTCCCAAGTCTGCAACTTTATGAAATTCCACTACACCACCCTTCCCTGGTGTACATCCATGCATCTGAATGTGCAAGGACTAAGATGCCCACTGTCAGCATCTGTAGGCACTGAAATACAGATTGGTGTGTCTTTAGATGCCCAATGTGTCAAAACTTGCACCAACCCTATGGCAAGAGCAGTTTCTCCACCCGATTATGTCCTCTGATGTGAGTGGTTAAACGTCTCTATACACAACTACTTTCACTAACATACCCGCGAGGCTCCCAAACCACGCCCGTTAGACTTCCATCTCTGTGCATGCGTTAAGCCACCTCCCAGTCACCACACTGGAATGCCCAGCACTTTTCCAAGACATTTCTGATACCATGTGACTCGATTGCAACAGCGTACACACTGTGTAATGCATGGACCATAGTCGTTTTTAGGTAACATTGATATTAAGCGTTATTATCCCATCCCTAGTTGTTGCTTTACATAATCTTATATCCCCCACCAAATATCTGCATCTTTGTTGTCAAAGCAGCTGACTGGATGCATGGTGCGTTTTGTCCATGTCTGGTATATTTGTAGTTCTGTCAGGAGGCTAAAAAGAACAACTAAAAATCACTTTGACCCTGTACATATACTTTATGTTATTTTATTTCTTACCAATTCTTATCTGAGGGCCTGATTCAGAGACTGCCGCAATATCAATATTCATGCAAATCGAAAGATTGTTTGCTAATATGCATGCAAGAACGTTACACTGCGCACACACAGCGATTTCATTGTGATCACACATGCACAGGGAACCCACTCACACAGTGAGTGACAGGTAGTCAGGGATTGGGGGTGGTAATGTGGGGGTAGTTAGATAAACGCAGGCGTGGTTGACCATTTAAACGCCGTTTCATGGGCATGCATAAATTAGTCATTGTGATCTTCTGTACAGCATGAGACCTCTCTGCATGTCAGGAGAGCTGCAATGTTTGTGGTTGGTCAGACTTGACTTACATGTTGTTTGACTGGCCAATGTGCATCTATGGTATAGAAGATTATGCTGATTATGCATATGGATATGAGAAGGCAGAAGTGGGCGTCCCTATGTTTGGCTGTGCTTTGGAAGATATTACCACAGAGGTTCCCAAACGTGGTCCTCAAGGATCCCCAACAGTTCAGGTTTTAGAGATATCCAATCTATAAGAGTATGCAGTTGCGATTGCATTACCATCCATCTCTGTATCAGGCCCTCAGTGTACAAAACAACAAACAGGAATTTCTAGGCACTGATATCAGTTTTTGCTTAGCCAACACTTTATGTAAGTTCAGTCTTGTTTATGTAAGTTCAGTCTTGTTCTTATTACTAAAGTGCACTTGCCCCAGTCAGTTAAAAGGGTTGGTAGTATTCATTGTTTATCTAATAGTTGAAAATCAAATAACAAATAAATATTATTTTTCATCCACTAAAGTATGAAAAAGCCACATGAAAATGAAAAATATATATATAATCAGCTCATGTGTAACTCGAATATTCATTTAGTTCACAAAACTTTATGAATGAGATAGAAAATGAAGTAGTGCACAATGATTAAGTCAACCATTAAAAATAAATTGTTTTCTTAGGGCTTATTGCTGTTCATTGACTATCTGAGCTGCACAGGTTCAAGAGATAATTGAAAAACTATTGCTGCCAAAAAACAATGATTGTGTGGATGTGGCCAAAGGATAAAACTGAGCCAAACTGGTTTCTATCCAATTTTATGTAAGAGCCGCAACCTGCAATACAAAGGCAGTGATTCTCAATTATTAATCACTACCCTAGTAGTAGCTCGCATAAAGACTGTTTAACAGGGATTGCCTTACCTTTAATGAATAGCTGACAGTGGTACAAAATTGAAGGTCCAACCATGAATCATTTTTCATTCTCTCTGTGAGTTCTGTGCATATGGTGAATTTGCTACTGATTAGGGGGTAGAAATCCAATGGGTAATGACAGTCAATACCGATACATTGTAAATACTGTTTTTTTAGATGATAATCCACCGTCGATTCCCATCGGTTTCAATTAGACTACAAAACTGACTTTTAAATATACACCTTGGTACCTTGTAAACTATACATCTAAGTTGAAATTGCTCTGTTATTCTGATAAGTGTTGGAATTCCGGCATCGGCATTCTGAACACCGGAATCCCCTCTGTTGGGATTCTGAATGTATCCTGTACAAAGCTGCTGCCAAATAATTGTGTGCAAATTTTCAAAAAAGGAACAACCAGATGTATCAGTTGCACATATGTATCACGTTTTCTTTCAAATATTTAAAAAATTACCTCTCAAAGCTCTTGCATGAATATTTCTATAAAAATCTGAATTTTATTTACATATATAATTAATGCAAGAACTATTTGTCAAAGATACACATACATTGCTAAGTATAAAAATAAATATTGAGAATAAAGTTCAACTGGAAAATCCTAAATATACTCAGAATGACTGAACACGTATGAAATAAAAAAAGGTCCCCAAATATACAGTATGGTAAATGCGTTCCGACCCTATTTCAAAACCTGGGAGTGCATGTATTTAGTTCCAAAATATAATAGCTGAATTGGTATGAATGAATCCAGTCTCAACAGTTAACTATATTGGGATCTAGGTCATTTTTGTATTCCCCAGTTAAAAGTAGAGATGTGCGCAGACTCCCATGTTTTGGTTTTAGTTTTAGTTCTAATTCATCATCGTGTTTGGTTTTGCCAAAATCGCCCTCAAGTGTTTTGGATATGTTTTTTTTCCTTCAAATTATAAAAACAGCTAAAATCATGTAATTTGGGCCTGTTTTGTTCCTACAGCATTATTAATCTTAATACTATTAATTTACAATCAGTTTTGACCACCTGACAATCTTGTTCACCAATACTGTCCAAAGGCTGGCTGGCTTAACTAAGCAACAGAGCAGCAGCACAAACACACAGAGGTTTAAAAGACTATAGCACATCTATGAAACATTGCGACACAGCAGTGGCAAACAGAATGGCAGTTTAAAAAACTATATGACCCCATAGAAAGAATGTATTAATTAATCAATAACTAGATCAGACGCCCAAGGGCAGTACAGGGAAATGGAGGTGGAGTATGTAGTGAAAGGTAGATAAAGGATTGATTGATTGATTAAGAAACTTAAATTTGAGATGTGGAGAAAACTATTAAAACACAAGCATTCAAATGTTAGTTTTTATTTAATGCAATTGCAAACTCATCCATACAGCAAATCACTGGCCTGAGGAGTCAGAAAAATACAATAAATTCAAATAACCCTGTCAGAAGACTGTCAACAATTCCCCCCAAACAAATATAGTATTATATGATTATTATTATAATTTATTGTAAGCTACCAGTTAAGCACATACAAGGCAAGTTGATAAAAGGCATAAACTGGTAAAGGATCGACTTGCCAGAGACAGAAGTCCAGCATCAATGCCCCCAAACAATACAGCCCATAAAAAATGGAAAGAAATGTGGAGCACAATTTAATTGTCCTTGGAATGTTGTATATTAAAAATGGCATGCACGGTTTAACAAACCAAGCACTTCAGCAACAGAGACTAACTCTTTGTGGTTGAAGTGCTTGGTTTGTTTGGGCCCCAGAAAACAAACTACCAGTGGGCTTAAGGCAGCTAACAGTGTTGTCAATAATCTCTACAATTGGAAGATGTCATTATCATCCTCATCCTAACCCTCATCAGTGTTAATATCATCACACAATATTAGCTCATCTCCACTGGTATCCACCATTACAGAAGTCTCTGTACTTTGATGTAATTGGCAGCAAAGGTCTTCCTCATAGAATTTATAGTTCATGTTTATGAACATTTTCCAAATTTTTAGGAAGTAGCCTCCTATGCCGATTATTCACAAGGTTCGCGGCTGTGCTAAATACTCATTCCGAGTACACACTGGAGGGTGGATAGCTTAAGTAAAGCAAAGCTAATTTGTACAAGGGGCTCCAAATTGCCTTTTTTCTTTCAGTATTCAGGTACCTTTTCTTTAACCTTCTTTCCCCTTGGCCACCGGCTTTAGTAGATGTTAACGTACTATTATGATTGGCAGCAGCCGCAGCACTAGTACTGAATTGCTGATCCTGCTCTTCTATCTACTGTGCCATGATTTATTTTTTACATCAGCCAAGAAATTAGTTTTTTGCACTAGAGAATTGTTTTGGGGTGTAGATGATGGAGGACACCACTGCACACATAACTATAATATATGCTGTGTCACTTGTCTGAACACACACTAAATAAATGTACAATATAATTTTTTTATTAAATTTAAAGGACTATTGGTTTTATTTGTTTTAGATAACAACAGGAAAATTAATGTTTATACATTTTTTTAAATACAACTTGAACTCATGAAAACAAAGAGGTCTTCTTGGAGTGCAGCAGTCTCAAACACAGTAGAGTATACTATATTTTGGACAAATAAACAATATAGTATACTGCAGTGGTAGATTTCATCTGATGAAGCTGGATGTCCTTTATCCAGGGAAATGCGGTAAGCAATTTATACATATGAATACTGCTGCTTAAACACTGGATGTGACTCATGAAATGTGTGGACATTTGACTGTGCACTTTGGATGAAATTGCTCTATCCGGATTCAGTTATACAGCTACAAGTAGATTTCTACTAGAGCCCCATCATCTACGGACTGTTCACTAAGAGGACTGTTTTACATCAATTGGCCACTTAGTAAAAATTTGCTGGTTATGAACTTAGAGAGAATTTCTGAGAGCAAATTCTAATTATTACCAATTTTTACACACTCTGGGTCTTATTCAGACTTGGGAATAGAGAGAGACATAGCACTTAACTGTGAACATGAACAAACCATGTTGCAATGCAAGGGGTGTAAATACATAAATTTTAGCCCACAAATATTGCACAGTTTTATTATTACTCTACAACTTAGATGTCAGTTTTGGACACACTCCTCCCAAATCTAAATCTCTCTGCACATTATTAATCTGCCCCACCTGCAGTGCAGAATAGTTTCACCAAGATGATCAGTTGAGAGAGATATCTTTCTCTATTCCCAACTCTGAATCAGGCCCTCAGACAAGAGTCTACCTACAGTTGACAACATATTACCATGTATTGAGCACTTTTTTATGCTATTATGTAATCATTTTTATTTATTAAATGTGAATTATTATTTTATTTCATGCATCCGTTTCTCAATTTTAATAAAATATACTGCCAATAAAAGCTGGTTCTCAGATATTATTTAACTTTACAGTCTGTGATTGGTTGATACTCTCTCCAAGGCTTAGTACATCTACCTGGCAGTGAGTTGTAAGCTAAAGAAATTCAGGTGGGTGAGTTTCCATTATGCTGTAACTGTGCCCATATCAAAGGTATGGATCAACAGGGTCTCTGAGGTGTAAAGAAATTTTGATATGAGCTGGCAATGCCTAACTATTACAATCTGTCGGTCTCAGCTTAACTCATTTTAGTGCAGCTTCATCTTCTTCAGAAGCATACTGAGGCCCATATTCAATTTGAGGCAAAAAGTCCAGACTTTTTTCACCTGCTGGACTTTTCGCCTTCTTCACCTGTTTTCCAGGTGGAAAAGTATTGCGCGCGTGCCTGCTATTCCCTGTATGCAATTCCAAAGTAGGCGAAATCGGGAACCGGTAAAACTTTGATTGGCAAAAAAATATGGGAATTTTCAGGAAATAATTGTAGGACCCCCCTAAAGATGTCCAGACCTGGGGGATCACTATGGGTACCCCCGTTTTTGCCTGCAGAAGAAAGTCATGTATTTAAATAGCCGCGGCAGGTGCATATATGCGGCTTTGAAGTAGGTGATGCAGAAGAGCATTTAGAAGGTTTTTTTGGGAAAAATAACTATGCCCATCAAATTTGGGGTACTTGAAAATGGGTGCAAGCATATTTTTAAGTCCCATAAATTATTTTTCAAAATTCTCCAAAAATGCACCTGCCGCTACTCCCGCAATGAAGAAAACACCTGCCGCATATAAGGGAACCCCTCTGGACTCCATTCTGCTAATTTAGAAGTTTGTTCCCTATTTTGTTTTTTTTAAACCCCAAATGTAAAAAAAACTTTGGGGGTGTCCCTATTTTTTTTTAAAACTTTTTTTAAAACAGATAATTTTTAGGGACCATTTTCAGGGATGCCGGCTATTTTTTTTAAGCCTGCACCCCTAAACCCCAATTCTGCACTTTTTTTCACCGGCTAAAGGCAAGCGAAAAATTATCCCCATTTTCTTACATTAACTTTTCGCACCGGCGAAAAGTCAATGAAATTGAATACGAGGATATTGGAAATAGGCGAAAATTATGTCATCGGCGATAAATTATATTATAATATTCCAACATTTTGCCTCAAATTGAATACGGCCCTGTTCAAAACAACCATGTTATATAGGAAAAAGAAATTTCTTTAGCTCTATTTGATTGATTGATTAATTAATTAGTATCACAAATCTTTTGTGCAACTATTGAGAAAAAAATATGAGCTTTGGGAGAAAATAATTAACCCATGAAAGTATTATCATGACAACCTTGTGAGCAATATCTTTTTAGATAGCCTGTGATATTTATCTAATATAGGTAAGTATAGGTGATTAGCAATATATAAGAATAAAAAATAGAAATGTAAAAATAAAGATAAATAAAAAATAAATAAATAAGGAGTAAATATAAAATATAAGTATATATATATATATATATATATATATATACAGTATATATTAGTGTATATATACTGTACACACATTTTTTTTTACATATATGACATAAGAGCTTCACAGCAGATTGGTCTGCTCTCAAGGCAACTTGTGTCTTAAAAATGTTATACTTGTTATTTTATTAATACATTTTTATTTACAAAATCTGTCTGAATCTAACTTATTTCAAACCATCCTTTAAATTATGTATATGTTTTAAAATTTGGATACATACCAATACATATACACATATATAAACTAGAAATATGCTCTCTAATCTCTTCATGCTCTACCAGGGAGGGTAAAAATTTAAACTGAAAAACATATTTAATACTATTGTGGAACTATATATTTTTTTATTAGAAATACTTGTTCCAGTGTGCCCTGGTTGCCAGTGTATGCTGACACATGTAGGCCCACAAGTGCCTGTATTACCCAAAAGTCAGTGGCTATCAGACACCCATAATGAGTGGTGTGAAGAATGTAATTACACAAAGAGAAATAAAAATAAGATAATTTTACAGACTAGTTATGCCCAGTTTAATAATCCCTTAAATTTGAACTAAATGATGTTGAAATTATACTTTATTAGACAAGGAAAGGTCTTGAATCAAAATGTACTGTAATTTTTTTTAACATGTATAAAATGAATACAAGTTAAAAAGAACTAACTAGGCACAACTGTGTCAATCAATTCTAAGTAAAATAAATATATCAGGATATTGTAGTAGGCTTATGCATAAATACATTGAATCACAGGAGTGTTCAACTCTGTTAGTAATCAATGCTAAAAATATCTAAAAAATATTCTGAAATCAGTACAGTGATTTTGTCAGTCATCAGATCATCAGTTAAATAATAAATTGTGATAGTTCACAGGTAGAATAAGGATCAAATTGATTTTCAAAATGTAACATTAATAAACCATGTATGAGGCAATAATTAAATAGAGGATTGTGTTCAACATTCAAAGAAAACCAGTTCCAGCATGTGCTGTATCAAAGACGCAGTAGTAATAATAGAAACTAGTTAGCTGGCATAGATGGCAGTTTCTGAAGATATTAAAATAATATAGGTTTTCAAAATTCATCAATTCTCCATTTGCTGCTTTATAATGAGTCAGTCACTTGTAGTGAGATGGAGAGCATTAGTTAGCATCATGAATAGTTAAATAGCGTATGGTATTAACAGTAGATACAAATTGACCTTCGGGGCTGACAGCTTGTAAAGCACAGAAGAGATTAGGAGACTGTAAAGTTCAAAAATTCGGAAGTCCTCAAAAGTGAATTAGTCACGTGTTATAACTTGCTGTATAGTGACAGTATTTGTCAGTATTTGTGGTACCAAGTAGCAGGGATGGACTGGGGCTTTAGATCAGCCCTGGCAGTCTCCTCTGTGTGGTGCACGCTCATGTAAAAGGGACGTGGCCTGATCTCACGGGGGCATGGTTAAATCTCACGAGGGTGTGTTGCGAGTCACCGGGCCTGGCCACATGGCACGCACCTGTCTCTTAGTAACCCGGCTGAGCAGAGCTCCAGGAGGTAGGGCTGCATGGCCAGGCTTTAAGATCAAACTAGCCCATCAACCCTTCTGGCTTTTGCCAGACGGCCAGTCCGGCCCTGCCAAGTAGTAAAAGAATACAGGGATCCACAGTCTGAGATTCAGGCAATGATTCTGGAATGTCCTTGGCCATTTAGCAGAAAATTACCTGAATAGGCTCAAAAGAGGTGGGTGGTGGCTAGGAATGAAGTGTAAGTTTGGTGCACTTCTGAGGGTATATTGGAAAGTTGGAAAGTTGCTGTTGAACAAACTCTTCCACTGGACTGAGGTTTTAAGAATGCAATGTTGGAAGTTTTGTCCAGTGGGAAATATAATGTCACTGTTGACACATTTTCTGGCTATACATGACGTTTGTGCCGGCTGACTGGTTGTATGCTGTAAGTTTATTGCTTGCACAATATTTTTTGATTTTACAACATATCAGTGTTGGATGGTCGCACTGAGAGAAGAATTCTTCACTATGATTATGTAATTAAGAATAATTCACAGATACTACAGTGTGAATAATACCAGCAAAACTAAATTCTGTAAATCCAGTAAGTGCAGCAGGAATATTGAATTCATCAACAATAATTGAAAAAATTCCCAAAATGTTTCCAGAAAGGTGGGCACTCTAAGTTATTTATGATATGATATATATGACTTTGGGGGTATATTTAATTACCATAATTACATGTGAAGGTAATCTTCTTCAACAAGAAGGTCTGAGTGATGGGCTGCAGCTGATTGCGCTGCTGGAGGTGCTGAGATGATGATGTACCAAAGTAAGATCATAGATGTCCAGATGCAGCTGGAGAACATCTCTGTGTCCATGTGTTGATGGACCAGGAAAATCAGGTGTCCATAGGCAAGCCTGAGAGACCCTATAGTACTGTATATGACACTGGTACACATAGGTACTGCAGATGCCACATAACGCCATCAATAGACGGAGTTATGTCTGTCTTAAAGAGGAGAGAAGCTTTACTGTCCCATAGTAGCCCCCATTATAAACTATAGGAACTAGACAGGCAAGTGAAAAGGCGAAGAAATCACTGATTTGTCCGCACTATTTCAAAGCTATAAATATAAAGAGAAAAATTGCTTTCTTCAGCTAAAATGCCGGAGAAAAGCTTTTTCTTTAGATTACTAAATATATCCCTTGGTTTAAATTAAATTTTATATTAGATGAAGAACAATTCTTTCAGCACAGATGCTGTTTAGCACAACTTGCTTATTGATGTACCAAGCTCCGGAATGCGATTCATTCTGGAGATTGCGTCCTGTTTCTGTACTCTGGACACAAAGGTTGGAACCTGAACCTTAAAAAGGGGTTGCAAAAAGATCTATTGTAGGACCCCTGAAGGTTTGAACCATTGTTTGAAATATTAATTTGTTCAAGGCAACATTGCCCAAAGTCAGACGATTGCAAGGGAGAATAGACTAGGTTGTTTGTACACTGCTGTTAGGTGAATAGTCTTTGAATAGCCCATTCTCTAATCTCTTCTGTGCATAGGGACAGAGAACAAGTGCCTCCCATCCTCTTCAGTTCAGTAGTCCAGAGAAATTTGAACTGCCTATTCCTGAGGGAATGTTCCACAACCTTCCAGAGAAGCATATGTCAATGCAGATGTGTCCTTATAAACTTTGTCTGAAATCCCTCCAAATAGCCCCTCTCAGCGTGCCATGTCCAGCGTGACTTGGCTTCTCCAAACGTCTTTTTCGCTCCAAAGGTGAATGTTATTTGCATAATTAATTCAACTAGAAGCAATGACAAAACTACATTGCTAGCACTGTCCACTGGGGCTTGCGACACTTGTATATTTGTGTCCTACTAAGTCTGAATCTGTGAAAAAAGGGACCCGAAATGAGCCGCCAAGGCTTATCCTCATGACACTGTCCATTGTACTTTATCTGCGACTTTGTACACTGTGAGTGGCTTGTCACTCTGTCTGCAATGCAACGAAAATGCTAAATTGAAATAAAAATGCAATATGCCACTCGACTTGGAGTGTTTCAGTCACACAAGGCATATCACCGATATGGTGCAAAGACGCTAAGTGTATGAGGACACATCTATAGGTTCTGAGATTGACTGCAGTGCAGAAGGGCATTGCAGAACACCAGGTGTAAGGCCTTCATTTTTCCAATATATGTAAATAGAATTGGAGACCCACCAATCTCATTCATGGGATTATACCAATATTGCTGGGTGGATGGCTGGAGCTATCCATCAATTAGCACTGAAAAATGGAGCTGGAATGGGCTGCAGCAGGAGGAGGGTCTAATTTTAAATGTATCTTTTTTTGGGGGGAGCAGTTCTGGGCCATGTCATGTGGCCTTTGAGCTGAACCCATGACTTTGGCTCTTGCTTTGGCCAGTCAGCAAGCTGTTATATGAGTTTTGGCTGTACTCATGACTTTGAGTAGAGCATATTTGGAGGCTACGAGAGACTCTAATTAGCAGATTGATTCACTTTTTTCTGTTTATACAGAAACAAAAGTGAAGGACCAGCTACCTCCACAACTTTTAAACTTATTTTCACTTACTATTTTGTTTAAGTTGCTTTGAGCCTTATGCACATGTGATCATACAGTAAAGAATGGTCAACTTCAGGAGCATTTAGAATGAGTACACCTGGGAGCCCTGAATGACTCCTTAAAACTAATTTATCATGTTTTGCTTGGGTTGTTCTGAAAGCCAGATGGGCAAACTTAGGGCCTGATTCAGCATGAATCACAACTGCAACAGAGGGCCTGATTCAGACCCGGACGCTATTTGCAGGCGGTCGTTCCAAAAAAGGGTCTGCCTATTTAAATTGAGCGCTCGCTCTTTGCGGTTTGTTGACACCTCTATGTCTGAGCGAGCGAACGAAAAATGTGCTCGCTATTTTGTAAAGACGCCCCTTTGCCGTTCGCATCACACGTCATCTCCGGTATTTATTAGATTAATCGGGTACATCGAAAGGCATCTGAACTGCTCGCAGTGCTTGTGGTAGCTATTTCCTACCACTATCACTGCGAGCAGTTCAGGCTAAAAGACAACCAAGTGACGTGGTCGCTGACGCTCCTTTACTAATTATGCACTCCCATTAAACGCCCTTTTGACCGTTTGGCATGCCTGCGTTCGGATCTCCACTCCCCGTTTTCAAGCACCTTCCCCTGTTACCACCCACAAACGGTACATTCTGTCAATCAAATCAGCAGCCCCTCGCTGTTTTGCGAGCGCACGATTTCCGACTGCAATAACTGGTTTGCGCATGCGCATTATGACCCATACGCATGCGCAGTTGTGCGAACATCACTCAGAGCGAACGAGTGGCCGTTTACGAGCGGTTCTGAATCAGGCCCAGAGTACGCAGATTGATCGATGGTGCGTACTATGCATGTGAATGCTGCACAGTGCACATGCATACGTTAGCATTGTGATCGCTTTGCGATCACTCAAGTAGAATATAAGTCATTTCAGAGCGAGTCACAGGCTGTGAGCATTTGGGGGTGGTGATGGGGGAGTGGTTGGAGAAATGCAGGCGTGTCTATACGTTTAAACACCGTTGCATGGGCGTGCATAAATTAGTTACTGAGACGACATACGCAGCTTGAGTACTCACTGCGTGCAACAAGACTTGCAGTTTCTGTGGCAGACAAAAAGAAAAAAGAGAAAGAATGAATTATTCTGGTGCACTCTAGGAAATATTTCACCGTAATGATGATATGGTAATTCCAAAATATCCTATATAATAAAATATAACCTTTATTTATGATATTCTAAAATATGCTTAAAATAGATAGGCGAAATATTAAGAAAATATTACAAGTGAATAAAGTATAGAAAAGTGAAATAAAATAAATTGCTATAACCACGTGTGTGTGTGTATAATCCTTAATCAAAACCTGTTATTGGTCATAAATAAGGAAAAGCCTGGATCTTATATGTTAATAATAATAGGGTTGGTATCTGAGTTATTGCCAATATAATACGATAGACAACAACTCAGGAAAACACAATGATTGCCCTTAGTGTAGTATATTCCTAGATATTAAATGCCTGAATATATATAATATAGATTCAAAGAAGACCGCTGTTAGGGAACTTGTTGATAAGAAAGCATAATCTGATATTCAGACCCAGGTAAGAGTATCAGTCACCGCTGAGAATCAGCAACAGTGTAAGGTATTAGAACATTCAAGAATGTTGCAACATCGATTGTTACATAGATTGTAACATTATTAAGTGATTAGTACTGAACAGGCAGTCTCAGTATTGCAACTTCTCTATCTATCTGAGACGCTGATATATATTTATATATTAGTGGAACTATTTTACATGAATCAATATTATACCATGTAAAATATCATATATCCGGTTAAAGTTATTGGGGCTAATTGCTGCCCGATATTAACATCAGCTTTACTCAGATAGTAGTGTCCATTATCCAAAAAATCTCAGTTGGTCTCATATATTGGGCCAAGAGTGTATTGATATTTTATTTAGTAGTCAATATACAGACACTACAATATGGAGAGTACCCTAAAAACATATGTTATCCCAACTGAGAGACTGGTTTCACAGCTATATGATGAAAGTTAGCGATGGCATTAGATGCCTAACAAATGAAGTTATAAGGTGGTTGTCTCTAAGTTCGTCCCTATAATAATGCAGCTCTATTATTTATTCAGTCACACAATGCGACACAGGGTAGGTTCAAACGTACGAATGCAAAAGGGGTAGATTCTGATGGATATTATAAATCATATTAGTAATGTAAAGGAATCCCCTGAGAGCACCGCTAAGATGTTGCGGTTCTAATAAATGTATCAATACCCCTGCTCAGAAATGCTGTCTAGAAAAGCCACACTGTTGAGCATTCACTGTCTTTAATAAACGCTGGTGAATTATTGCTGTTCTATTATGTAATTAAGAGTACTGCATGATAGACTGTCATGGTATAGCTTATACACGTGGCATGCTACGACCCCTGTTCAAAGATGTTATTATAGCGTAATTAGATCTCACGGCTCTAATAGTTAGTACAGTATTATATTTATCGTATATTATTGAGAGATGCTTTCTGATAATACAGTACTGTTGGATATTTATTGTCCTTTATAAATGCCACTATACTCAAGAGTACTGTACAACTGACTGTTGCGGTATAGCATATAAACATAGCACGCTGTGTCCCCTGTACGGAGATATTTAAACAGCGTGGTTAGGTCTCGCGGCTCTTATAACTGTTACAATGTTATATTAGTCATAATTTACTCGGAAATGCTTTCTGATGGTACAACACTGTTCAACATTAATTGTCCTTTGCAGACGCCACTTGGTAGTTACTTTTCTATTATATATTCGGCATTACTACACAAACAGGTTTTTCCAATATTACACACACACACGTGGCACGCTATGTCCCAATGCGCATTTCGCCCTTTGGCTTTGTCAAGGTAAGCCGATTGTAGCATCAGATCCGGTTTAAAAAACCCCTACTCATATACGTCATAGGGGTGTGTCTGGATTCATCGTTCTTATTGGTCAATATGATTGTCACAGCAAAAGTGGGAATAGATCATGTATTTGTGATCTCACATACTAATATATCGTTCATGTATCTCCACATGATTTATAGAATCAATCAAACAAAGAATCTTTTAATCATGTTTAGATAATTATTATCATTAGTACCCGATAAATAAAAACAAAAGATCTAGACAATATCATGAAAACAACAACCAATAAATTAAAAAGAATTAACAATTTAAAGTATGAAGAACAACTTGCTTTGAAGGAAATAGAAACTTGGAAGGAAATAGTCATTAAACCATCTGACAAGGGGGGAAATATTGTTCTATGGCCTCGGAAATTATATCTTGAAGAGATACATAGACAATTAAATGGTAAAGATTGTTACAAGCCTCTGATCTTCAATCCAACAGCTAAATTTAAAAATGAATTCCATCAAATAATTAAACAAGCATTAGACAAAGACATTATCAACCAAGATGAGTTTAATTACCTATGGGTTGAAAATCCCAAGGTCCCTACCCTATATGCCTTACCAAAAATACACAAGAACAAAACATGTCCACCAGGAAGACCCATAGTCTCTGGGATAGGAAGTTTGACTGAAAATGCTAGTCATTATGTAGATGCCCATTTACGAGATTTTGTGTTACAATTACCCTCCTATATCAGAGACACAACTGATATTCTTAACAAAATACAAAACTTGACTGTATCTAAAGAAACTTGGCTATGTACATGTGACATCGAATCGCTTTATACCAGCATTCAGCATAACATTGGAATAGAAGCAGTAAAATATTTTTTGAGTATGGAACGAGAAAATGATCATAATATATTCCTATGTGAACTACTGGAATTTATTCTAACTAAAAATTATTTTATCTTCAACGAGAGATTCTTCCTACAGACCCGAGGTACAGCGATGGGAACCACGTGTGCACCAACTTACGCCAACCTGTACCTCGGGTGGTGGGAGAGAGAATATATTTTCAATGACCAATTGGAGAAATACACTAAACATGTAAATGCATGGTATAGATATATTGATGATGTCCTGATAATTTGGGAAGGACCACATGATGAGCTCCTCGAATTCATAGGGATACTGAATAATAATTCACTTAATCTCAAATTAACGATGGATACTAGCCAGAAACTAGTGACTTTCCTGGACCTTCAGATAATTATAACAGAATCAGGGGAGATAACTACGGATTTATTCCGTAAGCAGACGGCGACGAATAGTCTATTACATTTTGATAGCTTTCATCATCCAGCCACCAAAAAAGGAATCCCAAAGGGTGAGATGCTCAGAATGAAAAGAAATTGTTCAGAACAAGAAATTTTTAATATAAGAGCAAAAGAATTAGGAAATCGCCTTCAGAATAGAGGATACAGCAAAAAGATCATTAAAAAGGCATATAAAACCCCCACAGGAAATAAATTAAAGCACTATTACCCCCAACAGAAAAAAAAAACACATTAGCCCCCCACAGGTGAAAAAAACATACACATTAGCCTCCACAAGAAACAATAGGGTAGATAGTGTATGTCGCCGAGTTTGGTTCAGCTGACCTCCAGCAGCCCATGGGATGGCCCGACTCAAACCATGGAGATAGTGGTTGGACAGGTGTTGGAGGGGACCAGGGGCTAGCTGGCAACTTTTAGACTGGGGTGCAAATGCAATCAAGTGGTTCCGACTTTTCAACCCTGTCTGCGTTTACAGGTCCGGTGTTTCACAGTGTGAGTGAATCTGTGGTGCAGGTCTAATAAGTGACAGGGTGAGAAAATCTGCAGAGACTGGTCTGTTGGGTGAGGGTAAGAGTCTGTGGGGACAGGTGTGGTGAGTGACAGGATGAGAGAGTCTGCAGGGACAGGTGAGGGGGTTGACAGGGTGAGAGCGTCAGTGTGGTAGGTGTCAGTGTAGAGTCTGTGTGGCAGATGTGGAGGATGACAGGGTAGAGTCTATGGGGCAGACGTGGTGGTTGACAGGGTAGAGTCTGTGGGGCAGGTCTGGTCACAGCACCCCCCTCCTCCCAGTCCCTTCAATGTCCACCTCTCAGCATTCCTCTCCCCCAATTCAATGCACTCTCCAACCTCTAATGACCACTTCACAATAATCCCCCTCCTTCAGTAATCACCTAACACGGCACCCTGCCCTGCCAGCAAATACCTAATTTACCGTAGATGCTTTCTTAGCAGCAGCAGCAGCTTTCCTCCTTGCAGTGGGGCGGCCGCATAACAATCTAGAACATGTGCACCTGAGAGAGAGGAGCTCATGGAGGCGAAGTACCCGTCTGCTCTGATTGTGTTACAGCACAGAGCAGCCGAGAATCATTCTCCCTCCCGAACTCAGCTGTCTAGATGTGGCTGCTGGAGGCAGCCTGGGGTGCATATGGACCCTGCCCCCCGGCCCAGGCCGCCTCTGGAGAGGACACAGGAGCTTCCAGTTTGCGTTCCACAGTGGAATGCAAATCTCGGAAGCATAGCAGCTGGGCCTGGCTGACATATGAATTCATATGTTCAATCCGCCCCTGGCACTAAGTCATCTTTATTGACTCACAGTCCACTGAAGAGGGACTGTGAGTCAGAGTCAGTTGACTAGTCAAGCAGAGTGGCAAACTGTACCTTCATCTCAGTTGTCCGGAGGCAAGATAGATGTTGGCACCCCCCATGCCGACTGTTCAACTTTGTAAAATGCACGACATTCCCATGATTGTAATAAAGATTATTATTATTACTATTATTATAGCTTATTTGCTTATTACTCACAATTTGTCCCTAAATACGAATCTTGGGGCCTGATTAAGCAGGGAACGCAGTTGCTAATACGCACTCAATCGGCCGATTGTTGCATTCTGCGCATGCATCGCAGTGCACGTGAGTGAACCAGCCATTGCAATCGGCACTGCGATCGCATCGGCTATGCAGAACCATCACAGTGTGATTGACAGGAAGTGCCGTTTGTGGGTGGTAACGGGGAGGTGATCGGGCGAACGCAGGCATGCCAGTGCGTTTCAACGCCGTTGCAGGAGCGTGCATAAATTATCCACTGTGATACCAAACGCAGCCTGAGGTTTGAAGTGTGTGTGGAAGTTAGCAATTTCTGAGTAAGGTCAGGGCTTGTACAAGTGTGTGTGAGGCTGTGATGGTAATTGATTGTACTGATGTTTTCACAGTCTTGCTAAACATTACAAATGTGTGTACAGTAAAGTTGGCTTCCTTATGACGTGAAGCGGCAGCATTGTGATCGCAATGGATTAGCATAGTATCGCAGTTGAACTGCGTGCGTAATTGCTATTGCATTCGCAGTTGCATTACGTAGTGAATAAGGCCCTCGGAGCCTGGTTCAGACCCGCTCGCGAGTGCTATGCGCTTGCAAGCGGGTCGATGGTGGCCCAGTGCACATGCGCACGACAGAGCCGGCTCTATCGTGCGCATGCGCGAGACCCAGATAGCGACGGGCAAACCGTCGCTCCGGGTCTCGTACCAAAGGGGGCGTGCTGTCGATGTTGAGTGACAGCACGCCCCTTTGGTGGGCGGGCCATGGGAGCAGTTGCCCAAACGGAGGTGTTCCCATGTGAACGCCTCCGTCTGGGGCCGGACCCATTGACATCACGAGTGATGTCAGTGGGAGTGCTTTTGGCTCTGTTAGAGCTGAAATCTCTCTAGGGCTTGCGGCAACGAGACCCAACCACAAGGGTCTCGTCGCAAGCCTGATGGTCGCGATGGTCTTGACCGTCGTGACCATCTTCCTGGCCGCTCACTATAGTTGTGGGTGGTCACCCACAGCTATGCGAGCGTCCAGGAGGCCATTCAAAAAAAAAAATAGCCCTGCCCTGATCCAGAGCGAGCGCTCTGTCAGAGCGTCCGGCTCTGAATCAGGGCCTTGGTTCAATATTGTACATTGTTAGGTGCAGTATTGTCCTGCCATAAAATAGTGATGATAAGGTAACAAGCCTAACTTTGTATGAAGACATAATGCTATTGATAAGCAAAATAATCTATATCTTTCAAAAAATATATATATTAAACAGGTTGTATATAGAAGCCTGCAGATGGTAACAGTGACAGTTAGTGTACTACTGATATTGCTGAAATGTTTATATTTATATGTTGTTGTTAGATATTTATTTATCATTGCTCATTTGTTCTAGTTATTAGTTATGATCAGCAACGTAATGCTCAATAAGCATCTTAAACATCTATACGGTGCACAGTTTTATTCCTGTTTAATTGATACTAAGGACGGGATGTACTAAGCATCACATCTGCGATGCTGAACATTCCACCACTTATCTGGTACCTGATAAGAGTTGTCCTTTGCGAAAGAGTGACATCCGGGTTTATGACCCAGAAGTCTCTCTGGCCGCGCTCGCCGTGGAGGTGCTGGGAGAATCCCTCTCTGGCGGAGTTCCGAACAGAAGCCCATAGGCTTCTATTGGGTAACGCCATCTAAAGATGGCGTTACCTCCCAGGTCCATTTAAGAGTGATGCATTGTATTTCCCATTTGCCACCTACTTTACTTATTTTCAAATACGGCTTTCTGCTACCAGCTCATTTGCTGAATATCTTTCATTTAATCAAAGCAGCCCAGGTACCCCAGTTAATTCTGGTTTATCTTCTCTGGCCATTCAGGATATGTTTTCTAATAACATTATGTAACAATTTTTTTGTCCTTGGGTAGTAAGTGCTGTTTCTTAACAACTTAATTGACAATTTTTTTTCCAAAAACCGCTCCAAAATTGTCGTGTTCTTTTTATGAGTGAATTAGGTGAGGAACATCCATTTTAACTATCCAAAATGGTTTCATAAAAAAAAAAATTTTTTTTTTTAAGATTTGTAGAAAAAAAATGTTTTTTAAAATAACTGAACATCGGAACCTCCATTGGAACATCGTAAACATCGTGACCATCGTGACGTTCAATTAGATACCAGATACAGGAATCAGGTATGTCAGGGGCGTTAGGGGGAGGTTAAACTTACTTTTCCCCAGTGGCTGCTCAGAACAGCAGACAGAGGGGGAGAGGGTGCTGGCAAGCAGAGGGACCTGCAGGTCCCTCTGAGAGCAGCAGCTGCGGGAAGGTTTTCTTCCTGCAGCCGTCCTCATGTTTATCTGTCTGGATGAAATTTTACGTCCAGTAAAGATAAAGAACTGCCTGGTGTGGACAGAAAATTACATCCATGCCAGGGAAATGGTTAATTGTTTATGTCTCAAAAGTACAGAAAATTGTATTTATTCCCATCAAACTTTGCTTTTGTGACCAGGACATTTTATACTTTGAAATTGACCTATTTCAGATGAGAAAAGGGTGAATTTACCTTTCCTTTTACACAATGTGAGAAAAAAATCAACGTATGTATGAAAATAAACATAAAAAGTTGTACAAACATGACCACAAAAGAATTAGTAGTGAGAATTACTTCTGTCCAGAGATGTTTCAGGAAATTGTTGCCTTTATTCTTCTCTTCTGGATGCATCATGCATCGGGGGGGTGATAAGAAATCACAAGCAGTCACATATGCCCGTTAGCTGAGAGCAGATGCTGGACCCTGCCCTTCTCTGAACAAACAAACCGAGGGCCTGATTCAGAGCCGCTCGTAAGTGGCCACTCGTTCGCTCCAAGCGATGTTCGCACATCTGCGCATGCGTATGGTTCGTAATGCACATGCGCCAACCAGTCAGTGCGGTCGGAAATCGTGTGTTCGCAAAATAGCGAGTGCCTGCTAATTTGAGTGACAGGATGAGGCGTTTGTGGGTGGTAACAGGGGAAGGTGCTTGAAAACGGGGAGTGAAGATCTGAACGCAGGCGTGCCAAACGGTCAAAACGGGCATTTTAAGGGTGTGCATAATTAACAAAGCAGCGTCATCGACCATGTCACTTGGTTGTTTCTTAGTCTGAACTGTTCGCATGATTGCGGTAGGAAAATCCAACCAAAGTACTCAATTAATCTAATAAATAGCGGAGATGACGTAGGATGCGATCGGCCAGGGGGCGTCTTTACGAAATAGCGAGCGCATGTTTCGTTCGCTCCCTCAGACATAGAGGCGTCAACAGACCGCAAAGAGCGAGAGCTCAATTTAAATAGCCGGCCCCTTTTTCTTAACGAGCGAGCGCAAATAGCGTCCGGCTCTGAATCAGGCCTGAGTGATTTTTTCTTTCACTTTATCTTGTTCCAGATGTAATGTAGAGGCTTTCTCATCACCCACTTGTCATGATTCAAGTGGTGTTTTCCCTGTGTGATCATACTTGCAGAAAACAATACTTTGATAAAGGAAGGTGAATTAGTAAGATTTATTGTCATACAGGGTGATGCAATATTTAAGCAGGCAGATAAGCAAACAGGTAACAATGTTCACAGGCATTCTGAGTAGCTGGTATGCAATGATAATACAGTCCAGGATAATGCAAGAAATAGAAACAGAACTTAAAATGAGGATGACAAATGCTGGATGCAGGTTATGGATACACAAAGTCCCGATTGAGTAATAAATTGAAGTGTTGACTGAAATGCCCAGAATATGCTGTAAGTGCAGGTACACTAGGAACTTGATAACCCAGAAAGCACAGGTGAGAACAGATGATTGGAGGCTCTGATCTAGAATGCTGCAGAGCAGTGCAGAGAATCTGGAAGGCACTAGTAGTTCTAAAGAATATGCCTCGGCGAACACACTGGAAAGCAATACCAACACAGTACCGGATAGTAAGTGCAGTCTGTTAAGCAGGTAAAACAAGGTCATATTAGGCAGATACTTAATACACTAGATATACAGAGTCCGGATAACTGGTAAATGAAATACTGTAATACACTAGATATACAGAGTCCGGATAACTGGTAAATGAAATACTGAAGATATGGTGTGGTCACAAGAAGCAGATAGCAACAGGGACCAGGACATGGAGACAACAGGAAACACAAGGAATACTAGCAGGAAGTATGATCCGGAGTACAGACACTGAGGCAGTCTTGACTTGATGAACTGGTGCGCAGGGGTGTTGTGCTGCTGTCTGTCAAGGGGCTGCTGCCTCTTTCAGGGGTGAGCTTCACCCCCAGTGTGAAAAAATAAACAAACACACAATATTTTCTGTGTGCGTGTTAGCCACACTTGTCAACAACGTAGGTGCGCAGGGGTGCTGTGATGCCTGTGTCATTTATCAGGAGGCTACTGCCTCGATCGGGTGCTCTCCCAAGTGCCCCCAAAAAACTAATTCAGTCAATCTTTTTTTTGTGTGTGTATCAGGGGTTCTGCCTGTGTCGTTTATCAAGAGGCTGCTGTCTCATTTGGGTGCTCTCCCTCCCAAGTGCCAAAAAAAATGTATTCAATCAGTCAATCAATGTGTTTTTTTTTTCTGTATGTGTGTGTGCGCGTTAGCCATGGCATCACAAATGTCTCTGCTGAGATTTGCATAAACATTTTAAAAGGTGAAGATAGAGGATATGGTTTAAAAAATGGAATAAAGCAGCTAAAACTGTGGGCCAAGTGTGCATGCGCACGACGGAGGCGGCTCCGTCGTGCGCATGCGCGAGACCCTGATAGCGACAGGCAAGCCGTCGCTCCGGGTCTCGCTACAAACGGGGTGTGCTGTCGATGGTGATTGACAGCACGCCCCCTTTGGTGGGCGTGCCGGGGGCGCGGCTGCCCAGATGGAGGCGTTCCCATGGGAACGCCTACCGTCTGGGGCCGGCCCCACTGACTTCACAAGTGAGGTCAGTGGGAGTGCTTTTGGCTCTGATAGAGCCAAAAGCACTCCAGGGCTTGCGGCAACGAGACCCTACCACAAGGGTCTCGTCGCAAGCCCGATGGTCGCGATGGTCTTGACCATTGCGACCATCTTCCTTGCCGCTCTCTATAGCTGTGGGTGGTGACAGGAGGCCGCTCTAAAAAAAGAGAAGGACGGCCCTGATTCAGAGCGAGCGCTCTGTCAGAGCGTCCGGCTCTGAATCAGGGCCTGTGTTCTTTGATTATAGTGTCCCTACTCCCTAGCCATGGCCCCTCTACCTGACTTTTAATGAGTCAGAGAGGCAACTCAATGCAACCGTATTCCAGAGTGTAGCTGCTTCTCCTGTAGCCCAGGTCAGAAGATGTGTAGGTGGTGTGGTGGACTAAAATGGAGTTCACATCCACTAAAGTGGACAATGAATCCCCAATTTAACAGGGAGTGCAGCTGTAATTTATACACAACACAGGATGGGATGATGATATAGGCTTGGGTGATGGTATAATCTGGGGTGATGTATACATCATCTTCTTCACACAATATTAATTTGTCCCCACTGGAATCCACCAATACAGGTGCCTCTGTCATTTTTGCACATAATTGATGGTAAAGATCTTTCTCGTAGAATTTGAATTTCATTTTGATGGAAATCATCTTTTCCACATTTTTGGGAAGTAGTCTCAGGCCGATCACTGACAAGGTTCCCGCCTGTGCTGAAAACTCTTTTTGAGTACACACTGGAAGGTGGGCAGCTCAAGTAAAGCAAAGGCAGTTTTTTTGTAAGGGCCTCCAAGGGGTATATTTATTTACTAAAGTTTCTAAATATGAAGCGTTCATGTTGTCCATAGCAACCAATCAGATCTTGTCTATCATTTTGTAGAATGCAAAAGATAAATGATAACTGCAATATTATTGGTTGCTATGGGCAACATGAACACTTTTCATTTTTAAAACTTTAGTAAAACTAAACTTATCCCCAAATTGCCTCTTTTTCCTGCCAGTAGTTATTTGCATGTATCTCTTTGTCTTCAGTTCTCTGTCCATTGGGATGAAAACACAATGTCTTCATCCCTTCTGGGATGAAAATCCACTCCCAGCAAGCAGGCATGGCACTCAAGAATTCCCAAGAAAGACACAAAGTAAGACTTAAACCTTAAATCTGAAATGTTGCATTTAATGCTCTGTTCCCCTTGTTCACATATCTGATATGGTTAAGTGGACAGTGGGAACAACGGCAGTTTGAAAACCACTAACTAACTCTGTTTTTTTTTAATGTTCCTGTACAGGTTGGGAAATGCCTTTATAGAAGGTTTGCAAAGGATTATTTAAGTCAATTGTTTTTGGAAAGCACTCTTACTGGTCCCCTTCTGGGATGAAAATCCACTCCTAGCCGCAGAAGCAGGTGCAGGATTCTCAAGAAAGACACAATGTAAGGCCTTAAATCAGGGGTTGTCAACCTCTGTCCTCAAGAGCTACTAACAGTTCACGTTTTCCAGACCACCTAGCTGGTGCACAGGTGTATTTCATTACTCACCAACACATTTAATTATTTATTACTATATTCTGTGAGGAGCCCTGGAAAACATGCACTGTTAGTAGCTGTCAAGGACCAGGGTTGGCTACCCCTGCCTTAAATCATAGATCTTACACTTGTCCACATATCTGTACTGGTTAAGTGGCACATTGAGGCCACTATGTTTTTTTAATGTCCCTGTACAGATTGGGAAATGTTTAGAAAGCACTACTAGAAGTCTTCCTGGTCCCCTTCTGGGATGAGAAATCCACTCCCAGCAGCAGCAGGCATGGCGCTCAAGGATTCTTCTGGGGCAAGGACTGATGTGAATGTGTCAAATATTTTCTTGGAAATGCCTCCTCCACTCCCCTTCTCCCTCATTAAATTTCTTCAGAATCAAATGATATTAAATTTACTACCAATCAACCGTTCCTGTCCCTGCCCTTCCTTCAACTACATACATACTCCAATTCACTTAGGCCTCTCTTGAATAATAAAAACATTTGTTTCCTGATGTGCTATGTGGGAAGTTAAACTGCCACATGTTTGTGCCGCCCACTGCTGCTGCTTAACTTAGTCAGCCAGCTAGCTTGATACAAATTTTGGGCCTAAACTGGATGAAAACAATATAGTGAGCTGTGAGGTGGTCAAAATTAACTGAAAAATGAATGGAAATAAATGTTATTGAGATCAATAATACTGTAGGAACAAAAACAGGCCCATTTTATGTGATTTTAGCTGTTTTTATGATTTTTTAAACCGAAAAACAAAACACGGAGGTGAGGTTTTGGCAAAACCAATCCTGATCCAAACCCAGGGGAGATCCAAAACCAAAACACGAGGGGTCGGCGCACATCTCTACTAATTACCCAGTTGATACAGAGTGCTGAAGCACCAGAGAAGAGAGCGACACCCCAGGCAGGGAAGAGAAACTGCACGAGCCATGATACCACTAACAGCTGTAATGGGGAGGCTTTCTCATCACCCACTACCAGCTGTAATGGGGAGGCTATCGCAACCCACTAACCGCTGTTGTTAGGTGGAAATCCTATTCCCTGGAACAAAGGAAGTTTGCAGGTCATTGATGCTTACAAACTACGGTATCTCCAATATTGAGGTGCTGTCATCACCTATGTATATAATTGTAAACTTCTCCTCTTTGACTGCAAAGTGCAGGGTGACCAGACAATCTCACATCAGACTGCCATGGAGGGAGCTCCCTGCCCCAAAGCTTGAAGACGTAAAGAATAGACACCAGGTGTAAAATGTATTAGAAAGCCTTTTATAAATATAATTTTCAAATGACTATACATCATCACTTAGCACCAGCGCTACTCAGCTCCAAGACACAGAATTTACTATATGGCAATTTAGATTCTGAAAAACCAAACCGCTGGCCAATTATGCCAAAGTGTGGCCATTTCAAAATCCTTAAATTACATGCAGTTTAGCCCAAAAACATGCAGTAAATACCTGATAAAACCTGGTGCAATACATCAGGGTTCGTCTTATTATTATTAAATAAAAAAAAATATTAAATAAAAACCCACCAGCCTCCCTCCCCATCTGTAACAGCTCATGGTGTTTAGATTCTGTGGGGTGACAGGTGCCTTAATATCAGCCCAACACATCTGGAAATTGCTGGAACAATGCTACATAGCATCGGCATATTTCTGGTAACCATGGATGATGGGTACCATGGTTAAAATGCTCATATTCATGGCGTGTTTTTGTGGCAGTGTATACTGCCACAGGAATGGACCCTAAACATGTTAGCCCCTTAATTTTTAAAAAATGTGTCATCTGAGAATAACAAAAACAATTAGTATGTAATCTTAGTCTAATAAGTAATTTTTGGTGCTCCCCTGAGCACAGAAATTTTTGGTGCCTCCTTCATATTATTTAGAGATGTGCAGGACCGAATTTCTGAAATCCAAACACTTGAATTTAGGGGTTCCAAGTAGAACCGGGTGAAGATTTGGATTCACTTTTGTGACCTGGTTCGGATCTGTTACCAGTTCGGAACTCGGATATAAAAACCGAACTCAGGTTTTGGTTTCTGACATTTTAGCTACTTTTATTGATTTTTATCTGAATCCAAAACCAAAACACTTGAGGGTGATTTTGCAAAACCAAACCACGAAGATGAATCCAGATCCAAAACCAAAACATGGGGGTCAGTGCACAACTCTAATATTATTATATAGTTTGATATTTTAAATAATTTATTTTTATCTTTGATTTAGTGGGCACAATTATTTTATTCTGAGACTACGGGTCACCATACATTCGTGGATATACAAGTAACATGCTGGCACTTGCAATGCTTCAAGACTGGCAGGGCCGCAGCTAGGGTGGTGCGGTCAGTGCCACCGCACAGAGTGGAGCAGTGCTGAGGGCAGATCACCGGCCGCCCACCTCATTCTATCTGCTGGCAGCGCTGTTTAGTAAGGAGTCGGACAGCGCAGCAGCCTTCCCCTTCACTATGAGACTCAGTTTGAATCTGCCTCCCGAGTCCCGGCAACCTACTGGGACGGGAGAGACGTCATGATGTCTCCCCGCCCAAGGCTCCCACAGTGCACTGAGGACAGTGAGGAGCTGCTGCTGTGCTGTTAGTCAGGCTGGCAGGGAGCAGTGCGCGCTCTATGTTTGGAGTGGACACTGGATAGTCACTGGATGACAGGACGGACCAGCCAGGTGGGACATGGGCGGGGAGTGGAGCGGCTGTAGATACACGTGCACTGTATACACATTCATCATTAAGAATCTCAACAACAGTTGCAGGGGAGGGGACCTCCCTGCCCTAGCCAAATTGGTAAAGTAGCTACAGTACCGCTGGCCTATCTGCATATAAGCATACTGGGTTTACTAAAAAAAACAGCAGTCTGTATTTCATTTTATCTAATAAATGGCTGGTCCATTGCTGTTATCATATGTACTTATGGGCCTGTAAATATAGTGATGGAGGTTTCCGGATACTTCATACTGGAAGCCTTTGTAGTGATGGGTCTGTTTTGCTCCCCTTAAGAATGCTGAACTCACTGCTGTCTACAAGCCCATATGTAGATATGATCTGGTAATTATCCATCTTATTATCTGTATCTCCAATGTTCTGCTTTCATTATTGAAATTTTTATGATCCATTTCTCGGTTATATACATGAAAACAATACATTTTGTATACTATGTGTACTATGTGTACAATGTTTTTATATGTGCTTTGTTTTCTCATGTCATGAAACATACCACTTATGACATTGCAATGTTGAAGTGAAAGATTATGCAGCCCAGCATTTGAAATAATTAAGGGAAGTACTGTTTTGACATTGTATTCTCTGCATTATATATCTCTTCCCTGGCCCTTCCCCATGAGACCATGGCCCCTTTTTGGATGCGCGTCTTATGTTCCTATTTAAAAAATGGGGAGGGGGGTCAATGCTTTTTCTGGCATAGGGCACCAAAAAGTCTAGCTACGGCTCTGAAGGCTGGCCACTATATCTCAACATTTCAACCCTAGTACCCAGCTGCCAGGGGTACCAGGAGATGCGCATTGCTACTTAGCAAAGAGCTGCCATATCCAGATGCGTAGGTTTTAATGCTTTTTCGGACTTCCCCCTAAGTATAATCTGCTACAAAAAGACAGGGTTTGTTTATTTTAATTGTGTTGGTATTCCCTCTCCTATCATAACCACCCCTATTTCCATGGGATTTCCAGTATTTTTTTTTTTTCTTCAAAAACTTGGCTAAATGCATGATTAATTTTTAAGATACAAGGTTTTACATTGCATTTATTTTTCCATGACAGGATAAAGGTACAGATCAGACAAATTACACCTCTAGTAAATCTTCTTTGAAAAGGTACATTCGATGCAAAGTTAAAACTGTAAATAAATGTAGTAGTTTAGTTTAGTTTCTGTGTGTCATGTAATATGTGGTCTGTGTACCAGAGAGTTGCCACAAAGACACAATGCCAGAAGCTCTTAAATTCTCTGAATTTCAGTTGGAGTATTATAACTCTTGGGGCAAATGCAGTATATTAGGATGCAGATGTTCTCAGATAAAATCATCTACTTCCTTTATCATTTCCCTAGTAATATCATGATTAATGCAGTTACAATATAATATAGTATATTTTCTACTTCAGGGTCCATAGGGTATCCACAGGATACCTTGGGGGTATAGGTGTGACGTCAGTCGCAGGGCACCAAAGAGTTAAGCTTTCAGCCTCCCAGGATGCACTAGGTCCCCCTCCTATACCCCGCCCCCGGGCCAAGGCACCTCAGTTTAGTTTGGTGCCCGGCCGGAGTCGGGTGCACCTGTTGGAGTGGGGGCTAGAAGAGCCCCTGAAGCTTTTTCTTCATGCAGCTGTGGCTGCATATCTGGATGAACAGCATGGACAGTCAGTCCTGACGTCCATGCTGTCTTCCCTACACCCCGCCGGTACCAGAACGCCGGTACTGATCCGGGGATGCTGGTGGGCGTCTGGGGTCACAGCTAGCGGTGACCCCAGATGCTCCGGACCATGGCCGGATTCAAGGGGGACAGAGGTAAGCAGCGGGGTCCCGCGGTGGGTCCCCGCTGATCACATGGTCCTAAGTCCCCAGGCAGGGGGCTCCCTGGGGACTGGCTGCAGCGTGGAGCCAGGCGACCAACCTGCGCTTCCACTACCCCCTGGGACAGCGGACCGCAGCAGAGCGGTAGCGCTGCGGCGTCCCAGGGGTTAAATGCATGCCAGGGGAGCGCGCCTTCCCTGTCTCACAGCCGGCGCCTCCCCCGCTGCACACAGCCCTCTCTGCACTGTGCTGACTGGTCCTGTGTCAGCGCTCCTCCCCCAGGCCAGCTTCTCTCTGCTCCTCGGCGGCCATCTTCTCTGCAACGCATGGTGAACGCTGCTGGAAGTCTGGAAGGAAGCATCGTGGTCTGGGTCCCCCCGCATACCTCTCCTCCGCTGTGGCTCAGGTCTGTGTATGCAGCGCTGTGTCCTACCAGGCCCTGTGTCTGTGTAGTTGAGTGATCAGCGCTGTTAGTGCAGGAATTGTTATTTCTCTGCATTGTATGTGACTGTGCTAGCGCTGCCTGTAACTATTCTTCTCTAAACTGTCAGCTTTATTACTGTCCCTGTTCTTTCTGCTAAAGCCCTTGCGGTGCGGTGCTGCAGGGTGGTCTCTCGCCTATTTAATACTTAATTGGTGAGAGAGGTCACATACGTGGTGCCATCATGTCTGAAAGTGATTTTCACCTCCGGCTACAGTGTACCACGTGCAAAGTACCGTTAGCGGAGGGGGAGGATAGCGCGGAGGGCCTTTGCCGGCAGTGTTGTCCATGGCGCGGCCTATTACGGTTACAGCACCGGTACAGGAGCCGCCCTGGGCTTGTTTCGCTCAGGCGTTAACAGCTTTAGTGGGCCAGTTAGCTCCGCAGCCCGCGTTTACTCCGATGGGTTTGTCCCAGCAGTCTGTGGTGTCGTCACCCAGGCAGGGGTTCCCACGACAATTGGTGGTACCACACAGTCTCCCTATTTCCCCGCTCCCGGGTTCTCAGGAGCCAGCGTGGGTTAACTCCCTGACGAGTTCTTTACAGCACTTGTCGGATGTGTTGCAAGGGGAGTCTGTGATGCGGCCTCATAAAAGGCCGGTGGCGTCTCTGTCCGCTCCTTATGAGGATGACGAAGGGACGTCTGATGATGGGGAGATTCTGGATCCTTACGATCAGGAACCTTTCCATACTAAGGACGCTGATGCTAAGTCCAAAGTATATATTCCTGGACTTATTCGGGCGGTCCGCACAGCCTTGGTGATTGAGGACGAAGTTCCCCCAGCGGCTAAATCTAAGTATGCCTTTTTCAAAGATGTGAAGGGCGATGCCACAGTCTTTCCTCTTTCGGGTCAGTTGGTGGACCATTTAGAGGAGGCGTGGAAACAACCTGGCAAAAGATACCAGCCGCAGAGACGCCTGGCGGTGGCTTATCCGTTCGCGGATAATTATTTTGCTAAGTGTGAATCCCCTCCACAGGTGGATTCTCACGTGACCCGTCTTGTCCGTAGTGCCACATTGCCGATGCCATCCATGTCCTCCCTTAAGGATGCTACGGACCGCAAGGTAGAAATCTCCCTGAAGTCCGCTTATTCCCTTGCAGGGGGGGCAGCACGGCCGGCTATGGCCATTTGCTGGGTTGCCAGAGCGATGGAGCGCTGGGCGGATTCATTAGAGGCTTCTTTTGAATCCGACTGTCCGGCCGAACAAGCGGAGTTGATTGGCAATCTCCGTGATTCGGCCACCTACATCAACGAGGCGGCTCTAGACATTAGTACTCTGGTGTCTAGAATTTCTTCAGCAGCGGTAGCTGCTCGTCGCACCTTGTGGCTGCGATCCTGGAAGGCGGACGCAGATCCAAGAAAGGTCTGGAAGCGTTGCCGTTTACCGGAGAAGTTCTCTTCGGTCCGGATCTGGATAAGATTGTGGCCACGCTGGCGGCAGCCAAATCTGCTTGTCTCCCGTCGGCCGCTGCTCCTTCTGGTTCTGGACCATCATCCTTTCGGTCATCTAGGGCCCAGGGCAGGCCCAAACCACAGTCGTTTCCTCGACAGGCTGGCCCTAAGAAATCGGTCAAGCCCCGGAAACAGGCATGGAGTACCAGACGTCCGGCCCCCAAGCCAGATGACAAGCCTGCGGCCTGACGGTCCGGGTCTCCCCTTGGGGGATCCCATGGTGGGAGGCCGCCTGCTGCAGTTCTCCCGGTGTTGGTCGTTCACTACGACAGACACTTGGGTTCTGGAGGTGGTCTCTCACGGGTACGCCATCTCCTTCCGGCACAGACCCCCAGCTCGATTCTTCACCACGGGTCTACCATCAGACCGGAACAAGGCTACGGAGCTGCGGAAGGTATTGCACACTATGCTCCAGGCTGGAGTTATAGTGCCTGTTCCATTCTCCCAGAGGGGCCAGGGTTTCTATTCAAATCTATTTTTGGTACAGAAACCCAATGGGTCATATCGTCCGATTCTCAACCTCAAAGCACTCAACAAGTCTTTGCGGGTCCCGAAGTTTCGGATGGAGACCCTACGGTCCATCATTCTGGCGCTGGAACCTTGGGACTACATGGTGTCATTGGACATACAGGACGCTATGGCGGTCATGGCGGCTTCTCTGCGGCTGCAAGGAGTCCGCATGTTGCCGTACTTGGACGACCTGTTATTGGTGGCAGGATCTCCAGAGCTCCTGTTACACCACTTGGACCTGACCATTGCACTGCTGCAACGGCACGGCTGGCTAATTAACTGGCAGAAGTCCACTCTAATCCCGTCTCGGAGGATTCTGCATCTTGGAGCCTTATTGGAATCGGGACAGCAAAGGATCTTCGTGACGGAGGACAAGATCTCTGCTTTACAGTCAAGGGTGCGCAGTTGTCTGCACAGCCGCCGGGTGTCCTTACACTCGGCGATGAGCTTACTGGGCTCCATGGTGTCGGTGTTCGACATGGTGGAATACGCCCAGTTTCACTCTAGACCTCTGCAGCACCTGATCCTGTCCAAGTGGAACGGGCTGCCTCAGTCTCTGAAGTTCCAGACGATTGTGCTCACCCCGGAGGTTCGCCTGTCCCTTGCGTGGTGGTTAAAGATGACCCACCTCAACAAGGGACGTCCGTTCTGGGTTCCAAATTGGGTCCTGTTGACAACGGACGCCAGTCTTCGGGGCTGGGGAGCATTTTCGGGTCCACACTTGTTTCAGGGCAGGTGGACACCGACAGAAGCGGAGCTTCCAATAAATATCTTGGAACTCCGTGCGGTCTTCAATGCTCTCCTGCAGGCACAGCGGTTTCTCCAGGGTCACCCGGTGCAGGTCCAGTCGGACAATGCTACCACCGTGGCCTACATAAACAGGCAAGGAGGAACTCGCAGTCGGGCGGCTCTCGTAGAGGTCTCTCGGATCCTGGTTTGGGCGGAGCGCAATCTTCCGGCCATATCAGCGGTCTTCATCCCGGGAGTGCTAAATTGGGAGGCGGACTTTCTAAGTCGCCAGGACGTTCATCCAGGGGAATGGTCCCTGCACCCGGACGTTTTTCAACTACTGGTGGACAGGTGGGGTCTTCCAGAAATCGACCTCATGGCGTCCCGGCACAACAACAAGTTGCCGGTGTACGGGTCTCGCACAAGAGACGAAGGGGCGTCTCTGGTGGATGCTCTGTCCGTCCGGTGGACGTTCAGGTTCGCATACCTGTTCCCTCCGGTCTCCCTTCTTCCACGGGTAATCCGGAAATTCAAACAGGAAGGAGGGACGCTCCTGTTGATAGCTCCCGCGTGGCCCAGACGGCACTGGTTCTCAGACCTTCAGGGTCTGTCCGTGGACAGTCCTCTGCGGTTGCCGCTACGACCGGACCTTCGGTCTCAGGGTCCTTGTCTTCACCCGGACCTGACTCGGCTGTCTTTGGCGGCGTGGCTGTTGAGACGGCCATGCTGAGGTCCTGGGGGTTTGCCAGCTCTGTGGTGCGTACCATGTTACGAGCTCGGAAACCGTCTTCCGCGAGGATATACCATCGCGTGTGGCATACGTTCTTCCAGTGGTGTCGACCGAGAGGTTATGCACCGCGGGAGTTTAGTCTGTCTCGGATTCTCGCCTTCCTGCTAGCGGGACTAGATCATGGGCTTCGCCTTGCTTCTTTGAAGGTACAGGTTTCGGCCCTATCTGTCTGGTTTCACCGTAGGATTGCTACAATCCCGGATGTGCGCACCTTTATGCAAGGTGTTCTCCGTATTCAGCCGCCCTTTGTTCCACCTGTGGCGCCTTGGGATTTGGCTGTGGTCCTGAGGGCTCTCCAAGGACCGCCGTTTGAACCACTGGGCTCAGTGGATATTAAATGGCTAACAGCTAAGACTGTTTTCCTTCTGGCCGTTGCTTCAGCCAGACGTGTTTCTGAGTTAGGGGCTCTTTCTTGTAGACCCCCTTTCTTGGTTTTTCATGGGAACAGGGCAGTGCTCCGCACTCGGCCCGAGTTTCTTTCCAAAGTTGTTTCCCAGTTTCAGGTTAACGAGGAAATAGTTGTTCCGGCCTTTAACTCACCGGGTCTGTCCGTGGGTGAGGCCTCTTTGGATGTTGTGCGGGCCTTAAGGACTTATGTGGACCGCACTTCTTTGTTTAGGAAGTCGGACGCTTTGTTGTCCTCTATGGCTTCTGTAAAAAGGGTTGGCCTGCTTCAAAGCAAACTTTGGCAGCCTGGATCCGTATGGCTATTTCTGAAGCTTATCTTCATGAAGGCCTACCGGTCCCTCCTTCTCTGAAGGCTCATTCCACTAGGTCTGTGGGTCCTTCGTGGGCAGCTCGACGTGGTGCCTCGGCAGTTCAGATCTGCAAGGCTGCTACGTGGTCTTCTGTCCATACCTTCGTGAGGTATTACAGGTTTGACACCTTCGCCTCTCAGGATGCTTCCTTCGGGCGGCGGATTCTCCTTTCTGCACAGGAGCATCCCCACCCTTAAAGGATACTGCTTTGGGACATCCCCAAGGTATCCTGTGGATACCCTATGGACCCTGAAGTAGAAAATATGAGATATGGTAAGAACTTACCCTTGTTATCTCTATTTCTACGAAGTCCATAGGGTTCCACAGGACTCCCGCCCTGTGGCACCTGTGCTGCAGATGGGCTTTGCTCTGGTCACCGGTTTTCCGTCTCCCTCTGGTGAGAATGTGATTCTTGTATGTGTCCAGATCTTTGTTCTCTCTCTTCCTTCTCCTCCTCCGGCCTATGGCTTGGTAACTAACTGAGGTGCCTTGGCCCGGGGGCGGGGTATAGGAGGGGGACCTAGTGCATCCTGGGAGGCTGAAAGCTTAACTCTTTGGTGCCCTGCGACTGACGTCACACCTATACCCCCAAGGTATCCTGTGGAACCCTATGGACTTCGTAGAAATAGAGATAACAAGGGTAAGTTCTTACCATATCTCATATTATTGTGATAAGGGACACAGTGGTACAGAGACCAGAGATGTGAGTTCTCACAAATACAGCCAGTAAAAGATACAAAAGCCACTTTTATCACAATACAGAAATAGGGGGGAAAATGACAAAGAACGACAACATCACATAAAATACAGTATGTTAATAGACTAATAGACTAGTAATGAAGCTAATGCAGTCAGTCAGTCATTTTCAAGATAAAATGTAAGGTAATATTTTTATGCTAATACTGTTGAGCAAATATATTGTTTAGAAGCTAATGACATTAAAATTAAGATAATTATTACTATACAATTATATATGTAAGATGATCAAAACACCATTATGCAGATAACTAAAGACTTATGTTTATTTTTAAAGGAGGAATTCTGATTAGCATTACTAAGCAGTCATTGTAATTAAAAAAAAAGAACATTTGTTTTTCCATTGGGGATGTGTAGCTCTAAATAGTGAAAAGAATGAATACATTTATATTTTCATGATTCTTACCTGAGGTACTTTCATGCATTTAATTCAACCCACAAAATGCAGAACTAGTATCATTTGGGACTGTAGTAGCTTACTAGAATATACAATGGGACTAATTTTCCATACAGTGTATGAGCACAAAAGAAGTTGTAAGCTTACATGCATTTTACCGATTTGATAGCATCTGATACTTGCACCTCCTTAAAATTGGAAAGGTGGGGGAGGCAAAATAAGGGTAAGAACTAGCAGGGGCACAAAGAGGAAAAGGGGGAAATCCGGTAGGCAGGCGAGGCATAACCACGCTTTCCATTTATTGCACGCCTTCTTTTGAGAGTATCCAACAAAGCCATAGCCACACCCTCATGAGTCATCACAACCTATCTATAACTGTGGCCCAAATCAACAACCCTGTGGGTGGAGTGTGGTCCATTTGACCTTCCTAACTGGGTCACTGATGGAGGTCCCTGGTGTTTGCACTGATGGCATCACTTCCAGATTTGTCTCGAGTGTGGTATCTCTGGTCCTCTGTTGCTGGGTCACCTTGGAAGCTATAGCTGTTCATGACTCATATTTCTTGTAATTCCTCTGCCCAGCTTCCACTGGGTGCTATAGTATGCTGTCCCTACAAGACTCTTGGAGCATAACTGTTTGTGTCCCTCACAGCTTTTCCTGTTCTTGTGACACCAAACCTAGTGATCCCACTGCTGCCACCAAATGTTTGAAAACCATCCTTAGATGGGGCAATTGTTACCCTCCGTGGGATTCAATTCACTCGGGTAGATCAGAATATATCCAAAATAAGTCTATATTATGACAGCACAACAACATAAGATGTTCCAATGGTACAGAGTAAATGGTAGCTTGTACTCTTCAGCATCTACTTACAGTCAATACCCCAAAATAACAATCTCAGTAACCTCCCAATGTATTATGCTACCATTTAGCTGGACAGTCCTATGTTCCCTAGTCTTGAAAAAGCTCCCTGGTGGAGCGAAACATGTTGACATTCATGGGGTTTTTTCAAATCCACTTGTGACCCTGCCTGTGATTCGTGTACCTACCTTGGTACTTACCTGTTCACCCACTTGTGCTACTATCCAGTGCGGTTGGAATAAGATTGCCTTAATCTACCAGGAGTCTCCTGTACACAAAGGGAAACATCCAGTGTGGAGGCTGCCACTTTTCATTCACCACACCGTGGTCTCCCAGAACTGCTTTTGAATACAGGCAGATGGTATTGCTCCGCTACTTCTACAGTTTGAACTTATATGGTGAGAGCATACTTTAGCTACCAAAGGCATTCACAGTGCATGAAAGACTAACTTTAACCAATATTATGCAGATAGATAAGAGCTTATACAGACAGATATATACCAACTAAAGGAGAGATATCTCCCTCTTTTCCATCACTAAGCTTTATGTGGAATGATTATGTGCATGTCACGAGTGATTTAAATTTCATTGCTACCAGTGTTATTTTATACAATTACTATGTGTTTTAGGTAAGGGAATTTTGTTTTATTATGTCTATTTCTTACTTCTGTCTATTGTAGGTTGTGAATAAATTTGTTTTTTATATTTAGCAGAGCCTTGATTGTTGATTCATTTCAAACAAGCGATATATATGAGATATTATATTTTATAGCGCAGTCCTAATTTGAAGTTTTTTATGGGTGACTTTATTGAGACCAAGTGGTACTAGTCTATTTGGACTAGCAGCTTAATTTTTTTTATTTACACACCTGTTTTATTAGCGCAAGGAGCTAGTTGTTGTTTTTGCACTAACTAGATTTCAGTTTTCTTTTCCTTTAGTCTGGGATACTGACTCCTACAGACCCTATCCAGGTAGGGTTCCCTCTAATGACACCATAATGCCTGGCTCAGAGGGGTTCATACTGATGTCTTGTCAGGGCAGGCCCTAGCCCCAATTTTTTGGTAAGCGAACATATTTTTTGGTGCCCACTTATGCAGTGCCCCTTTTACAGTGCCCCCGGTAGTGGTCCCCCCTGTGCAGTGCCCCTTGTGCCCCCAGTAGTAAGACCCTTATATTATGTCCCCAGTAGTACTCCCTATGCAGTGCCCCCAATAGTGGTACCCACTATGCAGTGCCCCTTATATAGTGCCCCCAGTAGTAGTCCCCCCCATGCAGTGCCCCTGATAGTGGTACCCCTTATGTAGTGCCCTTTAAACAGTGGCCCCAGTTGTAGTTCCCCCCTATGCATTACCCCCAATATTGCCCTTTATATAGTGCCCCCAGTTGTGGTCCCTCGATGCAGTGCCCCCAGTGGTAGTCACCCCCTTGTAGTAATCCCCCCTTTGTAGTAGTCTCCCCCTTGTTGTACACCCCAGTGGAGGTTCCCCCCTATGCAGTGCCCCAGTTGTAGCCACCCCCTTGTAGTAGTCCCCCCTTTGTAGTAGTACCCCCCTTGTTGTGCCCCTAGTGGAGGTTCCCCCCCTATGCAGTGCCCCAATAGTAGCCACCCCCTTGCAGTAGTCCCCCCTTGTTGTGCCCCCAGTGGAGGTCCCCCCATGCAGTGCCTCAGTAGTAGCCACCCCCTTGTAGTAGTCCTCCCTTTGTAGTAGTCCCCCCCTTGTTGTTCCCTAGTAGAGGATCCCCCCTATGCAGTGCCCTAGTAGTAGCCACCCCCTTGTAGTAGTCCCCCCTTTTTAGTAGTACCCCCATTGATGTGCCCCAGTGGAGGTTCCCCCCTATGCAATGCCCCAGGAGTAACCACCCCATTGTAATAGTCCCCCCTTTGTAGTAGTCCCCCCCTTGTTGTGCCCCCAGTGGAGGTTCCCCCCTTATGCAGTGCCCCAGTAGTAGCCACCCCCTTGTAGTAGTTCCCCCTTTGTAATAGTCCCCCCCTTGTTATGCCCCTAGTGGAGGTTCCCCCCATATGCAGTGCCCCAGTAGTAGCCACTCCCTTTGTAGTAGTCCCCCACTTGTTGTGCCCCCAGTGGAGGTCCCTCCCCCCTATGCAGTGCCCCAGTAGACACACATGTAATAAAAATAAAACCACTTACCTGAATCCCCACTCCCGCTCCGGCCGCCGCCATCTGCTCCTCAGTCCAGGCCGGGCCGCTCTGCATTATGGGAGAAACATCATGACGTCTCTCCCATTACCCACTGCGGGAGCCGGAAAGTTCCAGTCCGGCTCCGGCAGTGTGCGCAGTAGCCATTGAGAGTCTGACAGACTCTCATTAGCTGCTAATCAAAACAAACACACAGCTGCCGGCGCCGGCGGCTGTGTGTTTGTCAGCACTACACAGGCGGTGCAGCTGTGACATAGAGACACAGTCTGCCCGCAGCCCGCATGGTCGCAGCTGAGGCGCCCTCCACTATGTGGCACCCTACTCAGCTGCGTACCATGCGTAATGGTAGAACCGGCCCTGTGTCTTGTACACCAGGACCTTCACAATAGACTGACCTCCATTGAGAAATTGATCTCCTCATACTGTATATCTAGTTGTATTACCTGAGTGTATAGCAGCTCCCCTCTGATGCCAAAAAGTCTATTCAGGTAATAAGGTCAAGATGTCCCAATCCCCCTTCTCAGCAGGTGACTATCAGCGGACACATAAATCCTTTAACTGTTACATACCATCTCTGTTACCTTGATATTATAATGGAATGGTGTGAGTAAATTAGCTATTTGGCTGGATACACTTAACAAAGGGTAACAATATTACATCAGGTAATAACATGACACCTCACGCTTATGTGAAACATTAAGACATTTAACACATTTGTAACCTCAGTGTTACATGGTCTAAGTCTGAGATACATTTTCATCCAGTAACATTTCCATGGATACATATGAATACGTTATAAAATACAGTTGCAGCCAGTATAGTACTGTGGAGACACATTGCACATCCTCTGGGAGCTCTAACCTAATTACCTCCCACATTACCTGTTGACCTAGATAATTAATTTGGGCTGCCAGCTAGCTAACTTAACTCTGACACTGTTCTGATTACATTACTATCAACTTCTATTTAAGTCACACCTGTAACAATGGACTAGCACATTTGAGACAAATGGTAATTAACTTAGCTAACACAACTGCCTAGCTTTCCATACTATCATACGATATGGCTTCTGCTGTCCTGCTATATTCACACTATATGGCAACAGTCAGGGCTGCCGACAGCTTTGCCGGGCCCAGGTACAGGGAGAGGGGCGTAGACAACCCGGGGAGGTATGGTCAGACCTCCTCCTTTAAAAGATAAAAAAAGCATCTTCGCGGCCACACGGACACGCACGCCACACAGGGTGATGCCGGTGTCCAGAGGTGGGGGTGCAATCACTCCACCCCTCTGCATATAAGGCCAGGAGAGAGAGAACTGACTTCTGCTGCAGCCTCTCTCCATAGCCCAGCACACAGTGTGACAGCAGCGTGTGTGCTAGGCTGGGGAGAAAGGCTGCTGCAGCACTCCTCTCTCTCCCTGCCCGAACTAAGTAGTGGTGGCGAGGTAGGGGGCGAGCTCCAGGACCCCGGCCTCTCCAATTGCCCTGGGCCAGGGTAAATAGTACCCGCCCCCCCCTCTCTTCGCCCCTGGCAGCAGTCTTTATATTTCTAGAACTAAAGACTGTTTGCCTTAAAAAAAAAGGACAATATTTTGTTTAAACACAGAGTATCTTTGTCTATTTCCCTAAATCACCTCTTTATTATAAGGATTTACCATATCTGTCCCTGAGCTTTTTCTCATTGTTGTACTCAGCTGCCTCCAGTTCATTGAACCAGTTGTTGACTGGAAGCTTCAACTCATCGTCACTTCCAAAACCTTTTCCACCCGGGAACCTTTTGAGCTTAGTAAAAGGAATAAATTGCTTGGGGCAAGGTCCAGATTATAGGATGGATGATCGAAAACTTCTCACCAAAACTATGACAAGTGATGGACATCCCTTCGATCTTCGTCATGCTTGTTTGTTCATCCAGTATTGAACATTGCACACCACATTCTCACATCACCATACACATGCTGCAATTGATGATACATTTCAGCAGGTCTCAATTTCTTTCTGTGCACTCAAGACTAACACTCGATATTTCACAGTTGGAAAGACTTTGTATTGCAGAGTTCACTTTAACAATGCACAACATCGACAAAAAACAACCACAACAGCACGCCACTCTCAGGGCACTTAGAAACAGGTTAGGGAGATCCACTGACCATGAAATGGGGAGGGTAAATGATCCACGTGTCGGGAATGCCCAAACTGTCTTGTGTGTGTGTGTGTTTACTGTACATATCTCATTATAGATGCCACAATGTTCCATGTATTTCAATTTAATTTTCTCATTTTCATACTACAAAATAATGTATAGAATTTTATTCCCCTCTAAAGCTACAGTACACATTTCTGAAACCTTCCATTCAATACTTGAATTATTCATTTTTCTTATTTGCTAAGCAAACTTTTTATTACCTTTTATAATGGCATCCAAGCCAATGGACACTGCCGGATTACGAAAAATCTGTTTCTTAGCTACTAAAGGCCTGATTCAGAGGTGCATGAAAATCCCGGCGAGACTGCGATTCTGTACACAGTGGTTCTACAAAAATATTGAAATGACATAGTCACCGGATTTGTACAGAGACGCCCATCGGCGGCATCTATGATTGATTGCGTACAAAGACGTACCATCGATCTCAAATGAGTCGCACCATCGATCCTCTGAGAAACCCTATGGTTTCCCAGAATGTCTGTCGGTAGTTAACCACAGTACACAGACGCAGTTGCAGGCTGATACATGCTCCCAAAATGGTGTCGACGCACCTGCGTTTGACTTGCCACCCCTTGTTACCTCTCACAAATGCTCGCTGTCAATCATTCTGTGTCCAATTACTCACTGCAACTGACATCACTAATCCATCGGGACGCATGCGCAGGGCGACTCAGATGCACCCACAGTACAAAAATAATTGCTCAACCCCGCAATCATCGTCATTGCATCCTCCTTTGAATCAGTCCTTAAATCTCATTATATCTGTTTTAACTGCTAAGCTCTTCTGTTTGCAATTTTATCTTGTAAACTATAATAAACAGCACGTTTAACTGAGATACATTTATCTGCTATGAGACAATGACATTGTTAATAGGCATTACATTGTTAATAGGAAGTTATGGATCTATTTAATATATTTTGATCATTCAAAAATATATCTGTGAATATAGGCCCTGATTCAGAGCCGGACGCTCTGACAGAGCGCTCGCTCTGAATCAGGGCCGTCCTTCCTCCTTTTTGGAGCGGCCTCCTGGCCGCTCGCATAGCTGTGGGTGACCACAGCTATGTTTGTGGGTGACCACCCACAGCTATAGCGAGCGGCCAAAATGATGGTCGCGATGGTCAATACCATCGCGACCATCGGGTTTGCGACGAGACCCTTGCGGTAGGGTCTCACTGCTGCAAGCCCTGGAGTGCTTTTGGCTGTATCAGAGCCAAAAGCACTCCCACTGACATCACTAGTAATGTCAGTGGGGCCGGCCCCAGACGGTAGGCGTTCCCATGGGAATGCCTCCATCTGGGAAGCCACGCCCCCGGACCGCCCACCAAAGGGGGCATGCTGTCAATCACCATCGACAGCACGCCCCCTTTCGTGCGAGACCCATAACGACAGCTTGGCCATCGTTATTCGGGTCTCACGCATGCGCAAGACGGAGCCGCCTCCGTTGTGCGCATGTGCACTTGGGCAACATCGACCTGCTTACAAGCGCTCAGCGCTCGCGAGCGGGTCTGAATCAGGCCCATATTTAATCATTTTTTATATGTACCAACAGCAGATGTATTACATTTATTGAGCGTTTACTGTATATTTTATTAATGAAATACTTTTCCCTTTTTTTCCCATACCAGCAGCCTTTTCACAATACTAATTTTGGTGAATATAATTTTTATTAAAATTTATCTTACTCTGGTGGTCAGCAGTGTCCAAAGTGATAAAAAATTGTATTTGAGAAACATTAAAGTGTTGCTAGTAGGATACCACTGAACCACACATAGGGTTTTTCTTCATTTGTTTGTTCTACTTGCAGGAGACAGAATGCTTCCCGTTAAAAAGCCCATAAGCTTCTATTGGGTAATGCCAACTGATGAGCAGAGGAAGGGCCGCGGCGAGCACCACCGGTGGGGTGGGAGTGAGTGCCAGCCCAGCAGGCACGAGCAACCTGGCAGACCCGGTCACATGGGCTCAGTATTATAGGAGGGGAAGGAGCCACAGATACCAGCAGCCTCACCGGGGAAATGGCTCCCAGCTGCTGTTAAAGGTGCTGTGGCAGTAGGAGAGGGGCTGGAAGCCGGCACCACCTGGAGTAACCTGGGAGGAGTGGGACCTGGAAGTCTGAGGTGAGGGGGCGAGCTGCTTCACACAGCCACTGAGGAGCGGTAGGGGGGGCAGAACATTTGGAATGGACTATATATTTTTTTTGTTTACAGCAGTAAGTAAATTATAAATGTCTCTGCCTGAAGCCACCTCACAGCTGTCATCCACTGCTGCCTAGTTACCCACTGCCTCTTCCCATCACCCACTATATCCATGTCACCCTTTACCTCTTCCTGTCACCCTCTGCCTCTCTGTCACCCACTGCATCTCGCTGTTACCCTCTGCCTCTTGCTATCACTTTCTGCCACTTGCTGTCACCCTCTTCCTCTCTGTGTCATTATCTGCATCTCACTGTCACCCTCTGCCTCTCCGTCACTATCTGCCTCTCACTGTCACCCTCTGCCTCTTGCTGTCACCCTCTGCCTCTCGCTGTCACCCTCTGCCTCTCACTGTCACCCTCTGCCTCTCGCTGTCACCCTCTGCATCTCACTGTCACCCTCTGCATCTCACTGTCACCCTCTGCCTCTCACTGTCACCCTCTGCCTCTTGCTGTCACCCTCTGCCTCTCGCTGTCACCCTCTGCCTCTCACTGTCACCCTCTGCATCTCACTGTCACCCTCTGCATCTCACTGTCACCCTCTGTCTCTCCGTGTCACCTTCTGCCTCTCGCTGTCACCCTTTGCTCTTGCTGTCACCATCTGCCTCTTGCTGTCACAATCTGCCTCTCGCTGTCACCCTCTGCATCTCACTGTCACCCTCTGCCTCTCCATGTCACCTTCTGCCTCTCGCTGTCACCCTCTGCATCTCGCTGTCACCCACTGCATCTCCCCATCACTCATTATCTCCCTGTCACTGTCTGCCTCTTCCCATCACCCACTGCCTCTCCATATCACCCATTATCTCCCTGACACCCTCTAACTTCCTCAGTCACCCACTGCCTCTCCCCGTGTAATGGAGGAGGGGGTCCAAGAGCATATTTTTGCACCTAGGCCCACTACTCACAAGTTCTGCCACTGGCGGCCGGGGAAGTCCCTTCATGTCAGGAACCAACCCCAAGCACTGGGCTGCCTGGCTAAGCGGATAGTGTTGCCCTGGGACAGGTTTCATTCCCGGCTTAGCTCCGGGATCTCCGTGCTTGTTCTGGGCACAGTATAGCGGGGAGAACGGCTGCTACAGGATCCTGCTGGTGACAACATCAGGACCTTGTTTGATGATGTGGGTACCGCAGGACACATGCAGGCACTGGCTCCGTGGGGAAAGATAGGCTAAAAAGCCCTACACCCTGGCCTTATTGTACAGTACCCACCTAACCACCACCCTGGCATCTGGAACATACACTACCCATTCTATCCCCCGGCTCCAGCGACATAAACTACCCACCCTACCCCCTGTCCCCATGGGCATATGCTACCTACCCTACACCCGGCCCTTACACTACCCACCCTACCCCTCAGGAACATACACTACCCACCCTAACTTCCCCCCAGCCCTAGGAACATACATTTCACACCATCCCCAAGGGGCATACACTTCCCACCCTACCCCCACGCCCAGAGACATACACTACTCACTCTACCCGGTCCCATAGACAAAAACTACTCACCCCACCCAATGGGTTTTTTTTATTCCATGTGTAGGCTAATGTGTTTTATTTTTTCATATGAAGGCTAAAGGTTTTGTTTTTGTTTTTGTTGGAGGCCAACGTGTTTTGTTTCCCTATCTGAACATTGTGTTTTATTTTTTTCCTATTGAGGGTAATGTGTTTTTTTTCCTATCAGTGACAATGTGTTATATTTTCTGTAGGGCTCAATGTGTTTTTTTTGTTTTTTCCTTTGGGGGCCAATGAATTTTTATTTTTCAGTGGCTGGCCAATGTGTGTGTCTTTTTTTCCTGTGGGGGCCAATGTGTGTGTTTTTCCTGTGGGGGCCAATGTGTTTTATTTTTTTCTTGTGGAGCCCAATATTTTTTATTCCTGTGGGGCCATTGTGTGTATTTTTTCCTGTGGGAATATTTTTCGTCTGCACATGCATCTGAGTAGCACCGCGGATGCGTTCCAATGGTGTTCACTTCATAAATAATTATAGTACAATTTCAGACGCACGCACCAAGAAGTGTATTAGAAATGTGTTGGGTGTTCCTGGGTGGTTACAGGAAGTTGGTTTATCAGATGCAGATGTAACGTGGTATGGGCATGTTGCTGAAAGCGCTTGCTTATAGAGATGCTGAATTGCTCACATTGGAGGCTAGACTCAGACAGATGATCTGCACCTAGCATAGATCTGGTGAAAGTTTCAATGGTGCGACCAATTGTGGCATTTCAGTTCTTGAATATTCAAATGCACGGATGTATACCAGGGAAGGGCGTCCTATGAGGAAGGATCCCATCCCCACAACAGACCGTGCCTCCATTAGGGCTGCTTCCATAAATTTCCCGGGCTGGTTTTCCATCCCAATCCACCCCTGGCATTACCCACCGGGACAAAGCACCGGAATGCATTGCATTTTGGTGCTTAGCACATATGGAAAATGCATTTTCCCCTTTAGTACATCCCGGCCATAATGTGTGCATTATCTGTGTACTGTGGAGTACTCATTTGGATTACAGAGCATTTGACTGTTTTATGTTCTATGTATGTGATAGCACATTGAAAAAGTATTCAAACTCTTAAATAATTATCTATTTGCATTGATTAACAAATCCTACACCAAAATGTAATTCTCAGCGATATTTCTATTTCAAATCACTGATACTCAAAATGACTTTTCATTTGGTTTGATGCTGCATAAATATCTTGAAAAAAAAACAGCTGAATTATTGTGTTAGCATAAGTATTGAAAGCTATCTTTTGTGGCAACAAAAACTTTACCTCTCTAGGGGCCTGGGCCTGCTAGTAAACAGATATTCCTCCCCACTATCCCCCGCGTACACTACTGTACTACCCCCAGTATGGAGATCTCACAAGATATTGGCAGTCCATAATGTCCTATAATGCTATGTACTGGAAATGCCCACATTTCTATCCAGTTGAGAACCTGTAACCTAATTTGAAGCATCATGCGAATAACCTGAACAACTTACAGAGAGTCAAAGATTTCGGGGCGTATCCATCATAAAATGCAATGTGGCCGCACTAGTTTAGGTTTAATGTTGTCTCAATTGTTATCGGAAAATTTGTATCAGTTTATGGGGTCTATTAACTAAACAGTGTTAGGAGACAGAGTGAAAAGTGATAAGGTGCCAGCCAATCCGCTCCTAACTGCCATCTCACTGGCTGTGTTTGAAAAATGACAGTTGGGAGCTGATTGGCTGGCACCTTATCACTTTTCACTCTGTCTCCTAACACTGCTTAGTGAATAGACCCCTTTGTCACCAGACAGCACTTCTGAAAAAACAGTTACAGTATCTTTGCAAAGTAGTGAATTCAGCCCCACGTTTTTAATCCCCACTCTTCTGCATAATTATTATCTAATGCTGGGTACACACTGACAGATACATTGGCTGATCAATTGATCGGCCAATATATTTGCTGCCCGTCGGCCAGTGTGTACCCGCGATATGTCGGTGAACGTCGTCGTTCGCCGATATATCGCATTGGCTGTGCTGCACAGCCGATGGATAGATATGTCTTCAGACATATCTGTCTATCGGCTAGTGTGTACGGACGGTCTACAGACCGCCCGTACACACACAGCGGCAGCCATGAGGAGGGGGCGGGATCCGCCCCTGACCCGCCCACCGGCTGCCGGGTCCCGCCCCCCAGCCGCCGGGACCCAAGGGAACAAACAGATGTTGGTCGTTCAGTGTGTATGAATGACCATCAGCTGCAGATATATCTGTCAGGTGTGTACTCACCTTTACATATTTCTATCTGCTCATGTGTTAACATGGAACTTGCATTTATAAAGAAAATTCAATTATTCCAGTTAATTACTTTATTAAAGAAGTGTCTGTGCGAGATTGTGCATATTTATGTTTTTTTATTACTGGAAAACAATGTCAGTTGCGAGTATATATACCTAATATACCTAGTCAACTAATAATAACATATTTTTCTTGTATGTAAAGGTAAATGACTGTATGTTATTTATACTTATTATTGCAAAATACAAAACAAGATTAAAATGTGCAAATATTGGCCCTGATTAAGAGGTGATCGCAACGTTGATGTCGGACATAGTGGAACTAATTATTACTACTGTGCATGTGCAAAAGCTGCACTGTGCACACCCCGCGATGGATTAAAGGCAGCAGTTGCAGTGAGGATTTATTTGTAAAGTGAGTGATAGGTACAGTAGTCAGCATTTGGGAGAGTTAGCAGGGTGGCTACAAAAACGTGGCAGGATAGTTTTGTGAATATGCCCTAGTGAGCCTCTGTAAACTCATACGCAGCTGGAGAGATCCCGATGTCTTAGGTAAGACAGACATTCTGAGACATCATAGGGTTGTGCAGATGTGCAATGTGCAACCGATGTTCTCAATGTTTTGTCTTTTGTACATAAACACCAGATGTGAGACGCCGGAGGTGGGCGTCTCTATGCACAAGACAACAGCTAAGTCATTAGCATATTTTCACAAGTTTGCTGCGTCAGAAATCGCAGCTGCAAATGCAACTGCATCCACCTCTGAATCAGGCCCATTATGTCATGTCATGATACATTACAGACGGCCCAGCAGGAGGAGGTGACCAGGAGGTGGCACTGTTGCAGGAGCTGGAGGAGTTCCAAGCTGTAGGACATCTTATATATTCGATATCTATAACACATAACATAAAACTCACATGTTGAAAGCATGGCTTTGTATGCCTGTTGCTCAATCTATATGTCCATTCAGAATACTTGGGTTACCTTTTTTATCCTGTTTTCTTTAGTTTCATACACTTTGTGGTGCCACATAAGCAAATACATATATACATACATTAGAGATGTGCACAGACCTCCATCTTTTGGTTTTGGTTATGCCAAAACCACTCTCAAGTGTTTTGATTTTGGATCTGGATTTCTTTAAAAATTGATAAAAGCAGCTAATATCATGTAATTTTTGTCCATTTTTTGTTCCTGCAGTATTATTAACCTCAATAACATTCATTTCCTGTAATTTCCAGACAATTTTGACCAGCGTATAATATTGTTTTTACCCATATTGGCCAAAGGCTGCAGCGAGCTGACTGGCTAAACTAAGCGACAGAGCAGCAGCACAAACACATGGCAGTTTCTAAAAGAATATAGCACATCTAGGAAACATAGTGGCGCTGCTGTGGCAGTCAGGATGGCAGTTTAATATAAACTATACGATGCTATAGAATATTTTCACTAAACAAGAACTAGATCAGAAGCCCGAGGCCAGCACAGGTAAATGGAGCTGGAGTATTTAATTAAAGCCAGGTAAAGCATTGGTTGATTGATTAATTACAGTGTCAATATAACTATAAAAAAAAATCAAAGAGCAAGCAAAATTCCAATGAGATTAATTAATTGATTGATTACAGTACTAATATAACTATAAAGAAAGAAATATCAGAGAAATTGACAACACTATTACAAAACAAACATCCAAAATCCCAATGAGATTGATTGATTAATTAATTAATTGAGTGGTTACAGTACTAATATAACTATAATGAAAATACAAATACAGTATGATGCATGAAACATTTCCCACAATTACATGTCACAGTCCTGCACCTTCTCATTCTGCTCTCCTGTATGAAATGACACCCGATCACAAGGGAAAGACTTTTACATGCAATCCAAAATATGCCATATTCGACACCAGAAAGATGACGTTTTCCCTCGTCTTGGTATCTGAATTTGGCGGGAAGGCCCAAGCCAGGACTCAGATTCACTCATAACCTCTAAGTTCGGGTGTATACCACGGAAACCAAACCGTTTCTAACATACATTAACATACATTTTGTTTGTTGCATTGCATTATATTGCTATAATATTTATCTCAGTCATTTAAAAAAAATTTGGTTTGCTGAAATGTCTAGACAAGAATAAAATAAAAAAAAACACCATAAATCTCCAAAATATTATGTAGCAACAAGATATTGATGAATTACATCCTAACTTTTATTTGCCGGCAGGAATGTACTAAATGAAATCTAAATTATGATTACCCACGCCATAAAATTGTTAATGCAAATATGTCTTAATTCAGTCTCTTGTTAATTTAAGGATTAATTTTTATTACTGAAAATGCAATATGGTAGTAAACAACCACATGAGTTTTGGCACCATCTGTACAGCTTCAAATTTTTAAGAACACATTATTTTTAAATTAAAAAGAAAATAAAATGTCACTTGCAACTATAAAGTTGCTTCAACATAGTGAAAAATGACTTAAAAGTGCCATATTTTTATCCTTCATCCTAATTAGGGGATTTATTACAATAAAGATTTCACTTTCATGCAGTATGTTCGGAAGTTGAATTTAAGTAATTTATATGGAATAGTATTATAACAGTTTTAATAATAGAGAACGGTTAATGGAAAAGCCACATTTAATAACAGTTAAAGAGCGCAAGAACAGTAAGAATTAGAGATATTTGTGGTTTTAAAACCGTGTTTTGGTTTTGGCAAAACCACCCTCAAGTATTTTGGTTCAGTTTTGGTTTTGTGTATCTCTTTAAAATTTATTGAAAAAAACTAAAAAAAATGTGTGGTTTGGACCTGTTTACATGCAACCCAAGATCTGTTTTTTAGATCCATGAGTGACAGGGTCAACTGCAAAATAAATCCTATTTTCTGGGTATTGCTGTGGTCCATTTGCCAGAAGTGCCATTAATAAACTTATATTTGATTATGTATTACAAGTATTTGAATTGTCTATTGGCATATAATTAAAAACCATCATTAGCGTAAGCATAAAGCTTTGGTATATATGTAACCATTTGTAACATTATGCCATACCCACAGACCTAATTTTCATGAGACAGCTTCAAATGCTGGTGGGAAAATTATAAACTCTTAATAAAAGCTGACCCTTTCCTTGCCAATATGTCTCAGATTATTTTTAATAACTTTATAATTTGTTCTTGTGCATAAATGTGGGAAGACATCAGCCAATAGAAAGTTTATTACACTGCTTGATACATCTCACCCTATATTTTGTATTGAGAGGTGTGGTGTACACAGATTGCTTGAGGCTTTTTTTTGCTTCAGATATTGCCAGGAATTTCTTCTACTTTTCTTAAAGCTTCTGTTTGAAGTTTTTAATTGTAGCAGCTTAAATTTTCTACAAAAGAATAAGTAAGTTAGGTTACATAATTTTCATTTGTATCCTAACTTACTTAACATTTAGGTCTCTTCTCCTCTGACAGGCTCCTAGCATTTTCTGACCCAATCATTTCCCCAGATGGAGACCCAAGAAACATACTGTATACCATGTGCCATCTGAATTTCCAAAAATGTCAGTGTTGCATACAAATCAAGGAGAAAACATCATACATCATTGGAGAAAAGTGCAGGTGGATATGGTGCAGCATGCTTGGAAAACAGTTGATACATCCAACTGTTCATTTACAACATGAAACAAAAAAAATTTAAATAATCATCTAAATTCTAAGAAAATAATTAAAAGCAAAAAAATCAATCTGTTAAGATCTCTTTGAAGGCCAGTATCACACAGGTGCATTTCTGGATGAAAGAGCATGTGTTCTAAAGCACCTGTGGCACTCTAGCCTATGAACTACTGGCAGCAAATACATATTCATCATGGGTCTTTCATAACTCTCGTCCCTTCTGTCCTCAATTTCATTTACTGCTGCCCAGTATCAGTACTGACCTATTGCTGCTTGCTGTGTTCAGCTTGATATTTGGGGGTAAATTTACTAAGCAGCGCCTCTCAGGGAGTTTAAGTCCGAAACTTAAAACACTAATGCTATTAATAAAATCAAAGCACAGCATGTTTAGCTCTTAATATCATTGGCATTTTAGTAAATGTACCCCTTGTTGTTAAGTAATTATTTTATACTTGATAACACATATAATACATTATTCATTTTATTAAGCATAATGGTATAAATCATTTCACTCTGTGGAAAATACATATCTTTTCTTTTCCTTGAATTAAAGCAATCTAATTTGTTGCAAGTTTTGAACTCAATCTGTTTTTGATCACTTAGACTCATCACATAATTTTCTCACTCAGGGCTGGAATAGTTTTAATAGTGTGTTTATGAGTGCATGATTTCTATTTTTATATCTTATTATCTACCACTAGTTTCCATGGTTATTGCACTTTCTGATGATGGATAATAGAAAAGCCAATGTTAATTTACAAACTGGCTATAACTGGATCTTTATCACAATATGATACAGATTTTAAATCCTGTAGAATTTTGTATACTAGATTTTGCACAATTATATTGCTTGACAAAGCACGTTGCCTGCCACAGATGCTTTATTTTATACATTAATGATTACATTATATTGTGGTAAATATATTTAAATGACAGATATACATGTCCACCCACATACGTAAATCACACAAGTTAGTACTTACAAGCCAATCATAGAGTTTGCAACTACTTTGTGTTGGTACAAAAAATATACCTACTGTATACAGCAAACCAATCACACAATACTGTAACTCTACATACAGGAAGTACTCAACTCATCAGGGCTTAATAAACTTTCACAACCATGACCTTATTGTACTGCATATACATAGTAATGCCCTTGATCCACTTCTCAAAGTGTAGGAAGTTACAAGTGTTAGATACATGCAGCTCAAAATATTGCCGCCCCTTGTGCCCAGCTCTAAATCAACCTGTATCTAACTTTAAATTACAGATGTGCGCCGGACCATTTTTGCTGGTATTGGTTCTAATTCGTTGCCCGGTTTTGGTTTTGCCAAACCGCCATGACTGGTTTTAGTTTTGAATTTTGTTTTCCAAATATTGTCAAAAACCTAAAATCACATAATTTGACCCTTTTTTGTTCCTAGAATATTATTAACCTCAATAACATTTATTTCCACTCAGTCAATTTTGACCACCTCACAGCTCACAATATTGTTTTCATCCAGTTTAGGCCAAAATGCACTAAGCTAGCTGGCTGACTAAATGACAGCAGTGGGCAGAATGAACACGTGGCAGTTCAACTTTTAACATGGCACATCAGGAAAGAAATGTTTTCATTAATCAAAAGGCCTGAGGGAGATGGCGTATGTATGTAGTTGAAGGCAGGGAAAGGAAGAGTTGATTCATAGTAGCAATTTATGAGGGAGGAGGGGAGAGCATGGGTGAACAACATGTCCCATGTTTTGCCCACAAAATCAAATTGGTGGTTCAGAATTTTTTTCTTAAAATAAAGGGGCATGCAGGAGATACTGCCTGTGGCCATAAACATTTCTGGCCATTTTTGGCATTTAGCAACCACATGTTGAAGATTTCAGCAGCTGTCGCAGTTCAGCTTCCAACATGGCACATCAAGAAATAAATGTTTTCATTAATCAAGAGGCCTGAGGGAAATGAAGTATGTATGTAGTTCAAGGCAGAAAAAGGAAGGGTTGATTCATAGTAAATTTAATTTAAGTTTTGGATTCTGAAACAAATTTATAAAGGAGGTGGGGAGACATTTACAAAAAAAATGTAATCATTCACATTAGTCCTTGTCTTAGTGGAGCTCTTCGGTAGTTCCAAATTAAAAAAAAAATCAAAGAGGCATGCAGGAGTTGCTGTCTGTGGCCATAAACATTTGTGGACATTTTTGGCATTCATCAACCACATGTACTTTTCAGTGGCTGTGGCAGTTCAAATTGCAACATGGCAGATTTAAGAAACAGAGTGGCAGTAACTTTTCATTAATGAAGAACTAGATCAGTGGCTTGATGGAGGTAGAGTATATATGTAATGGAAGGCAGGGAAAGGAAGGTTTGATTTGTTGGTAAATTCAATGGAAACATTTTATTCCAAAGAAAATTTATGAGAGGAGGAGGAACCGATGGGATCTGAGCCCCAGATGGGGTTTTCCCGCCAGGCTCGAATTCAAAATTTAGGCAAAATTTCATCATCCCGGGGTTGGATTTCACGAGTTTTGGATTTGATATAAGTCCCTCTCGCAGTGATTCAGGCGCCATTTCACACAGGACCACTGAAAGAAGAGCTCACACTAGACTGCAAGGGCAGAAATTAATTAATAATTACAACTGGGTGAACATGTCCCATGTTTTGCCCATCCAATAAACTTGGTGGTTTAGAATTTTTTTTAAATGAAGAGGCGTGCAGGAGATGCTGTCTGTGGCAATAAACATTTCTGGACATTTTTGGCATTCATCAACTACATGTAGATTTCAACGGCTGTGGCAGTTCAACTTCCAACATGGCACATCTAGGAAACAAGAGTGTCACTGCAGTGGCAGACAGGATGGCAGTTTAATAAACTACTGTATATAAAAATGTTTGTTGTCTACGCAAAAAGACAGTCAGCAATGCACCAATCAGCCCATAATGGAAAGAGGTGCAAGATGGAATTGTTCTTGGGCCCTTCCACCAACCCTTTTGTTGTATATATTAAACAGGGCATGCACAGTTTAACAAACCAATCACTTCAGCGACAGAGACTGCCACTTGTGGCTGAAGTGATTGGTTTGTTTGCTCCCCCACAAAACTAAAGCTACCAATGAGCATAAGGCAGCTAACAGAATTGTTATTCCTCTCTACAGTTGGAAGAGGTCATTCTCCTCATCTGATTCCTCACTCTCATCATTGTGTACATCATCCTCACACAAAATTAATTCATACCTGTTGGAATCCACCATTACAGGTACCTCTGTATTTTTTTTTTGCATAATTTGCGGTAAAGGTCTTCCTCGTGGAATTTCCAGTTCATATTGATGAACATAATCTTTTCCACATTTGTAGGAAGTAGCCTCTTATGTCAATTGCTGATAAGGTTCCCGGCTTTGCTGAAAACTCTTTCTGAGTACACACTGGAGGGTGGGCAGCTTCAGTAATGCAAAACCAGTCTGTACAAGGGCCCCCAAATTGCCTTTTTGTCTTTACAGTAGTCAAAGGGACTCTGTGACATGCCTATGTGTATGGTGTCATGATAATAATCCTTCACCATTCTTTGGATATTGACCCTATCAGGTGGCGTTGTGGTAGCAGTGTCACTAATTTTCTGCAACTCTATTACACCCGAACAGATGTCACAATGTTGTGTTGACTCCTTTGCATCACCACTGGGTCTTTTGGGAAAGCAGACTTTTTCCTGGAAGCTGGCGGAGAAACTGGAGGAGGAGATGTCGGCATGTCGTGTACCACTTAAGTTGCCAACTTGCTCACCAGGACCTCTTTGCATCTCATAAGAACTGGATAAGTTGGAAAGAAAGACATGACATACAACTTAAACCTAGGATCAAGCACAGTCACAACCCTTGGATCCAGGCAAAACGAACAATGGACTTTATCTACAAGTCTGACATAATTTGCAGGATTGCATTATTTAATCTCCTTCTTCAAATTCTTGAGCTGATTTTCCAAAAGCCTAAGTAGGGGATTAACCCAACTCAAGCTAGCAGTGTCTGAACTGACTTCACAGGTGGCTACTTCGAAGGGTTTGAGTATTTTGCACAAGATGGAAAGCATTCTCCACTGCGTTGGACTATGGAACACCCCCCTCCTCTCTCAATGTCATGGCTTGTTGTATGCTTCATCCATCCGCTGAAGCATATAAAGGGTGGAATTCCATCTGCTTACCACCTCTTGCTTCAGTTGGTGGCAGGACAAATTCAACTGTTCTTGCAGCTGCTGCAATTTCTTGCATGCTGGGGCTAAATGGCGAAAATGTCCCAAAATGTTTTGGCCCACAGACAGCATCTCCTGCACGCCCTACCATTTTTTTATTGAACCCTGAACCACCAAGTTGAATGTGTGAGTAAAACATGGGACATGTTGGAATTTACCCAGCTGTAATGCTCTCACAATATTGGTTGCATTGTCAGAAGTCACAAATCCTGAGGAGATTACAAGTGGGCTAAGTAATTTTGCTATGACATATCATAGTTTTTCGAATAGTTTGTCAGCGGTATGCCTCTTACTGAAGCCGTGATACATAGAGTACTCTGCCTCTGATTGATCTGGTGGTGTTTGTTAGATACTGCTGCTGCTGCTAAAGATGAATCACCCACCCAGTGGGCTGTCACAGTCATGTAATCTTTAGTATGTCCACTACTGCTTGTCCACATATCTGTGGTTAGGTGAGCAGTGGTTACATTGGCATTTTGTAGGCCAATAATTAGTTGGTTTTTTTTACGTCCTGGTACAACCGAGGCATGGTTTTTTGGGTAAAATGGAACCAAGATGGAATTTGGTACTGGGTACAGAGGACTTCAATTAACTGTGTGAAACACATTGCATTGATGGTGAATATTGGATGCAGATCTAATACATAACCGTGTTGGCATCAGTGATCTGCTGTATGGCTGGGTGAGAACTTTCATACTTGCTTCCCCTTTCAAAGGATTGTAAGTTGTATTTCAAAATAGTAGTCTTCCTGGTCCCCTTCTGGGATGAAGATCCATCCCCAGCAGCAGCATTACGCTTAGTGCTGAAGGATTCCTTTGAGAAATCATTTATAGGGGAGGAGTCACCTAGCCTTAACAAATTGGATGCAGGACTACCTCCAATCATTATTGTGATTATTGAGGATGAAGATGTTGGTAGTAGAGATTGCAGCTACTGGGATCTAGTTGAACTTGAGAGAAGGGAGCTAGCTGATGATGGACTGTTTGTTGTTATATTTTAGCACCAGTTTCTGATGTTGTCAAAACACTTTGCTGCAAATGACATAACAGGAAGGAGGTTTCTAGATAGTTAACATCCCTGCCTCTACTTACTGATGGAGTGACAATTGTTGTCAGGATTTTGGGTAAAAATAATTCACACATAAGAGGTGCATTTGTTGGTCCTATGTCTAGGCATGACAGTGGCCTTTCTCTTATCATGAGCAAGAGCTGCTTCTTCTGGTGCCTGACTTACACAAACAACATCTTCATCCTCAACATCTTCATTAGCATTGGAGTCAGCTACACAAATATCCCCCTTATCCTCTTGCACTTCCTTGGTGGCATCCTCAATTTCTATGTTATCAGCTATATTTGTGCTGCTCATCCCTACATTTTGCAGAAGGAGCAGAAATGGTGGAAGGCGGCAAGTACAACAGTATCAGAAATGACAGGCTCACACATAGCACTCCTGGACAAACTTAGACTTTCCTCAGGGATTTGTGACATTTCTGCTTCTGAATGCAGTTTCTTCTACTGCCTTAGTGGTTTTCATTTTTTACACCTTTTCTACACTCTGAGTGAAAATGTCTTGCATTGTCATGAGAGGCAGATGAAGATGCCCCACTGACACTTGTAGAACCATCACTCATAAATAAAGACCAAGGTCTCAGTCTTTCCTGAATGGCATGTTGGCAATTTTATGTTATTTTGCACCACACTTTCCCTTTATTAGATGTGTTTTTTTATTTTAGATGCCCTAACTTAGACCCTCTATGCCTTTGAGCATCGGCTTTAGTAGATGATGTTGAAGGACTAGCATCATGACTGGTGGCAGCAACTGAGCAGACAGTATTTGGTTGCTCTTCTCTAAACTGAATGTTATCCATAATTCAATTTGCAGATCACTGCGCACAAAACAGCACAAACGATAGATAGTCTCAGGTCCGTTATCAAGGATACAAAAATACTTTTTGTATGCTTCATAACGGGCATGAGACCTAAAACACAGTTGGATTAAAATTTACTTTCTACTAAGACGCTGAGTGCCACCATTTCTTTCTTCTATCTATGCATTGGAGCTTGCTCACTCCTAGGAAGGCACCAGCGCAAGTAGCCTGCTCCAGTTTAGGAGTGCCGGGAAACAGTGAGAAGATTTATATATATAAATTTTTATTTTTTAAGGTTGCAGCTCAATTCAAACTGTGTGGAGTCACAGGGCTTATATATGCACATGAACAGCTTTGCTGATGGACACAGCACAGCCAGTTTATAGCAGAGTATAGCGCAGCATATAGCAGCATGCCCCATATATATATTGACTAAGAGCAGCACAGCCACTTGTGAGTCTGAACACAGCACAGCCTATATACAGCAGAGTACAGCGCAGCATACAGCAGCATGCCCCCCTATACACATTGACTAAGAGCAGCACAGCCACTTGTGAGTCTGGACACAGCACAGCCTATATACACCACAGTACAGTGCAGCATACAGCAGCTTGCCCCCCTATACACATTGACTAAGAACAGCATAGCTGCTCATGTCTGGACACAGCACAGCCTATATACCGCAGAGGACAGTACAGCATACAGCAGAATGCACCCCCTATACATGTTGACTAAGAACAGCACAGCCACTTGTGAGTCTGGACACAGCACAGCCTATATACAGCAGAGTACAGTGCAGCATACAGCATTTTGCCCCCATATACACACTGACTAAGAACAACATAGCCGCTCATGAGTCTGGACACAGCACAACCTATATACAGCAGAGGACAGCACAGCATACAGAAGAATGCACCCCCTATACATGTTGACTAAGAGCTGCACAGCCACTTGTGAGTCTGGACACAGCACAGCCTATACAGCAGAGTACAGCGCAGCATACAGCAGTGTGCCTGACAGGGAAATGGCGCAGAGTCCTGCCCACAGTGCCTTATATAGATACCAACACAACGAGGATGACCTTGAAGTGGAATCCGAGGTGGGAAGACCCTTGCCACCATTCAGCTTGCCTCCACCAGGAGGTCAGGTGGATACGGATTCCAAGCAATCCGATCTGATCATCGCTACTTTAACTATGGCCTTTATTGTCTTCATGGGATTGTATCAAGTGTCTGTCACCATGAAAACATAAATGTTTGAATAAATAATGGCAGATACAATAAAAAGTAAAAATATAATAATTTTGATGCTGCTGTTCTTTTATATGATCCCCAAGCAGTAAGAAAGTTGCTGGCAGATAAGGACCACTCATATGATATAGTATAAAAATACAAGGTATATATCAGTTGATTAAAATTGCACAATGTGAAACAGAAACATATCTGCCTATCTGGATGAGCAGTGGTTTTCCAAAGACGCTCCCAAACCTGGACACAGAAACTGAAGCAATATAGCTGAATCTTGGTGAAGCAATTCTATCAAAAGCAAAAGGCTGTAATCTACTGCTGTAGTGCATCCAAAGTACAGTATTTTGTACTGCTACCTCCTCATGGGTGTGACCTGAGGTATCTTCTGCTGTTGCCCTCCCCCCTCTGTTCCCCAGAGCACATACCCTGCCAGCCCTCCCCATTTTCATCCCTGTGGTTTTAATATTTATGTTTTATTATACTATACCATTTGTGCTTCTATTTAATCTGATGTACTAACATCCACAGAGATCCAGAGCCTGCACAGCAGTGACCAGGGAGACCTAGTACGGAAAGTGTTGATAAGACAGTGCGACCAACAGAAGTTTTAATATAACTGGAGTCTGGATAATTTTTGACTCACCCTCATATATATATTCTGTATACTAAGACTGATATATGATTTTCAAACTCTTGTAGGGTCTGGTGCATAGGTGCAATTGTGCTTCAAATCGCATTCACAATTTATGTTCATTCAAATTTACTTTTGCATAGCAGCAAATATCTGGCTCACAGCTTCCCGATGATGTCACCTGTGAAGGAATCAGTTTGCTGTCAGATTGGTAGGCGCACTGCAGGGTCCCTCTATCCGTGTCCAGTGTTCTGTTATGGAGGACAAAATGTGCACCAAACACACACATTTCTTAATAATGGCATACCTCATACTCAAACCCAGGACTCCCTGACATTGCAGTCAGACACAGAGCTGTAACAGCTGGGCTTAAATGTGCCCTGTGCCATCAAGCCTCTTTTGCACCCGACATCATGCCATTCGGCGTATGACGTCATAACTTTGAGCGGAGGAAGCAAGGCCGGCAGCACTGGTAAGTACACCACTGATTTGGAGCATTCTGAGGATGCTCCAGATCAGCTGCACACACTGCAGGGTGCCTTTTGGAGCATCTATAGGATCTTCCGGCAGCACTGGAAGCACCGCAGCAGTGGTCTTAGCTGCATAGAGCCATTCCAGGCACCCGGCTAGCCAGAAGCAAGGGACTTGGGCAGTGACCGTTACACCCACAGAGCTGTCACGGCTCATTATAGATGCAGGTCCTGGCTGTTGCTCGGTAGCTGGGATGCTGTGTCTCCTCAGGCACAAGGGCAAATGGTCCCGCTGCTTGCTATGGAACCAGGGAACGTTGGGCGGCCACAGGGGATTGTGGGACAGATATTTGGAATGCCAGCTAAATGCAGCTTGTCAGATGCACGGGTTGATCATTTAGGAGGCTTGGCTCACTAGAGACCTGCTATTGGTGCAGGTTCTTTTTAAAAGGCAACCAGGCCTACCAATACTGTGACAGTTTTGCACTCCTTTGTAAGCCTCTGGTCTGATCCTGATTCCTGTGCCCTGGTGATTTTTCTGCATTTGCCTTGAATGGTCTGTGTATCTGCATGGAACCTGTATTGTTTCTACATCTGTGAGCCATTGTATATTTAGCTTTTGCATTCATACAGTCAAGGGCGGATTGGGATGGGAAACCAGCCTGGGAACTTTCTGGAAGCAGCCCTAATGGGGCAGGTTTGTAGAAAGGGTGGAGTCTGTGGAGGGACAGGATACGCCTCCTCATAGGGCCTGATTCTGAGTCGGATGCAATTGCTGCCTTCCTTATGTCTTTTGCTGCATCTGTGACTTTATGCTAATGCCACTGCAAAGCCCTTTCCTGGTGTACATCCATGTGTCACTGAATGTGCAAGGACTGAGACGCCCACTTTAAGTGTCTACAGATGCTGCAATCATGCTTTGTGCTTCTATACACACCACCATCAATCGCAGAATTAAAACTTGCGCCTGCCCTATGCTAAGTACAGATCATACATCTGTGTATGGCTCCAGTGTGAGCAACTCAGCGTCTCTGTACGCAGCCACTTTCATCAACACGCCTGTGTCACTCCAATAACATGGTCATACTGCGCTACATCTGTGTCTGATTAGCCACCCCCGGTAACTGCCCAGGATCGCCCAATTTCTAATACACCTCAATATGTGCCTCCCCTAATATCCCTCTGTACATACAGCACCCCCATAATACCTTTCAGTATACAGTGTCCTCCACTATACTAGTCCTCAGTAGACACTGCACATTCATATTAACCCCCAGTATACACAGCGCCTTCATATTACCCCCAGTACACACAGCACCCCCATGTAACCTCCAGTACACACAACAGCTCCATATTACCCCCCAGTACAAAACTGCCCCCAAAACACCCCACAATACATGGAGTGCCCCCATGGTACCTGTTTTTTCTTTTCTCCTGTAATAAAGGCAGTGACTCAGATGAGGAGCAGGTCATCAGGAAGAGGAGGGCTGATATTCACATCCCAGTTTGGTAGTGGAAGGTTCCGCTCCAAAATGTGTAGTGCCCTGTGCTGGCTGGGTCATTTGTTTTAGTTTTTGAGCGCCGCAGTACAGTCTCACCCCCACGTGGCCGCCATCGAGTAGGAACGGGTCCCGCAGCACTTCAGCTGCAAGTCATCACAAGTGAGAACATGAGGGGGCAGGGCCATGTGCAGTGGCCATAGAGGCTGCGCTCTGCCGGTGCCGTCAGTCACAATGACCAGACTGACAACTCCAGCCCTCGTCTCCACTGCTGCTTGCAGAGAGAGCCGTGCCTTAAGCACAGCTGTCAGTGTATGACAGCGGCCACAGAAGAGAGAGGAGGCCGGCCAAGCGGGAAGTGGCCCGGCTTCCCGGCGGCCCAATCCACCCCTGCATACAGTATATATTATTACCATCTGCAAGCTTTATATCCTGCTCCTAAAGATTTATCATACTGCTCTTGTATATTATTACAAGTTACCTCTGCTAATCAGTATTATCCACCTCTGCTGTGTTACCATCTGTTTGCAAAATATATTACCAGCACTGCTCTGTGGTTACCCTGTAGGTGCTTTCAGCATCTATGTCCTATTTTCGTCTGTTTATTGTCTTGTTTATACTACTCCAGCCAATTGTTACATGGCTAGCCCCACCCAAACATGTGACACCTAGCAGCCAATGAAGCTCATTGGTGGGCTAGGCCGGGAGTGATCAGTGTGGGACAGGTGTGTAATGTATTGGTGCCATTATATGGTATGTTATCTGGCTTGGGTCGTTGGGAGATGTGTGTGCAAAGCCTCTGAGGAAAACAGAGTTTATCTGCTGAAACGGACGTTGGGCTTCCGCAGCCGCTGCACTTTGTACACAGGATGACCTGTTTATACTTGTGAATAAAGGAATTCACCTACTAAACGTGAGTGCTGGTCTTTTTTACTTATTTAATTTATAAAAAGTGAATGTGCATAATATAGATAGATAGATAGATAGATAGATAGATAGATAGATAGATAGATAGATAGATAGATACGTCTGTGCAGGATATCCATATTGTTAATTATCCAGAGGGTACTCATCAGTTTTGCACATAAAAGATATTTAGATGGAGACTTATCAAACCTTGGAGAGGGATAAAGCAGAGAGGGATAAAACAGAGAGGGATAAAGGCAAGATGTGCTAAACATTGAAGAGAGATAAAGTGAAGAGTGATAAAGTACCAACCAATGAGCTCCTAACTGGCATTTTAAAGGCTTGCAAAATAACAGTTAGGAGCTGATTGGCTGGTACTTTATCTTTCTCCAAGCTTTGCTAAATCTTCCCCTTAATGCACATTCACATTTTATAAAATATGGTCAAAGCTTGGTCACATAGACTCCAATAGTACTGCAATATGAGTTTAATATGAGTTGTACTAAAACGCCTGCCTTCTATAATATTGGAGTCAACGCGTAAATGACGAGATCAAAGCATTTTCATTTGAGATATACTACACCACCTGCAGTAGTACTAACTCAATATCAGCATGTTAGTTTTTGCAAAGGAACAAAGGCTTAAATTTACGTTTAAAAAAATAATAATATTTTAATTACTCTTTCTCTTCTGGGCATTTTATTATTATTATTATTATTATTATTATTATTATTATTATTACCAGTTATTTATATAGCGTACACACATATTCCACAGCGCTTTACAGAGAGAATATTTGGCCATTCACATCAGTTCCTGCCCCAGTGGAGCTTACAATATATATTCCCTACCACATGCGCACACACACACACTAGGGTTAATTTTGTTGGGAGCCAGTTAATCTACCAGTATATTTTTGGAGTGTGGGAGGAAACCCAACCAAGCACAGGGAGCATTTTAAATGTATTTTAAGTAGATGAGAAGTACAGTATTTGTAGGAAAAATGCAAAAAGAAATACAACTTCAAACTAGGGGTGTGCACCGGCCACTTTTCGTGTTTTGTGTTTTGGTTTTGGATCTGGTTCTTTCTTCGTGTTTTGGATCTGGATTGGTTTTGCCAAAACCACCCTTCCGTGTTTTGGGTTCTGGGTTTTGTGTTTTGGATCTGTATTTTTTTTTAAAAAGCATAAAAACAGCTAAAATCACAGAATTTGTGGGTTTTTCTGCTCCTATGCTATTATTAACCTCAATTACATTAATTTCCACTCATTTCCAGTCTATTCTGAACACCTCAAGCGACACAAGTGGGCGGCACAAACACGTGGCCCGTCTAGGAGTGACACTGCAGTGACAGACAGTATGGCAGTTTGAAAAACTAGGCCCCAAACAGTAAATAATGCAAAGACAGAAAAGAGGTCCTTGGGCCCTCCCACCCACTCTTATGTTGTATAAACAGGACATGCACACTTTAACAAACCAATTATTTCAGCACCAGGGTCTGCCACACGACTGTGGCTGAAATGATTGGTTCGTTTGGGCCCTCACAAAACAAGCTGGCAATTAATCTGTCCCTGCACAAACTGGCTCTACGGAGGCAAGATGTCGTCCTCATCCTCCTCATCCACCGATACTTCACCCTCTTCAGTGTTGTGTACATCCTCATCCTCATTGAGTATTAATTCGTCCCTACTGGAATCCACCACCACAGGTCCCTCTGTACGTTCTGGAGGCTGGTCTCCCTGGAAGAGTTGATAATTCATTTTTATGAACATCATCTTCTCCACATTTTGTGGAAGCAACCTCCTACGCCTTTCGCTGACAAGGTTCGCGGCTGCACTAAACACTCTTTCGGAGTACACACTGGAGAGGGGGCAACTCAGGTAAAATAGAGCCAGTTTGTACAGGGGCCTCCAAATTGCCTCTTTTTCCTGCCCGTACAGGTCTGACATCCCTACTTGGATGCTGTCACCAATGTAATCCTCCACCATTCTGTCAGTGGTGACAGTATAATATACAGTGACAGTAGACATGTCAGAAATTGTTGGCACGTTCTTCAGTCCGGACCAGATGTCCAAACCGGCCCTTGACTTATGACACAGGCGCACGCTTGGCGCTGCTACTGTGTTGATGGACGTGCGGCTACTGCGCATACATTTCTCATACAAACAGAAAAAAAAGAATTGTTTATTTTTTGTGGAGCGCACTTTGGGGGTTACACCACCCTTTAAGAGATGAGCCATCCAGGCCCTTTACTTATGGGTCACAGTTGCACGCTTGGCGCTGTTCTTTTGTTCATGCACGTGCAGCTACAGTGCACACAGGCCCTGATTCAGAGCCGGACGCTCTGACAGGGTGTCTTTTTTTTTTTTATGGAGCGGCCTCCTGGCCACTCGCATTGCTGTGGGTTACCACCCACAGCTAATGCGAGCTGCCAGGATGATGGTCGCGATGGTCAAGACCATCGCGACCATCGGGCTTGCGATGAGACCCTTGTGGTAGGGTCTCATGGCCGCAAGCCCCAGAGAAGTTTCGGCTCAAACAGAGCCGAACGCTCTCCCACTGACATCACTTGTGATGTCAGTGGGGCCGCCCCAAATGATAGGCGTTCTCATGGGAATGCCTCCATCTGGGCAGCCACCCCTCAGCCCGCCCACATCGTTAGCACGCCCCATTTGATGCGAGGCCCGGGGCGACGGATTGCACATCACTATCCGGGTCTTGCGCATACTCCGTCGAGCGCATGCGCTCTGGGCCACCATCGACCCAGTTGAGAGCGCTCAGTGCTTGCGACCGGGTCTGAATCAGGCCCACAATTCACAAAGACAGAAAAAAAAGAAGAATTTTTTATTTTTTGTGGAGCGCACTTTTGGGGTTACACCACCCTTTAACAGACAGACGCACGCTTGGCGGTGCTGCTTTGAGGATGCACGTACAGTGCAGGCAATTCACAAACACAGACGAAAATGTTTTATTTTTGTTGGAGTGCACTTTGGGGGTTACACCACCCTTTAACGGACAGACGCACAGTTGGCGCTGCTGCTTTGAGGATGCACGTAAAGTGCACACAATTCATAAACACAGAAAAAGATATATATTTTTTGGAGTGCACTTTGGGGGTTACAGCACCCTTTAATGGACGAGCCAACCGGCCATTTACTTATGACACAGGCGCACGCTTGGCGCTACTTTGTTGATGCACGCGCGGCTACTGCGCACACAATTCACAAACACAAAAAAAATATTATTTTTTTTGGAGTGCACTTTGGGGGTTACACCACCCTTTAACAGACAAGTCAGCCGGCCCTTGATTTATGACACAGGTGCACGCTTGGTGCTACTTTGTTGATGCACGTGCGGCTACTGCGCACACAATTCACAAACATAGAAAAAAAATTTTTTATTTTGGAGTGCACTTTGGGGGAGCACCCCTGATGCACAGATCACCCCCCTGGACAACACTACAGCACCCCTCTAGAACTACAGCCTTTATGGGACACTGCACAACACAGACAAGCCAGCCCCTATAGACTTTGGAGTGGACACAGCCCCTATGGACAACTGACTGCACAACACAGCCCAGCCAGCCCCTATGACAGCAGCACAACACAGCCCAGCCAGCCCCTATGGACAACAGCAGCACAACACAGCCCAGTCAGCCCCTATGGACTGAGTGGACACAGCCCCTATGGACAACAGCAGCACAACACAGCCCAGCCAGCCCTAGCTCCCAACCTCCCTCTTTACTGTCCACAGCCGGAGTGAGAAATGGCGCCGACGCGGGGACCTTTTATAGAATCCAAAACCCGTGAGATTCGGAAGGCGGGATGATGACGTTTTGCCTCGGTTTCAGATCCGAGTCAGGCGGGAAAAGTCGAGCCTGATGAGGATACGACTCGGATCGGGGGGGGGCTCCGGGGGGGTTCGGATTTCTGCTCATCCCTACTTCAAACATAAGTGGCATTAAGGTTACTAAGTAAATTAGTAGATGTAGGTGTGGTATAATTGGTCGACAGTTACCATGTAGCTGTCGACATGGTTGAACTGTTGACATGCAGCATCTCACATCTCAACATAATTAGCATACTACGTGACAGCAGCGATGTTCTGGTGAGTATTCTACCCCCTATCCCTAATCCTAATCCCTACCCTTAATCTGAACCATGTCGACATTCTAATGTCAACATTGTGGTGTCAACATTATGAATGGCGACATGGTTACTGCCAACAATTTGACCGGATACCGATAGATGCCATTTCTTGCTTTTTCTTAACATCCTCTTGTTTATTCTCATTAGACTCAGGTGTCTGCTTTTCTGTACTGCTAACAACACACGTAAGGAATAAATATAACATGTTGAAGATGATCTGCACATTTAAGAAAGCCAATAAACACGCACAGTATATAGTTTCTGCTAAACGAGTCAGAGGACTCAGGGCCTGATTCACTACGGATTGCTATTGCGATCGCAGCTGCGATTACGCACACAGGTCTGCTGTGAATATATGCTAAAGACTACAATCACAAAGCTATTATATGGATGCCTAAAGCCAGCATAGAGACGCCCACTATCGCTATTTCACATCCGTAATACCTTGCAATCCTGCGTATACATCGGGAACATCGGCCCCTCATCAGCACAATTACAGCAGGTCTGACCTTACTCAAAAATTGCTAATCTCTTCGCATGCAGTGAGTACTCAAGCTGCATACGCCATCGCAGTGGCTAATTTATGCACGCACATGCAACGGCATTCATAGGGACTGCCACGCCTGCGTTTCTCCGACCACTCCCCCATCACCACCCCCAAACGCTGACGTTCCATCCCTCCATCTGCGATGGTGGGAGTATCTGTGTGCGTGATCGCAGTGCGATCGCAATGCTAATTTATGTACGCGCACTGTGGTGTATACACATGCGCAGTATGCCACAATCGGCCATCTGCGTACGCTATCGCAATCGCGATCCATATGGAATCAGGCCCTCAGAGAGCACAAGTCAGAGGGTAAAATATATGACTACTGTACATGAGCCTGGAGTTTGCTTACAGACTAAAACGTGTCTAAGTAACAGTTATGCCCTTTATCACAGCAAGTATTTACACATCAAGTGAAATTATTTATACATCCTTGCATCGGTTCTTTAAACGAGATGTTAATAATCGCAGGTCTGTGCTGTTTCAGCACTGATACGCACCTTTTAATGTGTTTCTCTATTTTATCCTCAGCTTAAAAAAAAGTGTTAAAAGTGAAAACATCATCTTATTTTTTGGTCAATAGACTATAATTATCATGTGAGGCTTATACAGAATATTACTGTGTTGCTTTACAGCCTTATTATACTACCAAAGCAGTTTGCTCAGGTCTATATGTAGTTTGTTGTCAGTCTATTAAGTAAATGTACCAAATATCAACTTGCTCCCTAATATACCCTGAGAAAACTGTAATTTGATTGGATCAAGGACATATTAGTTATTTAAAGTATGGAACATGGATAGTGCTCCTGGCCTACACTGACTTGTCCAATAGTTGATGCAAATGACCTAGCAGCCCTACAGGTATTTAAATGAATTAAGATTTTGGATTTATTAATCTGCATTTTTTGGGATAGATTTGCCCTCCAAACAACTGCTTTTATTATATAGCGGTGTGGAGGGTTAAAAATCAAATTGCTGGTTATGTTGCGGTTGTTTCAAATTTGTCAAAATGCTCCAAAACACTTTAGACTTTACGGAAAGGTAATGATTTTTAAATACTTTTAAAAAAAATCTGATTATTGATTTCAAGGCACTCAATCATGCACAAGTTTTACCTCATCTGCTGTCTCCTCTCTATGTAAGGATGCCTACTTATAGCTTATTGGTTGAGAGAAAGATTAGTGCAGCGTTGTAAGTTGTCTATTGAATACTGAATGCTTTGTCTTGTGCCTGTGTTTTGTATAGTGCATTGTTTTGTCTTTTTAACATTTATTGGTTATTGGCTTTTAGCTTTACTTGTCTGTCTTATTTGTCTGTGAGTCTAAGGGGTAAATTTACAAGGGAAAAAAGAAAACAATAACCACGCTCTATTGTGTTGAAAAACAGAACCGTGTATTAATTAATATAAAAAATATTTAATGTAAATATAAACAAATAAAATAATACATGTGTTATCTCTAACTGCTTATTTTAAAACATGTATACAATGTATAAACCTAAGAATCAAAATGTATATGAAATATTCATATTCACACATTAATACATTCTATCAGCTGGTTGCTAAAGACCCTTTTGTTAGGGTTCACAATAAACTTCTCTTGGTATTGGTTCTGTTGTTGTTATAACTGAAAAAATATGTGTAATATAATCCACAGGACCTTGGAATCTTTTAACCAAACCGACTATAGAACCCAGAGATTTACTAGCGGTTGGTTAATTTCACCATTAACCCAGCAACTAACACCACCAGGGGTGCAGGGAATAACACTGGGAGGTAAGACTCCAATTTATTTTTGGAGTTTGTTGTTTATCTATAAAAAATAACCAATGGACAGTTTCCCCCTTTTCTTCTATGAAACTGTACTCAGAAAACAGAATTTGATACTTAAAGATGAAAGCTAATATATAAGATTGATAGTAGTGTGAAGAATCCAATTATATAATATCTAAAATAATTTTATTGATTATATACAGTTTATGGAATTAGTTATAAGAATTAAACATTAGACCAAACAAGCACTGGTTGCCACAATTGGCCTCATTGGTGGTGAAAGTAGAATTTTTGTAAAGCATATTTATTTTTCCTTATCTTAATGTTGCCAGACGATTAACCCATTTCATTTCCTAGCAATATCAATTTCAGTCTTTTGAAACCGGGTTCCCAATTCTCAAATATACATTGAAAAAAAGATAATGGCCCTCATTCAGAGCCGTACGTTCTGAGCAGAGCGCACGCTCTGAATGAGGGCCGGCCTCCATGAAAATGGAGCGTCCTTCTGGACGCTCATATAGCTGTGGGTCACCACCCACAGGCTATACGAGCGTGCATTTTGATGGCCGCAATGGTCGAGACCATCGCGACCATCGAAATTGCGAGCCGGAGCCTGCGGTTGAGGTTTTCAACCGCAAGCTCCGGAGTGATTTTGGCTCTATCAGAGCCAAAATCACTCCCACTGACATCACTAGTGATGTCAGTGGGCCGGCTTCTGACGGGAGGCGTTCCCGTGGGAACGCCCCCGTCAGGGAGGCACGCCCCCGGCACGCCTACCAAAGGGGGCGTGCTGTCAATCAACATCGACAGCACGCCCCCTTTGATCAGGCACAACGAGCGAAGGACCTTCCTTCGCTCGTCGCGTCTGGCGCATGCGCACGATGGAGCTCCCTCCGTCGTGCGCATGCTCAGTCCATAACATCTACCCACTTGCGAGCGGACAGCCGCTCGCGAGTGGGTCTGAATCAGGCCCAATGTCCATAAAACTTTGAAATGTCAACATCTTATCTTGTGGCACTCTTCCAATTTAATTTAAAAAAAATCATCCTATAGTGGCCTCTTTAACACACTGCTGTCAGACATGACATCAGCTTCTCCAGTGATTGTAAAGTACACATTCTTTGAACAATAACTCTAGGACCCAGATAAACACATATCTAATGCATCGCTCTTAAGAGAGCAGCAGATATATTATCTGTTACAATTGTATCTATGTTTTTCCATTACATTTAGTTGCCCAATTATATGGAGTCTTTGGTCATTTACTTATTTATTTCTTAATATTTTCTTATATAGCACAACATATTCTGTTGCGCTTCACAATTGGAAACACTGATAGAACAAAACTGGCTAATAACAGACAGACTAAGGGCCTATTCATGATGTTAACTATCGGACCCCGATAATTAACATTCTACTTCGCTGCGGACACGGAGTAATTTATCATTGTTCCTGCACGGAGACAGCTGTTGTAAAAATCAGCTGTCCCAGCGAGCGGCTTCACTGCTCCTTTTGGAGCAGTGAATCTTTTCACTGCTCATTTCGGAGTAATGACGCTAGTGCGCATGCGTGACTTACAGGTCACGCATGCGCACAAGAGCCCCGACGTCTGGCGGAAAGAGACGGGCAGGGGTGTAGGGATCCAAAAGGATCCCTCTTCACAACCCGGGACTCCTTCCAATAGGGAAGGAGCGGGTTGTGAACCCAGGGCCTGATTTAGCAAGGATCGCTATTCTGCTAATTCATACACACCGCAGTTGCTAATATTAGCAGTGCAATGCAAATATTTGCAATCGCATTACGATCACATCTTAAGATAAGGATGCCCACTTCCCCTTGCTCACATCCATATATTAGATAGTGTAATAATCGGTAACATCGAGTAACATCGGACCCATAAGCACAGTTAAGGCATTTAAGGCTGGTAAGACCGTCACTCAGGAATTGCTAACTTCAGCACATGCTGTGAGGCCTTAGGCTTCGTATGGTATTGCAGTGGATACTTTATGCACGCCCCTGCAACGGTGTTGCAACGCACTTGCACGCCTGCATTCGTCCGACCACCCCCATCACTACCCACAAGTGGCACTTCCTGTCAATCACTCTGCGATGTGTGATGCAGTTCCCATCACACTTGCTAGTCCGTGCACGTGCATTCTCTCCTTTGCGTTCCTTGCTAAATCAGGCCCCCAGAGTGGGAGCAAATGCCATCTGAAGATGGCGAATGCTCCTGCACTCAAGCTCCAAATATATTATATTTCAGAGCTAGATGAATTCTGTCCCCATACTAGTGTATGGGGACAGTGTACCATTCCGCCAGAGAAAGGTAAGCAGGAGATACCTGCGATATCTAGGGGGAGGGGCCCTAGATTGCACACAATGTGAGGTGCTACCTGCTGAGACTTGTAGTGCTGCAAGCATAAAGAGACAAATGCAAGTGCACACTCTAACCATGCTGAACCTAATAATATAACTGCTAAATAGCATCAAAGAGGTTCTTTGCATAATAATGGGCATAATTATGGGCCTGCCCACCACGTCCAGGTGACCTCTATCAGGCAGGTCACTAACACTCCTATGGAACAAATATAGGGCACGGGACCCCCCAGGCCAACCCAGCAGAACCGCCCCATGGCATGACACTAGTGTGAGATTTAAAGTGAGGGTTAAATAATAATAAAGTAAGCCTATGTGTTAAGTCCTACCTAAGTAGGAGGTTATAATAAAAAGTGTATAAAGTGCTACAAATATATAAAAAAAAACACTAAAGAAGTGAAAAAGTGTACATTATGATGCCATGAAGCAGTCCAGCCACACCAGCCCAGAGACCCCCGCACCCCAATACCAGTCCCAAAGCTGACACAACATATATATAATAGGTCTTGCCCTCAGTGTGCCTCATAAGATGTGCAGTTTTGGAGTGCAAGGACTCCTTGCTAATTAAAAACACCCAGGAACAGGTGGGAGGGGTGCTAATCAAGGTGGAAAGAGTCTCGTCCTTCCATTGTACATACATACACACAATAAATACATAAGGAAGGGGCACAATGTGAGGTTCAACCTGCTGAAATTTGTAGTGCTGCAAGCATAAAGAGACAAATGCAAGTGCACACTCTAACCATGTTGAACCTAATAATATAACTGCTAAACAGCATCAAAGAGGTTCTTTGCATAATAATGGCCATAATTATGGGCCTGCCCACCGCGTCCAGGTGACCCCTATCAGGCAGGTCACTAACACTCCTATGGAACAAATATAGGGCACGGGACCCCCCAGGCCAACCCAGCAGAACCGCCCCATGGCATCACACTAGTGTAAGATTTAAAGTGAGGGTTAAAGAATAATAAAGAAAGCCTATGTGTTAAGTCCTACATAAGTAGGAAGTTATAATAAAAAGTGTATTAGGCCCATAATTATGGCCCATAATTATGGCCATTATTATGCAAAGAACCTCTTTGATGCTAGTTAGCAGTTATATTATTAGGTTCAGCATGGTTAGAGTGTGCACTTGCATTTGTCTCTTTATGCTTGCAGCACTACAAGTCTCAGCAGGTAGCACATCACATTGTGCTTAGGGTGTGCAATCTAGGGCCCCTCCCCCTATGTATTTACTGTGTGTATGTATGTACACTGGAAGGACGAGACTCCTTCCACCTTGATTAAAACCCATCCCACCTGTTCCTGGGTGTTTTTAATTAGCAAGGAGTCCATGCACACCAAGACTGCACATCTTATGAGGCACACTGAGGGTATGACCTATTATATATATGTCCCAAATTATATGTCCCTATTACATAATACCGGTCCCAAAACTGTGTCAGCTTTGGGACCGGTATTGGGGTGCGGGGCTCTCTGGGCTGGTGTGGCTGGACTGCTTCATGGCATCATTATGTACACTTTTTCACTTCTTTAGTTTGTTTTTTATATATGTAGCACTTTATACACTTTTTATTATAACCTCCTACTTATGTAGGACTTAACACATAGGCTTTCTTTATTATTATTTAACCCTCACTTTAAAACTTACACTAGTGTGATGCCATGGGGCGGTTCTGCTAGGTTGGCCTGGGGGGTCCCGTGCCCTATATTTGTTCCATAGGAGTGTTAGGGACCTGCCTGATAGAGGTCACCTGGACGCAGTGGGCAGGCCCATAATTATGGCCATTATTATGCAAAGAACCTCTTTGATGCTATTTAGCAGTTATATTATTAAGTTCAGCATGGTTAGAGTGTGCACCTGCAGTTGTCTCTTTATGCTTGCAGCGATATCTGTGATATCTCCTGCTTTTCCTTCTTAATGAATGGCCAGAACACTTCATTTTTACAGTTGCAGGTGAAAATGGGCAAGCAGCTTGGTGGTAATGGGGGTAGGACATGACGGTCCGCGTCATTAAGCCCCACCCCCTCATGGTAATTTGCCGAGATTCATCCAGATTTAAATAGAGGCAGAGCCAACTAACACAATTTTGTAGAATCTTGTCATTAAGCCCCGCCCTTACACGGGGACCCACGATCGCTGCCAAAATTCTCCCCAGGAATGCAGGAAAAATGCCTACTCTACAGGGGGTTTGGGGGTTACCTGAAAAATCAGGAGCCTCCCGTGACGTCTGGGAGAGTAGGCCTGTATAAGTATACAATGCTGTTACACTGCTGTGCCGTGCATTGCAGCCGTCACCACCAGGGGGGTCCCTAGGTGATGACATCATTGGTATGTGCCAATTACCTGCAATGGATTCTGAGAAAGTTGCTAAAGCAACCAGCTGTAGTATACTTAAAATGCATGAAGCGGTTTACTGTTGCTACAGTAGGCTACCAGTGAGTCATCCTATCCAGGTCCCCCAGTGGAGAGATGCTGAAATGCAAGTGCATGCTACATTAAAAAGAAGTGCACTGATAAATATAAACAATGTTGTAACAATGATAAAAGCAAGTGAATAATTTATGGGAGCACAATAATTATATAAAGGGAAAAGAAAAGGGAATAAGTAGGAATTGGTAAGATCAATTAATTAAACTACCAAATTAATAAACTGCTTATGGCTATTTTTGCTTTATCTAGTAGATTACTCATTAAAAGAAGGGAAAGTGTTTTAACTAGTAGGGAGAGTTCCATATAGAGATAGTTCAGTGAGTGCAGAAGTTTCGCGTTCAGTCCTCTTGGGTGTACTGTATCCAGCATAAAAAACTGCATTCAGTGAGAGACAGTGGGTTTGCAATAGCAATGCTAAGACCCCATAAATGTCATATTTACTTTCACTTTTTCACCAGTATTTGTAAAGTAATAATTTGTTTTCCAGCATGTGAGTGTCAATTGTTTTTACCTAGAACATCCAGGAACATGATGTGAATTTAGAAGGTCACACCAGGTAACACCAAAAGAATAAAATATAGATGTAGCATACTTTATTACTGATTTAGCCATTATACTGTACATCTCATTTTATGTATATCACTTTGCCATGCTAATCACAGCAGCTTCTGCCACTGTCACTACAGTATATAAAGCAGTATAGAATTATATCAAAATCTGCTGATTGTCATTTCAATCTGCACAAACTCTGTGCAATAAATCACATGCTCATCTTAAACATGCCAGTCTCCTGACTCCTCAAAAATACAAATGATTCAATCATTTCATTTAACATATCTTTATCTATTTTATTATTATAGTGAGGTAATTGTCAGTCTTTCCGTTTGGAACGGAATGTACAATCTGTGTCAATGAATGCACTCAGTGATAAGAGGGTTTGTGTCTAGACTCCTGGCTGTGCCTCACTTATCTCGGCTAGTCCTGTGTCCTTTATTGATTAGTAGGCATGAGGCTATTATATTAAGCATACAGTATGTTCCTGCTTCACTGAACTTAGTACAAACTGATACTGGGTCTTGAACAAATTTCAATCACATCAAAGGAAGTTTAGTTGGAGCCTGCATGACTTCCCTAGCAGGAAATATTTAATTATTTTCATTTTGTTAACACCTGTAGGTTAAACTTATCAGTCAAAGACATGTTTGAAGAGTTTCCTGTGGAGATCAGTTCTAAATCCGTGCAGACACGGTTTTGTTAGGTAGCTAGAATGGAAGAATACACCGTGGCACTGTTCAGTAACTCTTCTAACTGGATCCCTCTTTATGGAAACCCATTTAAGACCAGTTTATAGATATTTTATAGTGTAGCATAGCTTGCTTCTAAAAATAAAAGCAGAGGTACAGTTGCTTCTAATATAGAATAATGTAGAGAAGTACTTGAACGCCCTAGCAGCAATTGACACTTGAACCCCACTTTATGCATATTAACAATAAACCTAAACTATAGTAAAGACACAGAGACAGATGTTGGGTCTAAACTAGTTGGCCTTTTCATTTAAACAACTATAAATAATAACTTTACTATGGTGGCTATCGAAGGAAACAGCAGCCGACAGAGATCAATGACTACCAATCAGAATACTACAAAAACTTTCAGGGCCAATTGCCTGCTCAGCAAGTCCATAGCTCACACGAGACTCTCCCATACCGTCAAAGCCCGGTTAGCCGACCTAGGCTGCTGATCTCAGTAGGGACAATTAGCCAAAAGGTATATCAAAGTGGAGTGACCTATTAATCAGTTCACTGACCTTTTGGCTGCAGTTCTTTCCCACCTTTATGCCAAACAAAAAGAAAGAGGCGACATCAAAATCTAGCCAAAAAAATTGGGGAGGGAGAGGGGAAATGGTGATAAGAGTCAGTTTCCTGTTGAAGTAACCTAAACTCCTCCCCTAAGTCCACCCACACTCTTACCATTATTAACCCTCACCTAACATGCAGCTGAATGCTCAACTGTCCTATAACCTAGGGGTTTAAGGTCTGCAATGCACACATCACATGGGTGCCCTCCATTTTCTTACTATGCGCAAATGCACCTATTTGTCTAATGCAGACAAGAAAAGAGCACAGAAACAGAACACTTTTTTTAAAATAGCCATCTGAGCAGATCTTTCCACATTTTCCACATTTTAATGTTTCACTAATAGGGAGATGTATCAAAGCTTGGAGAGATATAAAGTGGTGAGATAAAGTATAAGGGTGGTTCAATAAATAAGGTAACAAGACCTCTCATTGTGTAAATAAATTCAACTCATATATATAATCAATAGTATGACCTTGGTACAGATTATTTTTCCTCATTTGTTCCAGCTGTACACCAAGGCATCTATCCCGGCTTAAAAGAAATAAGTGTCAAGCGCCTGCGCCTAAAGCCAGGATATGACGGCGTGCTGAACTTCACCGCCGGTTGCGAATCACCTTCTACCCAGGTGCTTTTTCAATAGACCAAAGACATTATGAGGTTAATAGATCTTAAATATAATAAAGAGCATTAAGTACTATACCAAACATTAATATCACTTCCACTCACTGGGAAGGACAGAACTTCTATCTATATTTATATGACCGTTAAAAAGTAAGATAAGTAAAAATGTCAATGTATCTCTATAGAATTGAAATATCCTCATAGTATTCATTTATAAAATACTAATAAAACTACATAAACGCTTAAAAACTGCAGAACCTAAACTTCAGAAACTCTTAACAATCCAAATTAGCCGTAATGTAATTGTTAATAAAAGATAAAATAAAAAATCACTTTGTTTTAGGGAAAAAGGATGTTGAAACTTTCCGTTTGCACAGTGTCTCATTGCTCTCCCCCAAAAAGGAACCAGCAGTAGTCCCCCAACATTGCAGGGTTCCAGTATCCTTGGTAACGAGGCTCCATTGTCAAAATGTCTTGGTGAAAATGTTCTCCCTGTTCATCACTTACAGTACCCAGGTTGTCAGAGAAAAAGTCTAGATGGCAAAAGAAAGTGAATTTTAACTGACATTCTACAATCCATATCTTGTAGTTATCCGATAGTTCATTCGCACTGGACACATATTTGGCCTCTTTTCTGTTCCATAAGAATACACACAGCAGCTTTGAAGGAGATACACAAAAACTACAAAAAAGAGGATAGCGCTTGAGGGGGGAATTCAATAGAGATTATCTATATAATATTATCACTCAACTGAAAATAAAAATATTTCAGCAAGGCTTCTTATAAATTAAATACACATTTATTATACAGAATGAAAAATCACAAATCAAAAAATAAAAAGTGAGCTATAAAAGTGAGCTAGTTATACTAAAAATATAAATATAAATAAAAAACATGACAAAGATAACTTGAAATATGCAAATATAGAATAGTGTCCTTGTAGCTGCGATGTGCCTGTAGACTAATTTATATATAGTAAATCTCCAAATGGTAACAAGAAGCTGCCTTCTCACTTGTTTGTTAAATGACAGTAAGTCTCATATGTAAAGGATTTAGCACAAATGGATAAAGCTCCAGGGAGGAGCGAAACGCGTTGATAGAAGGGTCTGTAGTGCTCACTTGCCATCTAGACATTCCTGATACACCTGCTCTGCCACTGTACAGGATTCTCTTAAAAATGTAAAGTACCGATCAAGCGGAAATTCATCAGTGTGCTTCCATTTACCTTTTGGCAGCCAAAGCAACAGCACAACTGTTTCACTAGGAGAAGACCCGGTGCAACTTATGTTACGCTATTTAGCAGTGAGTACATACCGAGGTTCCCCATACACAGGAGGACTTTACATCTCTCAGCAGCGTTCAGCCGCCAACGTGCATAAACTGGCATAGAGAGGTGTATTTGATTGAGACGCTTAATAAGGTATTGCATTTGGATTGTATATGTACAGCACCTTAAGGAATCCGTTTGTGCTAAATCCTTTACATAGGAGACTTACTGTCATTTAAGAAACAAGTGAGAAGGCAGCTTCTTGTTACCATTTGGACAATTATTATATATGAATTAGTTTACAGGCACATAGCAGCTACAAGGACACTATTCTAAATTCACATATTTCAAGCTATATTCTTATTACAGATTTCATTTCTTTGTCATGTTTTTATTTATATTTATATTTTTGGTATATTTTGTATATCTCACTTTTTATGTTTTATTTTTCATTCTGTATAATAAATGTGTATTTTATTTATAAGAAGCCTTGCTGAAATATTTTTATTTTCAGTTGAGTGATAATATTATATAGATAATCTCTATTGCATTCCCTCTCAAGCGCTATCCTCTTTTTTGTAGTTTTTGTGTATTTCTGTATTGCAGCCAGTTGGTAACTGGCTTATTAGGATAAGCAGCAGAGAGTTTGGATGTTTAATTATATCAGTCACCTAGTGCAAGAATAAATAGCGGTCGGGATACTGATAAGCTATAAATCTAATAGCTTTGAAGGAGGACAAAGCAGCAGGCTCAATTTCCATCAATTTATCATTAAATATTTTATCCATAAGCAGTTTCCTTATTTGGGGGCCAACATATATGCCTTCTTTTAACTTTGCTTTGCTTAACTTTGGAAACTTTTCCTTCAGATAACTGAAAGCCTGGCCTTCTTTAGCCAGAACTTTCAGAAAATACTTCATTAGGTCAACTTAATGTGAAGTGGAGGTAAAATGGTTTGATGCGGTTCAACCAATGGAGTGTACGTGATGTTTTTCTCTACAGCAACACAGGTTTCTCGGGATATAAGCACCGGAATTCTGACAGGTGTAGGGATTCTGGCACCGACATTATAAGCACTGGCATCCCGACTGTCGGTATTTTGACCTGATCTCGTGAATCCACCTTGCAAACCTAACAGCAGTCCAACTGCCTTTAAGTCATCACAGAGATTCCATCCATGATCCTTACACTTGATTTGCTCCAACAACACAGCCATACTTTCATAAGTTTCTTTTATGTCCACTACATAGGGTAGAGACACTGAAGGGAGTTTATTATGGAGTAAAAATGCTTTTAGTCTACACTTCAAGGAATCAAGAAACAGTCACACTCACTAGTATTGTACTGAACAGTAACAGTTCTTATGGTCCTTAGGCTCAAGCCATACCATTGGGACAGCAGACGGCATCATACAGCCACTGCCTTTCAACCATCCTGTCAGATTAGTTGTACAGATTATGCAAGAAATATGGGAACACAGATTTTATTATGGTCAGCTTGGTCAGCTGGCTGTGAGTTGGGACAGTAGCCAGCAACATGGCATTCAGCGCTAAGAGGAGGGTTCTTCCCCAGGGCCAGCACATAGAGGAGAATGAGGACGATGAGGAGGGGGATTCTGATGACATAGAGAATGAGGAGTCTGGGCAGGATGTGTACCCCATAGCACAGAGAGAAGGGAGTCCGGCCGAGCAATTACTGTGATTAAATGCTTACATTTTTTAATTTACATTTTCTAAATATCTCAAAAACCTTACATGGTATTTCTGATAGTATATTTGAATTCTATGCACAAAATTACATTACATTACGTTACTCATTCAGAGATGGAAGCAATCGAATGTAAGAGGGAATTTAAATTCGGACACTCACGGCGACAGTGTGCAAATTTTGTCCAAAAAGCGAACAGGGAAAACAGCATAAAAAAGACGAGGGGACCTTCCTGGACCCCAAAAAAGTGACAACTATGTTAGTAGAATCATATAGAAGACTGTCAGTGGGAATAAGTAAAGTACAGGTTGAGTCTCCTATATCCAAATATTCCAAAATATGGGATATTCAGAAATACGGAATTTTTTTTAGCATGACTGAGATAGTGACACCTTTGTTTTTTGATGGTTCACTGTACACAAACTTTGTTTAAGGCACAAACTTATTAAAAATATTGTATAAAATTACATTCAGGCTCTGTGTACAGTATAAGGTGTTTATGAAATATAAATGAACTTCATGTACTCTATGTACACAAACTTTGTTTGAACCACAAAATTATTGAAAATATTGTATAAAATGACCTGCAGGCTGTGTGTATAAGGGGTATATAACACATAATTGCATTCTGTGTTTAGATTTGGGTCCCATACCCAAGATATCTCAGTATGGTATGCAGGAATTAAACGGAAAATGAAAAAAAAGTAGAAAAAAGATGCTTTTCCATCACCTGTACATCTGCTCACCACCTTTTCTCTCACATGCCCCCTTCGGCCCACAGCCTTTACTCCCACAATATTTTGCTTACATATTCCTTTGCCCACTAGCTTGTTCCCTCAAATGCCCCTCTGCACACCTGTTCTTCAGCGCTGCTCAGGAAATGCCTGCCCTGTATTTTATGTGAGTCCATGATGGATAATCTGACATAAAGCAGCACCATACCAGCAGCAATTCTTCTAACTCTGTAGCTGTCAGGCTGCTCTTCAGGCACCAGCCTGGCGGCATGATGCAGAGATCTGCCCATGGAGAGGACGGGGTGCTGTCAAACCATTCAAATAGCAATTTTCCCTGAGGAAATTGACAAAGGGGGTGTGAATTAAAGGTATCAGCCTGATTGGCTGTACAGAAGATAGTGGATGAAAACAGGGGGAGCCAACTGAGAAGGTTGGGCATGGGCTTGTCAGTGTGTGCATGGATGCAATACAGTAGCTTTCACTATCCCAGCCTGCAAGCCCACTATTTTTTTATTTTCAGGTAGCGCATAGGTAATATGTTCCTGGGAATGGCCGGGGGGGTGGGGTGGGGGCACTGGGAGAGGTGGGTCTGGGGCATGTGCCCCTTGTCATGTTGACATTCAACTCTGAATGAGGTAAAGCAATTTGTTCAAAGAGTCAGGTTGGGAGGTCCCAGCTACAATTGGTGGGTGGGCAGGGGTGCCAAAAGGGTGAGGAGCAGGTGCTGATTACCTGGGCTCGGGTTTGTTGGAGTGGCCCAGCAGGGACCCGAGTCCGATGTCAGCCCCCCCCCTCCCTCGTACCTGTCAGCAGCCCAGCACATGCTGCTATATGCTGGGCTGCAGTGGGAGACTGCTTGCAGTCTTTTCTTCTCTGCCTTTGGGAGGAAGCAATCACACTGATCTCACCTTTTGGATTTTCACCAGACTGAGGGGCTAACAGGGCCCCCCCCAGCGCGCAGCAAATTTTATTTGTTTTTCCCCAGTAGGGGGCGTGGCTATGCCTCCCACAATTAGGCCACATACCATTTCCTAGGGCCAGGGCTGGCACTCTACACCCCTGGGTCTGGTGAGTATGCTGATTGGTGCTATGAATCATCTCAGATCCAGCCCCTTCTGTGAACTGCTTTGATTTGCAGCATTCTGGGGGTGGGGCCATAATATCGTGATTTGCAGCAAATCTCCTCATCACAGTCCTGCCCACTTGAATGCAGAAGTGAATGGGATTCTGAGGATTAAAAACAGAAAAAAAAGTGGGCCCTAGTATGTAGCTGATTATAACTTAATTATTATAATTTTCAAGCTGATACAGCTGCCCCCAGATAAGTGGATCTGGAACTCCACCCAATATAATTGATTAGAACAAAAAATTAAGAATTAAGAAAATGATACAGAAGAACACATCTATACTCAAGGTGGATCCAGTATTAGGTCCACTGGTAGGCAACAAGGTTAATGTTATTTACAGGAAATTGGAAAATCTAATACAGAAATTTGCACCTAGAGAGCTGAACTAGACTTTTTGTTGCCCTGTGCCAGAGAGAGCATTGGTGCCCACACACACACACATTTTTTAAATAGGGACATAAGATAGTGCATCTGAAAAAGGACTATGGATTTATGGGGAAGGGCCAGGGAAGAGATAAGGGAGCCCAGGAGATGCTGGGGATAAAAAAAGAGGAAGCTACAAGTGAGAATGATAATAAACAGGAAAATTGACAGGCCCAAACAGTGCCCCCTGCCCTGCGGTGGCCTGTGCCATGGCACTGGTCACACTACCCTAGTTATGGCCCTGGGCACCTAGTATGTATAGAAAGAATGGAAATGTGAATAGTAATAGTAATAAAAATAAAGAGAAAACTAGGAATGTTGTGAACATTTGAACTGATACGCTGAAAGGCTTTTTCAAGTGTGGAAGAGAGAAATGTACAACTTGTAAGAATTTAACACATAAAAATACAGTTCATCAATCAAAGGTCTCGCAGGAGTCAATCCCTATAGAGGACTTCCTTCCTTTCTAACTATGTCGTATATGTAATTGAGTGTGGGTGTGGCCAACAATATGTGGGACGGACCATGCGCACAATCAATACTCATTTTCTTGAACATCGGAGAAATATCCTGAAGAAGAGCCCCATACATAGTCTTTCTAGACATACATCAATGTCTGCATATGGAGATATTAGTAGGATTAGAGTGAAAGTGATTGAACAAATTAGGAATACAGATAGAGGAAGAGACAGATTTAATTTATTGTGCAAGAGGGAATCATATTGGATATTTAGGCCTGAAACCCTGGAACCACACGGTCTCAATGAGACTATAGAACTCAACAATATTTGAACCTTACTAGGACAGTCTTAAGATGATGGACTGGTATTGTATTTAAAATTATTTCTCACTCTGGAATCCTTTACCCATTATTGTAGAATATAGTGCTTTGTAGCTATATATACATGTCCCTCATCTGTTTAGCATCATCGTGACATATCCAATCTCATTGTCTCTTCTGTATTGATAACTGCGAAGATGTGGTTATAAAGAATAGCCATTGTCTAAGTCTAGGTAACATATACATCTACATCTTAGATTGCATCTGTTGTTGAATAGTAACTTAGATGGTAGTTTATGGTCTCAAACCGATTATTAATCCTTAATATAGATTTCTAACCGTTCCATGTAATAGATCTTGTGGTCAGCCTAAATCCCCCTTTGAATATCATAATGGAGAAAAAGTTAGGTGACTATTTATTGGAATATAGTGCTAGTCATATGTGATGATTATGTGACAAAGATAATGCAGGACCTATGTAGGGAAGAAAGAAGCAGTGAGTTTTTCCTGGAACAAAGAAATGGAATGAGATGAACCCTATTTATCACCTCATTTAATATCTATGATTAGGCACCTCAAAGTAGTAATATACGTAGTAGCATTATTAGAATATAAAGTATAATATTTTTGCAAAGCTTTGATGGAAAGGTATAAAATTGGAGCCTATTTATTTATTTATTTATTTATTTTGCAAAGGAGTACCATCTTGGCATATAATGAGTTAATAGTCTATCAGATAAACCAAGAACCAATCAGCACCCATTAGGAGGGATATAACAAGGCTCCAATAAGCTGCAAGTTTTCCTCTGATGAAATGGCCATGTCATAGGGTGGAGAAACGCGTCAGTGGGGCTTAGAACGTAGGTGGCACGCAAACCGGAATCCGGAAGCACTGAAACTGGAAACAGCGCACCACATGGTACCAGCGTTCCAATACCAACCACAGCATTGCAAGCAGGCAGGAGTGCTGAGGAATAGGAGTGGAGGTCTCTCTGCCTTAGGACCCCAGCATCTCCGGACATTACAGTGAATATAGCAAATTGCTTATTAAAAGTGCATATTAATTGAACTACACTACACAGCCCAAGCATTAAAGCATCCTCCCCTATCTAGAGTTGAGGTAAGAACTGCTGTTATACAGGTTCTATGGAACTTTGGAAAAGCTGCTGGATGGTAATGCATATTGTTTGACACTAACCAGTTTGTACAGTAACTGAACTTTTCAATCTGCTTTGCCATTAATCTGCCTATTTGTACTAACATTGACGGTGACTGAACATTTACATTCCATGTTTTGCTGCTGCTTACTGTTATTCTTTGCTGTAAAGAACAGTTGAAGATATATACCAGCTAATGTTCTTCATATGCTTTTTAAAACAATTTTTAACCAAAAGATTTTTATTTATGTATATGTTTTTAGCTAGATCTGTGCAATATAAGTTTGGTCATAGATCTTATAGATTGCATACCATGGTATTGAAACTTTGTTGCTGAAATTGATTGATTGTTTAATAAAATATATTATTTTTCAAACCAGCAGCTGTGTATTAGCGCTCTCACTTATTTATTTTTTGTTTTTAATTCTGAGGGTTGTCTACTCTCCTGGGATCACGGGAGATGAGCTTATATCAGAAATGTAAAATCTGTCACAGCTATTTAATGGGTAGCTGAGTGATGCCAGTATTGACATCTGGCAACAGTGAGGTAGTATGGAGGCATATGTACATGTGTGCCCAGGCTTCCAATGCCACTTTCAATTTAAAAAACAAATAATTCACTAATAACAATGAAACATTTATTAAGCACTCTATAATTAGTTTTTTTTAATAAATGCTTTAATTAATTAAATACAGCGTGTTTTTGTTTTTTTGCTTTCCCGGCACATGCTAAAACTGGCCTGGGGGTTTCTTAAATAGAAAAAAGAGATATGTCTATTTAGGTATATCATAAATAGACCCCTTAATCAGTAACATCACACTTTTAATGAATGGATTAAAATGATCTAAATCAATTCACTTTTTTTTATCATCTTAGAAACATCACTGTATATTCCTCTTATTAAATAATTAAAACAGAAATGTAAACAGATATTTATTCAAATTAATGGTGAATTTGGTGCAAATTGCAGTTCTTTTATCTCTGTTAAGAATAACAAAAACATTAAAAACCTTGGAAATCTATTACATTGTAGATTAAAATAATACCTATTTCTGATTTGTACTGTTTGTCTGAAACCTAACCCAACTCCATCTATTAGGTAAGTGTAATTATCCTGATAGAAAAATAATTCCTTTGTACTTTGAGAACTGTTTCCATGTCGGCAATATCTTGCATGTGCCAGCTAATGTTTTTGTATAGTCTGACTCATTACCACATCATTAATAGAACTCACTGATCTGCCACACTCATGTTTTTATTATTTGTAAAAGCTACTAAAAAGACTCTTACAACAGTAATGCTATTTTGGAAAATTAATTAACCACATTATACTGGAGACAGAGAGGAAATAGGGTTGCTGTATGTGTGTGCATTCACTAGAGGGTACGTTCTATTTTTATATCTGAATGTACAAAAATAATTCCAAGAGAACACAGGATGATGTATAAAAATATTCCTTTGGAAAACAAAAATTGTATTCAGCGAACACGGAATCCTTGGTAACCTCCTGAGCAAACAGAAAACATCTACAGGAAGAATTTTTTTTTTAGGGAGAGGTGCTGGAAAAATAACATGTAAACTAAAAAGCCGACACTACTTTAAGTAAATGGTCTATATGCTCATGTAATAAAAGATTCATTTTAGATACTGACATATTTTTATAGTTTTTCCATATAATCACGGATCACGGAACACAGCCTCTGTTACCGATCTGCTCAGGCTGTGTAGCGGACATGTAAGAGACGGATGCTGAGGGGTTTAATGGGTTTCACCATTAGTAAATATGACAAGAAAAGTATTTCTACAGTAATAGACCAGGTGAATTGTTCTTATGACTGGCAGATGAACATTTACACATATGTATCTCAGTGTAAATAGCAAGTTCAATATTCCTCAAGGATCCATTTACACTCATGCCTCTTGTAAACATTCTTGTCACAATTTATTTTTTATTTAGTGTTATTTTATTTCATCCAGCTAAAGTCATGATCCATAAGGGGCAAATTAATAGTTTAAAGGGACTACACATGGATATGGTTTATTTGTCATTTACATTTATGCATAGAATATTTTATTTCCCTAAATATTCAGTTAATGTATATGAGTTAAGCTGGCCATACGCTAAACAATTATTGTTCCAATTAACCAACTAGTTGGCTGGTTGGAATGATAATCTGCTGGTGTGTGGGAGCAAACGATTATCATCCATTTGCTCCAATACGCTGGAAAAGATCTGATAACAAACGTTCCAACTAGCAGGAGAAATCAAACATGTTTTATTCACCAGTTTATACACTGTCATCCCAAACTGAACGATTTGAACAAAGCAGGCTGACACATTGTGCTCCTCCTTCCGCTCTCGGCACCTGCAGGCTGCCCCCTTCATCGGTACAGGTGCTGCTGTACAGGGCTGGTATGTGTGATATTCCTCCCCTCCCCTGATTGTACCTAACACTGCAGAGTAAGTAAGTGCCAATATATCTGTCAGTGTGTACCCAGCTTGAGACTCCTTCTGTTTGGTATTTGCACCCCACTCATCTGCCCTAAGGTATTTTTAATCATCAGCCCAGATTCCTACATTTCTGTCTACATATTAGAATGGGCACTATGAGAGGAAAGTTCTGAATAAATTGAGAAAAATGTTTGCCCATCCACCACGTCAAGGTGAACCCCATAAGATAGGTCCCTAACATCCCTAATACTAACACATTAAGTCAATCTATTCAGGACTTACCTCTCATCAAAGTAATCAAAATAATCCTGATAAACTCTTCAATTAATATGGAGTATTAGTGAGGTTCTTAGTACATGTTTGGCCAAAAATGTTTGCCCATCCACCACGTCAAGATGAACCCCATAAGATGGGTATTTGGTATTTGCACCCCACCGATGTGTCCTTAGGCATTTTTAATCATCAGCCCAGGTTCTTACATTTCTGTCTACATATTAGGTAAGTCCTGAATAAATTGACGTAATGTATTAGTATTAGGGATGTTAGGGACCCATCTTATGGGGTTCACCTTGACGTCGTGGATGGGAAAACATTTTTGGACAAACGTACTAAGAACCTCACTTATACTCCATGTTAATTGTAGAGTTTAGCAGGATTATTTTGATTATCATTGTTCTTAGTACCTAGAGTGTGCGCCTGCATTCTACTGTATGCCCCCTGCATTGTACTACAAGTCTCAGCATGGCAGCACCTCTTACTATGTTTAAAATTAGGGTGTGGAGTCCAAGCCCCCTCCCCCTTTCCAAGATTACCACAACAGTATAAGAGTGGATTACTGTAGATTACAAAGAATACAGCAGCAAGGCTATTCATGTATTTGTAAGATCAGCTGCCTAAGGTTGTGTGTAGCGAATGCAGTGCCACTTTTGAACTTAATTTAGTCTTCTATGTACAACGATATACTGTGTTTTATTCCTTCATTCTAAACTCATTGTGCACTGGTAACTAATCAGAGATGAGATGAAACAAGTTTTGTAACATGTAAAGTAGGTATTTTGTAATAATTTATTTCAATTTTGATATTAGAAAGTAGAACGTGTACAGTATGTGTTCATACCAACACAATTACTTTGGCTGTTGAGGCACTTAGTTCACTGCTGGCGACTACTCTAATGAAATTGGCCATAACTAAATTGGTCCATCATTAGTGTTAATAATAGTAGACAGTGAGGATTATTGCATAGCCATATAATACACAGTCATTAAAGGTTAAAACTGACAATCATTGTTATAATGCTACTGAATTTATGAATGTACACATCACCCAGGGTCAGCTGCATTGCTATTTTCCTCGTAAATGCAGACAACACAAAAGTGTATGAGCACCATGCCATTTAATTAGTTACTAAACCGTGGCAGGTTTATATAGCACAATGTGTTGCAGTGCTGATGGAATCCAGAGCCTATGCAGGAACACAGCCAACAGGGTTAGCTATATTGTTATACTCCGGTGATCGTGGCAAGTGCCTAATAGTCACTCTGCAGTCAACCTTTTAAACGGCATTCTGCAGAACACACTGTATCAACAGTCTGCAATCTATTTCCTGATTTGTATTAGCGACCGTAGTATATGTAAGGTCTACCCAATGGTAGTTGATGAGCATTTCTCGACTAGAAGAGGCAAACAAAAACACAAGTTACAGAGGGCAATAGAAACTTAAAACTGAACCAAAATCATAGGAGAATGAACAGATGCAGAAAAAAGACCAACTCAGAGATTTGAAACTTTCAAATAAAAAATTATCACAATATCAACAATTAGACCTACTCAGCAAAGGACTGGTCTTCTCACCTAAAATTAGATTCAATCTTTTTAATTGGCAATAAGACCTTAGACTATTTGGCAGAAAAAATTGGTGAAGTCATATCATTCAATCCAACAGAAAATATTGACAACAAGAGAGTCAGAACCAGACATCATCACTGATGAAGACCATTTAATGGTAGACAATTTAATGGATCTAGCCAATGAAAACACCTAAGAAGATAGAACTGTATTACACAGACCCATTTGTAAAAGTAAGTCCCACAAGAGAACCTCCCTCTACAGGTAGGAATTTTTATGGCTTTGGCGTTCAGAGACTTGGGTAATCTTCATTTACAAACCAAGCAAATATCCTTGCAAAAAAAAATTAAAAGCTCTAAGAGATCAGCCAGTGGAAAGATATATAAATCAAATATTCAGGTAAAGGAAGTAACATTGGAGTAATGAGCTCAATTTGATAGAGGCTTAGAAACAGCAAGTTATTAATAAACAATGTTACAAAACCCTTCTTTTGAATCCTACCACAAACTACAGTACTAAACAATATATGATCGAATTATCAACAGAGCATACAAAAATGCATTTCTGCTTCTTGCAGAGAAGATGCCGATAACCTGTATTAACTACATAAATCCAGGGGAGCACCACCAACAGTTTACATATGGCAGAGGTTCAGAAAAGGCTGTCCTCAAGGCACCCCAACAGGTCAGGTTTAATAGATATCCATAGTTGAGCACAGGTGGTTAAATCAAATTGACTGCGGTACTAATTAAGTCACCTGTGGTCAAGCATGGATATCCTTAAAACCTGGACTATTAGGGTGCCATGAGGAATGAGTTTTGGAGCCTTTGCCATATGGCTAAGGAACTAGAACATCTGAACACATATCAATTATTAAGAAGTATAGCCTGCTATTACACCAACATATGAGCATTTCGGATTGGTGAGCAGTTTTTATATGAACCTGTGTGTTTGTACTGCTTTAAGTGCTGTTCAATATTTAATTGATGTGCTTCTATTTATTTAAGCCGAGACTGAAATCCTTTAAACAGATGGCAATTTATTGCTAACATCAAGGATTTGTTTAATAATATTTTTCAGATTGATACATTGGAATAATGTATATTATTACAGGCCACTCTATTGTTACAAGTTTGGTTTATCAAATTTTGTTCATTATATGTATATATACAGTATATATATATATATATATATATATATATATATAGTTTTTTGTACAAGCTTTGTCCTGTTTTGAATACCAGCGCATCACAATTGCATTTTGGTTGCACATCAGAGTAGTGCACACTTTCCCAAATACTACAAGGAGAATTCCTCAGATTAAGAAGTAATAGATCCAAAAGTCTATATGTAGAAAACTCCATAGTAAAAAGGCCATTGTGTGAGATATGAAGCAGGACCGGAAAGTTGCCTAGATCTAATATACCCGTCTAACAAGAAACAAGTGCAGGAAGAAGAGAAGACAGATTTGTACTGCATGTGACTACTGCAATGACTGGAAATTCAATAAAAATATAATTCAAAAACATTGACATATACTATCCTTGGATAAGGATCTGAAATCTGTTCTGGGTAAATCTGTAGACATGAGCTAGAGGAGGTCTTCAAATTTAAAGGACAAGTTGGTCCATAGTCATTTCTTACACCATCACAAAACAGCACTGAAAAGTTACTATAAGTGTGGTTCATGCTGATCATGCTGCCAATATATGACACAAACTACTAACATCTTCGGATAAATTCAATCAGGTACACAAAATAAAGGACTATATGAAAGAGACTACAAGAACAATCATACAAACATGGGCGTCCGAACTGGGGGGCGGGGGTCAAGGCGGCAGACTGTCAGGGCTGTGCAGCTTTATAGTAATAGGCTACACACCTGCACCGCATGGAGGAGGACATGTAATGTGCGGTCTTTAAGTTAAACCACTGCACTTTACACTTCCTCCTTCTTGCGATGCAGGGGCTGTATAGCCTATTACTATAAAGCACAGCCCCTGACAGTCCATGCCCACCACTTAGGTAAGATAGAGGGGAAGTAAGATGGAGGGGAGGGGAGAGAGGGAGGTGGTTGGGGACAGCGCCGGAATTATTTTAAGTTGCCCCGCTAACATAAAATTATTCCGTTGCACCCTGCAAACAAAGGAGCATTCAGTACCATATGATGAATGTCTGCGTCTTGTCCGCTTAATGATATACTGTACCTTCATCTACTTTTTATCCTGCTATCATAAGGAATGACCGGGTTTGGAACCAATACATTTTAAAATGACCAATTATAATGAGTGACTTTGTAGAAATAATATTAATTATATAATATTTCTACATTATTTTTGTTGTAAACCTGAAAAATATATGTGGTGTAAAGATAGTTTTATGAACGTACATCACATAGACAATAATACTGAATAAATAATACTATACAATTTTTTGGCCCTACAATACTGATGTAATTAATATTATATCAAGAATTGTATCAATAAGGAATGAAACCCGTATTCAATATTTAGTTTATGTAATTTTTATGAGATATAGGGGCATATTCAATTGAGGGCGAGAATAGCAAACATTTTGCACCTGCGAGCTTGTCCTGCAGGTGCGGGATTTTTGCTATTCAATTAGGTGCGTGTGATTTTTCTTTTTTGAGAGATGGGAGGTTTTTATTTTTGCACACCTCCAGAACAAGTCTGATTATTCCTAAAATCGTTATTTTTAGGAAAAATCAGTGGGACTTGCTCTGGGCCCCCGGCGGTACCCCTCCTGAGGACTAATTAAGCAATTAGTAGTTTCCAAATAGCTTAATTAGTCCTTACTTACCATCTGCAGCGCTGACTTCTGCATCTTCTTCTGCATCCAGCGTCGGGTCTGCGACAGCGGTGAGTATGCAGTGTGTGTCAGTGTTTGTTAGTGTTTGTAAGTGTGTATGAGTGTGTGACTGTGTGTGTGACCCCCGGTGTGTGTGTGTCCCAAGTGTATTTATGTCCCCCCCGGTGTGGGCGTTGGGAGGACTACATCTCCCAGCAGCCCTTGTGCCTCCCTGCAGCCCCCAGGACTCCCAGCAGTCCCCTCCCCAGTGAGAAGATGGAGGTTAGGTCACTGGGAGCTGCGGAGACCACCGGAGACCTCCAGGCAGCTAAGTGTCATTTTTTATTTTATCTTTTTACGCGGCGCAGGGTTTCCAGCTTTTTTGAATTGGATACCGTGGATATCAGGAGCGCGCATTCCCGCTGTAGCCCAAAATTGGGCATGAGGGGCGCAAGGTTTTTTCATCGCTAAACCTCGCGTCCAATTGAATATGCCTCATAGTAATGTATCATTGATCATCTACTGTTTTATTTATTATGCAATTTTTGCATTGATTTAAATTAGTACAAATGTTTAACTATTTATTTTACTATCCATAAGTTTGGTGGTTACTATGATAGTATGTTTATTTTATTTTATTTTATTTTACTTATTATCAGACAATATTCTCTAACACTATGAATTACCACATCAATAATTATTTTCACTAGGCATCACTACAATAAAAACACAATTCAAAGACTTAACTCATATATATATTCATAAGAAAGGGATATATAACTACTTATTACATATAAATATTTATCTATTCACTTTACTATTTTATTATAGCTAGACTATATTTTATCAATAGTTATTTATAGTTTATAAAACATTTATATAACCTAGTAGACATAATCCATTACCATTCACTATAACTAAAGTATAAAGGAGCATTGGATAAAACAATTATTAATTCTGGGCATACAGTAAAGTGCTTTTCAATAGATATATTTTTATATAATGGAATGCGCTGAATTCATACAAGTTCCTTAAGGGTTAATGTAACCTTACATGAAGAATCCATCTTTTAACTGATGGCCAGTGGTTTAAAAGAACCGGATATTTCAACAGTTGAGTTACTTCTTTTGATAGAGCATTTGATGCGAAACGTGCATCAACCTTTAACCTGACTTCATATACTACTCTAGCTAATACACATCAGGGGATAGATAGCAGAGTGCACTTCCAGTGATCATTGGGGGTATAACAATATAGCTAACTCCGGCAGCTATAATCCTGCATGGGAAAATTACTATAAAGAATATAGTATAAAGAGCGCTGTCATGTGTCAATTTTCCAAGCAGCTGCTGGAAAGGAGGTAGTCAACCTCTTGCAAAACAGTACAAACAAACAATAAGCAGCGCTGATGATAAACAATGTATACAATTTAATAATGTCAAATAATAAAATAAATCTAAATATCAAATAGACAATAAAAACCCAGTGCTGAGTAAAAAAAACAATAAGAATATCAATTACTGGTGTAGAACATCATTAGATGAAAAACAATCTGAAAGGTACAAGTCTGATATACCCTGTAGGCCAGGGATGGGGAACCGTAGGCCCGGGGACCGTATAAGGCCCTCGGAATCATTTGGTCTGGCCCCTGAGCTTTTTTCTGCTAGCCCCATCTGGCTAGCAGGGTGCCCAGAATAACACTCTGCAGCCAGAATCTATGCAGCAGTGCCAGATGGAGCGTCCTTCAGACAGTCACATCGCTGCTGTTACAGCTCCCTGGAACATCCTCAGGATGATCTGGGCATTGCTGTAATCACCGGTGATTGTGCTCCCGCCCCCGTGTGATTTCACACATAGGGGGGCGTTGCTAAATTCACCGGCAGTTGTGGTCCCGCCACGTGTGATGTCACACAGAGGTGGCGTGGCCTGGGCCAGGCCAATAATTAATGTTATATATATCAAAATGGCCCTCAGCAGAAAAAAGGTTCCCCACCCCTGCTGTAGGCACTTGATACTTCAGCATAAAAGAATGGTATGCACCGGTAGAGAGTGATTCACGAGTAGCAATAAATCAAGTTGTATTGTGAGTATATTACTGGCTTGTATCAAGATAGTGAGGATCCTTAATTAGCGGTGGTATCACAGTCAGCAATGTTCCAATGCAAATGGATGCAGCCTCATAATGACCGGCACTGGAGATATTGCACAAAGTCTCAAGTCCAAAGCACGGTGCTCCAAATGAAAAGTAAAGTGCTGATGTCCAAAGTGACAGATGCCAATAACAGGGTGAGAAGCCACCAATGCATTTCACTGCATAGGAGCAGCTTTTTCTTGAAATAATTCCCAGTGCTCAATGAGGTTACAAGAAGGAATAAACATAGTGTATCGTTGTCCATAGAAGATTAAAATAATTTCAAAAGTAGCCACTGCATCCGCTACACACAACCTTAGGGAGTAGTTTTATTTTAATAAGACTTGAATAGCCGGTTGCTGCTGTAAAGATACTGGAAGAAGGAAATAACTTTACTGCTGTGATCATTAAGAAAATATCTATTTTGATTAGGGGTGTGCACCGGCCACTTTTCTTGTTTTGTGTTTTGGTTTTGGATCTGGATCTTTCTTCGTGTTTTGGGTCTGGATTGGTTTTGCCAAAACCACCCTTCCGTGTTTTGGGTTCTGGGTTTTGTGTTTTGGATCTGTATTTTTTTGAAAAAAAGCATAAAAAAAGCTAAAATCACAGAATTTGTAGGTTTTTCTGCTCCTATGCTATTATTAACCTCAATAACCTTAATTTCCACTCATTTCCAGTCTATTCTGAACACCTCACACCTCACAATAGTGTTTTTATGTCCAAAAGGTTGCACCGAGGTAGCTGGATGACTATGCTAAGCGACACGAGTGGGCGGCACAAACACGTGACCCATCTAGGCGTGATACTGCAGTGGCAGACAGGATGGCAGTTTGAAAAACTAGGCCCCAAACTGTACATAATGCAAAGAAAAAAAAGAGGTGCAAGATGGAATTGTCCTTGGGCCCTCCCACCCACCCTTATGTTGTATAAACAGGACATGCACACTTTAACAAACCAATCATTTCAGCGCCAGGGTCTGCAACACAACTGTGGCTGAAATGATTGGTTCGTTTGGGCCCCCACAAAACAAGCTGGCAATTAATCTGTCCCTGCACAAATTGGCTCTACGGAGGCAAGATGTCATCCTCATCCTCCTCATCCACCGATTCCTCACCCTCTTCAGTGTGTACATCCTCATCCTCACAAAATATTAACTCGTCCCCACTTGAATCCACCACCACAGGTCCCTCTGTACATTCTGGAGGCTGGTCTCCCTGGAAGAGCTGATAATTCATTTTGATGAACATCATCTTCTCCACATTCTGTGGAAGCAACCTCCTACGCCTTTCGCTGACAAGGTTCCCGGCTGCACTAAACACTCTTTCGGGGGACACACTGGAGGGGGGGCAACTCAGGTAAAATAGAGCCAGTTTGTACAGGGGCCTCCAAATTGCCTCTTTTTCCAGCCAGTACAGGTATGGACTGTCTGACATGCCTACTTGGATGCTGTCACCGATGTAATCCTCCACCATTCTGTCAATGGTGACAGTATCATATGCAGTGACAGTAGACATGTCAGAAATTGTTGCCAGGTCCTTCAGTCCGGACCAGATGTCCAAACTTGGTCCTGCCTGCCCTGCATCACCGCCAGCGGGTTGCTTTTTCCTGGCAGCCCCAGTTGCGGGAGAAAATGAAGAAGGAGCTGTTGACGTGTCACGTTCCGCTTCAGCTGACAGTGTGTTCACCAGCAGGTCTTTGCACCTCTGCACGCTTGTGTCGGCCGGAAAGAGAGACACCACATAGGCTTTAAACCTAGGATCGAGCACGGTGGCCAAAATGTAGTGGTCTGATTTCAACAGATTGACCACCCTGGAATCCTGGCAAAGTGAATGAAGGGCTTCATCCACAAGTCCCACATGCCGAGCAGAATCGCTCTGTCTTAGCTCCTCCTTCACTTTCTCCAGCTGCATCTGCAAAAGCCTGATGGGGGGAATGACCTGACTCAAGCTGGCAGTGTCTGAACTGACTTCACGTGTGGCAAGTTCGAAGGGCTGGAGAACCTTGCACAACACGGAAATCATTCTCCACTGCACTTGAGTCAGGTGCATACCCCCTCCTTTGCCTATGTCATAGGTGGATGTATAGGCTTGAATGGCCTTTTGCTGCTCCTCCATCCTCTGAAGCATATAGAGGGTTGAGTTCCACCGCGTCACAACCTCTTGCTTCAGGTGATGGCGGGGCAGGTTCAAGAGTGTTTGCTGGCGCTCCAGTCTTCGGCACACAGTCGCTGAATGGCGAAAGTGGCCAGAAATTTTTCGGGCCACCCAAAGCATCTCCTGCACGCCCCTGTTGCTTTTCAGAAAATTATGCACCACCAAGTTTATTGTGTGAGCAAAACATGGGACGTGCTGGAATTTGCCCAGATGTAATGCCCGCACAATATTGGTGGCGTTGTCAGATATCACAAATCCCCAGGAGAGTCTAAGTGGGGTAAGCCACTGGGCGATGATTTCCCTCAGTTTCTCTAAGAGGTTGTCGGCGGTGTGCCTCTTACTGAAACGGTGATACACAGCGTAGCCTGCCTTGGAACGAGCTGGCGTTTCTGAGATGCTGCGACTGGTGACGCTGCTGCTGTTGCTGCGTAAGGTGATACATCTACCCAGTGGGCTGTCACAGTCATATAGTCCTTAGTCTGCCCTGTTCCACTTGTCCACAAGTCCGTGGTTAAGTGGACATTGGGTACAACAGCATTTTTCAGGACACTGAGGACACTTTTTCTGACGTTTCTGTACAGTCTCGGTATCGCCTGCCTAGTGAAGTGGAATCTAGATGGGATTTGGAACCGGGGACACACTACCTCCATCAATTGTCTAAATACCACTGCACTAATGGCGGATACCGGACGCACGTCTAACACCAACATAGCAGTCAAGGCCTCAGTTATACATTTTGCTTCAGGATGACTGCTGTCGTACTTCATCCTCCTCGCTAAGGACTGTTGGAGGGTCAATTGTTTAGTAAAAGTAGTGGTGTTCCTACTTCCTCTCTGGGATGATGAACGACTCCCAGCAGCAGCAACAGCAGCAGCGGCAGCAGGAGGCGTAGCAATGCAGGATCCTCCGGAGGAATCCCCGATAGGAGAGTCAGTCATGCCAGTGACATGGCCTGCAGGACTACTTCCGATCCTGACTAAGGAGGAAATTGACGAGGAGGGAGTTGACGGTGTGGTTTGCAGGCGCTTGGATACAACAGGACAACGGGATTTAGGTGTCCCTGGACTGCTTACGGTCTTAGCCAAAGTTTCTGAACTTGACAGTAACTTATTATGAACGCGCTGCAGGTGCCATATAAGGGAGGATGTTCCTAGGTGGTTAACGTCCCTACCCCTACTTATTCCACCTTTACATAAGGTACATATGGCAAGACAGTTGTTGTCCGGATTTGGATAGACATATTGCCAGACCAAAGAGGTGGAATGTTTGGTCTTCTGCCCAGGCATGACCGTGATGGGCTTTTTCATCCCACGGACAACAACTGTCTCCCCCGGAGCCTGATTTAAACAAACCACATCACCATCAGAATCCTCCTCGCCAACTTCCTCCTCAGCGCCAGCTACACCAGTATCCTCATCCTGTTGTACTTCAACAGTGACATCTTCAATTTGCATATCAGCAAGTGGACTGTGGGTGCTCCTTTCAGCACTTGCAGGGGGCGTGCAAATGGTGGAAAGAGCCACCTCTTCCCGTCCAGTGCTGGGAAGGTCAGGCATCGCAACCACCACCACACTTGGACTCTCCTTGGGGATTTGTGATATCTTCTTAGAAAGCACAGTTCTTCGCTGTGCTTTTGCCTGCTTAACTCTTTTGATTTTTTTAGTGGGAGGAGGGCTTCCATCGTCTTGTGAAGCTGAACCACTAGTCATGAACATACTAGGGATCGACCTTAGCCGTTCCTTGCCACTCCGTGTCGTAAATGGCATATTGGCAAGTTTACGTTTCTCTTCAGCTGATTTAAATGTTTTTTTCAAGGTCATTTTCCTGAACTTTGTCATTTGGGATTGTATGTGCCCTCTATTATGACATTGGGCATCGGCCTTGGCTGACGACGTTGATGGCATGTTATCGTCTATGTCATGACTAGTGGCAGCAGCTTCAGCACTATGAGGAAGTGGTTCTTGATCTTTCTCTATTTTATTTTTATCGGAGAAAGTTTGGTCCTCCATTTATGTTATATCGATTTGATATATACGTGCGGCTAATCACAGAAAATATTTTTTAATTTTTGCTGGAGAGTAGTGCACTTTGTGGGTTACACCAGCCTTTATGAAATGAGCCAGCCGGCTCTTTACTTATGGGACACAGGCGCACGCTTGGCGCTGCTCCTTTGTTGATGCACGTGCAGCTACTGCGCACACAATTCACAAACACAGAAAATAATTTTTTTTTGGGTTTGGACTGGAGTGTACTTTGGGGGTTACAGCACCCTTTAACGGTCAAGCCAGCCGGCCCTTTACTTATGACACAGGCGCACGCTTGGCACTACTTTGTTGATGCACGTGCGGCTACTGCGCACACAATTCACAAACACAGAAAATATTTTTTTTTTTGGTTTGGACTGGAGTGTACTTTGGGGGTTACAGCACCCTTTACTGGTCAAGCCAGCCGGCCCTTTACTTATGACACAGGCGCACGCTTGGCACTACTTTGTTGATGCACGTGCGGCTACTGCGCACACAATTCACAAACACAGAAAAAATATTTTGTTATTTGGTTTGGAGTGTACTTTGGGGGTTACAGCACCCTTTAACGGTCAAGCCAGCCGGCCCTTTACTTATGACACAGGCGCACGCTTGGCACTACTTTGTTGATGCACGTGCGGCTACTGCGCACACAATTCGCAAACACAGAAAATTATTTTTTTTTTGGTTTGGACTGGAGTGTACTTTGGGGGTTACAGCACCCTTTAACGGTCAAGCCAGCCGGCCCTTTACTTATGACACAGGCGCACGCTTGGCACTACTTTGTTGATGCACGTGCGGCTACTGCGCACACAATTCACAAACACAGAAAATATTATTTTTTTTGGTTTGGACTGGAGTGTACTTTGGGGGTTACAGCACCCTTTAACGGTCAAGCCAGCCGGCCCTTTACTTATGACACAGGCGCACGCTTGGCACTACTTTGTTGATGCACGTGCGGCTACTGCGCACACAATTCACAAACACAGAAAATATATATTTTTTTGGTTTGGAGTGTACTTTGGGGGTTACAGCACCCTTTAACGGTCAAGCCAGCTGGCCCTTTACTTATGACACAGGCGCACGCTAGGCACTACTTTGTTGATGCATGTGCGGCTACTGCGTACACAATTCACAAACACACAAAAAATATTATTTTTTTAGCACTTGGGGGGAGCACCCCTGATGGACAGAGCACCCCCTGGACAACACTACAGCACCCCTTTAGGACTGGGACACTGCACAGGACTTTGGAGTGGACACAGCCCCTATGGAGAACTGACTGCACAACACAGTCCAGCCAGCCCCTATGGACTTTGAAGTAGTGGACACAGCCCCTATTAACAACAGCAGCACAGCACAACACAGCCAGCCCCTATGGACTTTGAAGTAGTGGACAACAGCAGCACAGCGCAGCACAGCACAACACTACTCTGCACTACACTACACTACACAGCCCAGCCAGCCCTAACTCCCACCCTCCCTCTTCACTGTCCACAGCCGAGTGAGAAAATGTCGCCGACGCGGGTACCTTATATAGGATCCAAAACCCGCGAGACTCGGAAGGCGGGATGATGACGTTTTGCCTCGATTTCAGATCCGAGTCAGGCGGGAAAAGTCGAGCCTGACTTGGATCTGCCTCGGATCGGGGGGGTTTGGATTTCAGAAATCCAAACCCGCTCACCCCTAATTTTGATATACCTTAAACATGAAGGTCAATGACAATGGGTAGCTATTGTGCCAGGGTACGTACTTCTGGGGTTCAGGTAAATTAGAAAGTTACAGTTTTTAAACTATTACCTCAAGAATGCACCATTGTAGAGATAGGACTTTTCAACCTGTTGCGCAGTTCAGTAGGAGCCTCCAGCAGGTGTAGTCATAGTGTCTTCACTTGGGTGCAGCAAGATGGCCATCGTTTGCGGGTGGTAGCGGGAGCCGGGGAGCAGGAAGCCGGCGTTTGCTGCGTCCTGGATGCGGGGGAGAGGGGGTAGGGGCTAGCGGGAATTAGCTGTTGCTGGGAAAGGGGGACGGTAGCGGGCATTAGCGGCGGCAGTGCGGGTGGGCGGGCGGTGGTGGTGCAGGCGTTAGGACCCGGGGAAGGTAGCAGCACACAGATGCAGGCTCAGATCTGAAATTTTCCGTGATACCTGCATCTGTAATAAAAAAAACAAAGACAGAAGCACGGACGGGTCAGTGAGACCCGTCTGTGCTTCTGTGTTAAAAAAAAAAATATGGCGTGGCCCCCTCCCCAAAAAAACAACCAGCACCGGGCTATGGAACCCCTGTACTGGTTGTGCTAAATACAGGGTCAAACGACGTAGGGGTCCCTTGTACGAAGCACAACCAGCACCAGGCTTTTCAGAACCAGTCCTGGTTGCCAAAATACGGGGGACAAATGACATAGGGGTCCCCCGTATTTAGTGCAATCAGCACTGGGCTCTGAGCCGTCCTGGTTCTGGAAATACAGGGGCAAAAAATGCATAGGGCCACCCCTGTAATTCCCAGAACTAGCACCGGACTCTTTGTAGCGGGGGGGTGATGCCACAGCCAGGGTAGCCCTTTCGCCGGGCCCCCCAGCCGCAGCATCACCCCTGACCGCTAGTCAGCCCAGGCCGGGGATCCCTGGGGAGTTGGGGACACCCCCAATAAAGGAGCCCCTTTTGGAGAAAGGCCATCAGGTGGCCATGTTAAGATTGATGTGGATTGACCATGTGCCCAAAATGGAAAGGGGTGGTGACAGGGACAAACTGTTGTTGCCAAAAGAAGCCAGATGGATTTTTCGGTTGGACACTATTGCACCAAGTGGTCTCAATGAAAACATTAATTATAAATGTTTCCTATAAATCAATGCAAGAATTAGGTTAATAGACTAGGGAGAAAACTTGTTCTGCTTGTGTCATATGTGTATTTGAAATATTTTATTTGTCTTTGTTTTTTTGCTTTATTGTATTCATTAATATTGTGGGGTTGGTAATGCTTGTATTAATGATATAAGGGATGATCTTAGGATGTTACTTACCTCTAGTGACAGTACCCACATGCGATTAGGCTATTAGAAAAAAGGTGATGTGATGTTGCCGGTCTTTAAAGGTCCTGATATAAAGGGACCGAGGTCGACAGACGAATTAAGGCCCTGATTCAGAACCGGATGCTCTGACAGAGCGCTATATGTGTGTATATATATATATGTGTGTGTGTATATATATATATATATATATTAGGGGTGTGCACCGGCCACTTTTAGTGTTTTGTGTTTTGGGTTTGGATCTGGATCTTTCTTCGTGTTTTGGATCTGGATTGGTTTTGCCAAAACCACCCTTCCGTGTTTTGGGTTCTGGGTTTTGTGTTTTGGATCTGTATTTTTTTTTAAAAAAGCATAAAAACAGCTGAAATCACAGAATTTGTGGGTTTTTCTGCTCCTATGCTATTATTAACCTCAATAACCTTAATTTCCACTCATTTCCAGTCTATTCTGAACACCTCACACCTCACAATAGTGTTTTTATATCCAAAAGGTTGCACCGAGGTAGCTGGATGACTATGCTAAGAGATACGAGTGGGCGGCACAAACACGTGATCCATCTAGGAGTGACACTGCAGTGGCAGACAGGATGGCAGTTTGAAAAACTAGGCCCCAAACAGTACATAATTCAAAGAAAAAAAAGAGGTGCAAGATGGAATTGTCCTTGGGCCCTCCCACCCACCCTTATGTTGTATAAACAGGACATGCACACTTTAACAAACCAAACATGTGGCTGAAATTATTGGTTCGTTTGGGCCCCCACAAAACAAGCTGGCAATTAATCTGTCCCTGCACAAACTGGCTCTACGGAGGCAAGATGTCGTCCTCATCCTCCTCATCCACCGATTCCTCCCCCTCTTCAGTGTTGTGTACATCCTCATCCTCACAGAGTATTAATTCGTCCCCGCTGGAATCCACAACCACAGGTCCCTCTGTACGTTCTGGAGGCTGGTCTCCCTGGAAGATTTGATAATTAATTTTATGAACATCATCTTGTCCACATTTTGTGGAAGCAACCTCCTACGCCTTTCGCTGACAAGGTTCCCAGCTGCACTAAACACTCTTTCGGAGTACACACTGGAGGGGGGGCAACTCAGGTAAAATAGAGCCAATTTGTACAGGGACCTCCAAATTGCTTCTTTTTCCTGCCAGTACAGGTACGGACTGTCTGACATGCCTACTTGGATGCTGTCACTGATGTAATCCTTTAACAGACAGACGCACGCTTGTCGCTGCTGCTTTAAGGATGCAGGTGCGGCTACAGCCCACACATTTCACAAAGACAGAAAAAAAAAGAAGAATTTTTTTATTGTTTGTGGAGCGCACTTTGAGGGTTACACCACCCTTTAACAGACAGACGCACGCTTGTCGCTGCTGCTTTGAGGATGCAAGTGCGGCTACAGCCCACACAATTCACAAAGACAGAAAAAAAAAAGAAGAATTTTTTTATTGTTTGTGGAGCGCACTTTGAGGGTTACACCACCCTTTAACAGACAGACGCACGCTTGTCACTGCTGCTTTAAGGATGCAGGTGCGGCTACAGCTCACACATTTTACAAAGACAGAAAAAAAAAGAAGAATATTTTTATTGTTTGTGGAGCACACTTTGAGGGTGTCACCACCCTTTAACAGACAGACGAACACTTGTCGCTGCTGCTTTAAGGATGCAGGTGCGGCTACAGCCCACACATTTCACAAAGACAGAAAAAAAAGAAGAATATTTTTATTGTTTGTGGAGCGCACTTTGAGGGTTACACCACCCTTTAACAGACAGATGCACGCTTGTCGCTGCTGCTTTAAGGATGCAGGTGCAGCTACAGCCCACACATTTCACAAAGACAGAAAAAAAAGAAGAATATTTTTATTGTTTGTGGAGCGCACTTTGAGGGTTACACCACCCTTTAACAGACAGACGCACGCTTGTCGCTGCTGCTTTGAGGACAGTATCATATGCAGTGACAGTAGACTTGCCAGAAATTGTTGATACGTCCTTTAGTCCGGACCAGATGTCCAAACCGGCCCTTGACTTATGACACAGGCGCACGCTTGGCGCTGCTACTGTGTTGATGCACGTGTGGCTACATCGCACACAAGTCACAAACACATAAAAAAAATTGTTTTTTATTTTTTGGAGCACTTTGAGGGTTACATCACCCTTTAACAGACAGACGCATGCTTGTCGCTGTTGCTTTGAGGATGCAAGTGCGGCTACAGCCCACACAATTCACAAAGACAGAAAAAAAAAGAAGAATTTTTTTATTGTTTGTGGAGCGCACTTTGAGGGTGTCACCACCCTTTAACAGACAGATGAACACTTGTCGCTGCTGCTTTGAGGATGCAAGTGCGGCTACAGCCCACACAATTCACAAAGACAGAAAAAAAAAGAAGAATATTTTTATTGTTTGTGGAGCACACTTTGAGGGTGTCACCACCCTTTAACAGACAGACGCACGCTTGTCGCTGCTGCTTTAAGGATGCAGGTGCGGCTACAGCCCACACATTTCACAAAGACAGAAAAAAAAGAAGAATATTTTTATTGTTTGTGGAGCGCACTTTGAGGGTTACACCACCCTTTAACAGACAGATGCACGCTTGTCACTGCTGCTTTAAGGATGCAGGTGCAGCTACAGCCCACACATTTCACAAAGACAGAAAAAAAAGAAGAATATTTTTATTGTTTGTGGAGCGCACTTTGAGGGTTACACCACCCTTTAACAGACAGACGCACGCTTGTCGCTGCTGCTTTGAGGACAGTATCATATGCAGTGACAGTAGACTTGCCAGAAATTGTTGATACGTCCTTTAGTCCGGACCAGATGTCCAAACCAGCCCTTGACTTATGACACAGGCGCACGCTTGGCGCTGCTACTGTGTTGATGCACGTGTGGCTACATCGCACACAAGTCACAAACACATAAAAAAAATTGTTTTTTATTTTTTGGAGCACTTTGAGGGTTACATCACCCTTTAACAGACAGACGCATGCTTGTCGCTGCTGCTTTGAGGATGCAAGTGCGGCTACATCCCACACAATTCACAAAGACAGAAAAAAAAAGAAGAATTTTTTTATTGTTTGTGGAGCGCACTTTGAGGGTGTCACCACCCTTTAACAGACAGACGAACACTTGTCGCTGCTGCTTTGAGGATGCAAGTGCGGCTACAGCCCACACAATTCACAAAGACAGAAAAAAAAAGAAGAATTTTTTTATTGTTTGTGGAGCGCACTTTGAGGGTTACACCACCCTTTAACAGACAGACGCACGCTTGTTGCTGCTGCTTTGAGGATGCAGGTGGAATCTAGACGGGATTTGGAACCGGGGACACACTACCTCCATCAATTGTCTAAATCCCACTGCACTAAAGGCTGGATACCGGACGCACGTCTAACACCAACATAGCAGTCAAGGCCTCAGTTATACGTTTTGCTTCATGATGACTGCTGTCGTACTTCATCCTCATCGCTAGGGACTGTTGGAGGGTCAATTGTTTAGTAAAAGTAGTGGTGTTCCTACTTCCTCTCTGGGATGATGAACAACTCCCAGCAGCAGCAACAGCACTAGGAGGAAGTGGTTCTTGATCTTTCCCTATTTTATTTTTTATCAGAGAAAGCTTGGTCCTCCATTTATGTTATATTGATATATACGTGCGGCTAAGGCACACACAAACACAGAAAATATTTTTTTTATTTTTGCTGGAGAGTAGTGCACTTTGTGGGTTCCACCACCCTTTAAGAAATGAGCCAGCCGGCTCTTTACTTATGGGATACAGGCGCACGCTTGGCGCTGCTCCTTTGTTGATGCACGTGCAGCCACAGTGCACACAATTCACAAACACAGAAAATATTTTTTTATTTGGTTTGGAGTGTACTTTGGGGGTTACAACACCCTTTAACGGTCAAGCCAGCCGGCCCTTTACTTATGACACAGGCGCACGCTTGGCACTACTTTGTTGATGCACGTGCGGCTACTGCGCACACAATTCACAAACACAGAAAATATTTTTTTATTTGGTTTGGAATGGAGTGTACTTTGGGGGTTACAGCACCCTTTAACGGTCAAGCCAGCCGGCCCTTTACTTATGACACAGGCGCACGCTTGGCACTACTTTGTTGATGCACGTGCGGCTAGTGCGCACACAATTCACAAACACAGAAAATATTTTTTTATTTGGTTTGGACTGGAGTGTACTTTGGGGGTTACAGCACCCTTTAATGGTCAAGCCAGCCGGCCCTTTACTTATGACACAGGCGCACGCTTGGCACTACTTTGTTGATGCACGTGCGGCTACTGCCCACACAATTCACAAACACAGAGAATATTTTTTTATTTGGTTTGGACTGGAGTGTACTTTGTGGGTTACAGCACCCTTTAACGGTCAAGCCAGCCGGTCCTTTACTTATGACACAGGCGCACGCTTGGCACTACTTTGTTGATGCACGTGCGGCTACTGCCCACACAATTCACAAACACAGAAAATATTTTTTTTTTGGTTTGGACTGGAGTGTACTTTGGGGGTTACAGCACCCTTTAACGGTCAAGCCAGCCGGCCCTTTACTTATGACACAGGCGCACGCTTGGCACTACTTTGTTGATGCACGTGCGGCTACTGCGCACACAATTCACAAACACAGAAAATATTTTTTTATTTGGTTTGGACTGGAGTGTACTTTGGGGGTTACAGCACCCTTTAACGGTCAAGCCAGCTGGCCCTTTACTTATAACACAGGCGCACGCTTGGCACTACTTTGTTGATGCACGTGCGGCTACTGCGCACACAATTCACAAACACAGAAAAAATATTATTTTGTTAGCACTTGGAGGGAGCACCCCTGATGGACAGAGCACCCCCTGGACAACACTACAGCACCCCTTTAGGACTGGGACACTGCACAGGACTTTGGAGTGGACACAGCCCCTATGGAGAACTGACTTCACAACACAGTCCAGCCAGCCCCTATGGACTTTGAAGTAGTGGACACAGCCCCTATTAACAACAGCAGCACAGCACAACACAGCCAGCCCCTATGGACTTTGAAGTAGTGGACACAGCCCCTATGGACAACAGCAGCACAGCGCAGCACAGCACAGCACAACACTACTCTGCACTACACTACACTACACAGCCCAGCCAGCCCTAACTCCCACCCTCCCTCTTCACTGTCCACAGCCGAGTGAGAAAATGGCGCCGACGCGGGTACCTTATATAGGATCCAAAACCCGCGAGACCCGGAAGGCGGGATGATGACGTTTTGCCTCGATTTCAGATCCGAGTCAGGCGGGAAAAGTCGAGCCTGACTCGGATCGGCCTCGGATCGGGGGGGCTCGGGGGGGTTCGGATTTCTGAAATCCGAACCCGCTCACCCCTAATATATATATATATATATATATATTGTATATATGTACAGTATATCGGTATGATTTCATGCTATTTACTTTTTATTCTAACCTAAATAAGGTGAAAGTATAGGATATTGCTGTTTGCATTTCTTACGTCAAACAGAATAAGGAACTGCAGCCGTCTGTTCTGAGTGTAAGATGTTTATCTTTTAAAGCAGAAAATATTATTTTGTCATCAAGAAGCAACATGTAAAATCCCATTGTTACAATGACAAGCATATGTTACTCCAATGATACCAATTAGGGCTAACCAAGACAAAACGGATTCCTGTCTGTCCATCTCTCTCTCGCATTTTATGTGGGATGCCAGGGTATTGTGAGATTATTATATATTTTGAACACAATGAGCTATCATTATCCACCATTTTTCCCCTACATAATATCCATCTTTTTGTCTATTTACAGATTTTTCTTAATTAATGAAAACTACAAAAGTTCCCCTGCATGCTGCCTCTTCCTGTAGTGTAGTGTGGTGTTGTTATAGCCATGTTGCTGTCCCCAAGCAGGAATACTGTAAAGGACCTAATTCAGAGGTGGATGCTATTGCAGCTGCAATTGCAACATTTTGCGGAGTTGCAGTGGTGAAAATATGCAAATGCTGGTTTCAGCCTTCCCCTTGTGTACTAGCGTGCTTTGGAATGTGCAAGCCCACTGTGATGTAACTCCGCTGGTGGTTCTGAACAATCCACCATCAACCCTTGCACCAGAATATGCAGATGCAGAAGGGTATTCAATTAGAGGTGAAAAGTTGGAATATTTTCTCCTGTCCGACTTTTCGCCTCATTCGCCTGTTTCAGAGGCAAAATCATTCCATGTGCATCCTCACTTTTCGCCTAATTTAATTGCAAAACAGGCGAAAACGGAAATAGGCTAATGCGGAACAGGCGAAAAAGTAGTGAAATAATTAGGGAAATCAGTCTGTACCCCAGAAAAAGATGCCCTAACATAGGAAATCAATATAGATGTGTACTAATAGCCCTAATAAAACAATTTTGTGTACCTAAGTTGTGTAAATTGCTTGCCATTAGTGGTGAAGAATAGCATTAAGCAGTGTTTTTTGGTGAAAATAAGTAGTCCAGTCAAATTTGGGGTACGTGAAATGGGTGCTAGCATATTTTTATGTCTCTAAAGTGAACTTTTTAAAAATGTGAAAAATACACCTGCTGCATGCACCTACAATCCCAAAAACACCTGACCCATCCTTGCAGGCCCCCAAGAAGCCTATTTCACTAGTTTTTATGCTTGTCCCCCCACTTTTTACATTTTCACCCAAAAAAATACATGTTTTTTTAGGGGTGTTCTTAGGTTTTTGATTCTGGTTTTTTTGCAGATTTGTCTTTTGGGGAGCTGTCCCAAGGGTTCTGAGTCGTTTCCCCATGTTTGCACCCCAAAATAAAGATTTTGTACTTCTTTTCACCTGCTAATGACTGGAGAATCTTTTTTGGCAAATTCAATGCATCGAGTTTCCACTTAGGCGAAATTGTCCTGGAATTGAATTAGGCGAAAAGATTTTAGCCAACATTTTTGCAAAAAAAACAGGTGAAAAAGGCTTTTTGCCTCTAATTGAATATGGCCCGCAGTGTCTCCTTCTGAAATCCATCTGAACATGGCCTCTGTGGCTGCGGCCCTGCATCTGAGAATGCAGCTGCTTTTACTGACACACCCACAACACTGAGAGGTCAATGGCTTGGGAAGCACTGGCTGATTAACCTTCCTCCTTTAAAAAAAAAGTGTAGGGTTCCCCATATTTAGCAGTAACCAGCACCAGGTTGAACCAGCCAGTGTGATAATGCCATAGCAGGGGATACACTCAGTGTGGGGTCCACCTGTCATCACTTTAACCAACCATAAACTAGTCAGCCCAGGGCTTGAATTCAAAAAAATTAAATTGGGTCCCCCCTCTCAATAAACAACCAGCACTGAACTGAAAGCCCACTGCTATGCCCCACACCCCTGGTAGCGGTGGGTGCGAGGTTCATTGTATCATAATATTGTTCTTTACACGTGGCCTACAGGTGCCAGAAAGCCTTCCCCAGCATGACGGCACTTGGAGAACCAAAAGTGCCTACGTGCCTGGACATTAAGGACCCGCTGGCACCTGTAGTTTGCCTGTAAAGAAAATCTAAAAATAAATACAATACATTTTTAATATTATACGGTGACTTCACCTGGGGGGCGGCAGCCTTTAAGCTCTTTTAAGCTGCCTCCCTAGGGCTTCCAGTGTCTTCACCTGGGAGACAGCGGCTTTTAAGTTTTTTGCATGGCCGCCACCTCCCCAGGGCTTCCGGCATCTTCTATCATCGGGAGCTCTTGCATGCTCCTTCCCCGTTAGCGGACTGCCGGCCATTGCCAGCCACTGACTTATATAAGTCAGCCAGAGGAGATGAGGTGATGATGAGGTGAGCCGTGATTGACTCACGGCGGTCATTGTGAAATTCAAAAATGACGCTGAGGCACTATTTTGGAAATTGGAACTGCTGCCGAACTCTACAGAATGACTGGCAGGGACTGGATGCTGTTGGATCCAGGCCTGTCTCCATGCCAGGCATCTCCGCCAGCTCCCGTCGCCGCTAATACCACACCTCCGCCATGTCGCTGCCACATCCCCGCTACCCACCTAGTGATGACAGCGGATCCAGTGTTGGATCCGCTGTCCAATCACAGGGGAGTGTTTTCATGTGGGCTGAAAGCACGTCCCTGTCAATGAAGCACTTCTATAGGTGTCGCTTTGCCCTATTTTTACAATGGGCTTTTACAGCCCATGGCATGGCCCCTCCCCTGCTTCTGCGTTTTTCTATTGTCAGCAGGAGGTAGCGCTCTAACTGTCTCCCAACTGATTTTAACTGTAGAGAATTTAATTATTATGGCAAGATAGGCTTTGCCTCCCCTGACTGCACGTCCCTGCATAACACGCCCATAGGACAGCCTTTTTTTGTCTACTCTTCAGGCCATCTCCCAGTCATCACTCAGGAATGCCCATGTTTTTGCCTTGCCATTCATGTCAGCAACAGCGTGCAATCTGTGGAACACATGCGTCGTAAGGGTTTTCAGATTTGTTTGCGCATGGGTAGTAGCAAATAATTGCTCAACTGCGCTAATATCGCCATTTCGTGCACCTCTGAATCAGACCAAAGTCTTATCCAGAAAACCCCAACACTTCTGTATAATCCTGTACCTCTACATGTACTGCATTGCTTTTGAATTACCCTTAGGTGTAGTGTATAGTCTATGAAATTCTGAAATCACCTTTAAATGCAATACAGTATTTGTTAAAAGAGAGTAGAGAAATTAGTTCCTTGTATGGAAATGTGGAAAATGTTATAATAACCTTGCTCAGATTGTCTCATAACCATCCAGCCACCCACCTGCCAAGTGAGAGATTTCATTTCATATTCTCTCTCTCTCTCACACTCAGGGTCTGATTCAGCAAGGATCACAATATAGCGTACGCACGCAGTTTTACTATGAATATATGCTAATCCATAACGATCGCAATCCCACCGCACCACTACATAAGGACGCCCACTTCACCTGCGAAAACATCGGTACAATCGAGTACCATCGCAGCCTCACGCACAGTTAAGGCTGGTCAGACCTTACTCAGGAATTGCTCACTTCAGCACACGCTATGAGGCTTCAGGCTGCGTATGGTATCGCAGTGGATAATTTATGCACGCCAATGCAATGGCATTGAAGAGCACTGGCACGCCTGCTTTCTGCTGACCATCGTTACCGACTCCCCGTCCCGTCACCACCCACAAACTGCACTTCCTGTCAATCACTCTGCGATGGGTCTGTGTAGTCACTGTGATCGCAGTCCCATTTGCAATGACTGGTTCGCGCTGCGACACATGCGTAGAAGGCAACAATCGCCGGTTGCGTGCATATAAGCAACTGCATTCCTCGCTGAATTAGGCCCTCAGTTGTTTCTTTTCGTCTAGTTTTTTAAAAAGTCTTTGCTACTGGTGAGTATTTACTGAGCACAAATATTACAGCTAAGCTGTTGCTAAGCAAATCTAATAGCAGCTGCCCACTTCTATTCCTTGCAAAACTGCAACATTTAACCCCTACCAGTTCAGAATCTACATACCAAATCATTACAGAGAGAATCAGTGATTTGAAGTCCCTGGTAGTGAACATGCTGTGCAGCCTGGATACTCATGAATAAAATCACATATCATCATATCAGCACACAGAGATTACATAACATGAGAATATTGTGCCAAGCCTCAAATAGTGTAGATATCACTGTTCTCAGATGGAAGCCATGTAATCCAGAAATACTAGACAAATCTAACCTCCCCACAGAGGAGAGAGAGTAAAATGATGTTGTGAGAAGAAGAATTCATCACAGCTCAACCTGCAGGCGGCAGAACAAGAATATTTCAATATAAGTAAAATGGAAACAAGCTAGAATTATAGAGGCTAGCCTGAGAGCCAATGAAACTCATTCAGGAATACAATTTATCATAGCCAGTAATGAAACCTTGTCATCTGTATTACAGAGACCAATGCTATTACTATCCAGATATATCTCCGGGGAATTTCCTCATAACTCAATAATGTTTCTATGACTGAACCGTGTTGCTCTTCATTTCATGCTGCTTTTTATTTGTTCTTGTCAATGAATTTTCCATCAGTTAATGCATTTGTGGCATATATGTAGCACAGGGACGTTTGTGATGTTGAGCTTTACTACTCTAACGTTTATATTTGGGTTTTGGTATTTACAAATATTATAATGTGTTGCGAAAAGTTATAACTTTACAGATAATGTTTAATCTAAATATTTACATTGTTTTATGCAAAAAGAAAAAAATACAGTAGTTGAATCTTACTGTTTTGAAAAAAAGTGTGATTAAATATATTGGTTTGTTACAGTTCAGCTACTTTATTACTATTGTCTGTGGAGAATTGAGATCATAGTTCATTGATGTAGTATGAAAAAAATCAAACTATAGTTATCAAAGTCTAACAGGTTCAACCAATTATAAGCCACATTTTGCCATTGGGTCTGTGATGTTACGTTCAGATTACGAAAATTATTATTATTATTATTATTATTAACCTTTAGTTATAAAAATACACAAATTGTCATAGCACCAAACAGAGCAAAGATTCAAAGCAGTGCAACTTCTATAACATCTAGTACCTGATTGATGAGATACTGACCTGCAAGCTACTGATCAGTGATGCCCATTTCACATGTTTTACTAAGAAGTTTTTGACATCAGATGATTAGGTTGTGGAGGAACTTGACAGATGATGCAAGGATTTCCTGCTATATTAGGTCCAGTTTCCATCATTTAGAACCGTGGTGGATTTCACTTAGCTAGTGGAGTGTACATGACTGTGCAAGTATTTGCTAGTTAGGTGAAAGCTCAATTCTTTCATTGTTTGGCTGTGGTGTAAAAAAACATTCACATTGTAGGTCTCAGTTACATAATCTCATCATAGAGTTCTCCTATCTCTGTACGAAAACCAAACCTCTAATAGATATATTTTGTTATAAGCCTGAATGTTTATATTTCCATATTTATTTTTATAGTTTTATTTGATAATATATTATTTGTTTATATTACACAGATGGGGCCGGATTCACAGTTGGAATTACCTTTGAGCATGGGGCGCAAATGGCAAGTACTTGCATACAGCACGTGCACAGGTGCAAATATACACGACTGTGCGTACTATGCTGAGTCAGATGGAACTTGACCAGATCTGTCTTTCCATTAAATTTTGCATTTCGGGTGGCAACAATACGAGCACAAGGAACACCCTGACTTGCCGGAGTGTCATGGAAGTATCATTGGAGTGTTGTGGGCGTAGATTAAAAATTCTTTGCAATTGTGAGTTGTGTGTACGGGGTAGGAAAGCCTGTTTTTGTAAATAGTAAAATCAATGGGTAGCATGGCTTCCTGCTTTCAGACGCACAAATCCCCACATTAGACTTATGGATTCTCGTATTAGCTTAAGGTAGTAAATCAGACTTCTGTCAGACTTCGATCGGGAAGCCGGGCGCTGGTCTCCCGGCGTCGGTAAAATGACAGGCATCTAGATTTAGACGCCTGTCATTTAACCTTCGCCGGGATTAAGCAATCGGGAAGCCGGCGGTCGGCATTGCATCCGCCGGCTTCCTGAACGTATACTGTCAGTGACTTGGGATATGTGGATGGTTTCAAATTCATAAATAAATTATGCCCCATGGAGAATCAGACCACTACCAATGCATGGAACAGAAAATGTCAATCAGAAAGGATAAAAAAATGACAGGTGTCTGTAGCCATATAAAATGATCTTGCAGCCCCTCTGTCACTCATGCCTCCGTTAGAGTTCTAGGGTGAAACATCTGTGATTGCCAGTGTTTCTAATTGAGACTTGTGAACTGAGATGTTCATTAACCCTGGAAATACATTGCTACTGGTGTATTTTGCAATATAATGTCATTGCAATATTATTTTCAGCGAACCTAGTCTAGGGTACCAAAATATTGGAGGGCATCTATCAATTTTGAACAAGGGACTTAATGTCACTCATCCAGAGTTTTTAATGCGCCTGCTGTGCCACTACATGGACATACTGTAGAGGATATTTACCTGGCAGCATCTTTCATGTGAAGCTGCCAGTTGATTTTCCTCCATGTCTGTGCTAGGCTGGGTGGTGTGCACTGACGAGCAAATGTTGGCACCCCTACTTCCCTTCTGTTATATAAGCAAGGATGCCAGGGACTGAGTGGGGTCATTTCCAATAAGGGTACCTCCAAGCCCAGTGTCTTTTTATTTTATTTTATAAATACTGTAGCTGAAAAGATTATTTTTCATCAGCCTAAGAAAATCTTAATTTTGGAGGGGTCTTAATAAAGAGACCCCTATGTGCTATACTAAGAGCATATAATTATACCATTCTTCATTTTAAGGTGTTATTTTAAGGTGATCAGTTTGATCAATGTGATTGCTGATGTGATAAGGCACATTGTGTGGTGTCAGTGATTAATGCTGTAATGTTTGAAATGTTCTGTGTGTGCCATTAGTTACATCATTGATACTTTTTAAAAAAAATTATGTAATTAGAAAATAATTGCAACATTAACTTGCCAGTTTTTAGTGTTTTGTTATATTTAGGCAGTACCTTCATTATTATTATTATCATTATTATTATTATTATTATCATTATTATTATTATTATTATTATTATTATTATTATTATTTTGTGCCTCTGTTTTATCATTTAGATGCTGTTACCTTGCTTATATTCCAAGGATGTGTTTTTCTCATTAGCATTTACATTGTATCTTTACAGAAATTTACTTTTTCCTAACAGCTTTTTTAATCTCTCCCTATGAACATTAATATATCTCATTTTCTTCCTGTGACATAAATCAGTTGCAGGTTTCCTGTCCCTGTGGGAGATTTAGACACTTAAAGATAAAAGTAGAACTGCAGAAGAATCAAATCTGTGCTGCATTGTGTTGCCAACCAGGAAGTGAAATAACTCATCTTAGCACATCTTAGGTTCCATTACTACAGAGTTGTGATTAGAAAATCTGTAGAAATCCATTTTTCTCCAGCAGTTGTGATTGTCATAAATTCATATTTCAAACCGTATATTAGTTGCACCTGCCTACTTGAGATGTTTTGCAAGCAGTGCTAGGGAAAGAGCAGTGATTGTCATAATAATCTTCTTGTTGTATAAGTCAGAATAATAAAAAAAGAAAAAGATAGATCATTGCCATTATTCCTGGCAGCTGGTAGCAGGCTTTGCCAGCCTTCCTTCAAATGCAATGCAGATGATAAAAAGGGTTCCTGGGAGGAGTCGTTTCAAATAACATGGCTGCGCTTTGGTGGTGTGGCGAGCAGCATCAGGATCAAATATATTAATTGGAAGGTTTCACAAATAGTAAGGGAAGCAATACAATTGCATGTTTATTATGAGATGCATTTATAGGGCAAATCCAGATAGGTGTTGGGTTTAACGTGCGGGAAAAGCTCTTGGTTTAACACCCGGAGCTATTACATTACTCCTGAGGCTGTGAAGACAACGGCACATAGGGCTTAAGGCATGGGTATGGAGGACCTAATTAAAGCTGACAATTGGCAATTGGATACGCCTCTATGTGTTTAATTTAAGATGCAGTTATAATAATAATAATAATTTTATTTATATAGCGCTTTTCTCCTAAAGGGACTCAAAGTGCTTTACATTTGCCTTTACAGCACAAAATACAAAGCAAGCTTAACAATGGACATTAGTGAAAATGCTTGGGTGAATAGGTGAATCTTGAGTCTATTTTTGAAGGACTGTACAGTGGAGGCTTCTCCAATTGTGCGAGGAAATGAGTTCCATAGAGTCAGAGCCACAAAGCTGAAAGCTCGACCCCCAGACGAATTCCAAGAGATTCTAGGTACTGTTAATAGTCCTTCATCAATGGATCGCAGTAATCGATTGGGACAGTAAGGAATCAGAAGCTGCTTCAGGTACCTTGGGCCCTGGTCATGTAGGGCTTTGAAAGTTAGTAATCCAATCTTGAAACAATTCACCATCTGACAGGCAGCCAGTGAAGGGAGTAGAGAATGAGTCTTATGTGGCTGGAATTGGGCTGGTTGGTTAGTAGCCTGGCAGCTGCAGTTTGTACCCTCTGCAAGCAGTGCAATTGTTTTGCTGGGAGACCAAGATAGAGGGTGTTGCAGTAGTCTAGTCGTGATGATATAAATGCATGTATGACTTTAGGCAGATCTTCTGAGGGAATTAAGTGCTTTATTCTGGCTATGATCCTTAGATGAAAGAATGAGGATTTGATTGTGGCTGATACCTGATGTTTAAGTGTCAAGCCACTATCCAGGACAACACCAAGATTCCACACATGTTCAGTGTTTTGTAACTCTGAGCCCTCAAGCATAAGTCCTGTTAGTTGGCTATGCTGCAATCTTATCCTATGACCTATTATAAGGACCTCTGTTTTATCAGGGTTCAGTCACAGCCAACTGGCGCTCATCCTCTCCTGGAGCTCAGCTAGGCAGCCAATTAGGGCTGTTATGGGGTCCTTTGTACCTGGAGCAAAGGACAGGTACAGTTGTGTATCATCTGCATAGCAGTGGTAGACCAGGCCATGACATCTGATTATTTCACCTAATGGTAGCATGTATACTGCAAAAAGCATGGGAGATAGTGTTGAACCCTGTGGGACACCACATGGAAGTGGCACTGGTGATGAAGAGTTTACTCCAGAAGAAACTCTCTGTGACCTGCCAGTCAGAAATGATTTAAACCAGCTAAGGACTGAGCCATCCAGACCACAGAAATTTTTCAGGCGCTCAATAAGAATCCCGTGGTCCATGGTATCAAATGCTGCAGAGAGGTCCAGAAGGATTAAGATTGAACAAATCACCTCTGTCTCTTACCATCAGAAGATCATTTAGCACACATACCAGGGCTGTTTCAGTGCTATGTCTTCTCCTGAATCCTGACTGGAATCTATCAAAAATATCATGGGTAGACAGTTGGGTTTCCAGTTGCATTGTCATCACTTTCTCAATGACCAGTCCTAAAAAAGGAAGGTTTGATACCGGTCTGCAGTTGGTCATGCAGTTGGAGTCTAAATTAGGTTTTTTAGGAAGTGGTCTCACAATTGCTTCCTAGTGGTTCTGGAAAAATTCCTGTATGCAAAGAGCATTGAACTATTATTGGAATTACAGGGCCAAACAAGTCCATACATCCTATGAGAAGTTTGGTTGATGCAGGGTCCAGATCACAGGTGGTGGGTCGCAACATTCTGATAATTTTAGCAATGTCTTTTACATCCATTATGCGAAAGCTGTGCCATGAAAACAGATGGCTTACCTTGCCAGGCTTGGGAGTATGGCACTCCTTTGGTGGCACTGTGGTCGATTCAGGCCCGGATGGAGGATACTTTATCTGCAAAGAATTTTGCAAACTCATTGCATCTTAACTGGGAGAAGATTTCATCAATCTGCAGGCATGCTGGTTTGCAAAGCATCTCCACTGTACGAAAAAGCTGAGCTGGCCTATTCATTGCTGCCTTGATCTTATTTGAAAGGAACTCTGTTTTCTTATGGGTGATTGTTGATTGATATTCTCCAATATGTTTGATTAGTGCTAACTTATCCTCTACCAGGTTTGAATGCCTCCATCGTCTTTCAAGTCTATGACCCCTTTTCTTGAGTTCACGAACAATACTGTCAAACCAAGGAGCTTGACGGTGTGGTATGCGGGGTTGTATATGCATAGGGGTGGTAATATCCATTGCAACTGTCACATCCCTGTTATAGTAATGGACTAGGGAAGAAGGGTCTTCACAGGCCCCATTTACCACAGAGAGATCCAGGTTTGCTGCAAGAGCCTGGAGGGGGGTCATGCCTCTCCTTGGATGATCCCTTGTCAACTCCATGGGAAAAGTTCTATTTCAAGGGGTTGCAACTGAGAAGCGAATTGAGTGGTGGTCTGACCATGTGATTGGGTTTATATTTAGGTCAGAGACTTCTAATCCAATCTGGAAGACAAGATCAAGAGTGTGACCACTTAAATGTGTAGCAGAATGAATAACTTGTGTGAGGCTCAGAGCATTCATTGTGCACAGGAGGTTTGGCCAAGGTGTGAGAGCTCATCATGAACCCATGCATTGAAATCCCCAAGGATTAGCCATCTTTGATGCTCCAGAACTAGTCCAGCAACAATATCTGCAAATTCTTGTAGAAATAACTTTCCATCTCCAGGGGGGCGGTGAATGAGAAGTACACTGAACCCCAATTCTGTAGAACTTCAAGCAGTGATGCACTCAAATGAGTGAGTAATTTCCATTGGGTGGACCCTAAGTTAAAGTGCTTTTTTAAAGCAGTTGGCCACTCCCCCTCCCCTGCAGTTAAGTCTTGGGTTGTGAATGACAGAATAATTTGTTGAAACTGCAGCTTGCAAGATAGGTGCAGCATTTTCATATAGCCAAGTCTCTATAATACAGGCAAGATCTGAAGATTCAATAAGGTCAGCAATTGTGGCAGTCTTATAGATCTGGCATTACAAAGGACAGACCTGATTGGGCATACCAGCTGGCCTGTAGTTTTCTTTATATTGAGTGTGGGGGCTCTGGGGATGTCATTCACAGAGCAAGAATTTACAGCTCTGTTCTTCCAAGCACAGGACCGTTTGTTCGGTACCACTTCTATTTGTCTCCTATATGAAACTGGAGAGCCTGAAGGCAAAATAAGAGATTTTCGGCCTCGCTTCCCACGACTGCCCCATTGAGTTTTCTTTAAAATGCCAAAAGATTTAAGAATGGAAGCCTGAGCTGGATCAATAGGAACTGCTGCTCGTGGTGGGCGGACTGAAAGCATAAAGCTGGCGGTGTAAAAATACACTGGGTCATCGATGAGAGAGCATGAATTGCATTTGATGATGAGAGAGGATCAAGTAGTTTTTTTTTTTCAATTCTGTGTGTGATCCAGAAGTTACTGTATAATGGGACTCATGAACAGTCTAATTTAATTTGGCTATTACTATGCACAGTTATATTTTGAACAAGGATCATCTAAATAAGCTAACTTGTCTTTTCAGTTGATGATTTAGAGCCATGGTCGAGGAACAGGGGTACATTACCCCACATGGGGTAAAAATGAAAATTCTGGGGGTAATGGACGGAGAGCCGGGCATGCATATGAATCATTCTATAATATAGAATGATTATATGCATGCCCGGCTGTGCCGCAGGGAGGCTCTGAGCCGGACACCCGCTGAGATGTAATTACCAGCGGGTGCCTGGCTCCTTCCCTGCAGCGCCGCGTTAGCCGGAGTCTGGAGTTCTCTTCTGAACTCCAGCTTCCGGCTCTCTCCATGCGCACTATGGGAGAGACGTCATGAAAGTGTTTTTTTGTTTTTTTTTGTCCAAGCGGCACTACAGGGGCATTATATGGGGGCACTACTACATGGACATTATATGGGGGCACTACTACAGGGACACTATATGGGGGCAATACTACAGGGGCATTATATGGGGGCACTACTACATGGACATTATATGGGGGCACGACTACAGGGGCACTATATGGGGCACTACTACAGGCCTATTATAGGTGGGCACTACTACAGGGGTACTACTACATGGGCATAACTATGGGGGCACTACTACAGGGGCATTATATGGGGGCACTACTACACTAGCATTATATGGGGGCACTACTACAGGGGCATAACTATGGGGGCACTACTACAGGGGTATTATATGGGGGAACTACTATATGAATTCCTTCCTTTCAAATCAAGGGGTAATGTCAGCGTATCTAAATATATTTTGGGGTAAAAGGTAAAAAAGTTCCCTGCCCCTGATTTAGAGTCACACATAAAAATGATTCCAGGGCAAAGCAGGCTTGTGGAAAAGTGTTAGTAGGCATTCCTATTGTATAGATGTGAAAATCCCAGTGCAAGACTCATTTTTAAGTGGATAATTTGTGCAAGGGTAAAGATAACATGTCTCCAGGGAAAAATATGGGATCCTGTGTTTTAAAATGAACAGACTTCCACATTTCAGAGACTGGTAATACTGTATTTTAGATTATTAATGCAAGAAATCAGAGTAATTTGCTGAGCAGAGAACAGAAGTTAATGATTTCTAAGGGGGGAGCTGGATGGAGCCAAAGATAATTTGTTTTCCACAGTACCTTGCTCTGGGGTGTCCAGAGGTAATGCCAGTATGGGTCCTAGTGGAAGAAGCAGATATTTCAATCCAATGTGAATCTCAGTGCAGGAATGCAATCCGTTGATTTTGGAGAGATGGTCATGTAGAGCAGTACAAGTTAAAGGTAAATCCTTGGATATTTCTGGTGCTACTGATGTCAGTTTTGTAGAATTTAAGTTGTTCTATGGAGATGTTCAGGAGCATGTAAAAGGCGAGGCAGCCATCTTGGGCACCTAGAAAACGTCTGCATTACCATATAATGCAGCTTTCGCAAGTGATTCCACCCTGTTTATCAATTGAAACAACCAGCCAAGGCTGTAAGCACTGGCCCCCACCAAAATCCTTCCCCTCCTATCTAGTTTTCAAGGTAGTATATGTCTAATATCCAGTATACAGCATTTGTTAGCAAACAGACAAGGGAATTTCAAAGCAGGGTCAGTAAACAAGACAGGTTGGTACATGGTAAACCAATATGGATGCAGACAGAAAAGTAATCAAAATTAAAGCCGGAGGTCAGCAGCTGATGTCTGTGCACAAGATCAAATTCACAGAACAATTACCTAGCACTGAGTGTGCGGCGAGCTCTCACTATAAGTATTTGGGGCAGGGGCGTTTCTAGACAGGAGGGGGCCCATGTGCAGTCTCCGACACGGGCCCACTTCCACTCCGCCTGGCAGCAGGCAGCGCACTGAGCTGTGCGCGGCCAACGCCGGAGTTATAGACTCTGGGCACTAGAGTGTGCCCAGAGTCTATAATGTATGCACAGGTGACCAGGAAAATGGCCACGGCGACCATTTTCCCTGTATTGCGCATGCGCAAACGATGGGAAAATGGCCGCCACTGCCATTTACCAGTTGTTTTACAGCGCTGGACCCCCGTGCCGACGTGGGACTCCGGAGAGGTAAGTAATATTATGGGTGCAGGGTGTGTGGTGCGGGACCCCCCTGGACCCAGAGGCTCGTGTTCCCCGCACACCCTGCACTCATTATATATACGCCCCTGATTTGGGGACATGGCTCCAATCAGCTAACGGTTAGTTGGCAACACATATGCAGCTACTCTTACACAAGACATCAAATGTTGCATAATTATTTTACACCCAACTCAACTTCAGCCCGTGATTATTTTTAGAGATTCTTTTGACTATGACTTATATATGTATGTCTGTTTACAATAGATAAAGTGCTTTTGGGAGAATACTTACGGGAAAATAAAAACAGAAATGTGGACTCTGGGCCACAGAGATTACATGTAAATCTAGACACTCTAGACAACAACTAAAATATAGGACAGTTCAGAGTCAAGGATGACACCTAGGCAGCGGGCTTGTGGGGCAGGGTGGATTCTCGAGTTATCAACAGTGATAGCGAGATCAGGTTGGTTACTGTTATTGACCGGTGGAAATATAATTAATTCTGTTTTAGAAATATTAAGTTTCAGGTGGCGAAATGACATCCAAGATGAAATGGCAGAAAGACATTCAGTGACAAGCGCAATGGAATATGCTGTGCTATATAAGAAACTGTTAATAAATAAATAAATAAAAATATATATCCACAGTTGCATATGTGGTTAGATTCTGCTTAAGTCCACATAATAACTGTACTCTCACTGTAAATACTCAGGATATGAGTTTATAAACTTAGAAATGTATGAACCTACAGCATAAATATTCCCTCGATATATTGCTTTTTCTATTGTAAATATTACAAGCTCTGAAGGATAATGAAAAAGGTCACACATTTCGCCTTCCTGCTTTGCTTTGTGAGAAGAACGTTACAGGATACACATTGTATTGAATTTGCTGTATCCCTCGTGAGCTGTATAGTAGTTTTAGTCATAAAGCTTTTCTTATGCATACACAATATATATCTCTGCCAAAAACAAACTCCAAGTGCCGCTGGTTCGTCAACTAATCTAACCATTTCCTCAGAGAGCTCGGGAGCAATTGATTTCTTATGCAAAGTGCCGGTATTCCAGGACTTATATATATATTATATATATATATATATATATATATATATATATATATATTATATATTAGATAATAGACTGATAGAAAAACAGACACTGTACTTTGGAAGCCATATCATTGAATACTGTTATTGGTCTCTGACAAAGGGGTTAAATCTTCTCAGTCCTTCTTGACCCTAAGCACAATGATTGCCGTAAACTACATTTTCTGTTATATGTCAAAAGAATACCAAATAAGGACGGAATTCAATTGTTTCCAGCCCCCTTCATACCTGATGGAGCTATTCAATTGTTGCTCCTGTCGGGCACGATCAGCTGCCGGTGCACCATTTCAGCTCGCACCCTCCGGGGGGTGCAAGCTGAAATGGGTGAAAAGTGATACTTTTCACCATCGCGCCCAGCACTTTGGTCGGGGGTAGCTGTTTTACGCGGCTAAACCTGACCTCATTGGGCGCCATCAGCGCGATATTCTAATCAATTGAATTACCCCCCGCAATCTCCTGTCACTTTATACGGGAAATCGGGCGCGAGAAAACAGTTGATGTCTGCCCTAAGATGGAATGTTTCTGATATGCGATAGTATCTACTACTAATGTAGGAAAAAGGTTACATCGGCAATAATCAGACCTTCTTTATTTATCCATAATCATTTCTCAAACCATATTAAATTATTTACCTTAGACAATTAAAATAAAGGATGGTCATACAACATATCCAAAATTCAGCCTCTTCCTAGGTGGCTCTGATAATAATAATAATAATAATAATAATAATAATAATAATGTATTGCACTTAATGTATGTGTTGTTCTGGTAGATTATTAGGAGCTGGATGGATATTTGTAGCAATGTATCATGTTTGACACCACTCTCGCATACATCCACTTTCTCGTTCTGTATTTTTATTTTTAATAGAGTTCTTAAGTGAAGAATGTATCAAAATGATTGCTAGCAACAGAGTATAGAAGCTGTAGAGAGGCAGATTGTAAGATAGGAAGCAACTGTAATAGAGAATTTGTGATGGATAAGTGACATTGCCTCCCAGAATGTGTTCTAGCAAGGGACATATTCAGGGAGTCATCCTAGGTTGACTACAAAAAGAATGACATTCAGAGGAAGGTTTTAAAAGGTAATTATTTGAGAATGACTGGAACCTTTTATATCAGAAAGTCACCAATGTCAATGGTAGGAAGTAAATGTCATGCCTAGTGTGGCTGGACTAAGTGCAAGACCTCTCAGGATAGGTAGGATCTAGCAGAAAAGTTGAAATGATAAGACATAGTCAGGATGCAAACTCCCATATAAGAAAAATCTTCAGCATTAGGGGCCCCATTTACAAAGGAAGGGAAATACCTGCGGGAATTTTCGTTTAGTTTCACTGTGATACAAACGAAAATTCCACTAATATTTAGTGATACTTAGCCCTCCGTCGAGGTCCCGCGAAGTCCAGCGGAATCCTCGTCCTCGACGAGGTCCTCTGCTGGGCTGCTGGCAGCCTAACGCTGCCAGTGACGGGGCTCCATTGTTATGCGCATGCGCGATGGTCCGTCTGCGCATGTGCATGACAGGGAGACCCGGCAGTGCCTGGAAGGCTTCGTTGAAGCCGGAAAGGCACCACCGGGTCTCCATTGCCGGCAATGGGGCCCGCATCGCTCTCACCATCTTTTAGATTGCGAGAGCGATGCTGTACAAACAGCGGTAATCTTAATCCGCTGTTTACTAAATACAGCAAGAAGGTATAACCCCTTTAGCGAGCGCTAAAGGGGTTATATTTCATTTGTAAATGGGGCCCTAGGAATGGTCCAAATATTCAAGAATAAATACAGGGTACAGGAGTCTGGATATAGAGAAAAATATATAAGAAAAGCAGCTCTCAACTTGAAATACAAGTACCACCAGGGGTACTTGCTGTGATCTTTAGGGGTACACAAATATTTATCTACAATGGCAGGGCAGGGGGGGGGGCAGAGGAGTCCAGATGACAAATTAGACACATAGAAAAAGTAGTGTCCCGTGGATCTCCAAGCCATGCATTATAGTAGGACCCTGATGACAGACAGGACAATACAGTGATACCATCCCTTGTGTTCACTGCAAAAAAAAAAGTACCATTTGCCCTATATGTGTAAAGTGTATTTGAATGTGCTTGTCACAAATACTGCTTACAATCGGAGGGGCTGTTAAATAATTCCCAGCCAAAGACTGCAACTACATCTGCATGGATGGAAACCTCTGGATGGTTCCAGAGCGACTGGATGCCCCGGCGCAATCTGGCTCACAGGATGCGCGGGAGAACAAATTGCGCTTGAAGGGGGAGCATGTAAAAAGAACTCGCCAACTGTCAGGGAAAAAAACGGGAGGTCAGTGTGAGGAGGACTTCAGAGAAGGTCCTGCATATCTGCCATCGCTGACGTCTCCCTGTGACAGGCGCTAGTTCACAGCAGCTAGAATAGAGCCTAGACTGATTAGCCAAACTCCCTTGCAGTGACTTCCAGGTTTAGGGGAGGGAGGGGACAGAACAGCTACCTCCTAAGAGAGAGGACTTTCGGCCGAGCCCCCGGAGCTGGCGCTTAGACAGAGGGAGGAGTGCAAGCTAATTCCCCTACTGAGTCCAGCAGCCCTAGCAAGTGATAGCAGGAGAAGCAGAGATCTCCTGTGACTGTTACATGAGGTGGAGCTCCTCTGATAAGCACACTTGACCTGCAAGGAATGGAGGGTCAGGTCTGTGACAAATAAATGTGGGGAAAGACATCGCTCTCAAGTAAGGCACAGATTTACACATTGCACTGATTATTGCAGCACTCCTAGTCATGCAGTCCATAAGCTGTAGCAAATAGCCAAAGCCACAAACACCCTATGAACAACTTTGAAAGAGGGTAACAGAGGTAATTCAAGAAGACCTCACACTGAGGGAAACTGACTGTTTCATATGACACTGGCTGTAAAGAGATAGGGATAAAGTTACAAGCTTCTTTTTTATCAGGACCTTATATATACGTGTATATATATATATGCCTAGACAAAAAACCTTACAGTTTCGAATGTCCCATTAAGGCTGCTTAGACATGATCTGAAACTTCACAAAACCTATTGATTTTCTTCCACTCAAACTTCAAAAAGCAATGAAATTACGATCATTAAGGCTGACGCCTTAATGGATGTGTTCCTTGTGCAATACAGATATGGTATGCTATCACACCCTGTGGTTAACTGCAGATTCAGCACTCTCACAGAAAGAGATTGCTGTCACTCACAAAATGGTGGAGCTGCTAATTCACAGAATTGTGTGCTCATTGGAATACACACATGCAGTCTGGGCGGTGGGTTCTGGGTTGATTGTGTTGTGTGGTGCATATGAAAATATAAATATTGTCTTTTGCAGTAGTACTACAGGTCCCAGCAGGCATCCCCTCATACTGGTACTTGGAGAACCACAAGTACCAGCAGGCAGGGCATTAAGGGCCTGTTGGCACCTATAGTACCCCTGCAAAATAAATATTAAAATAAAACAAACAGACACTTCTTTTTAAAGTATTTTATTATGCCACACCTTCACCTGTGGGGTGGCAGGCTTTGAGCTCTTTTACATGGCTGCCGCTCCCACAGGACTTCTACAGCGTCTTCATCTGGAGCGCTGCGGTCATTAAGCTCTTTTGCGCAGCCAGCGCCCATCCAGGGCTTCTGCGGCATCTTCATGCTTCAGCTGGTGTCTCCAGCTCCCCGGCCGAAGACTGAATGGACGGGGCCTCGCACTGGCTATATTTAAGCTAGCTGAGGGGGCGGGGCGATGACATCACGAGCCATGATTTGCTCGCGGTGGTCATCTTTGAATTTCAAAAATGGCGCTGATGCACCATTTTTGAAAAGGGCACGCTGGGTTCTCACCATTGAAGTCAATGGTGAGAACAGCTCATTGGCTGAGAACACTACTAATGTGCGAGGGTCCAAGCATCTCGTTTTTTTTTTTTTGCCAAGACCCTGGATTGTGTGAAGTGGACCTGATCCACACATAGGAGGAGGTGAGTATGGAATTTTTATTACAGGTACTCCCCATTGGATTACCTACTGGAGAAGAGGACAGATTGGCTTCAGGGATACTAGGTGAGTATGTGAGATAGTGTGTGCATGTGTGAGTACATGTGTGTGTGCATGTATGTTTTAATAAAATTTTACTTTTTTACAGTGTGTTGTGTGTTTTTTTTAATATTGCTTTTGCTGTGGAACTAAATGTACCAGCAAGCACTTAATGCCCCGAATGCTGATACTTGTGGTTCTCCAAGTACCAACATGTGGGGAAGGCTTGCTGGGAACTGTAGTTCCACAGCAAAAGATAATATTTATATTTTCATGTATGCACCACACTTTACATAATCAACCCAGCACCCACCGCCCAGGTGTGCTAGGGATAGCCCCGGGCTATCAGCCTGGGGTGCCCTGAGGAGGAGGACCCCTCTATTGGGGGGTTCCCCCACTCCCCAGGGATCCCCGTCCTGGGCTGACTAGTGGTCAGGGGTGATGCTGCGGCTGGGGGGCCAGGTGAAAGGGTCCCCTGGCTGTGGCATCACCCCCCCACCCTGCTATAAGGAGTCCGGTGCTGGTTCTGGTAAACACAGGGGGACCCTACGCATTTGTTCCCCCTGTATTTCCAGAACCAGGACCGGCTCAGAGCCCTGTGCTTGTTGCGCTAAATACGGGGACCCCTACATCATTTGTCCCACATATTTTGGCAACCAGGACTGGTTAAGCCTGGTGCTGGTTGTGCTTAATATGGGGGACCCCTACATCGTTTGTCCCCTGTATTTAGCACAACCAGTACTGGGGCTCCAAAGCCCGGTGCTGGTTGTTTTCTGGGGGATAGGCCACAACATTTTTTTTTCTTATTAAACACAGAAGCAGGTATTATGGATCTACCAGATCCGAGCCTGCATTCTGTGTGCTGCTACCTCCCCCGGGTGTCCTAACGCCTGCCCCACCGCCATCTGCACTGCCGCCCGCACCGCCACTGCTAAAGCCTGCTACTGTCCCCAGGTTCTGGCCACTGCTAATGCCCGCTACCCCCCCCCCACGTCTTTCCGCTGGCTCCCGCTGCAGTTAACACCAGCCTCTTTCCCCCAAGGCCACCACCGCTAAAGCACGCAAATGACGGCCATCTTTGTGCACCCAAGTGAAGCCACAGTTATTACACCTGCTGGAGGCTCCTACTGCGGCTGCGCAACAAGTTGAAAAGTCCTCTCTCTACAATGGCGCATTCTTGAGGTAGTAGTTTAAAAACTGTAACTTTCTAATTTACCTGAACCCCAAAAGCACGGACCCTGGCACAATAGCTACCTAATAAAACAAACCCCATGTCTAATTTCCACACCAACCCTGAGTTTTGCCTTCCCCCCAAAAAAACCCATAGACTACAACAGAAAAATTTTCCTAATTATGAATGGCAGAAAAAAGTGACAGTTGGAACTTTAGATTACTCCCAAATCCTAATTTTTTAAGTTTATGCCCTGATATTTGGGATGCAGCACCCAGTGACAGTTCTACCTGGCCATACCAAATTTCAGATCCATACCTCTAATAGCTTTTGAGGTGTAGCCCCTTGAACACCCTGCCCCCCCCCCCTCCGGAATTCTCTATGGAGAAATCTGTTTATTTAGATGCAGCCTTAATATAAGGGCATGACTGTGCCCTTATAATATAAACTGAGCACATCCTAAAAGTTATTGTATCTCTGATGAGCACATCCTAAAAGTTATTGTATCTCTGATGAGAGGCAGGGACATTACTCAGCTTTATGACTCCCAGTATAACTATCATCATCTGGTTAGAGGAGACAGCAGATATCAACATTCTATTTGAGAGTTAAAATCCATAAAACAGCTGACAAATATGCCTAGTTCGTAACAGGTACTGAACAGACTTCTAATGAACAGGAATATATTTGTCACTAAAAAGTGATATAGATAGATAGATAGATAGATATTGCACCAGTGTAAGGTAAACAGGTACCATCTCCTGGGATAGACAGTAATGTACAGCAGCTGAGAGATTACACAAGTCCAAGGTTTATGGTGCAAATGGCATCAGACAGTTTTATTAAGCAGAAAAATAAAACATCAAAACAAATACATTGCCTGTCCGGCACTAACTAAACATAAGTCATTCCTGACTGACACTACAAAAATATAAGAAGTTTAAACAAGTCAAGTTCACTTGTACCAAGTAGCAGGTTTTCTCTCACAGAGACTCTACAGTCCCTTTCCCCAAGCAGTGATAGACTTAATGACCAGACTGACAGCCTTTCAACAACCTCATGCATGTGAAATCACTAATTAGCCTTCACTAAGGCTAAAGGCCCTAAGACCCGAACTGGGTCCAATTGATGGAGCCCGCCCTCACTCCATCCATAACCCTAGGAACTCTTAACCAGATTTTACCAAAGCCGAAAAGCTCCTATCAGAACTAACACAAATAACTTCCTGGAGTTTGGAAACATGTAGGTCAGAAACCTAGGACAAATATAACTGCCCTTAAACACTATTCCAAGGATCTTGTCACAATATATACGTATATCCTTTAATAACAAGTCAGGACATTGAAATATTGTTACCCTTGTCATTGAAACATTATGTTACCTAAACCAAAGTGAATGTAATTTTAATTACATTCAAATAACTGCAACTATCCTTTAAACAATTTACAAATAGGAGCTTATATCAACAATATGTGCGCTACAGTTAATGGCCATCAACAAGTACAATTAAAAACTCTAATCTGGGACTGACAGTGGGAGTATACTGTATGTAGGTTTGAACTGTTGTAAGTAGATCTTTTAATGTTGCTGTAGATATCATTGTACTGCATGGTGATAGAGTATAGAGTATATAGGAGTATTGTTATATTGAAATACTAAGTTATTAGGAAACTCAGAGGGTTTTGACATAAGTAATACCCCTTTTACACCAGAGATAAAACCCGGGTTATTGCAGGGTTAACCCGGGTAGCTCCTTGGTGTAAAAGGGGACAGAGTGACCCGGCAATCCAACCCAGGTAACTTGCAGGGTTTTAAACGGGAATGACACGTGAAACCCTGCAGTGTAAATGGCGTGATCCGGTCATGATGATGGCTTCAGTGGCGCTTGGAGATGACGTCATCTCCAAGCGTCCACTTCAACGCCGATAGAGCCAGGTCACTGCAGACCCGGCTCCGATGTGAACGACACCGACTTGGGAATATCCTGGGTCGGCGTCGGCAAAATTCCGGGTCTGATCCGGTTTGGAACCCTGCTCCAACCTTCGGGTCAGACTCGAACTTTAGATATAAATGCGGTATAAGAGTGTTGTTGGGTGCATAGGGGGCTGGGGTAGTAAATGCTTGGAATATACTCTGTTGTGTTAATATTAGTTGTTGAAGCATAGAGTAAGATACAATTTAACTTTTTTATAGAAGCTGTCCTGCGTACAGGAAGGACAGGTATATAATATTTACTGTAGCTGCAAGTGGGATTCTTAAAATTGGTCTATGTTTTAACAGTTTAAAATTGTTTCAAAATAATAAAGTCATAAAAAATATATAATTACAGTCTATCCCTGTAATATATATATATATATATATATATATATATGTATATATATATATATATATATAAAAAATATCATACAAACTCGGCACTCACATGCTTTTCAAACTGCAACTCCTTTGAACATAGGGAATGTTGGTTCCAAAATATTGCAATAATTAACATACTGTATATATATATATGTATATATAGACTATAGTTTTTTATTGTCAACTTTAGTTTTTTGTATGTGAGAAATGTATATGTGAAATTCATTCTATTCTTGTGCCATTTCTTTCTTAAATCTTGTTTATAGCAAATTTATTTCTTTTATATATTGCAGCACATTCTATCCAAGAGCTATTATATTCATTACAACTGTATTGCTTAGCATATGTGTGGGGTACAAATAGCGTACATAGGCTGCCACACGTGGACAATTATTGAGAACCAATGTACAGTATTAGAAGAACAACAAGCCAGCACTACAAATAGAGCTTAGTTCAAAAAGTTACAGTGTATCTTCTTTCTTTAGTTACATTTTCAACCAAGCAGTTTTTGGAGTGCAGGCTACAGTATCGTGTTCTCATCGTAAGCTGGTGTATGGAGTTGCACAGTCATGAGTGCGGGTACGGCTGTTTTATCGAAAAGTACCATTTAAGGTACGAAATGCATTGAAGACCAGAAAGAGGAACCAGAGAAACCATGTGTGCAGCGTGTGTACCATAGTGACTTCATCACAACTGTTGACACTATGGTGACAGCATTATGACTGTTGACATTTTAATGGAGAAATGATGACTGCATCCCCTGTATACTAATGGAAGTCCCAGTTATAATCTATACTAAATTACACATAGCTGGGGAGGGTTGGGTACGGGATGGTGTGAGTACGGGGTGCCAGTGCTCGGGATCCCTACGGTCAGAATCCCGATGCCGGCATCCTAACAGGGCTAAGATACTGACACCTGTCGATAAGTATCCTAACCATACCCCTAACCCTCCCTGCAGCCTAAACCTAACCTCCGCTCCTAGTGCCTAAACCTAACCCTCCCCCCTTAGTAACTAACCCTCCCCTACTAGTGCCTAACCCTACCCCTAGTGCCTAACCCTGACACTCCCCATAGTGCCTAACCCCTAACCCTCCCCCTAGTGCCTAACCCTAACCCTGACACTCCCCATAGTGCCTAACCCCTAACCTAACTCCTAACCCCACTACTTACCATCGAGATGCAGGCATTTGGGATTTATACTACATCCTTGTATTAATATATGTTCGAATCCATTAGAAGAACTAGGGCTCGCACAAGAAATAAATATAAAAAAGTGACAGCCCTAGAACCATGGGCTGTGCTCAGAATGGGCTCTCCATTTGTCAGCTCTGACACTTTTGCTTACCAAGCACTTGTCTTTTGATAGTCTCTCTGTATTAATACTTTTAATAAGGGACATACATGAATTATATAAATTATTGGATTGGCAGATAGTAACAAGGCTAGCTCAGCCAATCACAATCATTGAAAGTTCTCTATTACTGTACTGTGGTTAATCAGCATAGAAAGGTATTTATTATATGGCTAATTTACATGTGGAATTCCTCAGGTGATAATGGCAAATTCCCCAAATTAATTAAATTATGAAATTCATAGAAACTCAAAATTTCCAAAGTAATTTCAGAAAATTCTACAAATACAAAGACCTTTGTCCAGCATACAAGTATCTGTATAGAGTAGTTGTTACCACTTGAGCCCCAACTACTTATTAACCAGACTTCCACAATTAAGCTTTGACGAGTCCCACAACTTTTCAACACAGACGCAGGTTTTCTCTAGTAGATGATGATAAAACACCCCTGCATTGTTTATCCCAGTTCTTGTTACTTTGATTAGAGGGAATCCTACCATGGTGGGTTTCATACAATCAGTGGCATCACTAGGCGGGTGTGGACTGCTGCATTGTGATGTTATTGTGCAGCACCCAACTTCCGGTCACTGAGGAGGAACCCAAAGTGTGGGGAGAGTCTTTGGGGGCAGCCGAGCATCTCTGGGAGTGCTGAGCATACCCCCAGAGTGTTGAATTTAGGGGTGAGGCCATGCTACTTCCCAGAAACACCATGCCCCCTTTCAAATGAGCATGCCTGGGGCACCCCAGTGATGCCCCTGCATACAATTATGTTACTCTGCTAACATGGGGATTTGATTTTAACAAATTAAATAAAAGCTATACCATAATTATTTACTTATTTTGTTAAGCAGAAGAAAATAAAATCCCAGCTCTGTTCCACTGTCAAACTCAATCATCTCATGATCTAGTAAATAAGCATTATTCTGAATACTCATAAAATGATAAAATAACAGGAATGAAAATTCACACGAAACATGAACATTGTGAGTGGCTGGTCCATAAGTATATATATATATATATATATATATTTATTTTGGCAATGTTTTGTACTCATACACATTGTTTACAAATAAATTGAGTTTTAAGTTTTGAAATTGAGTTTTGATTTCTTTAAAGTTTTCTCTCATCAAAGTATCCACCCTTAGCGGCGAAAACAGCAGCGCAAAGCGGGGCATTCTGTCGGTCAACTTGTCTAAAGTTTCAGCTCCAATTGCAGCCAAATTGTCTTGTAGCAACTCCCAAAGGTGATTTTGGCTTATTACTTGCACATCCCAAACACACCTGTCCAGATAATCCCAAAGGAGTTCAATTGAAATGCAATCCGGACTCTGCAGTGACCAAACCATGTTCTTTAGCACCTGTTGTCATTGTTTTGACTGAACAAAGTCAAAGTATGTTTTGGGTCGTCATCTTGGACCCAAACACCTCAAACTTCGATTTGTCTTCTTCCACTGATGAGTGGTCCCGCTCCTGTGCTTTTTTGCTCACAATATTTAATTATGGGCCTAAGCAATGGTTTTTAGGCTACAACACATTCCTTCAAGTAACTGGCAGTATTTAACAGTCACAATTGACACGTGTATCTTCATTGTTTCCATCAGAGCAACACAGATCTTACGAGTGGTTTGGAATCTGTCCCATTTGGAACACACTCTGATAAATTTGTTCTCTTGTTTTGTGGTCACTCGAAGTTGTCTAGGACGCAGGCATCCACATACACTGTTGTTTACGATGTATATTTTGAGGGTACACTGCACGCCATTGAGAGAAACCTTCTCCAGGTGAGTAATTTCACACAATCTATTCTCTGTATTTCTCAAAGCAACTATGGCAATTCACTTTTCAATTGATAACAATTGATAACGCCTACCTGGGAGTCTCAATTTTCCCAAGTGTTCACAGTGTCACAAGGTGAACAGCGGAATTCTTCCACTGTGTTGACGAATCGTTTTCAAAACAGCACTGGGCATGTATCTGACATCCCTACGAGTATCTCGTGACCTTGCGAGTATAATTTGTTTATCTTCAGGGATCAGACATTATCCGGCTGTTAGCATATCTCCCAACTTCTTTACCTCAGGAAGAGGGACATTTGTGCATGGTGCACCCAGCCTCATGGTTAGGGGGCGTGGTTTCGTGGATAATGCCGCACCCATGAATCACAGCAGGTGACTTCATTTCTGTGCAAAACACACGTATCAAGTTAATCCTTTACAGAGAAATCGACAAATCTGGGGGTGTATTGAAATTAATGAGCTGTAGAATATTAACACAAAATATTATATATGGTACCGAAATATTGTGCTTCTACAAATGGTCTTAATTATTTGATAATTGCTTCTTGGTTTAGTTATCTTATTATTAATTACAAAATAGATTAATATACACATTACATGTTGTTATTTTAATAAAAACATTTTCATCAGCATCAATGGCTGAATCATTAATGCCAAGCAGGGCCAGATTGGGACTAAAAATAGGCTCTGGCATTTAAAGCACACAGCCCATCTCGAGTCAGCATCTGACTCCTGGCATAGACTCCTCCCCTTACTATTTTTGACTCCCCCCACTTCTTAGTCTATGCTCTTGCAAATATAATTAATATTAGAACAACATACAAGTGTACATCATTATCTGTATTAAAATACACACAACAGAGCACATCATGCAGGGGATTCATTCATGTGACATAGTCAGATATTTGGTATTTGGATGGTTCTGTTAGGTAAAGCTGGCACTTCATTGGTGTAGGTCACACACAAAGAAATGGGAAGGCATTTTCCAAATTGACCAAGCCCTAGCTTAGCAGTTGTAGAAGATTAGGCAGTGTTCACTCTACAATTGTTTTTAGGGCATGGGGTGCTGAACACAGAGAACAACACATCTGTCCACACCAAAGCAGATTCGTAACCACACATTTTGGTGCCCTGTGTACAAAATGAGCATTTGTGCTGCCATCCATAATTGAAGCAGGGAGGGTGAAAAAAACAGGTGTGGTCTCGCTGGAAAGGGGCGTGACAATACAATAGTACCCTGATATCAAATTATGCCACACAGTAGTGCCAATTACTCACATTACACATCACAGTAGTGCCCCTTCATCACATTACACTGCACAGTAGTGTCCCTTATTCACGTTAAAGCACATAGTAGTTCCTCCTATTCACATTACGCCACACAGTAGTGCCCCTTATTCATATTACACCACACAGTAGAGTACATCCTCGTTATGCCACACAGTAGTACTCCTTATACACATTATGCCACACAGTAGTAATGTCCCTAATAACACAATATGCCACACAGTATTAGTGCCTCCTATACATTATGCCACACACTAATGTCCCTTACACATTATTCCACACATAGAAATGCCTATTATAACACATTATGCCACACAGTAGTAGTGCCTCCTATACATTATGCCACACAGTAATGTCCCTTACACATTATTCCACACATAGAAATGCCCATTATAACACATTATGCCACACACAGTAATGCAACTTATAACATATTATTCCTCAAAGTAGTGCCCCTTATAACACATTATGGCACACACAGTAATGCCCCTTATACACATTATGCCACACAGTAGTAATGTCCCTAATAACATATAATGCCACACAGTAGTAGTGCCTCCTATACATTATGCCACACACTAATGTCCCTTACACATTATTCCACACATAGAAATGCCCATTATAACACATTATGCCACACAAAGTAATGCAACTTATAACATATTATTCCTCAAAGTAGTGCCCCTTATATCACATTATGGCACACACAGTAATGCCCCTTATACACATTATGCCACACAGTAGTAATGTCCCTAATAACACAATATGCCACACAGTATTAGTGCCTCCTATACATTATGCCACACACTAATGTCCCTTACACATTATTCCACACATAGAAATGCCCATTATAACACATTATGCCACACAGCAGTAGTGCCTCCTATACTTTATGCCACACAGTAATGTCCCTTACACATTATTCCACACATAGAAATGCCCATTATAACACATTATGTCACACACAGTAATGCAACTCATAACATATTATTCCTCAAAGTAGTGCCCCTTATAACACATTATGGCACACACGGTAATGCCCCTTATACACATTATGCCACACAGTAGTAATGTCCCTAATAACACATTATGCCACACAGTAGTAGTGCCTCCTATACATTATGCCACACAGTAATGTCCCTTACACATTATTCCACACATAGAAATGCCCATTATAACACATTATGCCACACAAAGTAATGCAACTTATAACATATTATTCCTCAAAGTAGTGCCCCTTATAACACATTATGGCACACACAGTAATGCCCCTTATACACATTATGCCACACAGTAGTAATGTCCCTAATAACATATTATGCCACACAGTAGTAGTGCCTCCTATACATTATGCCACACAGTAATGTCCCTTACACATTATTCCACACATAGAAATGCCCATTATAACACATTATGCCACACAGTAGTAGTGCCTCCTATACATTATGCCACACTAATGTCCCTTACAGATTATTCCACACATAGAAATGCCCATTATAACACATTATGCCACACACAGTAATGCAACTTATAACATATTATTCCTCAAAGTAGTGCCCCCTATAACACATTATGGCATACACAGTAATGCCCCTTATACACATTATGGCACACAGTAGTAATGTCCCTAATAACACAATATGCCACACAATAGTAGTGCCTCCTATACATTATGCCACACAGTAATGTCCCTTACACATTACTCCACACATAGAAATGCCCATTATAACACATTATGCCACACAAAGTAATGCAACTTATAACATATTATTCCTCAAAGTAGTGCCCCTTATAACACATTATGGCGCACACAGTAATGGTCCTTATACACATTATGCCACACAGTAGTAATGTCCCTAATAACACATTATGCCACACAGTAGTAGTGCCTCCTATACATTATGCCACACAGTAATGTCCCTTACACATTATTCCACACATAGAAATGCCCATTATAACACATTATGCCACACAAAGTAATGCAACTTATAACATATTATTCCTCAAAGTAGTGCCCCTTATAACACATTATGGCGCACACAGTAATGCCCCTTATACACATTATGCCACACAGTAGTAATGTCCCTAATAACACATTATGCCACACAATAGTAGTGCCTCCTATACATTATGCCACACAGTAATGTCCCTTACACATTATTCCACACATATGCCACACAGTAGTAATGTCCCTAATAACATATTATGCCACACAGTAGTAGTGCCTCCTATACATTATGCCATACACTAATGTCCCTTACACATTATTCCACACATAGAAATGCCCATTATAACACATTATGCCACACACAGTAATGCAACTTATAACATATTATTCCTCAAAGTATTGCCCCTTATAATACATTATGCCACACAGTAATGCCCCTTATAACACATTATGCCACACAGTATTGCCCCCTGCTACACATTATGCCACACAATAATGCCCCTTAGACATTATTCCACATACTGTAATGCCCTTTATAACACATTATGCCACACAGTAATGTCTCTTTTAACACATTATGCCACAGAGTAATTCCCCTTACAAAATATGCCACACACAATAATGCCCCTTATAACACATTATGCCACACAGTTATGCCCCTACACATTATGCCACACACAGTAATGCCCCTTATAACACATTATGCCACACAGTTATGCCCCTACACATTATGCCACACACAGTAATGCCCCTTATAACACATTATGCCACACAGTTATGCCCCTACACATTATGCCACACACAGTAATGCCCCTTATAATGCATTATGCCACACAGTAATGCCCCCTACACATTATGCCACACATAGTAATGTCCCTTATAACATTATACCACACAATAATGCCTCTTAAACATTATGTCGCCCCCAACTCACCTCTGCCCTGTGTCCCTCCAGCAGCCTCTCACCTCTACCTATGTCCATTCACCAGGCTCTGTCTTCCCCCTGTGTGTCATCAGCAGGTGAATTTGTTGCCGGCCCGCCAGAGCACCAGCTTGCAGAAGCAGCCTTGGAGAAATGGTGCCACCATAATTCGAATCTGACACCGGTTATGAGCCAATCATTGCTCACAGATCGGCATCCAATCAGCAGCAGCTGGCAATCTGCAAGCTCTGATTGGCTTGTGACCAGTGTCAGATTTGAATTATGGCGGCACTGTCTCTCAAGGGTTGCGGCTGCATGCCGGTGCACCATCTGTAATCAGCTGGCAGCCCAGCACCAAATTCACACTGCTGCCATCCGGGTCCACCCCCCATTGGCAGCACTGGCCAGACTGGCCCATCTGGCCATTGGCCCTTCTGGGATTTGCCAGAACTGCCAGATTATTTGTTAGCCCTGATGTCAAATAACTAAGGTACTTATTTATAAACATATAACATATATTTAGTGAAACTAATAGGATGCACTTCATTGTTTATGTAATTATAGGGCTCTCCAGTCTAAAAAAATGTACAGTAATTGCTTAATTTTGCTAGGTACAGCAGAATGCATTTTTTTCCGATCGACCTCCACGTGCCGATTATTTCCCCAGTGATTCAGTGACATCAGATCACACCCACAGTTACATTAGACAAGACACTGTCTCTGTCATATTGTTATACAATAGATATTATACAAGAATAAGCCTAACAGTAGTACATAAGAAAAACGGACAACAACAATGACACTCTAACAAATGGTTAGTTTTGACACAAAAGTAGGTCACACGTTTACAGAAACTCAATGTTATCAATAATATGTACACTTATTTTAACTATAACTGTATGTCTACATGTTTTGTTTTTCAAAGTCATATTGATGAAGCTGCTCTGCATGACAGCGGTGCTGTACTTTGGTTTATCTACAGTTTACGGTATGAATGCTCCTTTTGGTTTGAAGCAGTGCTCGAACTGTGACGGTATACAACGGTATAGTATACCGGCACTGCGAGCACTAAACCATTTTTTTTTCAACTTCAAAGGACAGCAGAGCTGAAGGCAGAGGAGTGGTTTCAGCGATGAGCTGAAGAGCTACATACCTCCGCCTGCCCGCTACACACCTCCGCCCGCCTGCTACACTGACACTGCTTATAGGCTGTCAGAGTGTCAGTGTAGTAAAGCCCCAGCCCCTAAAGCCAGCTGCTCATGCCACAGCTACTTGCATGCATCCTGACAGCGGAGGCGGCCTGTGCTATACTGCCTCCGTGAGTGTGTACTGCCGCAAGCAGGCGGGGGTGGTGGAGTCGGACTTAAGAGCACAGCCGTGAAGAGTGAGGAGGGAGTGGTTTTTCAGGACTCGTGAGGACAGCCGTGGGGGGGGAGTAGAGCCATGGTCGTGAGTACTGTCACGAGTGGAGGAGATCGGGATTCGGGAGCACAGCCACGGAGGTGGGCGGTTCGGGACTTGTGAGGGCAGCCGCCGGGGGCGGGAGTAGGGCCAGGAACAGGGAGTCGGGAGTACTGTCACGAGCGGGGGAGGTCGGTCTCAGGAGAACAGCCGGGGGGGGGAGGGAGTAGGGCCAGGAGCGGTGGGTAGTATGGCTGCAGGGGGAAGGGGGGAGAAGGAGTATGGCCACGAGCAGGAGATGGTGGAGCTGCAGCCACTACTTGTCACCAGCGTTAGCTTATTAGTGCACAGGGAGCTGCAATATAGTTCTGACACACCTGATTTCCAGACTATCTGAAGTATTAATAATACAGACAGGTACCATCTGGAAATGTTACTTTTTTTTACTTTTCACTTAACAAGCTGAACTCCCTTCATACCCACCTTCTCCTTACCTGCCCCTAAACATCACCCACCCCCGTACTCTAGTGCCTACTAGCAAGCCTCCTTGCCACTGTCGAAGCTGGATAATTGGCTGAGACAGAATCTGTTAAAACTAAAGTCTGCACGACGCCAGTTTGCGAATGGCAACAAGACGCCATTTTGCTAATGGCTGCTCAGCGCCATTTTAGTGAATCTCACACATTAGAAGTACATACGGCGATGATATTATTTAGCGTCGTGCGATTCCCACGCAATAGAACAATGTTAAAAGTCCTCATTATACAAATACATACATTTACTGAAACATATAATATGACCAACCCTGCAAAACACGTTCCATGGTGTACTCCACAAATACGTAGTCGCACAACGCTAACTAGCGTCTTTTCTTAAAACCCTTACACTTACACTCTGCAGACTTACATAAAAAGGTTCCCAAGCAAAAAAGGTTTCTATTCAAGGTATTATTTATTATTATGTATGTAATAAAGCGACTGTATTTAAGATCACAGGTTTAGTACATGATAAACAGACCGTGTTTGGTGCTATGCTAAACCACTGTTTATTTGCAGACTTCCGGTTCCATTGGCAAAGAAATTGCAACATGTGTCTGGGAATTATGGATCATAGAGAGATAGGCATTAAAATGTACTCTGTAATACAGCCAGTTTAGACTTGTTTTTCGGAGGGAAAACGGACACAAAGAAGTTGTTGGAGGCTGAACTATTACAATACAAAATGACCTATGAACTGCATCATAACTGGAGAACCAGGAAGAAGAACCAATGGGATTATGCCAACTTGTTTTATTGTATTGCCTATCTCTGCAAGGGTTTATATGCAAGCTCCCTGAAACTGCTAGTCAGTCATCTTTTCTTTGCTGTTGACGGAGGTTTCATAGTTGATGTCGGGAATCTGGATTCAGAACGCCTGCGTATGTATTGACTGTACCTTGTGATTGTATAATTTGTTTGCGCTAATTGTATTTAGATCACAGCGTGTAACTATATGCTTTTTGGTGAATAATATCTTTTTGTGCTTTGGAAACACAATCAATGTCTGAAGAGCAATTATTTCTTGTGCGACTTATTACGCTAAATAGTGACATTTTAGAGTGTATAGATAGGTAGGAATCGATAGTTGGGGGCTCGTAGAGTATGATCACGCTGCCAGTCACACGGTAATACACGATTATCGATCTCTCAGCAAAAGGGTGGAGGCGCCATACGCAGGAAAGAACGCATTGTGCCTTTGAATACCTGCTACCACTTTGTTGCTGAGAGACCGCTATCCGTTATTATGTGAGTTCAAGGAGCGCTGATTAAAATCCAGGGACAAGGGAGGAAAAAGTTTGTTTTCCTCCATTGATAAAACTTCATGTTAAAAGGGGAAGTTGCACAATAGCGTAAGGGTAATAATACGTTTTGTGTAGCGGTGGCATTATTGTGTATGCGACTAGTCGCACAATAGCGTATACGTATTTCCTGTATTGCGGCCGCGTGTTTAAACAAAGCCGTTGAGATTGCATTTTGATATTGATAGCATGATAACATTGTTGTAAGTACTTTAGTCGGTGCTGCCATAGTCTGGGAAAACTTGTATTTTTCTGTGCAGGAAAAAGGTGTGTAACAGTGAACGTGTGTTGGTAGGGGTAACATGTTCCCTAGCTAGGGGTATCGTAAGACCCTTAGGGGCTAGGTGCCTGGTGTTGGCCTAGTGGCTCGATAGTAGATACCGAAGTCTATACACACAGCAGGTGTAGTTGTTGTTTTGTTGTAGGTATTGGCTCTCAGTGTGATCGCAGCATTCAGTGATCAGTTAGGCTTATTGGGCATTGTGATTGAACCGCACAGTTGTGGCATATTGTGATTGTGAACTGAGCAGTGGTAGACGAAATCACTGAAAAGGGTAAGCGTTATTGGAATGCTTAAATTCTAGCAGTGCAAAGTACTCGAAAAGGGCTTAGGTGCATGGAAGCAGCCTGGTTATTCTTCCATAGGTGTGTGGGCGCATCCTGTTAATATCGTCCACAGATAAGTGACAGTAGCCTTGACATTCTTTCACTGATTTAAGTCACTATTGAAAAGTTTAGTGCTATTTTCCCAAGATGGGAGCCAAGCAAACGGTAGAGATGTTAGATGATGTGCTGCTTTTGGAAGCGCCGATTGGGTCGACACAGCATATTATGCTAGGTATGGTGTTTATGCAACTAGGTACTGTGATGTATGGTTTAAAGTGATGAGGAAGAAACAGTTTCCCAGAATTGGCAGCTTTGATAAGGAGGTATTGAACAATGTCTGAGATAGCATCTGTATGGTGCACTCTCAAAAGAAAAAGATAAAGTATAACGATTGTTTGAAGTTATAGCAGCATGAGGGGGATAAGTGGCTTAAGGGTATGCACGCGACGCAAACCAGCATCACACGCATGATGCAGGGGAGTGGTCCCGCAGCGCTAAACAGTGTTGCGTATGCTCCGCAAAATAGCGCACACGCGCAGCAAGATAGCGTTGCAGAAGGTAATGTCAGTAGTTCACGCGCACAACCACCGCCCTATGCGGATGGGGGTGTAGGTACAGTCGATGTAAAAACTCATAAAAAAGTAACATGTAACCTGTACCCTCTCTTGAGTAATCACAAGTAAAATGTTTATGATGCGGATGACAAACCTGTTGTTATGTCTGCCATTTCCCATGCTGTACAATGTTCCATTACAACGACCACAGGAGGTGGCCCCATCCTCATCAGTGGTAGTACAGGAAGTGTTAACATCCGCCGTACCTGTAATGGAAGTTGTTAATCCTGTACGTAGCAGTAATAGACTGAATCTCCGGCCAGGTAACAAATCCAAAGGTAGCAGTGCGGCCGGTCTCCATCCCGTCTGGACAATAACTGTTCCCAATGGGAATCCGGATGCGAATGGTGCGGCGCCCACAAGAGATGTATGTTGCATTTTCCTTGGACAAGAACGGAACTAAATTCCATAATGACCGACTTGAGGGAATTAGCAAAATGCCAAAGATTTGTGAAAAATTTGTGTAATGCTCACAAGCCAACCAATAAAGATTGGCGAGTGGTGTTAAGGGCATGTCTTCCGCACAATACCGACATGAAAAAGTTTATCACAGATTGCGCATTGGAGGGAGATGCTCCCTTAACAGACGAGGATAACCAAGGTAACATTACCCGCATAATAACTCAATTGGGTGTATATTTTCCGGTAGTAGTTAACTGGAGTAAAATTTTCACCATAAAACAAAAAGAGAGTGAATCTGCAGAAGATTACTGTACCCGAGCTCTGCAGACTATCACCCAGTACACTGGGATAGAAGATATTAAAAATAGCACTCACCATAGGAAAATGGTCATCACGGTATTATGGATGGTCTTAAAGACAATCTGAAGACCCGAGTCCAGACATCTCTACCTGGCTGGAGGGGAGTTACTGTAGACACACTCAGGGAGTCTGCTATTGAGCACGATAAAAACATCCTCAAGAAGAGAGAGACCCAGAGTGAGAAGCTAATGGCTGTTAGCATTCAAACTCTAGAAGGAATGAATATACCATCACAGCCACCAGACACACATGCACCTGCACAGCTACACACCCTCACCGATCATGCACCACCACAAATATAGCCCTACCGCACTTATCACACACAACCACAAAACCCATACTACCCTCAGCCCACTTATTACCCTCAAAATTCATGTCCACACTCACAATCTTCCTCTACCGCCCAACCTATACAACAACCTTTTTCCCCACCCCACTCACGAAAGTGTTTTAACTGCAACCAAGTTGGACATGTAAGTAGGAACTGTAAGGTGAAGAGATTAGGACCCCCTAACCAGGGAGTACCTAGATATCCATATAAGGGATATATGCTGAATGCAGGGAATTCTCCACAGTCACCTGCTCCAATTGTTGCCCTAAATGCTGTATTGGAGAGTGAGAGTCAACGATAGGGGTCAGGTCACACCTGTAGTCTACAGTCAGTCAAGTTAACTGGGAATGTTAGAGAAGAACCTGTAATATTAATTGATATAGCTGATACTAAACATTATTCTCTTGTAGACACAGGGGTGACCAAATCAGTGATAAAATCCCCAGCTAATTTACAGGTGACCAGCGAAACAGTACCAGCAATGGGTGTAGCGGGTAAAGTGCAACATTTTCCTATAACCAAATCCATAGAGGTTACTATTGGGCCATTGCATACAAGGCATTCTTTTCTCCTGGCAGCAGCGGCCCCTACTAACCTACTGGGAAGGGCTTTGTTATGTAAGATGGGATGTGTCATATATTGTACGCCTTATGGTATATTCTTAGATATCCCAGAGAGAGTGGCACACGAGGTGAGGGATATATACTCCCCAAAGATTAATGTATCATTCTACTGGTTCAGCTAAACATCCATCTCAGGTAGATCAAGTGTTATCCCAAATACCAGATTCACTTTGGACCAAAGATGGATAGGACACTGGATTGATGGCAAATGTAGCTCCCGTAATGGTAAATCTAAAAAGCGGTAGGCAAGCTCCAAAAATTCCCCTATACCCATTAAAACAGGAGGTAGAGGAATGGGTTTCATGGTTGAACCCAGTGAAATGGTTCTCCGGTCTAGGGGAGTGGGTCCAGGAAATGGTTGCTAGTATAGGTAAACTTCTGATCCTCATATTGGTTGTCATGATAGTAATTGGCTTATGTGTCAGGTGTGTTCCTACTGTATTGAAATATGGAAAATGTAGAGATAAGGTAAACTGAAAGAATTTAATTTTTATGGTGGTTAGAAGTAACAATATGAATACTGAGGTAAATGTAGGACTTCATTACAACCCTGAACTAGAATGTACCATCAGATGATGTATAAATTTAGCCATGCATGAAATGTGTTATTAAAATGTTATTTTAAAACATCTTAAATAAAGTCCCTATGCCCTTCAAGACTTCCTTTATAGGTTAGGTGCATCCCCACATCTTTCCCATGATCTCCCAAGATCTGCGGTGTGCGTATAAGAGTAGTTTTATGTCCCTCCCAGAGACACATTATTGATGGTTTAAGAACCTCCTTGTGCCATCCCATAAAATAAAATTAAATAATATGTCATAGTGTAAGCCTAAATTAATTTTAAAATCAGCTTGTGATAGCATGTTGTTTGCTAACAAAGGGTGGACTGTCGAAGCTGGATAATTGGCTGAGACAGAATCTGCTAAAATTAAAGTCTGCACGACGCCATTTTGTGAATGGCAACAAGATGCCATTTTGCAAATGGCCGCTCAGCGCCATTTTAGTGAATCTCACACATTAGAAGTACATACGGCGATGCTATTATTTAGCGTTGTGCGATTCCCACGCAATAGAACAATGTTAAAAATCCTCATTATACAAATACATACATTAACTGAAACATAAAATATGACCAACCCTGCAAAACACGTACCACAGTGTACTCCACAAACACGTAGTCGCACAATGCTAACTAGCATTTTTTCTTAAAACCCTTACACTTACACTCTGCACACTTACATAAAAAGGTTCCCTAGCATAAAGGTTTATATTCAAGGTTTTATTTATTATTAAGTATGTAATAAAGTGACTGTATTTAAGATCTCAGGTTTAGTATATGATAAACATACTTGGTGCTTGGTGCTATTCTAAACCACTGTTTATTTGCAGACTTCCGGTTCAATTTTCAAAGAAATCGCAACATGTGTCTGGGAATTATGGATCATAGAGAGATAGGCATTAAAATGTACTATGTAATGCAGAAAGTTTAGACTTGTTTTTCGGCAGGAAAACGGATACAAAGAAGCTGTTGGTGGCTGAACTATTACAATACAAAATGACCTATGAACTGCATCGTAACAGGAGAACCAGGAAGAAGAACCAATGGGATTATGCCAACTTGTTCTATTGTATTGCCTATCTCTGCAAGGGTTTATATGCAAGCTCCCTGAAACTGCTAGTCAGTCATCTTTTTTTTGCTGTTGACGGAGGTTTCATAGTTGATGCCGGGAATCTGGATTCAGAATGCATGCGTATGTATTGACTGTACCTTGTGATTGTATAATTTGTTTGCGCTAATTGTATTTAGAGCACAGTGTGTAACTATATGCTTTTTGGTGAATAATATCTTTTTGTGCTTTGGAAACACAATCAAAGTCTGAAGAGCAATTATTTCTTGTGTGACTTATTACGCTAAATAGTGACATTTTAGAGTGTATAGATAGGTAGGAATCGATACCCATCTCCCTGTTTCCATCTAGTCATCTCCCGCCCACCTTAAGTTCTCACTGCCTAATGCCTGGTCTAGTCTCTCCTGTCTACCCAACCGCATCCTCACCCACTTCCAGTCCTTTCCTTCCTACCAACACACCTCTGCATCTGTCTCCCTGTCCCCATACATTCCTCTCCCACCCTCCCGCCTCCTCACCTGCCTTTAGTCCTCTCCTGCCTACTCACCCACCTTTTCACTTGCCTCCAGTCCACTCCCTTCTACACACTCATCGCCACACCTGCATCTAGTCCTTGCCGACCTCCAGTCCTCTCCCAGCTACTAGCATGCCTCCGCATCTATCTCCCTGTCCCCATCTAGTCCTCTCCCACCTCCTCACCTGCCTTTAGTCCTCTCCTGCCTACTCGCTCACCTTTTTACCTGCCTCTAATCCACTCCCTTCTACCCACTCATCTCCACACCTGCATCTAGTCCTCGCCCACCTCCGATCCTCTCCTGTCTACCAGCATGTCTCCGCATCTGTCTCCCTGTCCCCATCCACTCCTCTCCCACCTACCCTCCTGTCTCCGCATCTGTCTTTAGTCCTCTCCTGCCTACTTGCCTGCCTTTTCACCTGCCTCCAGTCCATTCCCTTCTATCCATTCGTCTCCTCACCTGCATCTACTCCTTGCCTACCTCCAGTTCTCTCCCAGCTACTAGCATGCCTCCTTGCCTACCTCAGGCTCTTCACCCACCTTCTGTTCTTTCCCACCTAAGCACCCACTTCCCCATCTGCCTCCACTCCATGCCCACCTCTTCACCCGTGGCTTTAATTTTGTCTGGACAAGTGCCCTCTGCAGCTGCTGCTGGCACTGGTACAATGCATTCTGGGCATTGTATTAAGGGAACTACTAATGTGGGCATTCTATAAGGAGTACTAGTACTGTGGGCATTGTATAGGGGACAATACTACTGTGTGCATTGCATAAGGGGCACTACTATTGTGCGCATTGTATAGGGGCGCTACTACTGTGAGCATTGTGTAAGGGGCACTACTACTGTGGGATTTGTATAGGGGACAATACTACTGTGGGCATTGCATAAGGGGCACAACTATTGTGCGCATTGTATAGGGGCGCTACTACTGTGAGCATTGTATAAGGGGCACTACTACTGTGGGCATTGTATAGGGGACAATACTACTGTGGGCATTGCATAAGAGGCACTACTATTGTGCGTATTGTATAGGGGTGCTACTACTGTGAGCATTGTATAAGGGGCACTACTATTGTGTAGCATAATGCATATAATGGGTACTACGATAGGGTACACTACACTGATCCCCCATTTTTTGACACGAGCATAAGTACAACCTTAGTTTTTCCATACCCCCACTTCAAAATTCCCACTTGGATCACCACTGGTTTGAAGTATGTGTGGTAAAAATATTATGTTGTAGAGACACTAGTCTTCCAATATTCAACATAAGCACTTTACGGTGATAGTGATTATTGGAATTTCATGTTTTTATAATTATTATTATTATTACTATTATTATTATTATTATTATTATTATTATTATTATTAGTAGTAGTAGTAGTAGTAGTAGTAGTAGTAGTAGTAGTAGTAGCAGTACAGTTGTAGTAGTAGTAGTAGTAGTAGTAGTAGTATTTGCTTCTGGACTACATGAAAAAAAATACTGTGGATTAGTGCAAACTAAGCATTTAAAAATAATGAACTACTCGGTCAAGTGATATAAAACATTCAGCAAAATATGGAAATAGGGAAATGACAAAGCTTTCTAAAGAATATGAATTATATGGAACTTGTCTCAATAATAGTAACAACCACAGCTTCTGAAGGAGAAAATTCTTTCCATCACACTTGAATCCACTGAAAATATGCTGTGAGTGTGTTTTTAGTGATAACCTGACATCCTCGTACTGGAATGAAATGGTGTTTCAATTATAGGATGATTCAATTTTTAAAGGTTATAGCCAGAGTCTTTTCACACCGTCATAAATGTAATTTTATTTCAAAAAGCAGTATATCAATGAGTGGCTCTTCATAAGAGGTATTGGTTATTTCACAGTCCTTCCAATATGCAGCGTACAACGCAGGGGTAGAGTAGAAGAATATGGCTGATGGAAAGACTTCCTGAGGCAGAACATGATTATTTCTATGATGGTTACAAACACTTATACCAATGAGACCGAAGTTACCTTTAATCAGTTTTCCACTTGATTGATAATAATGAGATATAAGTTGCTTCAAGACTTAAATGTGTAACTGCTGGAATCAGTGCTAAGTTGGGTGGGAGGATCCAGAGAGTTGACTGACATAGTGGAGACACTTACTCCTCAAACGCTCATCCAAATGTCGAGGGGACTACCTCTAAATTTTAAAATTGAATCTCAGAAATTAGTGGAGAAGTAAGGAGGCTAGGCGTCATCAAAGTACCACTTCTTGATGGCGATGGGTAAATTATCTGAATATTTAAACAAAACTCCTAGTGACAGAGGATGCACGAGACCAGGCATCTCCTAAGGGATGAAGCCAGGCCCAACTTTAGAAAAAGGGTACAAGTTTTGTGGAGACACTGCATCCCATGTATCTGGAAGAATGACAATAATCTGAAGCTGCCAGAAGCCAATGATTATTCATTCTAATAAGTACTGCTATATAAATGATCTAGCCAACCAGGAGAAGCAATCAATATGGCTCTGCTCAAGACAACATGGGATCATTAGTATGCATATAGAAAGTATGTTTTTTTATCAGTGTTTAGAGCATTTTTATATGAGTGGTAGATAGAAGTATATGTAAAAATGTCATGCAAAGTATGGGATTTATGCCAATGATATTTTGCTTTTCATGAGAGTTTTTAAAGATGTCACATTTCTTTAGTGGGGATGTAGTCAGGAAGCCAGCGGTCAAAATGATGACTGCCGGCTTCCCGACTATGAAATCCCGGCATGGGACTAATGATAGGCGTCTAAATACCGACGCATATCATCAGCCCCACGCCAAATTCCCGACGCCTGGAGGGTTAGTGGAGGGTTAGTGTACTTACCAGGCGCCGTCGGGATCTTCATCTGCCGGACACCCTGGTCGGTATTTCATCCGTCGGGCTTAGGTCTGGCGGTATGTCATACCGATTCCCTTTAGTGTGCCATGGCTGACATCAAGTCCATTGTGGTGTGTGAAGAGTACTTGGTGCCACTTAATCAAGGGCTATGGATAGGGTTTGGTTAAGATGCGGTACTGTTATTTCAGGACAAGAGAATGTAGAAATTTGGGAGATAAGTTGTTGCAGAGAGGTGGAGATAAGATGATAATTAATAGAACTCTGATTTCTACGAGTATGAGGAGATTGGTAGAGTTTTGCAGCAGTGAGTTAAATGTAATAAAATAGAATTTGCAAGTGATAAAGTGATGATCTGAGAGAGGGAAAGGAGTGTTAAAGAGATCAGAAACTAAGAATAGTTTAGAGAATACTAAATCAAGGCAGTGGCCATCCTGTTAAGTAAAGGTGTCAATCCATTGGGAGAGCCTGAGAGAGGATGTTGGAGAGTGAAATTTGGAGGCATAGTGAGACTGTGGATTACAGATGCGCCCAGTTACATTGTGGCTTATCACGCCACAAACGTGCGCATGCATCGCGCCATGCGATTCCCAGTGCCTGTATACGCTATGCTACGGCACTCATTGTGATCTCACCCTGCACTCCTAAGGAGGCGCATCCGCATAAGCAGTGCGCGTATCAACTCATGGGCGCGCATCTCTTGCTATGCGTGGCGTGATTCAGTGCGCCAGGTACAACAATATGGCTGAGCATATCTGTATCAATAGGGATGTTGAAATGACCCATGGTAATAGTGGAGTAGACAGGCAGAGATATGTTCAAGACATTGTTGGTGTTTTCCAGGGGGAGGCTAGGTCCCAGAGTGGGGAAAGGAGTAATCCATTCTCATCTCCTTATCTGCCTTCAGGCAGTGGTATTGGTGAAGTGGAGGCCACCGTGACAAAGGTCTACATGTGAGGCAGTTATTTATTTATATTGTCCTCGTAATTACAATCTTATTATTTTTCTCATTACATATTATTAATTTGCCCCAAATGATACATTCAGCCAATCAGGAGTGTTTTTTTCATTTTGAGTAATGAAAGGCTGCCACTGATTGACTGCCCGTCTACAAAGTATATGGACTTGCCAAGTGTAACTTACTTTCATTGGAAATCTACAGTATATGGAGCAGTCCAGTCGATTATGTTTTTTTTTCTTTGCATATTACCTACATTAGTTAAAAACAAAAGATCAATAAATGTAAGTATTTTTTAATAAAATGATGCCACAAAATTTGTTTCGTTATTTTGATTATGGAGTAACAATAGCAAGGGGGCACCAGTTTACATTGTATACTAAAAGGGGGCACACTGTCTACATTACTTATTTAAAAAGGGGCACACAGTTTACATTATTTAACCCTGGTATTCATTGACCAGGAGTACCAGGATGAGGTAATTGCTACTTAGCACTGATTCAGACATACCTAGGTGCAGGAGCTCGAACAGATTTTCAGGTCCTCGCTAGCTGGTGATTTAGGGGTTTCAAACCCACCACATCAACAGTTATTTGCATATGAACCTTCCAAACCACTAGATATTAAATTCAGGAGTTTGGGGGCCAAAATTGCATTGATTTGCTATGGGTTTGAACTTGCCGGCAAAATCATTCTCTATTACATTTCCCCTTCATTTGGCAAAATATAACAATGCAATGTGTTTCCTAAAACACTGTAGAGTGTCACATCAATGGCAGCATGTCTTGCATTTGTCAGTTTAAACCTTACGACATCTGTACCAGTGTGGTTAGAGTATTTTATTTTAAATGCAAGTAGTTAATAAACATTAAACATGACCGAGCACCAGGGGACTCGAGTTTTGTAATTTGAAAAGTTCCTAGAAATAAATTAAATGCCCTCCTCCACTCACTAAGTAGATAGACTAGTAGAAAGCACTATGTATACAATAAAGATGTTGAACATCCAAGTTTAATAAGATATTATTGAAACTCTTTTCTCCTGCTACAATATACACTGTTAGGAAACAAATATTCAATTTATTTTCCCCCAATTTATTTATAACTGTGTCTCTGTTTTATATTCTGGATATTTTTAATAAAAAAAAGACCAATGGATTTAATTTTGCCATGAATATCTGCTTCCTTTTTTGATATGTGCAGCTGTAGTCCTGAGCTCTGAAGCCTGTATAAAGGTCATTCTTTATCCTTTGTTAAATATATTTTGCAATCAAGCAGAATTTTATAAAAAAACTCACAGTGAAATAGAATTTCTGTCCCAAGAGAAGCATATTCTACACAATACCTATTTTTTTTTTTTTTGCATGTCCTCTGGTGTGTAGCCCTTATTGTAGTTTTGTCAGTCCGGTGATATTTATTAGATTAGAAATGAAAGGTATGGTATGTGAAGATTTTTACTTTCTACGTTCCATCTTCTTATATCTAAACCCTTTGTCACTTATACATATTTCCAGCCATTTTTTTTCCAAGGCTATATTTTTTTTGTATTTCTTCTCACATCTTGTCTCTAGTTTGCTCTCCATCTAGAAAAGATAATACAGGAAAGAAAAGAGTACACAAAAGGTACAAAATTGCTTTGGTGGGGAAAGTTTTTTTTTTTCGATTCAAATTCACAGGAGGCTTGTGATAAGATTTCACTTTTGTTCAATCAATCCAAATCAACGGTTATTCTCGACATTGTATTTATTTAAACTGCTTCATGTATTGGATGATTACTTTGCTTCCATTATTGTTAACAGCTGGGTTTTTGTTTTGTTTTTTTTGGACAGACAAAGAGACCGAGTACCTTTAGTGAGCAGCACAAATCGTCAACCTTCACAAATGTTCAAATATTGGATTTTAATCTTAATTATTTCCTGTTTCTCTTTACAAATAGATTACATGTTTTTTAAGTCTCTTTACTAAAAAAAATCAAAACACACATTTTTTATAACATTCCTGATCTGTAGATTTGTTGAAAAACAAGTAATATCCATAACAATTCTCAAATTGTTAAACACGTGTGATCCATTTTAGGTAATGTTTTAATAATGTACCCATGATGTAATTACAAAGATGCTAATGAATGGTGTCCAACCAGTTCCATCTAATATCAATGTATCAATGATAAACCGCTGGAGTCTATAAATAAATACATAAAACACAGTGGGGGTAAATTTATTAAGCAGTGCACTTTTCAAAGCTGCTTTATCTTTGGCAGTTTCGGTCACTAGTTTTAAAGGGGCAATAATATTAAATACAAATCAAGGCAGTTTTGTATTTAATATTGTTGCCCATGTAAATGCAATGTCTGAAACTGCCAAACATGTGGCGACTTTGAAAATCACAGCTTATGCTGGGCATACACTTTACAATTTTCTGTCAGATATCTATCCAATCTATCTGGTTTGAATGAAAATCTGGTAATTTATGGGAGCCAATGACAATCGACCATATGGTCTTAAACACTGGAAAATGGACAAAAATGATTGTTCAAATTAGTTAAATTCATTTGATTTAACAAATTTGTTCGAATGGCAATTTCTGTCTGTTTTTGAGTGTTTGTTAGCAAATGGACGATTGTCATTTGCTCCCATACATTACCAGATTGTCATTGCAACCATCCAGATTGGACAGATATCTGACAGATAATTGTATAGTTTATGCCCAGCATTAGTAACATTACTCCCTGGTGCTTTCAGGATTTATGGGATGTGTGTTTCCTAAATATGAAAACCAGCGTTTGTGTTTCCCAATCTAAAGTGATGCAACGATGACATGTTATTTACACGAAACTGATAACATATTTTCCACCATATGGTCTTTGGCATGAAAAGGTCATACCAATGGTATTGAGGGAGACTATATACATGAATAATATAGGTATATCAACTATTAAACTTAGGGTCTGATTCAGCAGTGAATGCAGAATCCCGATGTTCAGGAATCTGAGCAGGCGCCTGACCCGTTCTGTGCAGAATGGGTATGTGATCACGATCACAGACTGGCAGTAGAATATCAGTGATTGATGGAGATTTCCTTGCCTCTTCCTCTAAACTGCGGCGGGTCCCTGCAGCCGGCCGATGGTATGCAGATTATTCGTGGCTGCGTTGGACAACGCAGCTCGGATAAGTGATGCACAGAAGGCGTGATGCTTCCTGCTGCATTACCACATCTGCAAGTATCACAACTGCAAAGCTGCTTTATGCAATCAGGCCCTTAGTCCCTTTATTACACTTGGGTGGATGCCATGTGGGCCAGCTGCTTTGTCAGTCTTAATCTTGTTTAAACATAACTGCACCTCCTCCTGAGTTATAAAAGTAATATTTCATGTTGTCTGGCGCAGTGGCGTAACTAGGGTTTCGGAGCCCAGAGCAAGATGAACGGTGCCCCGCCCACACACACACACACACACAAACACACACAGAAAAGTAAAGACGCGTGGCAAAAATGGACATGGCCACACCACAAAAGGGGGCATGGTCATTGGAAATGGGGCGTGCCAACATGACATGCCACCCATTTCTTGTCACTTTGGGAACATTCCTTTCCATATGCACCTTACATATATAGTGGTTTCTCACAATGTGGAGCCTCTGAAGAAATGTATATTCCCTGGAAAGACAGTGTCTTCAGTCGGTATTCACTATTCATGTAGGACACATCATCCGGAAGATGCTGCCTGTTTGTGCCAGAATATTAACAATACCAGTTAAACCATACTCGTGCTCCCTGTGTAACTTCCTGCCCCTAGCATCTCCGAGCCACACCATCATGTCCCCCTGCATCGTCTCTCAGCACAGCATTGCCTCCCAAATACGTTGTCTCTCAGCACACCATAATCTTCCCCCTTGTGTCATCTCTCAGCACACCTTCATCTTCCCCCCTTTGTTGTCTCTCAGCACACCATCATCTCCCTACCTGCGTCGTACCTCCTTCATTCTATGTTTCTGTATGTCTCCCCTCGCCTCCCCCCTTCATTCTATGTATCTGTGTATGTTTCTCCCCCCCTTCATTATATCTCTCTGTGTGTCTTTGGGGCCCATTTTTACGGCTTAATAACTGCAAACACTCATTCGGGGTTAACCACAAATATTAGGTTTCCCCTAATATCTCCGACACCTGCTGCAATCCCTTCATTCCTGCAGACAGCCGCATCCGCCATAGGTTTCAAAGGGGAATGCAATGCTGCCAGATTCACCAACATTTACCATTGCATTCCGGATATTGGCCCCTGCAACTAACACCATCTGAATATGGCATTAGCTGCTGTAGCCTATGGGTTACACTGCGCATAATACATGACAGAGCCCTCCCCTGGCAATGGCGGCCGTACATCTGCAGTTAACGGGACTGCGCATGCACTGCAGCCCTGGGAGCACTCTGGGCACTTCACTGGGATGAGCTCCTTTCAGAGACCCTGTCCCTGCATGTGCCGGATGGTACATTAAGGTGATATGATCGCATTTTGCAATGCGATCATGGGCGGTAATGTCATGCCCAGATCGCATTGGGATCATTAATAAATGGGCCCCTTAGTGTCTCTCCCCTTTCAGTCTATTTGTCTCTGTGTGTCTTCTCCCCTCCTTCAGTCTATATGTCTCTGTGTGCCTTCTCACCCTTCAGTCTATATGTCTGTGTGTCATCCTCCCGCCACACTCAGTCTATATGTCTCTGTGTGTCGTCGTCCCCCTTTCAGTCTATATGTCTCTTTGTGTCTTCGGCCCCCTCTCAGTCTATATGTCTCTTTGTCTTTTCCCCCTCCCACCCCACTTGCCTTCATTTGTGTCTCTGTCTCCACCGGGTCTCCTCCTCCCCCTCTTCTTACCTTTAGCCAGGAGTTGGGAGCCGATGGGGACAGTGAGGCCAGGCAGCAGGCTGAAGCTCCAGGTCCAAGGAGCATGATGCTGGTGTCGCGGTCATGCTCCCGCTAGCAGTCCTAATAGTAGGTGCTGCTGCTGCGCTGCAGGAACGCCTCTGAGCACTACGGGCTTTGCTTGGTGGTGCAATGGGGACAGGTGACTGTGGTGCAATGGTGGTGGGCAGGCGGGCCGCGGGCGGTCGGCGGGGTCCGATGACCTGGTCAGTTTGCAAATACAGATGAAACAAAATATTACAAAAAGATTACACTTGCAATTTTCAGCAACTTGTCTTTTAAGTTCACTCTTTACTACTCTGATGGTATATTATTCAGTTCTTTGATTTCCAGAGTGTATTTTCAGTCCCTTGTAGTTTTAGAAATTTATGTGCTCTCCTATTATTGTTTTGCCACCATTGTATTGTTATCTAACAACATTGGTTGCCTTTTATTCTTTAAAATGTTGCTGTCATATAGAAAAATACATACAAAGGTATTAATCTAATATTCTAAATATATCTAAATAATATAAATATATATCTAAATTCTCCCAGTTGGTATCTGTCCTTTTATTTAAGCATACACGTTCCTAGTCTACCAGCTTCATTGCGTCTATAAGCTGATTAAACTTTGCCCGACTATAGATAAATGTAGTTTTTGCAGCTCCTATAGAAAGCGTTTATTGAACATTTGTTATTATCCTTAAAGCCATAAAGCCCTTTCACCTGCATATTAGATATAATAACTGTTCTGTTAGATATTAGGTATCTGTTACATTTGATAATACCAAGGTGAATAAAACTACCCTGGACATATATCCAGGATTTATATATATATATATATATATATATATATATATATATATATATATAAGAATATTATGTTATTTTAATAAATAATTTTTCATTATCAGTTGTTTACCTCATTTGGTCCGGGATAGACAATCAGTGCTATTATTGTTCCATTACATTTCCTCAGCTTTTAAGGGTGCCATTGGACCCCTAGAATAGCAGCCTGATTAATTTTGGCCATAGACCTGAAGGGCGCCCTGTTTTCCATTCATATATCTACCTTTGTGAAATGAGCCAATTTCATGAAATAGTTCTCAGCTCTAGGTGCCAATGTTATTTTAGTGAACATTAGTAAGTGAAAGCATTAAGATGTTCTCTTTTTACCTCCTTTTCGCTACCTCTATCAGTTGTAGTACCGCAAGGCTCAGTCTTAGGTCCTCTGCTTTTTTCAATCTATACCACCTCTCTTGGCAAACTAATCAGCTCATTTGGTTTTCAGTATCATCTGTAAGCGGATAATACTCAAATCTACCTATCCTTCCCAGATTTGTCACCATCTGTGCTGGTCTCTGTCACTGAATGTCTTTCTGCCATTTCATCTTGGATGTCATCTCACCACCTGAAACTTAATATATGCAAAACAGAATTAATTATATTTTCACTGGCCAATAGAAGTTAAAAACCTGATATCTCTATCACTGTTGAGAATCAACCCCACCCCACAATTTAGCTGCCTAGGTGTCATCCTTGACTCTGAACTGTCCTTTGTTCCTCACATTCAATCTGTCTCAAAATCATGTTACATACACTTAAAAAACATATTCAAAATTCGACCATATCTCACACAAGACACTGCAAAAAATCTAATCCATATACTCCTTATTTCCCACATTGACTATTGCAATAGTCTCCTTACTGGTCTTCCCAAAAACAGACTTTTGCGACTACAATCCATTTTGAATGCAGCTGCGAGGTTGATCTTCCTCGCCAAATGTTCATTGTCTGCTGATCCACTCTGTCAGGCCGTCCATTGGTTACCGGTCTTCTACCATATTCAATATAAAATACTTTTACTTACACATAAAGCTATTAACCAAACCACACCAACATACATCTCTTCACTTATCTCAAAATATCTCCCAGTCCGACCTTTCTACTCTGCACAAGATCTGCGTCTCTCATCCACACGCATTACTTGTTCCCATGCACGGTTACATGACTTTTTTTGGGCTGTGGAATGCCCTCCCATGCACAATAAGACTTTCCTCTAGTCTCCAAACATTCAAGCGTTCCCTGAAAACTCACCTCTTCAGACAAGCTTATCAGATACTAGAACTTTCATAATTACATCCCCTCTTACAGTCCACACATAACCTCACATATTTTCTCTTTCTTCACTTTCACATCCTCCTAACCCTAGGCAAACTTTCCTGTGTGACTGGATCATACAGCTCACCAATGACCTCTGCAATCTGGCTGGACCAATTTCCAATATGAAGCACCTATCCTTGTGTATCAACACCAATTTCCCTATAGATTGTAAGCTTGCGATCAGGGCCCTCTTACCTTTATGTCTGTCTGTTACTACCCAGTTTTGTTCTATTAATGTTGTTTCCAATTGTAAAGCATGACAGAATATGCTACTGCTATATAAGAAACTGTTAATAAATAAAATGCTTCTGCTCGTGAAACTTAATAACAAAGCTGTTATTGAACAAATTAGGGTTTAAGAGCAAGTCAATAGAACTCCCAGACGTGTTCCATAGAAATACAGAGGGGCAGATGTATCAAACATTGGAGAGAAATAGAAGTGGAGAAAAAGTGGAGAGAGATAAACTACCAACCAATCAGCTTCTAACTGCAATTTTTCAAACACAGGCTGTACAATGGCAGTTAGCAGCTGATTGGTTGGTACTCTATCTCTCTCCACTTTATCTTTCTCCAAGGTTTGGTACATCTCCCCAAGAGTCTTATTGCAGAGAACTTCACAGCCATTTTGAACAAAACACACTGTTTGCACATGTTGCAAATATACTGCAGAACTGTTAAATTTTGCTCATCTCTACAGATGTATCTACAGTACATACACCTATCCTCAAAGGGTGCCAAATAGCCTCTTTGGTGCACCAAAGACTTTGTAATTTAGTTGCGTTATGTGTTTCACCAACAAATATATGTATAACTTGCATCACTAATGCGATAAAAGTATAATGTGTACCCAAACTACTGACGTTGGCTTTTCATGCAATTTCTGTGTGCGAATCAGTCATTAATCTGGGTAAAAAGGAAAAAAACAGAGGCCCAATACGAGTGACCTGCACCATTCATAGTATCACATATTGTTATGCTTAATCTGCGACTTTGTACCAATTCCTTTGCAACAAAAATACTAATCTTAAGTAGTTAGGACACTGTAAGTGTAGGGTCTAAGTGGGATCTCTTCGGAGCAGCTGTCCCCACACGGAGCAATGTTGAATTGCTCTGTTAATTTGGTATCAGACACCGCAACTCGCAGTCATAGACCTCAATAACTGGGCATTAGAGTTAGTAGTAAGGCCAACTAAACAAAACCATGTTGCAGTGCAGGGCAGTATCGCAATTGGCGGGTAGCACCCGGGGTTTGTACACGCGTCTATACCAGGTGCGACCCGCCTGAGACCCCATTCAGACTGGGGGCCCGACCCGGCAATAATGTTGGGTCGATTATGTCCCTGCCATCGCTGCTGAGCCATCGCTTGGAGATGAGATCATCTCCAAGTGCCGGCTCTTCCTATGCAGTGAACGGGACTACCCACTCACACCACACCGCGAGCCAAGTTGAACTCGTATTCAACCCTGCTTGTTACCTTAGTTGAAATGCTGGGTTATTTCAGCTGGGCCCTTTCACACTGCACAGTAATCTGAGTTGTTGCGCATTCATGTGTAATAACCCGGGTTATATTATGGCAGTGTGAAAGGGGTATTAGAGGGGTTGCTTCTGAGTTGGGGCAAAGCAAAAAAAAAAATCAAGTAACTTTGCACCTGCGCAAACCATTTTGCAATGAAAGGGGTGCAAATATTTTTTTTTGCATGTAGCCCACAAATGCTGCACAGTTTTATATCTACACTTCAATTAAGATTTAAGTTTTTACATGATCTCTCTGCACATTTTAAATCAGCCCCATCTGCAGGATTGGGTATGGGATTCTGGCTGTCAGGATGCCGCTGGTCAAAATAGCGACAGTGACATCCAGTCAGAATCCTGACACTCTTTGGTAAGTAAAGTAATACTAACCCCTATCCCTCCCTCCCCGGTGCCTAACCCTAATTTCCAGGGGCATTTTAAGAGAGGAGGGCCCGTGTTCAGCCTCCTCTCTGTCGACGGCTCAGCGGCACTGAGCGCTGTAAATTCTGGCTTCATGCTAAAATCTACAGCGCATGCACGGGTCTCCGGGAAATTGGCACCCGCGCCTACTTTCCCGGGGACATCTTTTCTGCGCATGCGCAGATCACTGGAAAAATGGGCGCCGCCATTTTACCAGTTAGTGTTTGCTGCTCTGCAGCACCGATCTAGCGCTGTGGAGCAGCACTTTGGGAATCGGCGGAGAGGTAAGTATAATTACCTATGGGTGCAGGGTGTGCGGTGTGGCCCCACCTGGACCCAGGGGCCCATGTGCACCGCACACCTTGTACCCATTATAAAGACGCCTATGCTAATCTCCCCCCTTAGAGCCTAACCAAAACCTCCCCCTGCCCAGTGTCTAATCCTCCCTCTGCGGTACCTAACCCTAATCTCCCCTCTTAGTGCCTAACCCTAACCTCCCCCTGCCCAGTGCCTAACCCTAACCTCCCCCCTTAATGCCTAACCTCCCCCTGCCCAGTGCCTAACCTAACCCTTCCCCTAATCCCCAATACTTTCCTTGGGGATGCCGGTGGTCAGGATTCTGGCGCCGGGATCCCATCACTGTTGGGATTCCGGCACCGGTAATTCGACCACCAGCATCCCGCACCCCGGAATGCTGACTACATCCCCCACCTGCAGTACAACTTGGATTTACTATGGTGCAGCAATGGACTGGGGCAAATTTGCACATTGTTTTGCACAGGTACCATAGGTGTGGACATGAGGGCGTGACCAAGCCTCATTGGGGGACATGGCAACGCCTTACGGGGTGTGCTGTGAGTCACAGATGTGTGGCCTCATGGCATGCCCAATCTTGGCACGCCCTATGCATGCTGACAAGCAGCTACACTACTCAAGCAAGCTTTCAAGCGGCCACACTGGCCCATCTGGTCTTCATCCCTTCTGGCATAAGCCAGAAGTGCCAGACGGCTAATCCAGCACTGCCAAAGTGCAAATTTATTTACTTTTTGTGCTTTGCTCCCAACTCAGAATCATGGAGACATGTCCTGGTTCAAATCCAATTGACAAACTTAAAATAAAGTTGCCCAGTATTCATGTTCTACAGACAAAAGCAGGCAGTAATTTCTCTGCAAGCAAATTAAATAAATATATAAATAAAAATAATTGCATTTGCACATGGTTTGGCCATCCTTTAGCTAGATTTGCGGCTAGCGTTAAATGAAACCCAAAATATTCTTACATTTTTATTGCAGTGAAGGTTAAATCTGTAAATGACAACCAGGAGCAGAAAAAAAAATAGAAAATGTAAATGTAGAGACTATTTTACATTTATATGCAATATATATTATATTTGTTGTTTAGGTCAAAAGGATAAAAAACAAGTAGGTTTCAATTTTTTTCCCAGTGCTGATTTCTCTTGTATCTCCGCAGGCCATGTTCACTAATTGGTGGTAGGCCTTAAGGAACCTGATGGCCTAATTATCTGCATGGGCCTCAAGGTACATACTTTAAGGCTTTGTGAAAAATTCATAAACACAGTCTCATATTTTATATTTCATATTCCTTCTATTTATATCAAAATAAATGGTATCATAGCTACAGCAAGAAAAATATTTAATATATTGTAGATACAAAATGGTAATTAGAGGACTTTTAAAATGATTACTTACAAGCACTATAGATATATGTTGTAAATTATTTAAAGTACATTTAAGCTGTAATGGAAATGTCTTACGTTTATCCACAGTGCAGCGCTAAAAATAGAGGCTGTTTTTGAGACAGTACCTTTTGGTAGACTGAAAGTATATTTAACAGTATTTGGTTCATAACAGTTATTTAGTGGTTTGCATTAAATAAAATAAGTAGTTCACAAATAAGACATAAGGTAAAAATTATGAATGCTGTAAAATAAATTTAGGGTATGTCGTAAGTTAAAGGACTTAGGGGGAGATTTGTCAAAGCTTGGAGAGAGGTAAAGTAAAGAGGGATAAAGTAAAGAGAGATAAAGGGCCTGATTCAGAGCCGGTCGCTATTTGCGGTCGTTCGTTCCAAAAAAAAGGGGTGGCTATTCAAATGAACCATTCGCTCTTTGCGGTCTGTTCACGCCTCTAGGTCTGAACGAGCGAACAAAACTTGCGGTCGTTTTTTGGGAAACTACGCCCCCTGGCCGCTCGCATCCTACGTCATGTCCGCTATTTATTAGATTAATTGAGTACATCGACCAGGGTATGAGCTGCTCGCTATTCTTGTGGTTGGTTTTTGCTACCACAATTTTGCGAGCAGTTCTGGCTATAAAATAACCCAGTGACGTGGTCAATGACGCTGCTGTTTTAATTATGCACACCATTAAAAAGCCCGTTTTGACCTTTAAGCACGCCTGTGATCGGATCTCCACTCCCAGTTTTCAATCACTTTCCCCTGTTACCACCCACATACGCCTTTTTCTGTCACTCAAATTATCAGGCATTCGCTATTTTGCGAGCACATGAATTTTGACCGCACTGACTGGTTCGCGCATGCGTATAACGATCCGTACGCATGCGCAGTTGGGAAAACATCGCTCGGAGCGAACGAGCGGCCAGTTACGAGCGGCTGTGAATCAGGCCCTAAATGAAGAGAGATAAAGTCCCAACCCATCAGCTTTTGTCATTTTTCAAAAACAGCCTGTAAAGTGACAGGAGCTGTTTGATTTGTACTTTATCTCTCCACTTTATCTTTCTCCAAGCTTTGATAAATCTTCCCCTTAAAGGTACCACTAATGCTGGGCACACACTAGCCGATATATTGGCCGATCAATTGATCAGCCAATATATCTGCTGGCCGTTGGCCAGTGTTTACAGACGATATGTCTGTGAACTGCTTCGTTCACAGACATATCGCATTGGCTGTGCTGCACAGCCGACGGACAGATATGTTTGCAGACTGCCCGTACACATACAGCGGCAGCCACGGGGAGGGGTCGGCCCCAAAAATCAGATACTCTGTCACATAATCAGTGTAAATCAGTTATACTAGAGCCAGAGAAAGGTTCCTTTCACTCCTACATATATTGTGTTTGGTGCAGGAGCATTGGGCTAATGTCCTTACAAAAGTGGTATATGTTTAACATGGTAAAATACCAAAATGCAATAAAATCTTATAGTCATCTTATTCTTCACATTGGCATATTTCTGTAATGTATGCACACATACATTTATTGATGTGTATTCTACATATATGTAACACCATTTAACCTAATCTTTCTACTGTCCTTAGGTTACTAATTTAATTTTACTCTAAAAGGAACCAATCTTTCTATTGTCCTTAGGTGACTCATTTCCTTTTACCTCTAAAGGAACCAATCCTTCTACTGTCCTTAGGTGACTAATTTCCTTTTATCTCTAAAGGAACCAATCCTTTTACTGTCCTTAGGTGACTAATTTCCTTTTACCTCTAAAGGAACCAATCCTTCTACTGTCCTTAGGTGACTAATTTCCTTTTACCTCTAAAGGAACCAATCCTACTGTCCTTAGGTGACTATTTTCCTTTCATCTCTAAAGGAACCAATCCTTCTACTGTCCTTAGGTGACTAATTTCCTTTTACCTCTAAAGGAACCAATCCTTCTACTGTCCTTAGGTGACTATTTTCCTTTTATCTCTAAAGGAACCAATCCTTCTACTGTCCTTAGGTGACTATTTTCCTTTCATCTCTAAAGGAACCAATCCTTCGACTGTCCTTAGGTGACTATTTTCATTTTATCTCTAAAGGAACCAATCATTCTACTGTACTTAGGTCACTGTTTTCCTTTTATCTGTAAAGGAACCAATCCTTCTACTGTTCTTAGGTTGCTAATTTCCTTTTACCTCTAAAGGAACCAATCCTTTCTATTGTCCTTAGGTGACTATTTTCCTTTTATCTCTAAAGGAACCAATCCTTCTATTGTCCTTAGGTGACTATTTTCCTTTTATCTCTAAAGGAACCAATCCTTTTACTGTCCTTAGGTGACTATTTTCCTTTTATCTCTAAAGGAACCAATCCTTCTACTGTCCTTAGGTGACTATTTTCCTTTTATCTCTAAAGGAACCAATCCTTCTACTGTCCTTAGGTGACTATTTTCCATTCATCTCTAAAGGAACCAATCCTTCGACTGTCCTTAGGTGACTATTTTCATTTTATCTCTAGAGGAACCAATCATTCTACTGTACTTAGGTTGTTAATTACCTTTTACCTCTAAATGAACCAATCGTTCTACTGTCCTTAGGTTGCTAATTTCCTTTGTGCCTCAAATGTACCCACCCTTAACCTCCTGTTAAGTGGTGTATCTTGTTATATCAGTGTCTCCACTCAAGTATGGGTATGTGGTAATGGGCCTACTTGGGAAAACCCATTGGTCCTAGTAGTTTGAGTTTCTCCCACAATGTAAATGTGTGATAAGTAAAAGACATTAATATTGCATATACAGCCACTTACACTTGAACATAGACTTACACGTCGGCTCTTTCCAGAACGCCTCTCCGTCACACCACCACATGATTACAAATATTTTATAAAAATATCTTCAGGCTGTGTATACAAGGTGAATATGGAACATAAATGCGGAAAAATCTGATATCCAAAATTCCTCTGGTCCCAAGCAATTTGGATATGTGAGACTCAACCTGTAAAGTAACTTTAAAACACACTAAATTATAGTGCAGTATAAATATTTAGTCTTCTATCTGACTGATGATCTTTCGGCGGTGAATATGTTGGGGCCCTTTAAGAGAACTCCGGTATAAATATTGCTGGGCTGTATCCAGTGCTATTTTTCAGCATGAACAAGCAGGAACTTAGTTCCTGAACCTCTTATTAACTATGAAGTAATTTCCTGGGCCAAAATGTATTTTCCGTAAGATAAGTTTAATTTTAAAGTCCCTTTTGAGTGCCTTCTTTTCAAAATACTTTTTTCCAGAAAAATAGCCTAGGCTGCATCTACAGTATATCTCATTTAGTTTATCTCAACAACGCAAATAGACTACTTCTGTAATGATGTGTATCCTTACACGCTTGACTTTTACTTAGAGATCTCCACACAAGGAGCCCAATTAGCACTTATCTCTATATTGCAGACAATTAACACTGTGTTTACAAATTGATCTATACAATGGGCAATTCTGTTTTATGTCACTAATACCCAAAATATTGGCCAGTCTGTACCTGAGAGTATATGCATGACAGATTAATTATGACTTTTACATCTGCCACGGCCAATACAAGACTAGGTGAAGCTCTGCTAATAGTCTGCTGCTCAATGACCCCGCTGACACAATCCTTTCACTTAATTAATTATAGCTCGCTCCCCAGATTTGTGTTTGTCTGACGATTATTTTGCAATAGGTGTTACTGCAGTGCTGAATGTCTATAAGAGGTGCAAGGCTCAACTTACATTCTTCTCAGCTGTCTTCAGTATTAACTGCTTGGCTACCTCTGTCACCCCACAACAGGCACCTCCTCTGGGTATCAGCAACCGCAGAGTTACTACTGCCGTAAGATGATCACAGCTCCTGCTATTATTCCCGGCGCCTTCACTGGCTCAACACTCCTGTACCCGGCTAATGCCCCCATTTACTAACGAGTTTTATCACCAAAACGAGTGATAAATTTCACTGTGTATGATAAATGGTGCTCCAGCCAATCAGCTCCCAACTACCATTTTTCTAACAGTTGACAGTTGGGAGCTTATTGGCTGGAGCACCATTTATCATACACAGTGAAATTTATCACTTGTTTTGGTGATAAAACTCATTAGTAAATGGTGGCCTATATGTCTACAGCTCTTTTTTATAGCCACTGCCCAGGCATCAGTGAGGTGAGCACTGGAAGGGGAAACAGCAGCTTGAACTTCCCTGCCACTGGCCTCCCACTGCGTAGCTTTGGCTCCCTCACTGGCTTCTGTCTCCCGTGCCTGGCAGCCAGTTTACAGCCCAATGTTTAAAGCTCGGCAGCTGCTCAGGACACAACAGGGTGTGAGCACTGTAGGGATGGAACAGAAGTCTGACTGTCAGTGATTCTGACAGCTCTTGTATACCTCTTTCTCTGACAGGACCAAATCACTCCCAACTGTATCACTCCACCTCCTTCTGCAATTGTCACCAATGTCTAGCCACCATACATTAGCTCCATATCAGACAAAAAATGGCAGCTTCTCAATCAATCTAGCAGCACTAATCAGGTGCATGAAAGGGAGGGGTCATACTAAGTAGAAAAAGGAGGGGGGTTTAACCCCCTATTGTTCCTCAGCACACTGAATAGTACCTGCAACAATATATGAAGATTATATGGTCATAGAAATCAGAGATATTAGTTGCATGCATTTGCAAATACATGGGAAGCTGCTAGGCCACGTCACGGCTTCTCTGTCTCTAGCAGTCCCTAACACTAAGGGGTTCACATCCGGAACGCAGTGCACCCCAAAAAACATCCAGCCCAGGACCCCCCAGGGCATCACGTGAAAAATGGAAAAAGAGTGACAGTGCAGTGTAAAGTATAGCTGTGTAAGACTAATTAATGAGTATTGGAAAAAGGGGTCAAAATATATGTGAATTGTTCCATGAAAAAAAGTACAAACATAATATGTGATGTAAAAAGCAACTATGTGTATTAAGTGGTGATGCCATGAGGGGGCCCAGCCAGACCAGCCCCGGGGGTCTTACGCCCAAACGCTCACCCCAAATGTAAAATATACCAATTATAAGGCCTCATGATAAAGGCACACATACATTTTGTCAAATGTAAGGCCTTCTGATAAAGGCACATACATAAATGCATCCACATTGAGAGCCAGCTTACCTGGGAGTCACCCCTAGGAACTCCAACTAGCACTACTAGAACCAGCATGCCCTACTAATGCTGGCTCCTTCATGCCACTCATACCAAACAAAAAATAGCAGCTGCTCAATCAATCTAGCAGCACTAATCAGGTGCATGAAAGGGAGGGGTAATACTAAGTAGAAAAAGGAGGGGGGTTTAACCCCCTATTGTTCCTCAGCACACTGAATAGTACCTGCAACAATATATGAAGACTATATGGTCATAGAAATCAGAGATATTAGTTGCATGCATTTGCAAATACATGGGAAGCTGCTAGGCCACGTCACGGCTTCTCTGACAGTATATATATATACTGTCTGACATCCTATTCCAGGGGCCATGCTGTGGCTGTCATGTCCTCTGTATTTTATGGTGGCCATTTATGTTGTCTGTGTTACATGGAATCTGTTGTAATGCTATTTGCATCATATAGTGGTCACTTGGCGTATGGAATGGTGGGCACTGATGTTTTTCATACAGTATGGTGGACACTGTAATGATCTCTGCAACATATATAAAGACGCTCTCTATATTATATTTCTGACACTGCTCACCCCTGCCCCTCTCCGCTACTCTGACCCCACCCCTTGTGCCCCCCCACCCCTCTGACTCTCCCCCCATTCTGTCCAGCGCCCATACTTACCATGTTCCTGTCGGCCTGGTCTTCGTCCTACTCCTCTCCTGCTACACTACGGTCTATTTTATCTCCTTAGTGCGCATGCATGTTAGAGACAGGACTGACTTTAAATAATTATTATATATAAAATGTGAGTGTGTGTATATTATTACCTCTCTTGGCAGCTTGGTACATCAGTGTTTTTCTCTTCTTCACTCATGAAAGGCGGTTGCAGTCATCTGGGGTTGCTAAAACAAGGACAGCATGGTGCTGCTACATTCATCATTACAGAGGGCCGCTTGGGACAGCACACTGATTTTCTGGTGTTTCACATGCAGTATTTAATTTATATATACATACATGTGTATATACGTAACTCATTGGTTTTAGAGCCGATAATTATAATTTCTTATTGCCGCTTACCACGACAATGAGAATTTTGTACCTCCAGTATGTATCAAGAGTCACATGTAGGGACAGGGATTCTGAGAGGAGCCCATCCCTGAGATGTATAAAAGAAAAGTGACCGCTTAAGCGATCTCTTTACTTTCCATTCCTTTGGCTGGACAAGCTATTCCACATGTGTGTTTTGCTGACCACACATACGTGAGTGAAGAGTCCCGGAGATGAATCCTACAGGTCCCTCTCCCGGTACTTTTTGCGGACTGTAGCTTATAGGCTGCAATAGCTAACGTCATCTTCAGATGTCATCAGGTTACGTAGCTTGGTAACTTTGGCACTAAAGCAGTCCCCATAGTTACTTCTGGGGGCTGCTTTTGTAATTGACAGGAGACTGCAACAGATCTATCTGATACCTGCAGTAGGCCCCTGTAGATACAATCAAGGGATACTTAATATTTGCCGTTCCCTCTCCTGCTCTTTTTTGTTTTACATAAAATAACAGATGGTGCATGCATCCTATGAATGAAAATGGTAAGGATATTGCAATTATTGTAAGTAGGTGTTAGATGTGTCCTCCATGGTGCTAGACAGACGCCATGACACAGGCCAAACTCCCACATCGCTAGTCAGAAACCTGCAGTAATGGACACACACACTTCGGCAGCACACAATAGGCCCTTAATAAATTTCAGCTCCAGGCCCACGTGAACCTTAATCTGGCACTGCTCACACATGTCTTTGGGCTGGCTTTAGGGGAACTGCAGTGTTGGCCTATTGGATGCCCCAGGAAATTAAGTTACCTGGTCCTACCATTTTCATCTGGACAAGCAGAGGGCAAGCGTTTATATAGCCATTTTACTAAACCCCTGTACTGCTTCAGACCTTTATGAATGCCTTGTGCTTGACACAGTGTCTTCTGTCCTCTTCCAGCTAATTGCACCATCTTCTCGCAGAATGTCTTCTCCTGTTGCACCCACCGACTGTTCTTTACTTGAAAGAAAACTTGGTATGTTCCTTGCGCACTGGTGAGGCTGTGGCGGGGTGTGCCGCAAGTGGATAAGAGGCGCCCAGAGCCTCTCATTAAAACAGAAGATATAAAGATATAAAGCTCACCACTATGTATGTCACATGCACGTATAGGAAGGGTACCACAATAAAAATTAGAGATGTGCGGTTTGGTTTTCCTGGAAACTGAACACACCCGAACTAAGGGAAAATGAGTAGATCCGAGTCTCAACTCAGGTCTTCCTGCCAAGTTCAAATCCCAAAATGAGGCAAAACGTCATCTTCCCGGCGTCGGACCTTGCGTGTTTTGGATTGCATACAACAGTCTCTCCCTCATAATCCGGTGCCATTCCACTCAGGAGAGCAGAGGGACAGTGTGTGGACTGGTACAGTGAGGTGCTGTATTACAAAAAAACTGCTTTAGCTAGCCATTAGGACACTGTTAAGGTGCCATTAGCAGCATTAGGTTAGGAGGAGATAGATTTAGGTCCTAGGAGTGTAATAGATCTGGAGAGTGGAGACAGGAGTAGGTGTCTGTGAAGTGTGACTGCAGGCATCATTGTCACTTGTCACTGTTGTCAGTGTACAGTATGTGTGTTTGTCACACACACTGCACACTCACACACTGCAGTGCAAACAAATAGGCTAGCTACTGTGTTGCTGACTGCTGTTGATATTGTTTTTTGTTTCACGAAGTGAACCTGCACCTTTTTTTCAGCAAATACTTATTGTTTATCTGTCTACAAAAACACTTAAGCAACATGTGAAATAATAAATTATTCCACATAGAAAGGTGCGCATAGGCTAGTGAGCACAGGCACAAATACTATTAAAAGCAATTAGTTGTTTTATTAACACTTAAATAATTACCCATGTAAAAAATAAAAACTAATAATATAAATCCAAAAGGAAAACAAAGTGCCACAAATTAAAATAAAGTACAGAGACTTCTGTAACAGTGGATTACAGTGGGAAGGAGCTAATATTGTGTAGTGATGATGGTAAGGTGAGGGTGAGGGTGAGTATGATAATGTCTTATTACAACGGTAGAGATGATTAACCATACAGTTAGCCACCTTAAGCACATTGGTAGCTTGTTTGTGGGTGTCCAAACAAACCAAGCACTTCAACCACAAAAGTGACAGTCCCTGTCACTGATGTACTTGGTTTGTTAAACTGTGTATGTCCTTTTCAATATACAACATAAGGGTGATTGGGAGGGCCCAAGGACAATTACATTGTGCACCACTTTTTATCCATTGTACTTTACTAGACTGTACTTTACTAAGGCATTGTTGACTGTCTTCTGGACCATTTCTTTGTTTTTCTTTATAGATGTAAACTGTTTCCCTGTTCCTATATTTATTAATCAATCAATCAGTCAATGGCATGCTTTACCCGACTTCCACACTACATGTTTGCCATGCCCATATCTCTGTTTTTCTTTTCTTTATAGTTATAACTGCTTTTCTGTTCGTATAATCAATCATCAATCAATCAATGTTTTACCTGACTTCCACTACATAAATAGTATTACATACTCTACCTCCATTTCCCTGTACTTTCCCTAAGGTATACACCAAGAAACCCTTTTATACATATATTACTTTAACAAGGAAAGAAATCCTAGTTGTTCTCAGGACGTAACCTATCCTTATTTACATATAACAGACATAGATTTACACAGATGGTTACTACACCTTAGAGTTAGGCTGCAATTAGGGTTAGGCTAAAATAAGAGTGCCGACATTCATAATATTGACATATTGAACAGGTCAACATATTGTAAGTATCAACATTGTGAATGTTGACATCCTGCTTCTTGACATTCAGACCAAGTCAACATTATGGTGCTAACATAATGAATGTTGGCATTACACACTACACTCTTTTGAACCACTATGTTATACTGTATGCTGTAATCTCGTTATGCGATGATACGGCTATGCTGTGATACTACTACGTTATGATATTACTATACAAGATTAATGCTAAGCTAATGCTGTAAAACTGCCTTGTTACTGCTGAAATACTACTGTGCTGCTGTAACTACTTAATAAAGTGCAAGAGTGTTTATTTACGATGGTGTATAGACTGTCTCTAGGGCCTAAACAGCCAAAATAGAAGCAGTTATGCAGCAGTTCCTGGTGCACCTTAAAGTCCAATGCGATGTTGTACTAACACTCTTCTCGTAAAAGAATGCTGCACATCTGGAGGAATTAAATGCCTTGAAGACCGAAGTGGAATCGGCAATTGATAAACAGCTGTCTGAGGAAATCCCTGTTGGGAAGAAACGTGTCAGGGTCTTTGGACATTGTTCCTCTCTTTTTTGATCACCGTCATAAGTCTGGGTTATGCAGTGATTGCCTCCTAAAGACAGACAGACAGACACAGCCATTGGAGTAAAGCCGCTTCTCATTTTATCATACGAGTGGTCTATTGTACAAACAAGCCGAGTAGAACCTCTGGTTTAGGACCATCTCAATCTGCCAGAACGCTGCTGTTGACATCATAGACGGCTGCACAGCAGAAGTTTCCAAGCAGCTGTAACACCACACCGGTTCATACAGTGCTAACCGTAACAAGCCGGAGCCTGCAGGCAACCGTCCTAGTGCCTCACACAACACGAGGCTTGAGCCACAAGCCGGAGTATATCCCGTGTGAGAGCAGAGTTTTCCCTGGGATTTTCACGGAACTTAAAATTCACCGGAGAGTGAACACAGACTGCAATTATTGTGGGATAAAACTATTCATTAAGACTGCTCTATATGTTAGTGGACGATTACCTCTACCACTCTTATTAAAACGGCTACTGGCCATGTATATCCTGAATTAATCTGAGGATCATTGAATGACATATAAAACACACATGTGGACAACATAACTTAAAAGCTGCTACATTCCCGTCCTTGGAGTTTAAAGCTGCTAAATTTTTGGCTTTTAAGAACGTACAAGTAGCTACATTCTTGCCTTTTAAATGTTACATAGTATAGGGTCCCTGCTTGTCTAAAATGAGATTTATTTTATGGAATTATCTATATTGTATCAAAAATCCCAGCTGTCATTGACTCAATGCGGTGATTCTGACAAATTATTTTTTACAGTGTCACATTGGCTACATTTTTTATAATCATTTGATATAAGGTATATTTATATTATTGTATGTCACATTGGCCAATGTTATTTGTTTTTATTATTGTATTGTTTTTGTAATATTAAATTGTCATTTATATAACATGATTTATATCATTTATCTCATTCTGGTATAGTTTTCTTATATATTGTGTTTTATTTTAAATAATTTTTTATTGATTTACATTTCAAACCCACATTTGGGTATTTTCACAGCGTTGTTGATTACCTTTTTTTAGTGGCTCCCATTATGCCTAAAATGAGATTGGGTGATGATTCAAATGTCATTTCTGACAACTTTTGAATGTGTGGCCATTAGCCACAAGTGGCCTAAGGATACATGGGTAATGCAAGTAGCTCCGCTACTGGCAGGAGAGGCCCAGCTAGCATTTACAGCCTTGTCTGCTGAGGAGTCGGCAGACTATAATAAAATAAAGTCTGCAGTCTGTGACCAGTTGACCTTGGATTTTGTCAGCAGATTTTCCATTCTGAGTATTATTATTATTCTATTGTCCAAACACGGGCCCTAGCACAAAGATTGATGGACTATGCTGCAGCCGGCACATACTACATACTACGCATGAATGGAGGTGATTGTTCTGGAACAGTTTATTTACCTACTTCCACCTCAGCTGGCATACTGGTGTCAAGATTTATTGCATGGATAAATTGACCATGGCAGTCCGTTTGGTGGAAAATGCTCAGGCAGCAGAGAATGATGTTGAACTGCTGTCAGCACTGGGGCATCCTCCATTTAGGCCCCAACAGATGGATCAACAGAGGTTGTTAATTGCGGCTTGGCAGTATTCACCTGTCTCTGTGACTCTGCAAGTGCCAAGATCAGGTGCAACGCTAAAGGCATTTTCTGGGTCATCTCCATGTCGGAATTTCTATCAATCATGAGCTGGGTCAATCGATGGTGGTCTTATCCCATGATGTATGGAGTCAGGGCCTTCAAGATCTCTGACGGGCCCAAATACTGACAGGGTGGGGGGGGTTTCGATAAATTCAGGTAGACGTGGCTACACTACTGTGTGGAGCCCGGGTAAGTAGTACCTGCCCCCTCCTTTTGACACCCCTGTATAAAGTCAAGCCTGTATCTGGAGCCAGCTGTTGCTAAACTGATATAGTCTGGTTTTGGGTCATGCCGGGAGAGGGGGTATACTGAGACTAATGACCCACGGATGGATTGCTTTTTTTCTGTAGTCTTTGCTAATGTAAATTTTGATGATCAGGTACTGGTTCAGATTGAGCTTAAGGAGGTCAGAGTTATTATGAATTCAGGCTCTACCAATACTTTAATTATGCCAGAACTGCTTCCAGATGAGAACGTTTCATATGACCAACCTATTCGTACTGGATGTACACATGGAGATGTGCAAGTATATCCAACATTCTTCTCTCTTTGTAAAGAAAAGAGCCCTCTGATATTGCATTCTGAAACCCTTGAAGAGACATTTACCCTTTCTCCTGATCGATTTTCTTACTAGTTAATGTTACAAAAAGACAGAAGTAGAGGAACAAAAGTTCATAAGTTTTGGGTCACTAAGGAAGTGTAAATGGGAGAGGACACTGATATGCACAAATCTGAGGATACAATGGCTTTACAGGATTACCCTCTGAGGGGTGGGATCAGTAGCCAGGCCCAGGCTCAGGGGGAGGGAGCGGAGGAGGGAAGGGGTGGCAACACAGGATGTCGCTGGGTGCAGCACAGCCTAGCGTCGGCCCTGGGTGGGATGTAGCAGAGTGACAGACTACCCCATGTGAGGAAGGGATTAATCTCCTGGGATTCAGATGGTGACTCCACCCCTTCCTCACACCTAGTTAATTCAAGGCCTGTTTCAGGTCCGGTATAGGTCTTTTCTATACTTGAGGAACCTTTATGTGGTATGCTGTAATCTTGCTATGCTATGATACTGCTATCCTGTAATACTACTGTGCTAAATCTACTATGCTAGGATACTAGTATACTGCAGTACTGCTAAGATTATGCTGTAACACTGCCTTGTTACTGCTGAAACACTACTCTGCTAATGTGACTAGTTAATGAAGTGCCAGAGTATTTATCTTTAACTCTGTCTAATTTAAACTACTCCACTGAAACTAGTAATAAAAGCAATGCTTGCTAATATCGCTCCAGGAATAAGTACTACAGTATTTCATTATCAGTCAATTCTCAAGTTCCTTAGCAACAAATGTTGCCATATCATTGATAATAAATCAAAAATATCTTTGGACAGTCTATAAACAGGCGGAATACTGACCTGTCATTTTGGAAATAATTTAACAATCACATCATTGCTAACTTCTGGGATATAACTCTCTCCTTCAGCCAATGGACAGTAAGATACTGTAGCAACTGTACTACAATGCTTGTCCTGTGATTCCACTTAATCAGGGAGCGATTCAAGAATGTAGAATAATCCTCCTGATACGTTTCATTGCAAAGAAGCAACTGCTTCAGAGGCAAAGTGGCTTTACTAGAAAAGCATCATAGACGAGCGCAGTTGCCCAGAGCCCCCCAGCGACTCAATTCATGACCACAATAGTAGTATATAATACGATTTTAATAGAGCAGCTGTCACAACATGCAATATAAGGGACAGAACAGAGTTGCTGCACGTGCCCAATGGCAGAAGCTTCAGCTACCAATTTTGCATGTGTGTGTGGATCTGACTACTCAATCAGCACATCAGACCAGAGAGCACCTGCCAGCAAGAATAGACAGGCATCTTACCATGAGGTCAAAGAAAGTGTGCTTAGACAGCACAGATCTATCTCATAGTGGTTATATTATGTTTTTATATTTATTATGGAATGTTATTTATATGACACTAGCTGATGTACCTGGTTTCATCCGGGTAAACCTTAGATATTTCATTTCCTTCAAACCATCTTAACTTATATGCTTACTTTATTTCATGCCACTGGTGTAAAGGAGCATGCTAGTATCAAGATTACGTAAATTACGTTTTTTTTAGTCCTTAGCAGTGGCCACTCCAGAGGTGGGGCTACAGCACAGTCCCATATTCAAATAGGGGAGCCACACCAACTGCCACCCCAACTGCTGCCAAACATCACTGGCAGTTGGTGTGGCTCTCCTATTTAAATATTGGACTGTGCTACAGTCACACCTCTGAAGCTGCAACTTGACCCAGACAATAAACTTACAGTCCTACAGCACTTGGAACATGTTGCTTTGTCACCCAATCACCTTGGTTGAGAGGAAACATTTTTCCACTTTTCACCCCTTAAGGGGTCAAATTTAAAAAAATCCCTGTTCAGTGGGTGTTTACATCATGGAAGGAATATATACTCCCTGAATTTCATGTTTCTAGGTCAAGCGGTTAGAAGTTAGAAAACAATGGTCGGAGGTTTGCTTAAGAAGTACTGACAAGTGTATTCTTTTCTTTTACAATATTGAATTTTTATTAATTTCACAAAAATATCAAAGTACTGTTAACATACCGTACAATTATTTACAGATAAACAATATATTATAAAACATATATCAAACAACAGACATATAAAATTCTCCCATCATTAAGAATCTAACACCGGCAGAGCAAGGCCAGCAATGCTTTGAGAGCGTCGATATTCACTCCAGCTGAACCAAATCATTAATGGATTCTTATCTGAGGTGGAGTATGAGACTCCCGCTATCTCAAAATCACAATGGGCCTGTATTTTATCCTCTATAGTATCTAATTTTGGTATAATGTCTGAACGCCAATGATAAGCAATAAGAGACTTAGTGGCAATTAAAATATGCCCCATCACATACTTATCCCCCAAAGAAATATTGCCATGGCGAACATGAAATAGTGCTAAAAAGGGGTCTGGAGGTATAGCAATCCCAGTCACTTTGGAGATTAACAGAAATACCTGATGCCACAATATATTCAATTTTGGACACGCCCAAAATACATGATAAATTTCCCCAATTTGGCCGCATTTGCGCCAGCATTGGTTAGGGAGGGAAGGCCAGATTTTATGAAGCCTGTCGGGAGTTAAATACATCCTGTGAATAAGTTTATAAAACATTTCCACATGTGAAATACACTTAGAAATATGGAAGCACGATTTGAAAATGGAGCCCCAGTCATCTTCCGTAAGAGACCAAGAGAGATCAGATTCCGATTTCAAGAGAGCCGGAAAAGTTACAGGTTTGGAAGCACCTACCAGTAAACTATACCACCAAGAGATCATTTCTTATATCCCCCCGAGTTAAGTCTCTCAAAAATATATTTTGGGGTAGTCTGCAAAGGCAGAGAGCATAATTCTAAACTTTGCAACCAATGGCGTAACTGTAAATATTTATAGAAATCTCTTGATGAAATGGAATACAATTCTTGAATGTGGGAGAACGGGAGAATGACAAGTGTATTCTAAATAGGCAGAGGAAAAACCTTTGAATTAGCTATCAGACGAAGTGGCAACGGCAGTCAGCTGGAGGTCTCCACCCTGCTTGAAAGTGAACCTAGCTGCTTGTAATACCTTGCACTGTAGTTTTAAAATATGTTAGAAAGGGATAATATATATTAAATCCATCATAAATTCACTGAATTGTAAAGCACACACACATAGACTTACATGCATAACACACACACATAGACTTACATGCATACACACATTAAATAAAACATAAATATACAACCACAGTTGCGAGGTTTATCAAAGCACAAAACACATCAACGCACCACACATATTAGCGAAACTACTCAATATTCTTACACTTACACATTGCACACTTACATAAAAAGGTTCCCTAGCATTAAGGTTAATAGTCAAGGTTTTATTCATTATTAAGTATGTCATAAAGCGACTGTATTTTAAGATCTCATGTTTAGTATATGATAAGCAGACCGAGTTTGGTGCTATTCTCAACTACTGTTTATTTGCAGACTTCCGGTTCCATCAGTGGGGAAATCGCAACATGCGCCTGCAAATTATGGATCATAGAGAGATAGGCATTAAATTGTACTCTGTAATGCAGCCAGTTTAAACTTGTTATTCAGCAGGAAAATGGACACAAAGAGTTGTTGGAGGCTGGACTGTGATCTTACAAACTGACCTATGAACTGTATCGTAACAGGAGAACCAGGAAGAAGAACCAATGGAATTATGCCAACTTGTTCTATTGTATTGCCTATTTCTGCAAGGGTTTATATGCAAGCTCCCTGAACCTGCTAGGCAGTCATCTTTTCTTTGCTGTTGATGGAGGTTTCATAATTGATGCCAAGAATTCGGATTCATAGCGCCTGCGTAATGTATTGACTGTACCTTATGATTGTATAATTTGTTTGCGCTAATTGTATTTAGATCACAGCGTGCAACTATCTGCTTTTTGGTGAATAATTTATTTTTGTGCTTTGGAAACACAACCAAAGTCTGAAGAGTAATTATTTCTTGTGCGACTTTCAACGCTAAATAGCGACATTTTATAGAGTATAGATAGGTAGGAATCAATAGATGGGGGCTCATAGTGAAATCACGCTACCATTCACATGGTAACACACAGTTATCGATCTCTCAGCAAAAGGGTGGAGGCACCATATGCAAGAAAGAACGCATTGTGCCTTTGAATGCCTGCTACCACTTTGTTGCTGAGAGCCCGCTATCCGTTATTGTGTGAGTTCAAGGAGCGCTGATTAGATTCCAGGGACAAGGGAGGAAAAAGTTTGTTTTCCTCCGTTGATAAAATTTTATGTTAAAAGGGGAAGTCGCACAATAGCGTAAGGGTAATAATACGTTTTGTGTAGCGGTCGCATTATTGTGTATGCGACTAGTCGTACAATAGTGTATACGTATTTCCTGTATTGCTGTCATGTGTTTAAACAAAGCCATTGAGATTGCATTGTGATATTGATAGCGTGATAACATTGTTGTAAGTACCTTAGTCGGTGCTGCCATAGTCTGGGAAAGCATGTATTTTTCTGCGCAGGAAAAAAGTGTGAACAGTGAACGTGTGTTGGTAGCATGTTCCCTAGCTAGGGGTATCGTAAGACCCTTAGGGGCTAGGCACCTGGTGTCGGCCTAGTGGCTCGGTAGTAGATACCAAAGTCTTTACAAACAGCTGGTGTAGTTGTTGTTTTGTTGTACGTATCAGCTCTCAGTGTGATTGCAGCATCCAGTGATCAGTTAGTGTTGGGCATTGTGATTGAACCGCACAGTTGTGGCATATTGTGATTGTGAACTGAGCAGTGGTGGACGAAATCACTGAATAGAATAGGTGTTATTGGAATGCTTACATGCTAGCAGTGCAAAGTTCTCGAAAAGGGCTTAGGTGCGTGGAAGCAGCCTGGTTATTCTTCCATAGGTGTGTGGGCGCATCCTGTTAATATCGTCCATAGGTAAGTGAAAGTAGCCTTGACATTCTTTCACCGATTTAAATCTCTATTGAAAAGTTTAGTGCTATTTTCCCAAGATGGGAGCCAAGCAAATGGTAGAGATGTTAGATGATGTGCTGCTTTTGGAAGCGCCAATTGGGTCGGCACGTCATATTATGCATACTAGGTACGGTGCTTATGCAACTAGGTACTGTGATGTATGGTTTCAAATGACGAGAAAGAGTGTGAAACCGTTTCCCAGAATTGGCAGCTTTGATAAAGAGGTATTGAACAATGGCCCTCATTCAGAGCCGCTCGTTAGCGGCAGTACGCTCGTTCCGAGCGATGTTTGCACATCTGCGCATGCGTACGGTTTTTAGTACGCATGCGCGAACCAGTCAGTGCGGCCGAAAATCGTTGGTACGCAATATAGCGAGTGCCTGCTAATTTGAGTGACAGAATGAGGCGTATGTGGGTGGTAACAGGGGAAGGTGCTTGAAAATGGGGAGTGGAGATCCGAACGCAGGCGTGCTTAAAGGTCAAAACGGGCGTTTTATGGGTGTGTATATTTAAAACAGCAGCGTCATTGTTCACGTCACTGGGTTATTTTATAGCCAGAACTGCTCGCAAATTTGTGGTAGCAAACACCAACCACAAGAATAGCGAGCAGTTCATACGCTGGTCGATGTACTCGATTAATCTAATAAATAGCGGACATGACGTAGGATGCGAGCGGCCAGGGGGCGTTTTTAACAAATAAACGAGCGTATGTTTTGCTCGCTCGTTCAGACTTAGAGGTGTGAACAGACTGCAATGTGCGTACGGATCATTTGAATAGCCACCCCTTGTTTTTAAACGAACGACCACAAATAGCGAACGGCTCTGAATCAGGCCCAATGTCCGAGATAGCATCTGTATGGTGCAGAGTAAAGTATAACAATTGTTTAAAGCTATGGCAGCACGAGGGGGATATGTGGCTTTGGGGTGTGCATGCGACACAAACCAGCGTTGCATGCACGATGCAGGGGAGTGCGCACGCAGCGCTAAACAGTGTTGCATGCATGCCGCAAAATAGCACGCATGCACAGCAAGGTAGCGTTGCGGAAGGTAATGTCAGTAGTTCACGCGCACCACCACCGCCCTATGCGGATGGGGGTGAAGGTACAGTCAATCTCAAAAATCATAAAAAAAAATCATAATAAGTAACTTATACCTTGATTTAAGATCCCACAAGAAAATTTAATTATAGATGATGATGTATCCACTGTAAATTCAGCCATTGCCCAAGCTGTTAATCTGCAACCAGCAGGGGCAGCAGTTGAAACCGGTGAGAGTAGTGGAAAGCATCGCAGGAGGGGGAATATTATTGGCACTTAAAGAGTAAGTCCAGCAATAAAAACAATAAAAAAATAAATGTGTTTTAAGTCACCTCTAGGACATTGCACCTCTAAGGAACTGTAATAAGTGTGTGTAAGCCTCAAGTCATTGTACATGTTGGTAAAATCAAGTGTCCTTGTTTACAGTAAACATTGAGATTAAGAACTGAAGCACACTAACCCCTGCAGTATATCTGCAGTGAAACTATACAGGGCATGTTTTTAAAGCAATGGATCTGATATGTAGATGATTTATTGTTGTGGTCTGATTTTGTTTGTCATGTTTAATGATACTAAACTATTGTGCTTCATTTCTCTTAAACAGGGCACAAGGTTGCAAAGAACAAACTACGGCCATGCCAGACCTGGGTCAAATATTTGGAACTTTGTCTAAACCCAGGGTCTACAACATTACTGTTAACAACTGTTCCAATAACAGGGCAGACGAAGCTGCAAAAAGGGGCAGCAGGTTTAAGAATAAATTTGACAGTTGATCAAAGGGTGGTTTTTCAAACTGGTGATATGCAGAAATTAATTGGGATGCAAAATTTGTGTTCCATTCAGGAAAAGGCAGTCTGGAGATCAAAGGGATATGAGCCAGAGTCCTCTGGACTCTGGAGAGATGAACAAGGTAAGCCAGTGGCTCCCAAGGCATATTACCCAAGCTTGGCTGAGGCAGCGCACGGTCTGACTCTGACCTGCTTGAGGAAAAAAAGTTGGGAAAACAATACTGTCCGAGTCATCACACCTCCCTCCAACAGACGGACCTTTTCAGGTAATGCAAATTTATTTCATCCAATTACCATCCTGCAGGAATCTTAAGTATGTATTAGTTAGTGCAGATGTGTTTTCTAATTGGATAAGAGGCATATCCAGCTGCCACTAATACTGCTGTATTCACTGACAAAAAGGCTGGACAGGAGTTTGTATGCAGATACGGTATCCCTAGAATTATTGAAAGTGATAAGGGTACTCATTTCACAGGTGATGTCTTCCAGAACATGTGTAAGTTGATGGGTAATAATAGCGTCAGGACCACCCCCAGGCCACCTCTTAATCTGTCCCCCTTTGAGATACTGTTCAGTAAGCAACCTCATTTGATTGTAAGTCCACAGGATTTAAAGGGTAATAACGAGGTTACTGTGAGGTATCTTATAAAAATGAGTAAGCAATTGAAACAACAACAGCAGAAATTAAAAATATTGTCACCTGATATGCCTGAGACAAACTGTCATGATGTTGAACCTGGAGAATATGTAATGATCTGTAATTTCTTGCATTCGGGTTGTTTGACTGACCGGTGGGAAGGACCGTATCAGGTGCTGCTGACATGTACGACATCTGTGAAAGTAGCCGAGAGAGATACCTGGGTCCATTCCAGCCACTGCAGAAAGGTTACTCACCCGGAGGAGATACAAGGCGGAATCGAGGCAGATAACATGGACCTGTCGATTGCGAGTCTGTTCCAGGAGAGTTGGTGACTGCAGTGAAACACCTGAGCTAGAGAAATATACAGACCACTATTCCAGCAATGGAGTGGCAGGCTGTGATTATGGGGGGGTCTTTCTTACTGGGTTTTTCCCATTTTAGTTTGTTTTGGGATGTAACAGTGGGCAGAGGATGGAGAGAGAGGTCGATGGTGATATCAATGGAGTGGAGTTGGGAGGAGTGCTAAACCAACAGGGGGAGTATCTGACCAAACCCAGTACAGTAATTGTTAAGAGATCTGCTATGTTGGAAACTCAGAGACAGTGTGAAGGTCTATCGTCTGAGGATTATTGTATGTGTGAGTTTTGTGGGTCCTTAGTTGATGAGAATTGCATGCAGCAGTGCCAACCTAAGTATAACCAGTATTAGGGTGGGTATCCTTTAGAGGATTATCATACTATGGTGGGCAAAGTCTTAAACCAGACTGACTGTTGGGTGTGTTCTCATGTGTCTCAGGGACAGCATAATGTAGGGTTAGTGCCATTTCCATTGAATGTCTCTGAGGTTTTAGAATTGCAACAAGGAAAGACGCTGGATGGAAAATTTCTAAACACCAAACCACCTCATTTTAAACTCCACCAGTACCAAGTAGGTAAATCACTTTTATGTTTGAACATCACCAACTTCAATAAACCAGGAAGTTGGGAGGCGACGGGAAATAACCAGACAATGACCTTCTCACTAAGAGCTGGTAGCGAACCTATAAATTTTGAATTTACGCTCAATTAGATTAAATGGGAGACACTTCCGATATCGGTATACACTAAGTTCCACCAAAGAAATGGTTGGTTGGGTACCAGAAGGGTATTGTGCCAAGGTATTACAACCAGAAACGTGTGTTAGCCAGATGGGAGAACCTGAAATAGGATCATTTGTTGAGGAAATGTGTTGGAGGATCATGATGCATTCTATTCCTTATGTTCTCCCTGATGATGTATATTTTATATGTTGTAGAAAAGCGTATAAGTGGCTATCACCGAGTCCCGAAGGTTTGTGTTATCTGGCAAGAGTACTCCCAGAGGTTATGACCCTTACACATGGTGAAATGCTTGGTATTCATAAAAATACACCATCACCATATCTTCACACACAGTATGAACACAGAGACAAAAGAAATATGATACCTGGTGTTGTACATAAAACCACACAGTTAATTAGTGAAACAACTGGCTTTCAAGTTTTTGTCGCATTGGATCCAACCAGGATCGCTCGGGGTACACTAAATTTCAGATATATTCAAGATCTTGCTAAATTAATAGATGATATCACCGAGATATATGATGACACGTTTAGGTATACAGGTAGGGAGTTGCAAGCTTATAAGAAAGAATTTGTGCAACATAGATTAGTGTTAAATTCTTTAAGAGCTGTCACTGGAGGGTATTGTGTAACTTTGGCCACCCAATTTGGTGTAAAGTGTTGCACATATATTACAAATAATACTAGTGACCCTAAGGAGGTGATAGACCGGTAGATGGTCGAAATTCTGCAGCTGAAATGGGAATTTTGGAAGAACCATAATGCTTCAGTGGCTGATGTAGGGGAGGAGGTAGAAGAATGGGTTTCATGGTTGAACCCAGTGAAATCCTTATCCGGTCTAGGATAGTGGATCCAGGAAATAGTAGCTAGCATAGGTAAACTCCTGATCCTCTTATTGGCTTATGTGTCAAATGTGTTCCTACTGTGTTGAAATATGGAAACTGTAAAGATAAGGTGAATCAAAGGAATGAAATTATGATGGTGGTCAGTAGTAACAGAATGGATACCAAGGTAAATGGCACACTGTATTACAATCTTGAACTAGAGTGTACAATCAGGTGATTGCTTAGGATTGGTCATGTATGATAAAATATTGCAAATGTTCCTTTAAACATCCTAGTTAATGTAGTCTCCATTTCCCCCACTCCACTCTTACAGGTTCGATGAGATCCCACATTCTGCCCATGGTCCCATATAGATCCGCTGAGCATGTATAAGGGTTGTTTTACCCCTTCCCGAGGCACATTACTAACAGTTCAATTACCTAACTGTGTCATACTGTATAGGACATTAGATAATTTATTATGCATGACTAACTAGGATAAAATTGTGATAGCGTCTTGTTTGCTATCAAAGGGTGGACTGTCGAAGTTGAATAATTGCATGCGACCGCAATTCAACTGTTATCGGACGATCTGGTCGTTTGCTGTCCGATTTATGTTGGTACAATCCATGATGCACCATTGCGTGTGCACGCATCCAGTGTGCGCACGTATCCACACATTTGAAAAACACTAAATAGTGAATAATATACAATACTCTCACACTGACAAACACAATATTCATGCAGGGTTTAGTTAGCAATGAGAAACGGCTTCTGTATACATGTCTGAGAAAAGTATACTGTGAGTGTTTCATATATGGGCAGCACAGACGGTGTAATGGTTAGCATTACTGCCTCACAGCACTGAGGTCGTGGGTTCGATTTCCACCATGGCCCTACCTGTGTGGCGTTTGTATATTCTCCCTGTGCTTGCGTGGGTTTCCTCCGGGTGCTCTGGTTTCCTCCCACACTCCAAAAATGTACTGGCAGGTTAATTGGCTGCCAACATAAATTAACCCTAATGTGTATGTGTGTGAGCATGTGATATGGAACATAGATTGTAAGCTCCACTGGGGCAGGGACTGATGTGAATGGCCAAATATTCTCTGTAAAGCGCTGCGGAATATGTGTGCGCTATATAAATAACTGATAATAATAATAATATATAAATTGAGAAGCCCCCTCATACAGACAAGTATGGTTGAGGCAATTGAAATATAACCCAGACACTGATATGCACAATTGAATTTGTCTGAATGAGAAGTTAGAAAACAATGGTCGGAGGTTTGCTTAAGAAGTACTGACAAGTGTACTCTAAATAGGCAGAGGAAAAACCTTTGAATTAGCTATTAGATGGCAGTCAGCTGGAGGTCTCCACCCTGCTTGAAAGTGAACCTAGCTGCTTGTAACACCTTGCACTGTAGTTTTAAAATATGTTAGAAAGGGAGAATATATATATTAAATCCATAATAAATACACTGAATTGCATAACACAAACATATTGACATATGCATAACACACACACATAGACTTACATGCATACACACATTAAATAAAACATATAAATATACAAGCACAGTTGCGAGGTTTATCAAGGCACAAAACACATAACGCACCACACATATTAGCGAAACTACGCAACACTCTTACACTTACACATTGCACACTTACATAAAAAAGCTCCCTAGCATTAAGGTTAATATTCAAGGTTTTATTCATTATTAAGTATGTCATAAAGCGACTGTATTTTAAGATCTCAGGTTTAGTATATGATAAGCAGACCGTGTTTGGTGTTATTCTAAACTACTGTTTATTTGCAGACTTCCGGTTCCATCAGTGGGGAAATCGCAACATGCATCTGCAGATTATGGATCATAGAGAGATAGGCATTAAATTGTACTCTGTAATGCAGCCAGTTTAAACTTGTTATTCAGCAGGAAAATGGACACAAAGAGTTGTTGGAGGCTGGACTGTGATCTTACAAACTGACCTATGAACTGTATCGTAACAGGAGAACCAGGAAGAAGAACCAATGGGATTATGCCAACTTGTTCTATTGTATTGCCTATCTCTGCAAGGGTTCATATGCAAGCTCCCTGAACCTGTTAGGCAGTCATCTTTTCTTTGCTGTTGACGGAGGTTTCATAATTGATGCCGGGAATCTGCATTCAGAGCGCCTGCGTAATGTATTGACTGTACCTTGTGATTGTATAATTTGTTTGCACTAATTGTATTTAGATCACAGCGTGTAACTATCTGCTTTTTGGTGAATAATATCTTTTTGTGCTTTGGAAATACAATCAAAGTCTGAAGAGTAATTATTTCTTGTGCGACTTACAATGCTAAATAATGACATTTTAGAGTGTATAGATAGGTAGGAATCAATACCACCCACAAACGGCACTATCTGTCACTCAAAGCAGCGACCTGATAGTGACTTACGAGCTACCAAAATCAGATCGCAATGAATGGCTTGAGCACGCACACTGCGAATTATACGCATGCGCAGATGGGCGAAAATCACTCAGAGTAAGCGACCGCGCCTTATCGAGCAGGTCTGAATCAGGTCCAAAGTCTGTTGGTCTGGGTCAACTGATCTCGGCCAGTTTTATTATAAAGCAAAAACAAAATAACAAATTAAAAACATGCCGTCCAGGATTAACTAAACACAGAATGGTCCTATCTCACTAATAAATGCAAGCAGATTACCAGGGATAGCTAACTTGGTTTTGGCAGCAAGTTTTTTCTCACAGAGACACTATAGACTCTCCTTTCCCCAGGCAATGTGTCTCCCGATGATCAGCCTGACAATCCTTAAAGAAACACCCATTCAGAGGAAAAGCCCTAATTAGCCTTCTGTGAGATTACCAGGCCAACACAATACACCTGGGGTTTTTAGAACACATAGGTAAGAAACCTAGGAGAAATATATCGGCCATCCACTACTATACCAGTGACCTTGTCACACATCCCCCTCCCATTTTTCAACCTAGGGGGCGGAACACCTGCAGCCCCTAAACAGAAGATGGGAGACAGTGTATCTGCATTAGCTAAATGGGACCCTGGCCTATTTTCCACAGTGAATAAATTCCTGCAATGCTAAAAACCACCTTGTTACCCTGGGATTTTGGCCTTTCTATGCTGACATCCATTTTAATGGGGTATGATACATTATGAGTTTAAACTGTCTGCCAAAGAGGTAATACCTCAAGGTATCTAATGCCCACTTAATGGCCAATGCCTCTTTTTCAACAATAGCATACCTTTTTTCATGGTCATTGAGTTTTCTGCTCAGATAAACAATGGGATGCTCCTCTCCATCCCTACTTTGAGACAACACTGCTCCTAACCCTACCTTCAGAATCAGAACTATGGGACTGGACCACTCACTATTAGACTCCTTGATAACACCAAGCTCTAGCATATTCCTAACCTCTTGTCAAAACCGGATAATTGGCGAAGACAGAATCTGTCTGCAATTGGAATCTGCGCAATGCTGTCTTGTAAAGGGCCAAGACTCCATCTTAGAAATAAAATCTCACAGCACTATTTTGTAAACAAAAGGTACATAGTCAGCCTTCCTCAAACACAGGCAGACTAGACAGGGAGGCTCCGACAGCACAGCTGGAAGCCTCCTTCCTGTATGAGAATTAAATTCACTGTATAAACACATTTAGCAATTGCAGTTTAAAAACATCAGAAAAATACATGTGTGCTTGTATATGTGTATATATATATATATATATATATATATATGTGTGTGTGTGTACATGTGGCCCGTCATGCGTGGACTTTATAATATCACACAGACTTATATTTGAAAAGTAGCAAAATTCCCTGCAACTCATACACACAATGTTAAACAGAATACAGTCAGTTTTTTTTAGTGATCCTTCCCAAAATCATACTGGCATGGCCACACACACACATAGATGCCCTTCCAGGGTCGGTGGTGCTGCTCGCTGAGTGCCCCACCGACCCTCAGACGCACAACGCAATTCAGTGGTGTTTTCCCCGCATACATACATTTAAAAGCAATGGTCCCATAACGCAAAAAGGATAATTATTACTTGGTTTAAACGCAATGTCAGTATATAAAGAAATGTTTTCTGTAACTATGGCTTAGTAAATGACAATTGAACTGTGTGTGGAACCGTACTGATCGACTCTGTTTCCACAGCATTCCGGTGACATCAATATGAAGATCAGAACATGTGGCTATGAAATATGAATGTTAGAGAGAATATCTATTTGAAATGTTGTTTTCCATAGCAGCTTAGATTTGCATGTTGGGGGATACAAAAGGAGGTTGGAGACCTTTTGTATCCATTTGGAATTGTCCAATAAATGCCCTGTAACATTATTATTACTGGTTATTCCAGTCTAATCAATAGAGCTAGCTAGCTGAGAGTAGAATCTAATTAACAGTAGTCTCAGGTAACCCAAAAGGATACTCCCTTTCTGATGACCTCACAGGTAAAAGGGGGCGGGAACATAGCATGCACATCCTGAGAAAACACAGTTTAGCAGACACACTTGCAGATTTTAGAAGGAAGAGAGAGGTACACTCCCTGACCAGACAACAGAAGAATGGGTCTCAGTTCCTCTGGGTTATTATAGCTGAGTATAAAATGTGCAATATTTAGCCTATTTGGGTGTCTGTAGCTATGTTTGGTGTTAATCTGTTATTAGCTTAGCATGGTGTGTGGTTTGTTGTTTTCTAAGGATATTCATGGGTCTGTGTTGGCATGCAGTGGATGATGTGTTGTCTGGTCTGTGCTTTTCATCTGCACTGTAGGGTACAGTGGTCTGTTGTCAGCATGCAGGAAAGGGATTGATTGTGGAATTGTTGTGATATTTGTGAATGATTGATGCTGGTTGATTGAGATCCTCTGGTGTGTTCTGTGTTTGCCTTCCCATTTGTGAATGATTGATGCTGGTTGATTGAGATGCCATGTGTTCTGTGTTGGGGCCTTGCCATGTGTTCTGTGTTGGGGCCTTGCCATGTGTTCTGTGTTGGGGCCTTGCCATGTGCTTGAACGGTATCTCTGCTTGGGAGAGATGGGCTTGGTGTGTGTTGTATACTCATGAATGTGATCATAGGGTGGTGTCAGTGTTGTATCGTGGAGGTTGAATTGATGGCAGCTTTGAATGGTCGTGGGTGGTTGCCGTGTGGTGTTGTGTGAGTCAGATGGGTATGTTGTCTGCGGTTTGTTGGAGATGGCTTGCCTCCATGTGGGGTGAACAAGGGAAATTGTGATTCTGCCCAGTTGTGGTGTTGTGTGGGTCAGATAGGTATATTGTCTTTGTTGTGGTTGTGGTCATTGATGGATGATTTGCGGAGTTGCAGCTTGGTGCAGGATGGAGTTTGCCTAGGGATCATGAGGCTTGCAAACATAGGAAAAACATGTGCTTTGGCCCTTCCCCCTCCTCATGGTCTAATGACTACTGGATCAGGTCTGTGGTAGGATGGTATTGTTGTATATTGGAATCAGCTTGTGTTGTATATGTTGGAATATTAAATGGTGCAGTGTTTGCCCGATGTGTTGGTATATGATATCCAGCGTGCATATTTAATTAACTATGGCATTATGGGAGATTTCAATGAGGTAGCTTCATAATGGAGTTTGTTTGTAGACCATGCGGTTTGAACAATAGGGCAGGAAGCATTCCCAACCCCCCCTCACACACAAACAAACACACACACACTCCATCACCAGCCATCTTGAACATGTGCTCTCAGCAGACATTGATATATCTCTCATTGTATTTTAATGTGTTTCTCTCTCTCTCTCTCTCTCTCTGTCTCTCTGTCTCATATTGCTCATTGTATTTTGATCTTTAATAACCATTTCATGTATTTTATTTTATTTATTTGCGCTCATTATTAGATCATAGCGTTGTAACATCTGTACTTTTACCTGAATAATAATCTTTAGCGCTTCGGACCGCTAATCAACTGTCTTGGTATTTCATTAATGGTATAATCAAAATAGCAACATCTTGTGGTTTTAGAAGGTACAGGCAGGTTTTGTCTTAGAGGTTCTAGGCAGGTGAATCTTAGAGGTTTATAGGCAGGAATGTATTAAAAGGTATTTACAAATTTAACAGTGGGGGCTCGCATCGGTTTATCACACTATATGATACACAATAACAATCGGTCAGTCCTCTCTCAGCAAAAGGGTGGAGGCGCCTTTTGAGAGACGCATTAGTCTCTCATTACCACAGTGTTGCTGAGAGCGTACTGCCGGTTATTGTGTAGAGGAAGCGCTGATCAGAATCCAGGGACAAGAAAGGAAAAAGTTTATTTTTCCTTTGTTGATAGAACCTTACGTTTAGAGGGGTACCGCAGTATTATGTACGCGGCTAAAACACATTTTTGCGTACGCAGTTAAAAAGTTATTATACGGTTGTGTGGTAGTCGCATAATTGTGTATGCGGCCGTTTGCACAGTAGCGTATATGCACTTCCGGTTCTGCTGCCACATGTTTGAACAAAGCCATTGAGGTTTACATTTTTTTTCTATCTACCAATATCTGGGTTAAACGTTTATTTTCTGCGCAGAGAAAAAAAGTGTGTAACAGTGTGTGTATTGTTGATAGGGGTAATTTATTCCCTAAAGTTATGGGTACCGTACGATCCTTAAGGGCTAGGTGCAAGGGTTAGCCTAGTCGCTCGGTAAGCAGCTTTACCATTCTAAACACAGTAGCAGGTGTACATGTTGTCTTTGTTGTATAGAGGTGCGTGAGAGTGGCCGACATACAAACTCTCATAGGTTTGGAAGTTACCTTACTAAAGCTTATCCGGGTGTGGAAGTTGCCTGTTTCAAATCTTATCTAGGTGTGGAAGTTGCCTTACTAAATCTTATCCAGGTGTGTGGACGCCGCCGACTTAAATCGTTCACAGGTAAGTGAAAGTATCTTGATTGTCTTTCACCGGTTTAAATTTTTATTGAAAAGCATAGGAGTTATCTCAGAATGGGAGCCACGCAAACAGTAGAATTGTTAGGTAATGATGTGCTGCTAATGGAGGCGCCGATCAGATCGGCCCGTCGTATCATGCATAACTAAGTATGGTACTTATACAATAAGGTATTGTGATATATGCTTTAATATGACGAGAATGAGTGTTAGAACGTTTCCCAGAATTGGTGGTATTGATAAAAATGTGTTAGACAATGTCCAGGATCACATCAATATGGTGCGATCCCGAGAGAAAAAGATTAAGTATTTTGAATGTTCAGAAAAAATATGGCAGCATGAAGGGGATGCGTGGCTTAACAATGTGCAAATGACACAAACTAGCGTCGTGAGCACATTACCATAGGATAAAACCCGCAGCGCTGAATTGCAATGCATGCGAGCTGCGAAATAGCGCGCACGTGTGGCACGGTAGTGTTGTGGAAGGTAGTACCGATGGTTCACGTGCACCACCACCGTCATATGCGGATGGGGGTGTAGGTACAGTCAATGTGAAAACCCATAAAAATGTAAGAGATCCAGAGTAAGGTAGCTTAACTATTGTTTATTTTCTCCCTCCCATACCCCAACTACCAGTGCCCTCTTGCTTCCATATAAGGGAGAGGTACACATCACATAGACACGAAAGCCTCAGGGTCCCAGGGACTAACCCAGTATTGTTTGTCAAAGCTTTATAGAACTGTTTAAAATCTTTTCAGCCCGTATGTTTAAATGATATTAAACTGTTGTGCTTTATCTCTCATATACAGGACGCAAGGCTACCAAAGACATATGACAGCCATACCCGGCTAAGGTTAAATATTTGAAGTACTGCCCTACTCAGGGGACAAGGAAACAATAGAACCGTAGACATTTATAACAGAATTTTTTTATTGCAGGAATTTTGTATCAATACAGTATCCTTAGAATTAGTGATGGAAGGGATACTCATTTCACAAGTAATATCTTTTGCAACATGTGTAAGGTGATAGGTACTAGTTTCAAGATCATCCCAGACCACCTGTCTGTCTCCCCTTGAGATACTGTTTGCCAGGTAGCCTCATGTGAAAATATTATGAGGTTACTGTGCAGGTTCTCATGACAATGTGTAAGAACAACAGGAATTGAAGTGTTATTTACTAACATGCCTGAAGCAAACTGTAATGATGTTAAACCTGGAGAAAAATTCATTTGATCTAATAATTTCTTGTGTTCAGATTGCCTGATTGATCGGGGGATAGAACCATATCCGACGTGTTAACAAAATTCTACATCCTCAAAGGGTGGCCGACTAAGATACTAGAGTCCATTCCACCAAATAGTCGAAAGGAGGAGTGCTATACCAAACCAGGGGAGTGCCGGTCCAATATGTAGTGTATAATAATGTAGCCTGAGTTTGAGTGGTCATGCATGGATATAACGTTTATGTTGTTTTAAGTCATCTTAGGTAATGCAGTCCCAACCCCTTCCAAGGCTCTCCTTATAGGATAGGTGCATCCCAACATCTTTCCCATGATCCCTTATGGATCCGCGGTGTGCGTATAAGGACAGTTTCATGTCCCTCCCAGAGACGCATTATCTGAATGGTTGAAATGACCATTCCGTGTCATACCATAATAACATTGAACGGTATATTCTCATGCATGGCTAAACAGATTCAGAACAGGTTGTGATAGCGCTTGATTGGCTATCAAAGGGTGGACTGTCAAAACCGGATAATTGGCGAAGACAGAATCTGTTTGCAATTGGAATCTGCGCAATGCTGTCTTGTAAAGGGCCAAGACTCCATCTTAGAAATAAAATCTCACAGCACTATTTTGTAAACAAAAGGTACATAGTCAGCCTTCCTCAAACACAGGCAGACTAGACAGGGAGGCTCCGACAGCACAGCTGGAAGCCTCCTTCCTGTATGAGAATTAAATTCACTGTATAAACACATTTTGCAATTGCAGTTTAAAAACATCAGAAAAATACATGTGTGCTTGTATATGTGTATATATATATATATATATATATATGTGTGTGTGTACATGTGGCCCGTCATGCGTGGACTTTATAATATCACACAGACTTATATTTGAAAAGTAGCAAAATTCCCTGCAACTCATACACACAATGTTAAACAGAATACAGTCAGTTTTTTTTAGTGATCCTTCCCAAAATCATACTGGCATGGCCACACACACACATAGATGCCCTTCCAGCTTAGTGCTGCTCGCTGAGTGCCCCACCGACCCTCAGACGCACAACGCAATTCAGTGGTGTTTTCCCCGCATACATACATTTAAAAGCAATGGTCCCGTAACGCAAAAAGGATAATTATTACTTGGTTTAAACGCAATGTCAGTATATAAAGAAATGTTTTCTGTAACTATGGCTTAGTAAATGACAATTGAACTGTGTGTGGAACCGTACAGATCGACTCTGTTTCCACAGCATTCCGTTGACATCAATATGAAGATCAGAACAAGCGGCTATGAAATATGAATGTTAGAGAGAATATCTATTTGAAATGTTGTTTTCCATAGCAGCTTAGATTTGCATGTTGGGGGATACAAAAGGAGGTTGGAGACCTTTTGTATCCATTTGGAATTGTCCAATAAATGCCCTGTAACAGATTTCTCCAAAGGACTGGTTATTCCAGTCTAATCAATAGAGCTAGCTAGCTGAGAGTAGAATCTAATTAACAGTAGTCTCAGGTAACCCAAAAGGATACTCCCTTTCTGATGACCTCACAGGTAAAAGGGGGTGGGAACATAGCATGCACATCCTGAGAAAACACAGTTTAGCAGACACACTTGCAGATTTTAGAAGGAAGAGAGAGGTACACTCCCTGACCAGACAACGGAAGAATGGGTCTCAGTTCCTCTGGGTTATTATAGCTGAGTATAAAATGTGCAATATTTAGCCTATTTGGGTGTCTGTAGCTATGTTTGGTGTTAATCTGTTATTAGCTTATCATGGTGTGTGGTTTGTAGTTTTCTAAGGATATTCATGGGTCTGTGTTGGCATGCAGTGGATGATGTGTTGTCTGGTCTGTGCTTTTCATCTGCACTGTAGGGTACAGTGGTCTGTTGTCAGCATGCAGGAAAGGGATTGATTGTGGAATTGTTGTGATATTTGTGAATGATTGATGCTGGTTGATTGAGATCCTCTGGTGTGTTCTGTGTTTGCCTTCCCATTTGTGAATGATTGATGCTGGTTGATTGAGATGCCATGTGTTCTGTGTTGGGGCCTTGCCATGTGTTCTGTGTTGGGGCCTTGCCATGTGTTCTGTGTTGGGGCCTTGCCATGTGCTTGAACGGTATCTCTGCTTGGGAGAGATGGGCTTGGTGTGTGTTGTATACTCATGAATGTGATCATAGGGTGGTGTCAGTGTTGTATCGTGGAGGTTGAATTGATGGCAGCTTTGAATGGTCGTGGGTGGTTGCCGTGTGGTGTTGTGTGAGTCAGATGGGTATGTTGTCTGCGGTTTGTTGGAGATGGCTTGCCTCCATGTGGGGTGAACAAGGGAAATTGTGATTCTGCCCAGTTGTGGTGTTGTGTGGGTCAGATAGGTATATTGTCTTTGTTGTGGTTGTGGTCATTGATGGATGATTTGCGGAGTTGCAGCTTGGTGCAGGATGGAGTTTGCGTAGAGATCATGAGGCTTGCAAACAAAGGAAAAACATGTGCTTTGGCCCTTCCCCCTCCCCACGGTCTAATGACTACTGGATGAGGTCTGTGGTAGGATGGTATTGTTGTATATTGGAATCAGCTTGTGTTGTATATGTTGGAATATTAAATGGTGCAGTGTTTGCCCGATGTGTTGGTATATGATATCCAGCGTGCATATTTAATTAACTATGGCATTATGGGAGATTTCAATGAGGTAGCTTCATAATGGAGTTTGTTTGTTGACCATGCAGTTTGAACAATAGGGCAGGAAGCATTCCCAACCCCCCCTCACACACAAACAAACACACACACACTCCATCACCAGCCATCTTGAACATGTGCTCTCAGCAGACATTGATATATCTCTCATTGTATTTTAATGTGTTTCTCTCTCTCTCTCTCTCTCTCTCTCTGTCTCTCTGTCTCATATTGCTCATTGTATTTTGATCTTTAATAACCGTTTCATGTATTTTAACTGTACCTTATGACCTAATGTTTGTACAATTTTTTTGCGCTCATTATTAGATCATAGCATTGTAACATCTGTACTTTTACCTGAATAATAATCTTTAGCGCTTCGGACCGCTAATCAACTGTCTTGGTATTTCATTAATGGTATAATCAAAATAGCGACATCTTGTGGTTTTAGAAGGTACAGGCAGGTTTTGTCTTAGAGGTTCTAGGCAGGTGAATCTTAGAGGTTTATAGGCAGGAATGTATTAAAAGGTATTTACAAATTTAACACTCTTTAGAGACAGCCTCACGCTGTGCTTCGGGAATTCTATATGACTTTAGGTGGATCTTAACCCCTGGCTCTGTAATGATATCATGCTTTACTTTGTCCGTTCAGCCAGGCAGTGCTGAAAACAAATCCCTGTTCCTAGTAAGGAACTCCTTAGCCTTGTTCTTTTGAGAGGCTGACAGGGTTTCGGACACTTTTACTTCTGGAATCAAAGGGACTGAAGCTACTGGCGGGCTTGGTTCAGCTGACAAGGCTAATCTATCCTTCCAGGGTTTTATTAGGTGAACAAGGTAAATTTGTTCAGGCTTCCTCCTGCCTTGTTGGTATACTTTATAGTTAATCTAACTCACTTTCTCCCTGATCTTATATCGGCCCTGCCATTTAGCCAAAAACTTGCTTTCCACTGTGAGTATCAAAACAAGCACTCTGTCTCCAGGGGCAGATGTACATACCCAGGCATTCCGGTTATACACTCTCTCTGTTGGGTTTGTTAGTCCTGCTCCATATGTTATTTGACAATGGGCACCACGGCCACAATCCTATCTTGCATCTGCAACACATGTTCAAATACACTTTTATAGGATGTGGGCTGTCCTTCCCATGTCTCCTTAGCAACATCTAGCAACCCTCTGGGATGTCTCCCATACAAAAGAATACTGTGGGAGACTTAGGTACTTCTCTAATAGATAACATTAAATATGGCAACACGTAATCCCAGTTTTTCCCATCTTTGTCAACAACCTTTTTTTAGCATACTTTTTAAGGTTTTGTTGATTCTCTCTACCAACCTATCGGTTTGAGGATGGTAAACTGAGGTTCTCAAGTGAGTTACTTTAAACAATTTGCATAACTTTTTCATAATTCTAGACATAAAGGGGGTATCAGTTAAATTTTCTTTTGGTATTCCTACCCTGCTGAAAACATACACCATCTGTCTAGCTAAACCCTTGGTTGACATATTACGCAAAGGGATTGCCTCAGGATATCGAGTAGCACAATCCACTATTATTAGGATATACAGAAGTTCCTGAGCAGACTTTAACAAGGGCCCAACTAAATCCATGGCATCCGGTCAAAGGGGACCTCTATAACAGGCATAGGCACTAGGGGACTCTTGAAATGGGGTCTATGAGAATTATACTGGCACTCAGGGCAGGAAGAACAAAATTCAGACACATCTTTATACACCCTGGGCCAAAAGAACCACTGCAAAACCTTCTCAGTGGTCTTTTCAGCCCCTAGGTGTCCTGTGGTGCTGTGACCATGAGCTAGGTCCAACACAGTTCTGCTATATGTCTGGGGAACCACAAGCTGTCTACCACATCCTCACCCCTTTTGTCAATTGGTACAAGAGCTCATGTAACAGAGACGGGGAATCGGTACCATCTCCAAGGGTAGATGGCACTGCGCAGCAGCTGAGAGATCATACAAATTCCACTGGTCTGGTGCAACTGACCTCGGGCAATTTTATTATAAAGCAAAAACAAAATAACAAAATAAACACCTTGCTGTCCAGCACTGACTAAACACAGAATGGTCCTAGCTCACTAATAAAATGCAAGCAGTTTTACCAGGCATACAGATGAGTCCAACTAGTTTGTTGCTCCATAAACTATGCAGTGCACCATGAGAGTCGCACTATGCTATGGCGTATGAAATCGCATCATAACGTACTGAGGGCCTGATTCAGACCCGCTCGCGAGCGCTATGCGCTCGCAAGTGAGTCGATGGTGGCCCAGTGCGTATGCGCATGATGGAGCCGGCTCTGTCATGCGCATGCGCAAGACCCGGATAGCGACGGGCAATCTGTTGCTCTGGGTCTCGTACCAAAGGGGGCGTGTTGTCGATGTTGAGTGACAGAATCCCCCCTTTGGTGGGCGGGCCGGGGGAGTGGCTGCCCAAACGGAGGCGTTCCCATGTGAACGCCTCCGTTTGGGCGCGGCCCCACTGACATCATGAGTGATGTCAGTGGGAGAGATTTCGGCTTTGTGAGAGCAGAAATCTCTCTGGGGCTTGCAGCAAGGGTCTCATCGCAAGCCCGATGGTCGCAATGGTCTTGACCATCGTGACCATCTTCCTGGCCACTCGCTATAGCTGTGGGTGGTCACCCACAGCTATGCGAGAAGCCAGGAGGCCGCTCTAAAAAACAAGAAGGCCGGCCCTGATTCAGAGCGAGCGCTCTGTCAGAGCGTCCGGCTCTGAATCAGGGCCTGAAGCCCTAGAAAAGACGGAGAGTGTAGTACAAGTTTCTGTCCACAAGATGTCACTTTTCCTAAGCTGCACAGCGCATGCGTAAAAAAAAGACAATGCAATGTCTGTATTACCGCCCGCTCATTGGGTGACTGAAGCTGTCATTTGGTATGCTAAACCTGTCATCAATCAAGAGCTGTAATTGAGTGTGTAATAAATTAATAAATCATTCAGTGTCCGAGTCATGAGTACACTTTTGAAAAACAAATTATGCATGTGTTGTGCCATCATTATTACAGTGCTAGATACATGCACACCTCATTTTACAAACTGATTGTGCGTTTTAAGCCGCACACTTGTGGCACTGTCGGCACGTTTGCTCTGTGGTGGCTGCCAGCTCCAGGGTTTGCAGATGGGATCTCCAGCACATGCCCAGTGGAGCCATTCCATATGCCATGTAGCACCCTGCTAGTTGAGCTATGCTGTGGAGTATCAAGTCTTAGTACTGCGCATGCCCAGTGGAGCCAGTCGGGAATCACACATAGTGTGTCAACCAGCACTGCAGAAAGTTATGTCTGCAGCACGTCAATGAGCATGCTACAGACATACAGTAACATGAATATGCTATGTGTGCCATAAACTGTAGAGTTACATGATGGGTACACACTAGACCAGCATATTTCAACCGCTGTGCCACGACACACTAGCTGTCTTTAAGTGTACCACCAGAAAAGACAACAGGGAGCTTCTACTGTATCTCTGTTCCCATAAGGTTACGTAAGTATTTTGTGGGGGCTGGGGCAATGCTTGAGCTTTATTTTATGTTTTTCTTTGGGGCCAATGTCTTTGATTTATTTTTTTGTCTGTGGGGCCAATGTCTTTGATTTCTTATTCCTGTGCTTGTGCCATGTTGTATCCCTGCCCTGCCCTGTCATACTGTAGATTGTGTTCCAATTGTTGTCAGACGAACATTAGTATATATTGCACTGTTATTTTTTTACAGTAGGTCAGAAGAGACCGCAGCAGATAGAAGAGGGGAAGCCTGTACAGCCAAGTAAGTTCTGTATGTGTTTGTTTTCAAGAGTTATTTTTTTTAAATGTGTTGGTGAAAAATTACATAGTATTTTGTTTCAATGTGGTATATCGACGGTGCATCCGCCAGATATCCTCCTCTGGGGAGGAGGAGGTGGATGGGGCGGCAGAACACCTCCATATCATAGTTGTGGAGCTTGAGAGTGAGGAGAGCAGTGATTCTGGTAAGCCTTAACCTTGCGTTTTTTGTATCAGTGCCTCCAGTCAAATATTGGTGCAGTACAGTGGGGGAGATGTATAAAATGGCGTTACTGGGAAAAGTGGCATAAGCGCACATTTAAGGGGAGTTGTACAGTATTATAGCGGCACAGATCATCAGTAACGATGACATGTAAGAACATCTCATCTGCTGGAGTGGGGGAGCATAGTGCCCCTGTAATTTACTGCCCAGCCCTTCAATAATACATGGGATATATAGGCAAACATAGGCAAATGCAGGGGGTGTTTCCGGTTGCCTGGAACTCCCACCCCCATAACCCACACTATGACCACTATAGAAATAGTAATAGAATAGAATTTTATTAGTGCTGCATGTTCTTCTCAGTATCACAATTGAAATAATTAGTACCACTACCTACTGCCGCATTTAATAGCTTACTGTGATCACTGGTCCTGTATATGCTGGAATTATGACACTTTGTATTACACAAAGCTGGATAAGTGCTAATAATGCCCTCTTCATGGACTGGCCACACTGACTCTAAAATCAAGCATTTGGAAACCCCCCCTAAATAATTCTTGCATTTGTGATGATACCATTTCTCCCCCAAGTTGTAATGTGGAGACAATAAAAGTACTTGATTTACTGTAACATTAAAGCATTCTTTTTACACACAGACTGGCTAATCATTGACGAGTCGGCTGTGGAGTCAGGGAGTACCACAGCCAATGAGATGGATCGGTCACAATTAGGTAATGTGCTGAAGGTTCTTCTGCTGCTGCTCCAAACTCTCAGATTTGTTCCAATGTTCCACAGTGCATTCTAAAATATGGTGACCTAAAAATATAAATAATAAAAATATTTAGCTGAGACCTGCACTGTGCATGAGGCGGATTACTGTATATCTTATTATGTGCTATTATGTACACTCCCTACACTATCAGCCCCAATACTGTATACAGTTTACAGTATAGCATGCTCTGAAATTACTGTACATATGATCTTCCTCTCATCCTCCATAATGTGGCACAATGTGAAGTGGTTGCACTGCAATGTGGCATAGTGTAATTTGTGGGCACTGCAATGTGTCAGTGTGAAGTGGTGACACTACAATGCAATTCAACTGTACATATTGTTACGTGGCAGCTCTACAATGTTGCATAATGTAAAGAGTATACTCAATCATCATATCTTTTTTTAAAACAGAGCTAATTCCTCTCCGACGACACAGGCGCCAGGACCAAAGGGGCCCATGCGGTTCACGAGGCCCACAGGCCAACTTCCAATGGGGCTACACCTGAGGTAAAGTACAATGCTTACTACTATAGTATACAGTCATGTACTACAGTACTTACAGTACAGTACATTGTGAATGTCAAGATTGTACAATATACTGGGGGAGATGTATAAACCGCAGAAGCAGCATCAGCGCATGTCATGTAGGAAGCATTATAGTGGCACGATAAGTGCCGCTATGATATATCTCCCCCACTGTTCTGTACAGTACTGTATATTAGTGTTGTAATACTTGCCATTTTTTATTTTTCCAACAGAGCAAGTTCTGCACATGTTGGCCCTCTTTCATGTGATTGCCCACCTTTTAGTGGATCTTTTTTTTTATTTTATAATGCATTTTGGATTTTTATTTATTGTAATTAACCTTTTTGTTTAACATCATTTTTGGTATTTTTCAATTTAACAATTTACAGTAGAGAAAGTTCAATTTGACGTCAACAGGATTTAAGCAAGTTCACCTAACAGAACAACATCAAAATCTACATTGTCAAAAGAAGATCCCCCCCCCCAAAAGCATAACCAGCCCTGGTCTCCTGAACCATACTAGCCTACTTTTGAAAAAGCATTTCAGGGAGATTATAAAAGCAGCACCTACAGTATAAGCGCAGCGGTAAAGTGGGCATGTACTGCTACTTCTGAGAGGCTACAAGTGCCAGCAGGCGGCTGGCACCCATTTCTCACCTTTTCAAGTACTGTACTGTGTAATTGCAAGGGCAGACCTTGAGCTGACTGCTTAAATGGCTAACAAAGCATCCTTTATAATGTTAATGAAATGCTCTTGCTTGCTTTGGGGGAAGGGACCTGATGCACTGTGTCTCACTTCCCACAGTTACTTAGAGTTACTCACTGACCAGCCCATGTGGGATCTATCAGAAGCCGGAGCCAATCAGTGACCGCTCTACAGTTAGCGGCCTCTGATTGGCTGGCTGCTCCTGACAGTTCACACTGATCAATCAGGAGCCGGGTAGCGATGTATGCGGTTACACACACACACCGCTAATGTAAGTATATGGATCGGGTTCTGGATTTTTTTTTTGCCAAGACCCCTGGATGCTACAGAGACCAGCGCGAGGATGGAGGTGAGTATAGGATCTTTATTCCAGTTACTCCAAACGGATTCTACTAGAGAAGGGGACCAACCAGCTGACAGCAGGTAAGCATATGTGAGGTAGGTAGGTGTGTAATAAAGTTTTACCTTAGACGGTATGCGTGTACTGTAGTTCCACAAGTGCCAAAGGGCAGGTATGCTGGCACCTGTAGTTCCACTGTAAATTACAATAGTTTTGAACTGTATACAACATTATTACCCCCGTACCCACTGCTCCAGGGGTGCAGGGAAGAACCACAGGCTTCAGCCTAAGCCTGGGGTTTTGGGAGAGGGGGGCACCTTCTTGGTGGGTCCCCACCTCCCCTGAGATCCCCAGCTTGGGGTGACATCTGGTGGTGCAAATGCTTTGGCCATGGAGACCCGGTAATAGGATCCTCTGGCTGTGGCATTACACCCCAGTCAGTTTGGGTCTGGTGTTGGATTAAAATATAAGGGGATCCCTATGCATTTGTTTCCCTATATTTAAAATGAGGACTGGCCCTGCAGCCAGGTGCTGGTTTCTAAATTACGGTGGAACCCTACACATTTTATTCCCCATAATTTTAGGAACCAGGACTGGCTGAGCAGTCTGGGGCTGCTTATGTCTTTTGGGGGGGGACCCTACATCATTTTTTAAAAACATTTAACCCTTTTATTTACAGGTAGACTACACAAGCAGCCTTCACATATATCTCATTGATATGTGCAGTCTGCTTATTCGGGTGAGTTTGGCAAAGAGATAACACTGCAATCTCAGGTGAATAATCTCATCTAAACTAGGCATGCGCAGTACTTTGAGACTCCATATGCCGCAGCATAGTGTGACTTGCAGGGCACTACATGGCATATGCAGTGCCGCACACTACTTTCTTGAGCACACAGCGCATTAGACTAGAGCTGATACACTGTGTCCAACTCCCGACCAGCTCCACTGGGCATGCACCAGAGATCCCATGTGCAGACCCAGGAGGCGGCAACTGCCTCAGCGCTGACGTGCTGACAGTGCCACAAGTGTGCTGCTTAAAATCCACAGTCAGTTTGAAATCCAGGGACCCCTCTCTGACTCAGAACCCACTACTGGTTTCTAAGACATGCATTCACTACAGTATCTAAGTCTGGGACAGTGCCAACAGTGCTGCAAGTGTATGCCTTAAAACGCACAGTTTGTAATATAGAGACATGTCTTTCTGTGTTGACTTGTAGTTCAGTGATGGTTTTATGCACCACTGTTAAGACAACACTACAAATTGCAAAGACACGCCATCGGATTTTCTGCAGTGCCACAGTGACCAACACTTTCATAGCGGCACATTAGTTGTCCTAGCAGATGGGGATGGTGTCCTTGGCAATGCTCACCATGCCTCGCCTTTTCAAGACACAAGGGCAGACCTTGAGCTGACTACTTAAATGGCTTACAAAGCATCCTTTATTATGGCAATTAAAGGCTTTTGCTTGCTTTGGGGGAAGAAACTTGATGCACTTTGTCACTCCTAACCAACTCCACCAGGCATGCGCAGTACTGTACTATGAGACTCCATATGCCACAGCATAGTGCGACTAGCAGGGTGCTACATGGGATATGCAGTGCCACACACCACTTTCTTGAGCACACAGTGCATCAGCCTAGAGCTGATGCACTGTATCCAACTCCTGACTGGCTCCACTAGGCATGCACCGGAGATTCCATGTGCAACCCCCATAGCTGGCAGCCACCACAGCGCCAACGTGCCGACAATGCCGCAAGTGTGCGGCTTAAAACGCACAGTCATTTTTTAAGTCAAAGACCCCTCTTTCACTCAGACCTCACTGCATGTTTCTAAGTCATGAAATCACTATAGTATCTAAGACTGTGATGCACTGTGTGTCACTCCCGACTGGCTCTACTGGGCATGTGCAGTACTATGAGACTCCATATGCCACAGCATAGCATGCCTAACAGGGCACTACATGGCGTATGCAGTGGCGCACACCACTTTCTTGAGCACACAGGACATCAGCCTAGAGCTGATGCACTGTGTCCAACTCCTGACCGGTTCCACTGAGCATGCACTGGAGATTCCATGTGCAACTCCCGGATTCCATGTGCTGACAATGCCACAAGCTTAAAATGCACAGTCAGTTTGTAATCCAGAGACCCCTCTTTCACTCAGACCCCACTACTAGTTTCTAAGTCATGAAATCACTATAGTATCTAAGTACGGGACAGCGCTGACAGTGCCAGCAGTGACACATGCTTGCGGCTTAAAACACAGTCAGTTTGTAATACAGAAACCCATCTTTCAAACAGAGCCCACTACTAGTTTCTATGTCATGAAATCACTGTAGTAGCTAAGTCGTGGATGTACTGTGTGTGACTCCTGACTGGCTCCACTGGGCATGCCCAGTACTATAAGACTCCATATACCAAAGCAGAGTGTGACTAGCAAAGAGCTACATGGCATATGAAGCAGCTCCACTGGGCATGTGCCAGAGATCCCATGTGCACCCCCCAGAGCTGGCTGCCACCACAGCACCAACATGCTGACAGTGCCACAAGTTTCCGGCTTAAAATGCACAGTCAGTTTGTAATCCAGAGACTCTTCTTCACTATAGTATTGTATCTCAGTCTGGGATGCACTGTGTGTGACTCTCGACTGGCTCCATTGGGCTTGCGCAGTATTATGATACTCCAGTAAATCATGAAATCAGTACAGTACAGTGTCTGAGCGCCGCAGCTGGGACAGCGCCAAATGTGCCAACAGTGCCGCAAGTGTGCAGTATAAAACGCAGTCAGTTTCGCTACCCAAATGTCACTACTACAGTAGAGTCTCTGCAATACTCTACAGTATGTGATTGGCCCGCCTGTCACTGCTTATTGTTCTATTGTACTGTATTCTGTTATGCCTTAATGTAATTTTAATCAGTGAAGCACTTGCCACCCAGTGGTGCTGCTGTGTATTGCATGCCATGGATGTTGTCAAGTCTCACTGCGCCTTAATGCGTCACACCGCGCTACTATCATGCCGCAACTTACAAGCCTATATGGTGCGCTATGAGCAACAAACTAGCTGGGCCCATCTGTAGCTCACTTGGTTTCAGCAGCATGTTTTCTCTTACAGAGACACCTATAGACCCTCCTTTCCCCAGGCAGTGTGTCTCCCAATGACCAGCCTGACAATCCTTAAAAAACACCCATCCAGCTGAAAAGCCCTAATTAGCCTTCTGTGAGATTACCAGCCTAACACAATACACCTGGGTTTTTTTTTTAGAACACATAGGTAAGAAACCTAGGAGAAATGTATCAGCCTTCCACTACTATACCAGTGACCTTGTCACAATATGGATAAATAGATTTGATACAAAAAGTTAATTTTTTTTATCGCTTGTTTCTAACATGAGGAGATCTTTATTCTATCTGCTAATAAATTGTCCAAAGATAGTGCTGTTTTATTATCTAGACAAAGTGACATTTGTTGCTAGGGAGCCTGATATTTGATTAATTGAGACATACTGTAATAATTATTCCTGGAATGATAGGAGAAAGCATTGCTATTATTACTAGCATAAAACTTTTACATCTATTTATGTTAATAATATCTGGTAATGTGTTTTAATAATAAATGTCATGTTTCCTCAAATTCATTTCAAGGATTAATTTATATTTTCATTTTGTATATATCTGGAGTAAGTGCCACCATTATTTTTTTCTGTGGTGCCAAAATTAAAAAAGACCTGTGGTGTGCTCTGATTAACTCTACACACCACCTGTCATTGGACCATTTTGATCTGTATTGACTTAAATTGTCCAATATCGAAAAATAGTGGACGCTCACCAGTTACAGGTTCAAGCATATCTTTCACAATGGGACCTGGTGACTTTTTCCTACAGAGGAATGTTCCTTGAGGCCTCCTCCAGGGAATGTTTCCAGGCACTCTTCTAATCCTGGGCCCCCAGCAACAAAAATAGGTCTTCTTCCTGGGACCATTGCTATGGAGTGGGCTCTGGGGCCTAGGCACAAACTCACATTAGCAAAGCCAACAAAATGCCAAAAGAAATCTAGTGAAGTAATTTATATATGTGGGGACACTGTGCATTATTTTAAAGCCAAATTCAGCATAGAGATCCCATTTGGTTCCACTGTTGCTACTGTTATATTAGTTCCTGTCTTCATGAATATTGTGATTCTAGTAAGAGATATTCCCTACTTCTGGGAGATGTGGGAATCCTGAATAGTTACAGGGAAGAATAGCCCAGACTTCATCAACAAAAATGTTGATACTGAGGCAGAGGGCATGTCCTCTGAAACACCAGAAGCGCTTCCTTTTTTAAGCATGGTTGGAGAGACAATTAAGAGGTCATTATTGTGGTGCAAACTTATGCACCTTCTCCTGAGGACCTCAGTGTTGTTGAAAGTAGTGAACATGTGCCTGATTTTGAGGTGTCAAAATACTTTTTTTTTCCCACGGGGAAATTGGAAGACCCCACTCTAGTAAAATCCAGAGAACATGTAAAAGTTGTCAATTGGAACCCAGAAGAACCTAATAGTGGGCTACTGTGATAGTCCTGGCTTATGATCACTTAATAGCAGTATATTTAGGGGCAGAAAAAATCTCAGAGAGAATTTGACAGCACTTTTATCTGCCCGTGGTCATGGGCCATAAAGATGTGTCAATATTGTGTGTTCTACCATGAGTGCCAGTACAGTGCTTGCAGACCACACTGGAGGATTACGTTGGTCTACAACCTATTGTACAGATCCACTTTGAATGATTAGCCATGGATCTAGTTAGTATCTAATAAAATTGACCAAAAGTGATCAGTATAAACTAGTTATAATTAGAGGTGTGTGGTACGGTTTTGCTGAAAACTGAACACACCCACTCGGATCACTTTTGGGGTTCCGAGTAGAACCAAGTCCGGCACGGAACTTGGATTTAAAACTGAATCTCGAGTTTTGGATTGAATGTAAACAGGTCCAAATTAAATGATTTAACTGTTTTATTTATCAATTTGAAAGAAATTCAAAACCAAAACAGAGAAGAGCCTAAACACTTGAGGGTGGTTTTGCCAAAACCAAAACCATAACATTTGAGGGTGGTTGTGCCAAAACCAAAACACGGGGTCCGCACACATCTCTAGTTATAATGGCCTATGCTAACCAGTATCCAGAAGCAATATAGTTGGGTGTTGTATATTATTCAAAATGTTGACATTCATTAGGTTGACATGAGACTGTCAACATGGTTATAATGTCAGCATTGAACCGCATACTGTATACCCCATATATGTAAAGAATAATGAAGGAATTATCCAAGGTTGTTCATCAAAACACCTCAGTTTACCACCTTCAGGCTGATGGTTTAATTAACAGATTTATCAAAACCATGAAACTATGCTAAAATAGGTTGTAGAAATATATAGGAAACCTGTTATTATCTGCTACCATGTGTATTGCTTGCATTAGGAAGTTTTCACACTCATCTACAGGATTCTTACAGATTCAAAGTGGTCCAATGAGAGGCGGTGTGGAGAGTTGCAGTTTGAAATGTACAGGAGACATTCAATCTAGAGTATTTATGAATATAGCAAAAGTAACATGCGAAGGGTAAAACAGTTCTTACAACAGCATTAATGATTGTCTATCAGATGCAGGAGAGGAGAGCTGCCATAGTGCTAATAGTGAAAGAGCACACTTAGGGGTAAATTTACTAAAGTGAGAGTTTTTAGAAGTGAGTTTTAGAAAAGATGTTGGCCATAGCAACCAATCAGATTCTACTTAACATTTAACTAGCACCTTCTAGAAGATAATAGCTAGAATCTGATTGGTTGCTATGGGCAACATCTCTTCTAAAACTCACTTCTAAAAACTCTCACTTTAGTAAATGTACCCCTTAGTTGGAGTAATAAGCACACTTAAGTGTCCATTTACTATTCAGACATTTAAGCTGCCGTTCAGCACCATAACAGAACAGATGGGGGGGCCATATAGGCTGCGGAGTCCATGTCTGGAGCATCCTGGGGACGCTCTGAGTGGCACTGCAGCAGTGATTCTGGCTGCACGGTGCCGCCCACAGGGCCCTGCGCTCTATACAGCGGCCCTGCTTGCACACCCCTGGTTATGGCCCTGCTGCCACTGTACACTGTAGCTCATTGTGGAAGCATCAGCTTACTTGCTGTCATATAAATGTGAAAATCCCACTCATATAGCATTGAGTGATGGCCATCATTGCTAAGAAAAAGAAACTGTCAATGATGCAGTACTGAACACTGCAATATCCTAGCCTGGCTGTAATAACTACTATGTCTTATCTGTTTAGCTGCAGTGTCACCTCTTTGTACATTTTTTACTGAACATTGTAGTTTAATAAACTGGGGATCACTTGAAAATTAAAACATTAAAGGTACATTGAGATGTTTTGCAAATTCATTTTTAATCAACTAGAATACTGTAATAGCTCTGAAACTTTCCCCTATCTCTGTTTCAGTACAAAGAATCCTATTGTACATCCCATCTTGTAATTGGGTATACTAAAGCATCAATGAATTAAAAAACAGATTATTACTGTTTGGTTTCTCAAAAATAAAAGGGTTGTTCCAAAAATAAGAAATTTCCGTAAGTTTAAAGCTTAAAAAGAAAAGTCCCCCCCCCCCACACCCCCTTCACGTTCTGCTGTCATATGTGGTTTATTAATAATTGTCAATTGTGTAGCTGTGATCAGGAATTCTATAATAACTTCCCATAACCAAGTAATGAATACATATTCCAATTTGGTACAATATTCTCTTGTAAGGTACCAGAATGTATAAATAAAATATAATGTATGGACGTCTGGGGATTTCAAGTATCCTTAATGAATTGTAGTTTAAAATTCAGCCATGTGCTAGAAGCATTTGATGTACACCACAGAGGAACATCTGCAAATGATGGATATGGGCTTCCTCTCTGTTTATATTATATTTTATATTGATCTTCTAGCCACATATACCTTTGACATAAGTGAACTCAAAGTCTGCAGAACAACCATTATTTCCTTGTAGACTTATATGGAAAAGGTTTGAAAGGACTCAGTCGTGAATGAAATACATCACATTGTAAAGGTAAGATGTGCTTCCCTTTAGAGAAATATTTAAAGGTTGACTGGATGAGTCAAATAAAACATGATTGATAAAATGTAACAAAATATAAAAAGAAATTATATTGGTGGTTTTGTGGTGCAATATGTGGGGAAAAAATCTCATTTGATATACTAAGACAATCTAAGGAATTTATGTATCTGTAAACCTTTCTTTTACAGCGCATGATGAAAAGATATGTCTTTGTACCCATATATATGTTTCATTGCACTTCTCTGATCAGACGTATCCTTTAAGCCATTAGTTTAAACTAAAACTCCCACTGTAAATCAAGTAACTGGCTGTTAAACTGTTCAGAGATAGTATTTTTATTTTTTATTCCCTCAGTCTACCATTTTATTACACAGATTAATACTGGAACCTAATTTGTCAGAGCAACTATTGCAATCATTTTAAAATCTGATCATACATAGGCGATGGATGGGGCTAGAGCAAGCAGAAGACAAAAGGAGGGAGATGTACTAAGCCTTGAAAAGTGATAAAGTGGAGAGTGATAAAGTACCCACCAATTAGCTCTTAACTGACATTTTTCAAACACAACCTGTAAAGTGACAGTTAGGAGCTGATTGGTTGGTACTTTATCACTGTCCAGTTTATCACTTTTCAAGACTTAAGTTGGTTACACACTGTACAGATATATCTACAGATGATGGTCATTCATACACACTGAACGACCATCATCTGCTTCTGGCCGCGAGTCCCGCTGACCAGGGGCATGTCCTGTCCCCCTCCATGCGGCATCTGCTGCATGTGTACGGGCAGTCTGCAGATATAGCGGCAGATATATCTTCCATCGGCTGTGCTGCACAGCCGACGTGATATGTCTGTGAATGACGCCGTTCACAGACATATCGCTGGTACACACTAGCCGAAGGGCACCCGATATATTGGCCGATCACTAGATCGGCCAATGTATCTGTCAGTGTGTACCCAGCTTTAGTACATAATTCTGAAGGAGAGCAATCTTGTGAGAAACAATGACCTGTTCACTCATGTATTTGATTAAATGAGGGCACTGGAGAAATGCTGTTTTTGCCTTGTGATAATCTAAGCTTTTGTCAGGTGTCAACTTTGGCAAAAGCTTGAGATGATTCAGCAAAAAATATATTTCAAAAGCACAATTCCATTTCATGCTACAGCCAATGGCCACCAGTGCCAGTACTACGGGGGCGTTATTACCTGTTGGCACTTGACCTCACCCCTGGCATTTGTTTTATTGATACTAAGATTGAAGAATAGCACAAGTGTTTTCTTAAATCTAATTGTGTTGATCCAGGGGATGCAAAACAAATCTCCAAGGGCTTTATTCATGATGAAATAAATGCATCAAGAGATAGATTAGTTATTAACGGGATGCAATCGGGAAACCGGCTGTCTTAATCCTGACAGCCGGCTTCCCAACTGCTTTATCCCGGCGAGGGTTAAATGACAGGCGTCTATATCTAGACGCCGGTCATTTTCCCGACACCGGGAGACAGGCACCCGGCATCCCGATCGAAGGGATGCCGGGCGCCGCGAGCGGAAAGCCCGCGGGGGGGGTAGGTTTAGGCTAGGGGGAGGGAGGGTTAGGCACCCCCGGGTGGACTTAGGGTTAGGCACCCCTCCAGAGAACTTAGGTTTAGGCAGTGGGGATGGGGGGGTTAAGGTTAATCACCCCCCCAGGAGGGTTAGGGTTAGGCTAGGGGGAGGGAGGGTTAGGCACCCCCGGGGGGACTTAGGGTTAGGCACCCCTCCAGAGGACTTAGGTTTAGGCAGTGGGGAAGGGGGGTTAGGGTTAGGCACTTACAGGGGGGATTAGGTTTAGGCACTTGCGGGGGAGGTTAGGGTTAGGTACCCCTAAGGAGGGTTAGGGGGTCAGGTTAGGTTCGTTTTTACTTACCTAGGGACGATCGGGATTTCCAGCGCTGTCGGGCTTCCGCTGCCAGGATCTCTGTTTCTGTTGGCCTGCCACGCCCCCGGGATTCGAGCTGCCGGCCAGAGGGACGTCGGTATTTCATACCGATTCCATTTTTAACTCGCTGCAAGTTCATTGTAAAAAATTATACTCATTCACCATTCATCCTATAGAAAAGTATAAATTTCAAAAACCTGCCCTTTTCAGAAATTAGATACAGTACTTTTCCCATGCAGCGCTATCTCCCAACGGCTGTTTTAAAGCTGTGCGTACACAGCACCTGCTTGAAGACGAAATCTGAGGTTTCAAGTCCGTGCAGCTGCAACTTTAAGGGACTGGCCGGAGCATGCAGCAGCGTTGAGTAGAGCTGGGAGGAGGGACCGTATGCAACAGCAGTGAGTAGAGCTGGGAGGAGGGACCGCATGCAACAGAGGTGAGTAGAGCCAGGAGGAGGGACTGCTTGTTGCAGCAGCAGTATAGCTAGGAGCAGCGGGGAGGGAGGAAGGAGAAGCTGGCTGCTGCAGCTTGTAAACGTCAGCTTGTGAACATCGGGGGCTGTACACCATCTCAGGATGCTGTACAGTTTCACTGTCAAGTTCCGAAAAAAAGCTTTTTAGGAACTTGACTGGCTGTCCCTTGGGGTATACAATGACTAGACATATCTTTGCACAAGACTTGTCACAAAGATCTTCCCCACAGACGTTAGTGCATGAAGAAGATACAGTAGTAGGAATTGCTGTTTGATCTGCATTCTCCCTGCCATGCTTTGGTGCAGAAGGGAATTGTGCAGGCGGTGTGGCGTTGGATTGAGATGGGTGAAGTGCCTGCACGTGGTCCTCACAGCCGCACTCTATGCACTTAATAGTGGTTTTACAGTCCTTAGCAAAATGTTCAGTAGAGGCACAACATCTGAAACATACCCCAAATTTCCTTAGAAGTTCCTTGCTTTCCTGGAGAGGTTTCTTTCTGAAACCAATGCATTTCTTGAGGGGATGAGGCTTATAAATGGGAGACAGGCAATAGGGGTTTTCAATCCTTTTACCTTGGCTGCTCTTGTCAGAAGCTGATGTTGGAGTATGAACAATTTCAGTCCTTTTTACTGACACTGGACCTCTGTGGTTCTTGTATTTAGAGTATGGACTGTCATACTTGGGAGTAGGTGAACCAGGATAACTTGACTCACTGTAGGAGAGGCTTGAGTCATTCTTGGATTCTGCAATGTTTCTGACAAACTCACAGAAATAGGAAAAGGGAGGAAAAGAGACTAGATTTTCCCTTTTGTATCTTGAACCAAGTGTAATCCACTTTTCTTGAATACCATATGGCAGCTTGGAAACTATTGGGTTTACCCCATGAGCTGTGTCCAGGTAACTGAGGCCAGGTAAGTGAGTAACCATTTTGGCCAGCTGGAGCTCAAAGAGTAGGTCACTGAGCTCTTGGAATTTCTCATTGTCCTTGCCAGATATTTTTGGAAAATCTTGCAGCCGTTTGAACAGAGCATTCTCTATGGCTTCAGGACTTCCAAAGCTTGGTTCTAACCTTTCCCAAGCAGCAATAAGGCCTGCCATAGGATTAACAATATGAACAGATCTGAGTCTCTTGACACATTCTTCAGCAGCAGTCATGCCAAGATCACTAATTGCGGTTCTGAAGGCACATTTCCACCCTCTGTAGTTCTCAGGCTGGTCGTCAAACCTAGTGAGGCCGGTCTTAGTAAGTTCACGAAGAAACCATGTATCTCGCAATGTCTGACATTTCTGTTTTCTCTGACTTTGGGCAAGGAATTGCTGGCTGAGTAGTGCTGTTCATATTATTTGTTGTATTCTGGGTAAGAGACATAGGGAGGTACAGGGCTGCATAGGCATTCAGCCTAAGAGCTGGTTTAAAGTTAATAAGTCTCGCTGCATGTGGGGGCTGCCAGGGACCTGGTGACTTACTGGCATATTGGTTTGCGACCAGGTGTTTGTATATTGGGCTTGTTGAGGTGTTGGGCCTTGGTGCACTGTGGTGTGTGAAAATGGGTTAGGATGACAAAGTGGTTGTGCATTGTGCTGACCTTGGATGTGGCGTGTTGCATAGGGATCTGAGGCCCTGGTTCAGAGCTGGACGCTCTGACAGAGTGCTCGCTTTGAATCAGGGCCGGGCTATTTTTTTTTTAGAACAGCCTCCTGGCCGCTTGCATAGCTGTGGGTGACCACCCACAGCTATAGCGAGCGGCCAGGAAGATGGTCGCGATGGTCACGACCATTGTGACCATCAGGCTTGCGACAAGACCCTTGTGGTAAGGTCTCATTGCCGCAAGCCCCAGAGAGATTTTGGCTCTAACAGAGCCGAAATCTCTCCCACAGACATCACTTGTGATGTCAGTGGGGCTGCCCCCAGAGGCGTTTACATGGGAACGCCTCCGTTTGGGCAGCCACTCCCCCCGGCCCATCCACCAAAGGGGGCGTGCTGTCACTCAACATCGACAGCATGCCCCCTTTGGTACGAGACCCAGAGCGACTGAGTGCCCGTCGCTATCCGGGTCTCGCGCATGTGCACGACGGAGCCGGCTCCGTCATGCGCATGCGCACTGGCCCACCATCGACCTGGTTGCGAGCGCACAGCGCTTGCGACCGGGTCAGAATCAGGCCCTGAGTCCCTTTGTTCTGGAAAAATGTCCGCACTGTTAGGAATATCTGTGGCAACCAGGGGTTCACTGTTTTGGCTTAGGATGTAGTCTCTTGTGCACTTAAGAGAATCCTCCACATCCACTTCATTTAAACTAATGCTGTCCCTTTCACTTCCACTGGCAGCTTGTTCCAAAACCTTTAGCCGTACCATTGCTGTGGAGTGCTCACATTTTTTCTCTAAAGCTTCTATTTCCGCTGCTCTGGCTTCCATTTCTGCCTTTTTGAGTGCTGCTCTAGCTTCCATTTCTGCCTTTTCATGCAGTGCTCTGGCTTCCAATTCTGCCTTTTTTTGCTCTGCTCTGGTTTCTAATTCTGCCTTTTTTTGCTCTGCTCTGGTGTCTAATTCTGCCTTTTCGCGCACTGCTCTGGCTTCCAATTCTGCCTTTTTTGTACACAATCGGCTTGTATTTTGGTAGACTCAGCATCTGCATGCGCCTTTATAACTTGCTTGCTGAGCATGGAATATTTTGAACATCGTGACTTAGATGATCGTTTTGAACGCCTGGTGGACACAGAAATATGTGATGATGTTTGCAATAATTGTGCGATTCTTGCCGCTGTCCTAGACTTAACTTCACGTAATAAACTGTCTTGATCCAAATTAAGATGATTGAAGTTTTGCAATTCTTCTAACGAATCCTGAGTATTAAGTTTTTTCAGGATGCTTACATACTTCTGGCTTTTCACTGTGTAAAGATCATATACTGAACAAAGCTGTCCTAGGGCTCCCTCTAGCGGTGACACATCAGAAACAGGTTGAGAGATGGTGGATATATGATTTAGCAACTTTTGCCATAAGTTTAGGACATCGGAAGAAAGTTCATGCTTCCTACCTTGAAGATTCTCTTTAACCTTCCACGTAGGCTTAGCAGGGCGTTTAGACTGCAGGTTGGGATCCAGTATTTCTCCTTTTTCTGATTGTAGATATTGTTCATCTTGAACAGGCTGTGCAGTGTTCCCTTCAGCCATGATATCACACTGGTAGAATGGATCTGAATAATACTGGAGTGAGTTTGTAGATTGCTAGAAGAATCTATGCTGTAGTGTGTAGCTGCACACATTGATGATTTCTTCTTACACTGTAGGCAAGCTTGTTATTGTTTTGTATCTGCAGAAGCTGGTAATGGCTTACTGGTGGATCTAGTAGTTTTTATCAACCATCTTTTCACTATTCTGACTCAATAACCAGGCTTTACGTGTAAGGCCCCTGAGATAAATTCCTTTGTATATATCTGTATTGAACCAGTACTTACACCAAGAGACTTTGTCAGACAGTGTCAACTCAACTAGTAAGGTACGTATGAAGAATCCAGATGAGGGTTTATTTCAAGCTGATATTCTTGTAATTATGCATAACATAGTAGGTGAAAAGATGATAGTTTCCCAGAGCTCAACAGGTACTGTACAACTCCAAGCTAAAATGGCAGACACTGAGCTAGAGACAGGAAGAAAGGAGGGCTGATGACATCAGACCCTAGCTACAGAGAATCAGGAAGGACAAAATTAACAAGATGCAAAGCCTTGCAATAATAACATGACAGAAACTAACAGCATATGAAACATATAAATAGAGGGACATGACAAACCACATTAGACAAACACGGTTTTTGCTTATTCATTTTAGTAAATTTACCCCAAGTTATTATGTCTGCTTGTCGCTTTGTTAAGTGTCCAGTTATACTATAGAAACAAAAAAAGTAATTCAAGCTTTCTTAAAATAAACACTTTAAATAGGAAATTTAGCATAACAGTTCTACAAGTTATAGTATATTGTTTTCCATCAATATCAGCCAATGTTAAAAATATGTTCAGGTTGAAAAAAATATATTTATTGCAGTAAAAAATGTTGTTTGAGTTTTACTATCTGGTAACACAATCCTCAGGAGGTATTAACAGAATAGGAAGTATTGCCTGATCAATAGGCTTCCCGTGCAAAGATAAATTACTGGGGATGGGGATACCCTATGAAGTATAACATTGACCTTCACATGTGAGAAGGGCTCTGGGACATCTAAATGATAAGCTCTGTTAAAACTCAATAACATACTAAGGGAGGGATGTACTAACCATGCGGTGTACATCCCGCCAGTCACCACATCATTACTGATCGCATATTTACTTATCTTCCGATAAGAGCTGTCCTTTGCGATCAGCGATGCGCCCTGGATTTCCGGGTTTATGACCCTGGAGTCCATCTGCGCATGCGCAGAGTGACACGGCGGCTGCTATGCAGTAGGAGCCCATAAAAGCCCAAAGCCCTGGTGGCCTCCCAATAGTGCATATGGAAAATGCGGTAAAGCCCCGAAAACTGGGTTTTTATTAAATTTTTCATTTAGTACATCCCGTCTTAAATGAACACTGCATTACCCAAATTAATACAAACATAGATGGCATAAAACTAAATCTATTCACACAAAAAAGGTTGAGGTTATAGCGCATTTAACAACTTGGAAAATATTAGAAGTTAGCAGCTTGGATATCACTAATGTATGTAACCACATGGGGCGTAGTGTAGCTATATTCAGTCATCTATTATGGGTCCCCAATATGTTCTTATTCTTTACAGCTGGTCCATTGCTCTGTAGCTCTCTTTGCTTCAGCAACTATCAGTAAAACAATTAATATAGCGTTTCCATTAATAGTGATAAACAATGTATGCAATAAAGAGTAAGCCCAAATGTTCAAACAAGATTCATTGTATAAAAGCTGAATACATTCAGATATTATGCATTTACAAAAATGGAAACTGTAGTTTATAGCCTCCTTATATTATCTTGAGATTAATGCAATGGCTTATACTTGTTTTCCATTTAGACCGCCGGCATCCCGACTGCATACCATCATGCAGTCTTTTCTCTGTCTCCTAGTGGATAGGCACCTTAACAAATACGTTTTATATGCTTGGAATTTTTACTTAGGAAAAGCTACATTTATAAATGAATAAAATAGCACATTGCATAACACCTTTACTTATATGCTTAATCATACTTAAAGTGCACGTCTGTCTGACCCAAACTACCTTCTATTTTTAGGTGTTTCTGCACTACTGTACATTAGAATTCTCGGATGAGTGTAATTAGAATGACAAATAGAGCACATAAATGTTTACAGCCCTTTTTAGTCCAGCATAAAAGTTCAGGATTTATAATAGTCGCTGTGAGCTGAAAGCAGTGATGATACCATTCACGGCACTTGGCACGCGCTGCACCAGGCACATCCTGTTTGATCATCCCTGTCCTTTTCATCTTAACCATTAACCCTACAATCAGTAGTGGCAGCCAAGTACACTTACTCAATGACAGCCTTTTGCCTCTTCATTTAATGGTAATCTATGTGCATTTAGTCACTTGGTAATCTATATGTATGTAATCACTTCAATTTGAATCGCAACATGTATAATTCGAGATGTAAGACATAGTATATTTATTATCTGGCGTACATTCAGGAGAGGGCTGGCAAGTGGCAACTATTGGACAGACGGGAGAAGGGGACATATTGAAGTGACCGTTTAATTCATAGCTTCATTTACGTCTATAGACTTAATTGAGGCACGAATCTTATTATCCTTTTTAATCATTGTCTACATGTGCTATACACTCAGATAGAGAAAAATAAAACGCCTGCTATCTCTGACCATGGATATACCGCTATATAGACAAACCCCAGAGAAAATGTTTTGAGTGCTAATCCATCATCTCTGTAGGGCCCCAATCTGCTCTTCTGGACATGCTTGGGGGCCGCACGTGCACAGTTCAGCCCCGGTTTCAATCCTGAAACTGAAAGCTCCATTGGTTATCAATGTGCATACTCACAAAAGCAGAGATGGGGTATCCATAGAGGATAGACCTGCATGGTTGGACCTTCCCCCTCACTGCTGGGACACATACCAGCAGCAAGGGGCTGCTCCAGTAGTAGCACCGCCACTGTCTGCGAATTGTACAGAAAAGAAAAGTTAATTTAGATTTATGGCACAATACGGCACTTGGCAGTCTGATAATATGGGTGTCAGGAAGGACAATTGTGTCCCAGTTCATGTGAACAAATCCCAATCACTTTTCCATGCTCTCCTGTGGGGCTGATGACTGAGAATCTGACGGATCTCTGCATGGACACAGATAGCTAGATTTAACATACAGCGCATGTGCAGCTGCAAATTTACACTTATTTTGCATGTCTCCATCCTATTCTGAGGTGGACGGATCTTTTCTGGATCTGTCTTTCCGTGAAATAGGGTGGAAACTTGTCGGTGATCGCACATAGCTGTTCTGTCTTGTGGGCGTGTGATGGGAGTGCAGTGGGAGTGCTGTGGCCATGTAGCTAGAGGTCCATGCTATTCTGAGCCATGTGTATGGCAGTGACAGTCACATGATCTGGGACACAGGTGTGAGGTCAATGGCTGGGGAAGCACCCTTGAATAAAAACATAGTTTTTATATCAAAACTCTGGAGCATGACAGGGAGTATGATAGGGGAGGGAGAATGATAGGGGAGGCTCTACCTCCCCTGCCTCCCCTGACTGCACTTTCCTGGCGTATGGAGAAAGTAAGCATGTCTCAGATGGATCTCTTGCTCCCAGCATGAGGCTGCTGAAAGTGCTGACAGTAGAGATGACGGTTACGGCTGTGTCCAAAAAAACAGAGGGTGGATCAGCTTCCTGATTGAAACATTAGCCCTACGGTAACTTGAGTTAGCATAAGGTAGTAAATCAGTCTACCATGGCATCACACAAAAACACTTCCGACTCAGAATCAGCCCCAGCATATGTCAGTGACTCCCACGCTACATAGGGCAGCAATCACAGGATGGCAGCTGCCTGGAGGACTGAGTGGATGTAAGGGAAATTGACTGTCTGGGGGACTGCGCAGCTGCCCATCCCTGGGTACATTAAAATTAAAAATTTCAGTTTTGACTTTTGAGGTCGTCATAGACTTAGTTATTTATTATATTAAAAAATATGTTCTGTCTTTTGTAAATCCTGATCTTACTGTGGAAGCAGAGGTACAAAATCTTCTTTTCAGTAATGAAGCTGGCTAGTGCCTCCACCCAAGCCGTCTGTAGCTGCAGCTCTTATGCTTGTAATCCATCAAGAGTTGGCTTGGGAAACCCTTTATCTATTACTATGAGGTTAGTGATTTACCTATTAAATATGTCCCCTCCCCAGCAATTGGTCACATACTCTGAATGATACTTAACCATAAAATGCCACTTTATTATACTGCAATTCTTCTGGAAGTGAATAATATACAATGTTCTTTCAGTAGAAGCATTTTCATTAGTAAAATAAATAAAGCCACATTAAAAATAAAGTATTGGAAAAACAATACTTAGCTAAGCAAAGTATTGCATTCCCTAAATGACCATCATTCTCTAAATTCCAGTAACTACTCATAGCCACTCCCCAATTCCAACCCCAAAACCACTAATCCCCATATACATTCTCATACAACCTAAAATATATATATGTTATAGATTTAGCTAATCTATTTCTAAATTATTACCAGTCTAATGTCTCTGTAGTTAAAGGTACTGTAGATCTTTGTTTGGCCAAAAAATCAAACAATATTTGGTGCACTTATATTAATGGATAGATACAGCATGGAGGGAGGTCCCAGACCTTAACAGATTTTGCTCTGTAGGTTTTTAGTTATACAATACTACAACTGCAGTATTAAGTATTATGTGTAAAGACTGACTAGATAACACAGTAGCTGCTTAGGGGGATGTAGTTATAGTAAAGATAAGAGCTGAAAATGGCTGTACACTGACGCTTCCCATCCAACCTGATGGAGCGTGAGAGGTGCTACAAAAAGAAATGGGTGAAACTGCCCAAAGATAGGTGTGCCAAGCTTGTGGCATCATATTCAAAAAGACTTGAGGCTGTAATTGCTTCCTAAGGTGCATCAACAAAGTATTGAGCAAAGGCTGTGAATACTTATGTACATGTGATATCTTTTTTTTTTTATTAAATTTGCAAAAATCACAAAAAAACTTTTTACATGTTGTCATTATGGGGTATTGTGTGTAGAATTTTGAGGACAAAAATGAATTTATTCCATTTTGGAATAAGGCTGTAACATAACAAAATGTGGAAAAAGTGAAGCGTTGTGAATACTTTCCGGATACACTGTATAAGCAATGAAATAATAAGTCCAGTCAACTGTTTACAATTCTTTCTTTAGGGTGGTGCAGGATATCCAACAGAACATAAGAGGAGAAAGAGGCGAACAGACTAGTAGTCCAAGCATTCAGTTATACAGATTCCCAGGAGCCCATGGAAGAGATTAAGGCAAACAGACTAGCGATTCAGGTATTCAGTTATTCAGATTCCCAGCAGTGCAAGAAGAATAGATAGGCAAATGAACTAGAAACCCAAATGTTCAGTTATACAGATTCCCAGTGGCACGTAGAATAGGCAGAGGTGAACAGACCAGAGATTCAGGTATTCAATCATACAGATTCCCAGCAACACGAGGAAGAGACAGAAGTAAATAACAACAAGCAAACCCCGTGTGTCACTATTCAGATTCCCAGCAGTACATGGAGGGCTGAGACAGATTGTGATAAGATCCAGTGAGCCTCTAGAAGCCAGGATAAAGGATTGTTACAAACCAGAGGATTATCTAGAGCGCGAACCAAGGGCTGATTCAGCAAGGAACGCACAGGATAGAATGCAATCACTTGGCCGATGTTTCTGTACTGTGCGTGCGCGAACTATCCGGTGTGTGCTGTTAAGTGTATGCAGACTACACGCAGCGTGTACGCAGACCCCTTGCGATGTTGACTGACAGGAAGTGCTGTTTGTGGGTGGTGACAGGGGTTGTCATTCGAACGCAGGCATGTGCATTGGGATGCCGTTTTAGGGGCGTCCATAATTAAGCCAGTACGGCGACGGACGCAGTTATGAGACTCCGTGCACACAGGTAGTTGCCAAGATCCTGATCGAGGTCTGGTCAACCACTATTATGCAAATGTGGACGATGGTTCTCAATGTTTACGCTATCTTACGTACTGATCAGGCTTTGAGTAAAGGGAGATGGGCGGTTTAATATGGGGCTGGGCGTCTGCATCTTGTGCTGTGGTCTCCGTGTGTATGCATTGATTAGCATATTCTCGCAGCGGCTGGGTGCGTGCGCCTCCTAGCGAGTGTTCCTTGCTGAATCAGGACCAAAGTCAACAATCCGAATATACACAAAGGTAAACTAGATGCAGCTTAGTCCACATTAATTACAACGCGCATTATGCTCAGTGTGCTCCCCTTACATGGTACCAGGGGCAGAGATGCAATATCAGAAGGGATTCATCTGTGCACTTTCATCCCTCTTCCGGGCCCTGCAGCTCCGACTGAAAGTGGCAAATGCTGCAGACTACTACATAGTACCAGCCAAAGAGGCCACCCAAGTTGCAGGCCACCATTGGTATGACACAGTGTACCTTGGAATGCCTATTCAATGGAGATGGCAGTGAATTAGTTCAAAAAAGGATCTGGACTTGGAAATAGTTACATCACCACAGACAACTATACCTCTGGCTCTTGACCTCTTCCATTTGGATGATTACCTCTCAAGTTCTTGACCCTGATTCTATCTCTTTAACCATAGTTTTTGGATGCCTACATTTCTGGCTACAGATAATGGGTCTGTTCAGAGTTGCCTACAAGTAGCCACAGATGCAGATGCAATGTGTCCTCAGAAGTAAATGTAAATCTTGGACTGTATTATGAGTTGCATGCATCCCTGAAATTGTAGAAGCAACCATCAGAACTATCAGTGCAGAGTTGTACCAGTCTATCCTTGTTGCAAGAGATCCGTCTTCAATCAGACAAGACTGACGAGATCTACGTGCGAATGCATCATTGCCACCAAGTTACACACTTTTTGTTGGGAATGTGTGTGCAGCCTTGATATTAAGCAGAATACTGTACACACCAGCAGTTAATTCTGTAGACAATGACCAGTCAAGTAACTTAACCAGGCTCTATAGTTTATTTTTAAAGATAGTTTGATCAGCCATACTCACTGTTTATATTACACATACTCTGGATGGAGCGGAGCTTGCAGCAGAGCAGGGGTGCAGAGAGCGGTGACTCTCCTGCATAGGGTAGCCGTGCAGTATCTGGTACACTGGATACATTGGGGTAGTTAGGCAGGTCACTTGGCGCTAAGAGGAGGACGCCTGTCCTCCACCATGTCGCTCATACACAGTGACAAGATGGTGCCACGCATGTGCTGATACATTACCGGTGGCCATCTTGGTAAGGGAACAAAGCTTCCCTAGAGGAGCCATTTTGTTGGAGACTGTGCAGTTGTGCACTCCACTATGAACACATTTATATGCCAATGAGATGTGACTGAGGTTCAAACAGCTCTCAATCGACTGTAGATGCATGAGCTCAACTCCAACACACTCGCAGAACTAAGGTGAATCTTTATGTAATAGCCAATCTAAACTGTGATAATAATATAGTATACATTTTATTGGTAATCAAAATAAGGTCAATACATGAATATAAATAGGTAAAATAAAAATAGATTTGTAGCATTTAAAAGAACAGGCAATTCAAAAATTCAAAACAGGAATGCACCATATACTGTTATTCTAAAACAGATGCTGATTTCAACGAAGATGCACTTGCAATTATGGTATGTTCACCTGAAAGCTACATTTACACGTGAACATACTGTAAATGAAATGCAAATTTGATAAACTTTGTCTCTTTAAATTTATGCTAAATACTCTTTTGTGTTTACTTTAAACTGTCATTAATATACAATGAAGCTCATCGTAAACAGAAAATTCCAAGTTGATTTCTTTTGCTACAAAAAGATGCGCCTGGGCCTGTGGTTCAGATTACAAAGCAGACAGGATTTTCTCTAGAAGACAAATTGACAGGCAAATGAACTTGTTTCTATGCTCTGTACAGCCTGAAGGTTGCACATTAGACAATAAGAGACAAGCTAAACCTCATATGCCAGCAGTAATAGAAAAAAATAAGATTTGCATTCATTATAACCTGGCAAGTATCATATTAAATAAATACACACAAGTTAATTAACATCTGGTATCCGAGGCTGAACAAGGCATATGAGAGACAATTGAGGTATCACATAGAAAACATAACCTGGATTAATGAATAAACATATATATATTTTTTGCATCATGGGGTCTGATTCAGAATTGTATGTAAACTAGGGGTGAGCGGGTTCGGTTTTACTCGGTTTTACTCGGTTCTTATCGCCACTTTACCGCAAATTTGGCTCGATTTTATTCGCTATCCAAAACACATGTTCGGCGATAGCCAATAAAAAGATCCGGGTAAAACCGAGTAAAACCGAACCCGCTCACCCCTAATGTAAACCCAATGATTTGCATACAATTCCGATGTTTAATGATAGACGCATGCGCAGGATCTCTGCTGCGAATGTGCCCAACACTGACTGCGATGTCAGATGTAGCCCCCCCAAAGCCACAGCAGGATTGATACAGTATGCTGTGGCCAGTTGGGGGCGAGGTGGTGCTGCCTACATTCCCAGAAAACATGAAGCATTAGTAAGATGGTGCAGTTACGCCTCTCTTGGTGCATAAGTTCTTCAAAGGCATCCAACTGGGTGTTACCATGCCCACCTTGGCCACACCTCCTAATACCTGTTCCTAATATGGCGGGTTGTAATAACTATGTCTCATGGACCTTTTTAACTTGGTGGAAAGCTAAAAATAGACTTTTGCTTTTGGGATTAATACAATTGTATCCTGTGCCTTGTCATTGGCCTGGCCCCCTCAATCACTATCAGAAGGATCGGAGAGTTCAAAAATGGGGATGCTTCCTAGTTGAGGAGCCGGTTCCTGAAGATGTAGTGAAGGTGGAAGCAGCAGGAACAAGGGAGGGAATCAATATAGGGAGTGGTGGATAGGAAAGAGTTGAGGATAATTCCCAAGCAGTATTCTTGAGAGACAGAGGAAAGGAAGGGACTCGGGAGGAGGGAAGAAAATTATTTAAATTTTAAACATAACATCCAGGATGAGTTATCCGAAATACAACTGGAAACACTGGACAGAAGGTAGAGTAAAGGAAGGAGAAATAAATGAGTTTGTCATCAGAGTACAGGTAATATTGGAGGCCAAAGGAGCTAATTACATTGCCAATGGAGGAGGTATAAGGGGACAAAAACAGATCCTTTGAGGACTCTGTTATAGAAGAGAAGAGGGGTATTGGAGTCAGGAGTAGATACAGAAAAGAAAAAGTTGGTGAGATAGTAAGTAAACCAAGAAAGGACAGTGTCATGAAGGACAATGAAATAGAGGGTATAAAAGAGAAGAAGGTTGTCACCAGAATCTAAAGGCAGTAGAGAGGTTGAGAAGGATAAATACGGAGAAGTGGCGCTTAGGCTTAGCAGTGATAAAATCATTGATGACTGGTGAGGGCTGTTTCTGTGGAGTTGAATGAAGTAAATAACATGCTCAAGAAGTTTGGAAACAAAGAGAAGAATTTAGATAGGTTGATAGCAGAGAATTTAGAAGTTGAGAGGGTATTGGATCAAGGACAAGGGTACAGATTTAATCAGCAGAAACCAGGTAGAAGGAAAGAGGATTGGTTTGACAAGAGGAGTAGGTGGTAGGTCTTAGAAAAAGGTTGAGACCCAATCCCAAAAGATAAGTGGGGGGGACAATGTGGGTACACAAGAGAGAGGTGTTGGGGTGAGAGAGGACCAATGTGAAGAAATGTCATGACATATGGACTAGAGATGATCAGTTCGATTTTGACTCAGTTACATTCGGATCTGAAAACGTCATCTTATAGGCTATCTGGCTGTCACGTGTTTTGGATAGCCAATACATCAGCTCCGAACTTGCAATAAGTTGGCAAAAAGAACAGAGTCAAAACCGAACCAATCTTCTCTAATATGGGGGTTTATATACAAAGTGTCTGTTTATAAAATCCGACACTTCTGTTCATATTTATGCCCGATATTTAAAAGTACAATGCTTTTACTACCCTTGTCTTGATAGTAAAAGCACTGCCCTTTATTGGGCATAAACACGAACAGAAGTGTCTGATTTAACAAACCGACACTTTGTAAATAAACCCCATGGACTCTATTTTGGCAGTGAAGTGGGTGGCAAAGTTAAATGCAGAGAACAGAGAGGGAAGAGGGAGAGAATGAAGGCAGGTTAGGGAGTTTAAGGTGGAAAAGAGGTTGGAGGAACAAGAGGAAATTAAAGTAGGACTTTTATGAGTGTGACAAGGCACAAATGTAAGAGAGAATGACTTTGAAGTGGTAGAAATCAGTAAATGAGCGCTTGACTTCCTCCAAAGGCATAGAAATTCCAATTTCTATGGACTCAATCCAATTATCTTGCGGGTGCGAATCATCGTAGCAACAACTGCACTTTACGGTAGCCTGAACTTGCAAAAAAGTTTCAGTGGTAGCACACCATTCTGAGCATTAGTATTATTATTATTTACAGTATAGTTATATTGAATGTATAGTGACAACTATTAAGAGGTCAACTTGAGAGAAAGAGGAGTTATTAAAGTCAGAAAGAGCACAGAGGTTAGAAAAAAACAGATAAAGGTAGTGGCCACAACTGTGCATGGGAGAGGTGGTCAATTGACAGACAAAGGGAGGTGGAGGAGAAGGGGAGAACTTTGGAGGCAGCATGGTCAGAGTGATTGTCAATAGGGATGTTAATTTCCCACAAGATGAGAAAGGGAGTCATAAGGCAAAATCATAAGGAAATTGGGAGATTGATTCAGGAGTATGGTAGATAACTGCCACACAGGGGTGGGCTGGGTGGAAGAGGTGAATAGTGTAGATCAAGAAAGAGTAGAGAAGAAGAGAGATGGTTCAAGTGAAATAGCCCAGAAGGTGCAGTGAAGAGATAGAAGGATGTCTACATGGCCGCCTTTGTTAGAAGTGTGGGAGAGAGTGGCAGGAGAGGTTTTGTCAGAAGAGGATAGCCAGTCAAAGCGAGGATGTTGAGGAATTAGAGAAGAACAAGATCATGGAGGGAGTCCATTTGTTGCACACGAATCCAGCATTCTTTTTTTAGGTATATTTTAGACTCTAATTCTGATTTATCGAGTAATTTTCCTGTTAAGTAGTCTGGGTCAATATCTCTCTATGCATTGAAAATTACCTTGACCACTGGAGGAGAACATTTTCTCTATCACTTAGACAGCTTATATATTAATACATGTCGGCACTATTGTTTCCTGCTTCGCCTCAATAAACAGCAAAGCAGAAGCTTCCTTTTCATAGCGATAAGTGTACTATTAATTGATTTACTCCTTTATTAACAGGTAAAGATGTTGTCCATAGCAACCAATCAGCTTCTAGCTATCCACATTGCCCTTGCTTTGACTAATGATAGCATGGGTTACGCATGTTCCCCATTTCTAGGACAAATATTCTACAGCTGTTTAAACCACTGGTGACATTTAAAGTCCTGCTGGCAGTTTTTATTTTATTAAATAGTTATACTGTATGGTAATCTATAGGAATGGTAAATTATGTGCTTTTCAGTTTCTATATGGAGACTTTTGCTTACCAGCTCTGTAATTACATTCAGATATGTTGCCATGGATACATTCTTTAGATCACTGGTTCAAGAGCAACATGTCAAAATAACAAAGATTCATTGCAATAATAAAAGGCACATAACTACAGATTGTAATGTAAGCAAACCTGAAATAAATAATAATTGGTATTTTTATGCATTTATTGTGTTTTCTAATTCAGTAGAAGTATTCCCTGGATGCTACTCTAATTGTTTCAGACTACAACCACCTATATGCCAACAGCTAAATTGGGTTCTACGGTGGTATTTACAAGTGTTATACGACATTCAAAGCTGTCAAGGCTAAAAGAAATACAAACGCAATGAGCAGGAAATAGCTAATTACAAAGCACTGCCTGTTTACATTTATTTTGTGTGGTGTGTAGCTCAGAGAATACAATAAGCAATTTATCAATACATGTACTTTATCACTTACCATAGGATTTAGGAGGCACACGCCAGATTTAACAGCGTCCCGGGCAACAAGAATTATTTTATGTTCATTTATCGGTGAGTCACTTACTAATGTAAACTATAGGAAATAGACATTGGTCCACATGGTGAGTACCTACAGTGTTACACATACACAATGGAAGCAGCCATGGGAATACAACATTTCAATTCACTGGCAACTGCTGACAACTAATTGACCCCCTAAACATATAGGAGCATATCCAAATAGTTGCAGGATTTACCCTGTGGCTAATTGTCAGCACTCACAGATTCAACTGATTGCTGAAACCCCTCATGCTCAGGATCTGCATGGCAAAGTCAGCGTTAAAATGCATCCTTGGGATTTAATGTGCGGGGAAACCCATGGATTCCTGTGTTTTACATGGAATCTATGGGTTACTGTGCGGGACCTGGGGTTTTACCGCATAGGGAAAATGCTAAATTGTTGAATAGCTCTTGAAACATGAGCTTTTCCCTGCACAGTAAAACCAGCGCCTAACTGGATATGCCCCATAAAGTTGAAAAATCCCAGAAATCTATAATATTTTTCTTAACTGAAATACAATTGAAATAAATGAAATAATATGTATAATTGTAGCGATTAAATCCAAGAAAAAAGTGTTATGACCCAGGTAACTGCAGACTAGAAGGAGCCTGGTAACTGCCATAAAAATGCAAAGATCCCCATACAAACCAGCTGAAGGGGCTGGTTATCATTACTTTTAAAAATGTCCCATTAATAATAATCATCATCATAATCCCAAATTGGCTAGGACAAAGGAATGTCAGGTACGATGTTATAATAGGCCTCAAGACTGTAAGTTCTCATGAGCAGGGCCCTCCACCCTTTTGTGTTCTCACCCTGCACTATCCTTGTATCCATTGTACTCCCACTCACAATCAGTGTCTTTGGTCCTTTCTGTCTGCCCTCCTAGGTCACTGGGTTATTATGAGTGACTGTTAATAACTCCCGGTCAGTTAACTTAATATCTTACTGTTTGATTTTTTTCCCTTGTGCTCTTTATTTCAACTCATATATTGTATTGATTGTGTGTATTTTTGTCATTTTCCTTTGTATGACGTTTCGGACACTTGGTGGTGCCATATAAATGATAGCTAATAATAATTATTGCCTACTTTAAAAGAAGAAAATTTATTTAAAATAATAAGTGTTTCTGTTAATTTACAGTAGCATCACATTACATATTTTTATCTGCTATTTTTACAATGTATCTGAGTTGTTTTGATGTGTCCTTAGTAAGGTTGTTCATCACCGATCACTGCTGTTCATCACAATGCTCCCCATGGTTCTAAAATCACTCTCCGCTGCCAGTCATCATATTTTTTATGTCAACATCTCTGGTTAGTAAACTGCCCGCGGTCACATGTGCAGTGAAAAGCAATGAACAATAAAACATTATACAGTAAGAGGACTTCTTAGTGTACATTTAAAGGCCATACATATGGTAAAAATACAATGCATTCACCAAGATCAAGAAATTCTGATTTATTGCGTAAATCATAATAAATGAATAAAAGTCACTGAAAACAGCTGCTTTGTACTTGTAATTCCGGAGCAAAAATAAACAAAGCAAACAAACATGGATAACAGCTTCAACTTAAACATTTACTAATGTGCTTACAATGCTTGCCACAAGTGTTGCTAAATCACTGTAATCAGTAGCAGCTAATTATTTCTTCAACCATTACTTATCACTATCACTTTCTCTGCAGGTTTCTGCTAAACTAACATGCATGTTAGCTGCTGATAATTCTGTAACCACCAGGACTAGAATATATAGTGCTCCCGATAGACTTTTACCTGTCTTATAAATAAAAGGGTAACTCCTTATTTAAATAATATATGTAATAAGGCAAATATTTGTCCAAGAAATGTGTCTTTAGTTTTGCTTTATTATTGTGACCTCAGAGATACATTTAGAAGCTACTTTGGTGAATCTCAGATGCAGGTTCCTGTTTTTTTATCCTTTCAAAAATCGGTGAAGAATGTAGCAAATTAATATCACTTCACTGTTGTGGTATTCAGCTGCAGCTTCCATCATACCTTACAAACATGTATCCAACAGCTGCACAGTTCACAGCTCTCTTTCCCTGGCCACATAATTGCCAAGCTGCCTGATTGTATCATATAGTGTTTCGATTCGGTTTCAGTTTTGGATTTTTTTTTTAAATTGATAAAAAGAGCTAAAATCATGGAACTTGACCCGTTTTTGTTCCCATAGTATTATTAACATCAGTAACATTCATTTCCAGTCAAGTTTGACCACCTCACAACACCTGAAATCACAAGATGGGGATTTAAATGCAATGCCAAATAGGCGTGATCCATTATTTAAATCTGAGTTATGAACTTGGCGAGAAGACCCGAATTGGGACTCGGTACTACTTGGAACACCAAAGTGATCCGAACTTGGACTCGGTTCGAATCGTAACCCCAAAGTTCGGGTGTGAGTTCGGGTGTGAGTTAGTTCTGAGGGGTGAGAGGGAAATTGACTTCCACCCATTGTTTGCATCCTACACAGCCTGCACAGAGCTACAGATGTGTCCTATTGCATCTTTACCGATCGCACTACAAACGTGCGCATGCATTGCGCCATACAGTACAGTACACCATGCCGTGTGCTGCGTTCGCACCATGCAATCCTATGGAGGAGCGGGTACGAAAGCAGTGTGCGTACCCATGCCGACACACAAGCGGCAAAGATGCAAGAGGACGTAAGTGTAGCAGTTACACAGAATGAGGCGTGGGAATTAGATCAGACAGTTCTAAGTTTGCTTAGCAGAGTCTATTCCCCAGAGCAACCAAACTAAGCAACTCCAGAGAAGACAAAGCCAATCTGCTCTTGTTAATGAAATCTCAAGAATACAAGTTTTACTGGCAGATACATCTCTCCTAATCGTCTCAAGGGGTGATCAGGTGCCGTATGCACATGCCACTGGTGCGTGCAGCAGGGAATGGGTATTAGGAGTGTAGAGGAGATCGGAGGAGCAAAACATCATCTTTCATGGACATCTGTGCTGAGATGTCCATGAACGATTACAATTTGCCTCGTTCTGAGATTCAAACTTGGCGGGAAGAATCGAGCCAAAACCGAACTGCTCATCTCTATTTTAAAGTGCCATTTATGACCTCTGACCATCACGGCATGGCTACACCTACATCGTAATCTAATTTCAATTATCAGCAGTATCAAATTATATATACATATATTTTTTCCAACATATTAATGGAGCCATTTACTTGAAAGTGGACATCTACTTTACTCTTTAGCATCAATCTTAATATATACCTATATATTTAACGAACTTATAATAGTACTGTAGCTGAAAGGATGTGACTAGACTTACTGACTGATGTACCAAACTGATATGGATTTTTTGGCTAACTTACCTCACTTACCTGCTTTCCACAGGTAGCCTCTGCTGACCCCTATTTACCTGTAATGCTGGGAGGAATCATTTAGTCACATGTGAGGGTAGTTCCCAATAATTGGCAGCTTGGGAGACTATATTATTATTATTATTTTATTTTTTTATATGGTGTCACAGGTGTTCTGCAGAACCTTACAAAGTACATAGACAAACCGAGTGAACAAGAAACCAATGACTTACAGTACAATACAATCAGGGGCGTTTTAAGAGAGCAGGGGCCCCGCGTGCAGACTCAAATGCAGGCTCCCTCATTTCTCTGGCAGTCCCGTGGTACATTGTAGATTCTGGCTAGGTGCCAGAGTGTACTGTGCATGCGCGGGTCTCCAGGACAATGGCGCCTGCGCCATTTTCCCAGAGACAGTAGTACTGTGCATGCAAAGTAGCAATACGGAGCTGTAAATATAACACTATGGGTGTAGGGTGTGAGGTGTGGGCCCCCATGGACCTGCACACCCTGCACCTGAATACAATACAGGATAAGGATATGATTTGTACATATTGCTGCATTAGCGATTAAAACACTCAAAAAAAGTAGCAGGGAGTCGGCAATCAAGTGTTAGGTGCACTTGTGGGTATTAAGGAGTAGAAGAAAGTATAAGGAGAAGCACATGAGGGAAGAGGGCCCTGCGAGAGATAGCTTTCATTCTGCCATCAACACCTACAGCTAGGGCCGATGTAAAGGAGCAGATGCTGTAAAATCCAGGTAGAGTGGCAATCGTTCTCTTCTGTCTGGACTAGGAAGGAGATACAATGTCATGAGTTCTGCATAACTACAAGGCCCAGCCACTGCAGGCTCTCTAAGAACAAGACCAGGACGCTGGAGTAGATCATGATTTCCAGTCCCTGGATGTCGCAAGTGTTAATGGATCCTCCCACTGGGTGCTAGACAGATTGCAACAACAACAAATGAATAACAAATAGAAACCTAAAATGAAATTGTAATTAAAATTTCAGGTCAGTTTAGCTTCTTTTTCAGTTATACAAAGAGGAAAAACACATTTGAAATTGAATTTTAAGTTTTGCTGAGCCATTAATTTGTTGGTACCTTTTCATGCATTTTACCTAGTACAACGCCATGTATTATTCTTAGCGCCAGATTTTAGAACTAACGTTTTTGTTGTCACAGAACCCTTCTCCCCATTCATTGAATAATACAGTATACGTGTGGCATTCTGCTTATTAGTCTGAGCTGTAGACAGCTTGATTAGGAAGAATTTAATTATATTTATATATATATATATATATATATATATACTGTATCCGCTTGTAATGCCTAACATCAATTACACTTGATCACAGTGTTTTATGATAGATGAAACGAGATGTCATTCCAGCAGTCTCACTTCAGTCTCTCCTTGATGATCCGCTAATCACAAAGTATCTCTCAAGAAACAACTAACCTGAAGGACATTATTGATCGGAGTCAAAGCTTAAAAATACTGTGAGCCCTTAACAAATTAAACCTGCCTGTCAGACTCGTCTAGATGTCATGGGTAAGTATCTTACCTTGTCTTTTAATCAATGCATCATGGAAAATTAGTCTTTGGGTGATCAAGAGAGTGAGATTAGTTATTTAAAGTTATTTCAGTTTATGATCAAATTGAAACTCTAATGATTATAGTGCTAGTAATCCTTGTTCACACAAAGGCATCAAGTCAATGGAAAATAGGGTGTTACATCCAATTAATATATGCAAGCACATTTAATGTATCAATTGACATTGTAATGATAACACTTTTTTCATACGAAGGGGAAAATGTATCAAGCCTTGGAGAGAGATAAAGGACCTCATTCAGAGTCGGTCGAAGCGGCCGCATGGTCGTACGGGAAAAGGGGCTGGATATGCAAATGATTCCCTCGCAAGTTGCGTCCCTAAGTTCGGATCGGTAGCTGGCCGACCAAGGGGAGGAAGCCGTCGGAATTCAAAAAAATATGCCCCCTTCTCGTACGCATTGCACGTCATCTCCGGGCATATAAGGATTAATCGAGACCATCGGGAACCATCGGAACTGGTCGTAGAGCTAAAGGTCTACGATCATGTCAGTGTAAAAACCTCCCATGTCACATGTGCCATGACGCTACTTTGTTAATTATGCACTCCCATAAACCGTATGCACTCCCATAAAATGCCGTTCGCGTAATTAGGCACGCCTGCGTTCGGATCTCCACTCCCCCGTTTTCAAGCACCTTCCCCTGTTACCACCCACAAACGCCTCAATCTGTCACTCAAACTACCGACCTGGCTGTGTTCAAGGAGAGAGAAATTTCTGATCGTAGCGGCTAGTTTGCGCACGCGCATTGCGAACTTTACGCATGCGCAGTATAGCGAACATCGGTGGCGTACGACCGTGTGGCCGCTTCGACCGACTCTGAATGAGGTCCAAAATACCAATCAATCAGCTTCTAACTGTCATTTTACAGGCTGAGCTAAAAACAGACATAAGCTGATTTGTTGGCACTTATCTCTCTCTCTCCACTTTATCTCTCTCCAAGATTTGATAAATCTCCCCCACAGGCATATAAAATGTGGGAACATAAATAGATGAAATAAATTTAGACTTGTACCAGAAAACACAAATTAATAAAGAATGGTGAGGATTTTATATTTCAATTAGGGGTGTGCATCGGCCACTTTTCGTGTTTTGTGTTTTGGTTTTGGATCTGGATCTTTCTTCGTGTTTTGGATCTGGATTGGTTTTGCCAAAACCACCCTTCCGTGTTTTGGGTTCTGGGTTTTGTGTTTTGGATCTGTATTTTTTTTTAAAAAAGCATAAAAACAGCTAAAATCACAGAATTTGTTGGTTTCTCTGCTCCTATGCTATTATTAACCTCAATAACCTTAATTTCCACTCATTTCCAGTCTATTCTGAACACCTCACACCTCACAATAGTGTTTTCATGTCCAAAAGGTTGCACCGAGGTAGCTGGATGACTATGCTAAGCGACACGAGTGGGCGGCACAAACACGTGACCCATCTAGGAGTGACACTGCAGTGGCAGACAGGATGGCAGTTAGAAAAACTAGGCCCCAAACTGTACATAATGCAAAGAAAAAAAGAAGTGCAAGATGGAATTGTCCTTGGGCCCTCCCACCCACCCTTATGTTGTATAAACAGGACATGCACACTTTAACAAATCAATCATTTCAGCGCCAGGGTCTGCCACACAACTGTGGCTGAAATGATTGGTTCGTTTGGGCCCCCACAAAACAAGCTGGCAATTAATGTGTCCCTGCACAAACTGGCTCTATGGAGGCAAGATGTCATCCTCATCCTCCTCATCCACCGATTCCTCACCCTCTTCAGTGTGTACATCCTCATCCTCACAAAGTATTAACTCGTCCCCACTTGAATCCACCACCACAGGTCCCTCTGTACCTTCTGGAGGCTGGTCTCCCTGGAAGAGCTGATAATTCATTTTGATGAACATCATCTTCTCCACATTCTGTGGAAGCAACCTCCTACGCCTTTCGCTGACAAGGTTCCCGGCTGCACTAAACACTCTTTCGGAGTACACACTGGAGGGGGGGCAACTCAGGTAAAATAGAGCCAGCTTGTACAGGGGCCTCCAAATTGCCTCTTTTTCCTGCCAGTACAGGTATGGACTGTCTGACATGCCTACTTGGATGCTGTCACCGATGTAATCCTCCACCATTCTGTCAATGGTGACAGTATCATATGCAGTGACAGTAGACATGTCAGAAATTGTTGCCAGGTCCTTCAGTCCAGACCAGATGTCCAAACTTGGTCCTGCCTGCCCTGCATCACTGCCAGCGGGTTGCTTAGGATACCTAAGTTTTTTCCTGGCAGCCCCAGTTGCGGGAGAAAATGAAGAAGGAGCCGTTGACGTGTCACGTTCCGCTTCAGCTGACAGTGTGTTCACCAGCAGGTCTTTGCACCTCTGCAGGCTTGTGTCGGCCGGAAAGAGAGACACCACATAGGCTTTAAACCTAGGATCAAGCACGGTGGCCAAAATGTAGTGGTCTGATTTCAACAGATTGACCACCCTGGAATCCTGGCAAAGCGAATGAAGGGCTTCATCCACAAGTCCCACATGCCGAGCGGAATCGCTCCGTCTTAGCTCCTCCTTCACTTTCTCCAGCTGCTTCTGCAAAAGCCTGATGAGGGGAATGACCTGACTCAAGCTGGCTGTGTCTGAACTGACTTCACGTGTGGCAAGTTCGAAGGGCTGGAGAACCTTGCACAACACGGAAATCATTCTCCACTGCGCTTGAGTCAGGTGCATACCCCCTCCTTTGCCTATGTCATAGGTGGATGTATAGGCTTGTATGGCCTTTTGCTGCTCCTCCATCCTCTGAAGCATATAGAGGGTTGAGTTCCACCGCGTCACAACCTCTTGCTTCAGGTGATGGCGGGGCAGGTTCAAGAGTGTTTGCTGGTGCTCCAGTCTTCGGCACGCAGTCGCTGAATGGCGAAAGTGGCCAGAAATTTTTCGGGCAACCCAAAGCGTCTCCTGCACGCCCCTGTCGCTTTTCAGAAAATTCTGCACCACCAAGTTTATTGTGTGAGCAAAACATGGGACGTGCTGGAATTTGCCCAGATGTAATGCCCGCACAATATTGGTGGCGTTGTCAGATATCATAAATCCCCAGGAGAGTCTAAGTGGGGTAAGCCACTGGGCGATGATTTCCCTCAGTTTCTCTAAGAGGTTGTCGGCAGGTTTACTCTTACTGAAACAAGTGATACACAGCGTAGCCTGCCTTGTAACAAGCTGGCGTTTCTGAGATGCTGCTACTGGTGACGCTGCTGCTGTTGCTGCGTAAGGTGATACATCTACCCAGTGGGCAGTCACAGTCATATAGTCCTTAGTCTGCCCTGTTCCACTTGTCCACATGTCCGTGGTTAAGTGGACATTGTGTACAACGGCATTTTTCAGGACACTGAGGACACTTTTTCTGACGTTTCTGTACAGTCTCGGTATCGCCTGCCTAGTGAAGTGGAATCTAGACGGGATTTGGAACCGGGGACACACTACCTCCATCAATTGTCTAAATCCCACTGCACTAATGGCGGATACCGGACGCACGTCTAACACCAACATAGCAGTCAAGGCCTCAGTTATACGTTTTGCTTCAGGATGACTGCTGTCGTACTTCATCCTCCTCGCTAAGGACTGTTGGAGGGTCAATTGTTTAGTAAAAGTAGTGGTGTTCCTACTTCCTCTCTGGGATGATGAACGACTCCCAGCAGCAGCAACAGCAGCAGCGGCAGCAGTAGGCGTAGCAATGCAGGATCCTCCAGAGGAATCCCGGATAGGAGAGTCAGTCATGCCAGTGACATGGCCTGCAGGACTACTTCCGATCCTGACTAAGGAGGAAATTGATGAGGAGGGAGTTGACGGTGTGGTTTGCAGGCGCTTGGATACAACAGGACAACGGGATTTAGGTGTCCCTGGACTGCTTACGGTCTTAGCCAAAGTTTCTGAACTTGACAGTAACTTTTTATGAACTCGCTGCAGGTGCCGTATAAGGGAGGATGTTCCTAGGTGGTTGACGTCCCTACCCCTACTTATTTCACCTTTACATATGGTACATATGGCAAGACAGTTGTTGTCCGGATTTGGATAGAAATATTGCCAGACCAAAGAGGTGGAATGTTTGGTCTTCTGCCCAGGCATGACCGTGATGGGCTTTTTCATCCCACGGACAACAACTGTCTCCCCCGGAGCCTGATTTAAACAAACCACATCACCATCAGAATCCTCCTTGCCAACTTCCTCCTCAGCGCCAGCTACACCAGTATCCTCATCCTGTTGTACTTCAACAGTGACATCTTCAATTTGCATATCAGCAAGTGGACTGTGGGTGCTCCTTTCAGCACTTGCAGGGGGCGTGCAAATGGTGGAAAGAGCCACCTCTTCCCGTCCAGTGCTGGGAAGGTCAGGCATCGCAACCACCACCACACTTGGACTCTCCTTGGGGATTTGTGATATCTTCTTAGAAAGCACAGTTCTTCGCTGTGCTTTTGCCAGCTTAACTCTTGATTTTTTTAGTGGGAGGAGGGCTTCCATCGTCATGTGAAGCTGAACCACTAGTCATGAACATACTAGGGATCGACCTTAGCCGTTCCTTGCCACTCCGTGTCGTAAATGGCATATTGGCAAGTTTACGTTTCTCTTCAGCTGATTTAAATGTCTTTTTCAAGGTCATTTTCCTGAACTTTGCCATTTGGGATTGTATGTGCCCTCTACTATGACATTGGGCATCGGCCTTGGCAGACGACGTTGATGGCATGTTATCGTCTATGTCATGACTAGTGGCAGCAGCTTCAGCACTAGGAGGAAGTGGTTCTTGATCTTTCTCTATTTTATTTTTATCGGAGAAAGTTTGGTCCTCCATTTATGTTATATTGATTTGATATATACGTGCGGCTAAACACAGAAAATAATTTTTTTTTTGGTTTGGACTGGAGTGTACTTTCAGGGGTTACAGCACCCTTTAACGGTCAAGCCAGCCGGCCCTTTACTTATGACACAGGCGCACGCTTGGCACTACTTTGTTGATGCACGTGCGGCTACCGCGCACACAATTCACAAACACAGAAAATAATTTTTTTTTTGGTTTGGACTGGAGTGTACTTTCGGGGGTTACAGCACCCTTAACGGTCAAGCCAGCCGGCCCTTTACTTATGACACAGGCGCACGCTTGGCACTACTTTGTTGATGCACGTGCGGCTACTGCGCACACAATTCACAAACACAGAAAATAATTTTTTTTTTGGTTTGGACTGGAGTGTACTTTGGGGGTTACAGCACCCTTAACGGTCAAGCCAGCCGGCCCTTTACTTATGACACAGGCGCACGCTTGGCACTACTTTGTTGATGCACGTGCGGCTACTGCGCACACAATTCACAAACACAGAAAATATTTTTTTTTTTGGTTTGGACTGGAGTGTACTTTCGGGGGTTACAGCACCCTTAACGGTCAAGCCAGCCGGCCCTTTACTTATGACACAGGCGCACGCTTGGCACTACTTTGTTGATGCACGTGCGGCTACTGCGCACACAATTCACAAACACAGAAAATAATTTTTTTTTGGTTTGGACTGGAGTGTACTTTCGGGGGTTACAGCACCCTTTAACGGTCAAGCCAGCCGGCCCTTTACTTATGACACAGGCGCACGCTTGGCACTACTTTGTTGATGCACGTGCGGCTACTGCGCACACAATTCACAAACACAGAAAATTATTTTTTTTTTGGTTTGGACTGGAGTGTACTTTCGGGGGTTACAGCACCCTTAACGGTCAAGCCAGCCGGCCCTTTACTTATGACACAGGCGCACGCTTGGCACTACTTTTTTGATGCACGTGCGGCTACTGCGCACACAATTCACAAACACAGAAAATATTTTTTTTTTTGGTTTGGACTGGAGTGTACTTTCGGGGGTTACAGCACCCTTAACGGTCAAGCCAGCCGGCCCTTTACTTATGACACAGGCGCACGCTTGGCACTACTTTGTTGATGCACGTGCGGCTACTGCGCACACAATTCACAAACACAGAAAATAATTTTTTTTTGGTTTGGACTGGAGTGTACATTCGGGGGTTACAGCACCCTTTAACGGTCAAGCCAGCCGGCCCTTTACTTATGACACAGGCGCACGCTTGGCACTACTTTGTTGATGCACGTGCGGCTACTGCGCACACAATTCACAAACACAGAAAATAATTTTTTTTTTGGTTTGGACTGGAGTGTACTTTGGGGGTTACAGCACCCTTTAACGGTCAAGCCAGCCGGCCCTTTACTTATGACACAGGCGCACGCTTGGCACTACTTTGTTGATGCACGTGCGGCTACTGCGCACACAATTCACAAACACAGAAAATAATTTTTTTTTTGGTTTGGACTGGAGTTTACTTTGGGGGTTACAGCACCCTTTAACGGTCAAGCCAGCCGGCCCTTTACTCATGACACAGGCGCACGCTTGGCACTACTTTGTTGATGCACGTGCGGCTACTGCGCACACAATTCACAAACACAGAAAATAATTTTTTTTTTGGTTTGGACTGGAGTGTACTTTCGGTGGTTACAGCACCCTTAACGGTCAAGCCAGCCGGCCCTTTACTTATGACACAGGCGCACGCTTGGCACTACTTTGTTGATGCACGTGCTGCTACTGCGCACACAATTCACAAACACAGAAAATAATTTTTTTTTGGTTTGGACTGGAGTGTACTTTCGGGGGTTACATCACCCTTTAACGGTCAAGCCAGCCGGCCCTTTACTTATGACACAGGCGCACGCTTGGCACTACTTTGTTGATGCACGTGCGGCTACTGCGCACACAATTCACAAACACAGAAAATAATTTTTTTTTTGGTTTGGACTGGAGTGTACTTTGGGGGTTACAGCACCCTTTAACGGTCAAGCCAGCCGGCCCTTTACTTATGACACAGGCGCACGCTTGGCACTACTTTGTTGATGCACGTGCGGCTACTGCGCACACAATTCACAAACACAGAAAATAATTTTTTTTTTGGTTTGGACTGGAGTGTACTTTCGGGGGTTACAGCACCCTTAACGGTCAAGCCAGCCGGCCCTTTACTTATGACACAGGCGCACGCTTGGCACTACTTTGTTGATGCACGTGCGGCTGCTGCGCACACAATTCACAAACACAGAAAATAATTTTTTTTTTGGTTTGGACTGGAGTGTACTTTCAGGGGTTACAGCACCCTTAACGGTCAAGCCAGCCGGCCCTTTACTTATGACACAGGCACACGCTTGGCACTACTTTGTTGATGCACGTGCGGCTACTGCGCACACAATTCACAAACACAGAAAATAATTTTTTTTTGGTTTGGACTGGAGTGTACTTTCGGGGGTTACAGCACCTTTAACGGTCAAGCCAGCCGGCCCTTTACTTATGACACAGGCGCACGCTTGGCACTACTTTGTTGATGCACGTGCGGCTACTGCGCACACAATTCACAAACACAGAAAATATATTATTTTTTTAGCACTTGGGGGGAGCACCCCTGATGGACAGAGCACCCCCTGGACAACACTACAGCACTCCTTTAGGACTGGGACACTGCACAGGACTTTGGAGTGGACACAGCCCCTATGGAGAACTGACTGCACAACACAGTCCAGCCAGCCCCTATGGACTTTGAAGTAGTGGACACTGCCCCTATTAACAACAGCAGCACAGCACAACACAGCCAGCCCCTATGGACTTTGAAGTAGTGGACAACAGCAGCACTACACTACACTACACTACACAGCCCTAACTCCCACCCTCCCTCTTCACTGTCCACAGCCGAGTGAGAAAATGGCGCCGACGCGGGTACCTTATATAGAATCCAAAACCCGCGAGACTCGGAAGGCGGGATGATGACGTTTTGCCTCGATTTCAGATCCGAGTCAGGCGGGAAAAGTCGAGCCTGATTCGGATCGGACTCGGATCGGGGGGGTTCGGGGGGGTTCGGATTTCAGAAATCCGAACCCGCTCACCCCTAATTTCAATATGTTACCAAACAGAAAATTAATAATTACAAAGTTATTAAAAACCCAAATAGAGTAAATATTTATCACTTATCACCCCAATAATGTGTATTAAACCAGGAAAGATGAGTACAGTCAAAAAATATTAAGTTAATTTAATAAATGTGAAATTCACAGACTTATTAATTCCCATGATAAATAACAAAAATAACTAAACACCTTAACAGCAAATTCCAGCTATCTAAAGCTGGGTACACACTTTAACGATATCGGCCCGATTTGTCTTTTCGGGCAAATCGGAATGACAAATTGGGCATATTGTTAAGTGTGTATGACCAATTTGCACGCTCCCACGGTCACATGCGATATCTTCTGCCAGGCGTTGCGGCACTGCTAACCAGAATATATCATGTACGATGGCACGCTGCCGAATGCAGCAGGGCCTCCTACATCATGCAAGTGTGTATGCACTTTCTGATGCAGGGGTCCGTCGCCCGTTGGATCTGCCAGCTACACATCGTTCTGATATGTAGCCAACTTAATACTAGACAATTTTTTAATAATAATCTTTAATACAGTTTTAAACGCTAATAAATAACCATACAGACCATAAGAGCTGGCATTAAATTAGGTCAACAATATATTTCACTATAACTCATACGCTGGCAAGACAAAATGTATAGATCAGACTACCATTCGGAGGCCCTGCAATCCAAGAACAGCCTCACATACACCCAGCGGTGCCAACAATGGATTTTGCCTACTTCCTATTATCATGCATAATGGATGGGGATGTAGTTATGCTACCGGTGGCCTTGTGGCACAATACCGACTGCAGAATGCTGGCAAAGGATTTATCATAGGCATCGAAATACAGATGCTTATCATAATCCCGATGCTGGAATCCAGGGTAACGCGTGCCTGAACAAGGGTAAGTCCGGGGGGCCCGTCCTGTTAGCTGCGCGGGGGGGATGGTTAGGTTTAGGGCAGTTAGCGGGGTTAAAATTAGGTTTTGGGGGGGAGGGTTAGGGTTTGTCACCCCCGGGGAGAGGCTAGGGTTAGGGACCCCCCCCGGGAGGGTTACGTTTAGGGAGTGGTAAGGGGGGTTAGGGTTAGGCACCCTGGGGGGAGGTTAGGGTTAGGCACCACCCCGGGAGTTTAGGGCTAGGCACCCCTAAGGGAGGGTTATGGATAGGGGGGGGAGGGGAGGGTTAGATCACTTACCTGCTGCTGTCGGGCATTTCCTGCTGTCGGGCTCACGCTGTCGGGATTTGAAAAAACAGCCGCCGGCATTTTAATCCCATTCCAATGGATGACCCACCTGACAAAGTGGTGTTGCTTATCCCCGCTTACAGTCTAATTCAGCCAATGCCCTTCTGAGAAGGAGAGTATACCACTGTTAGCACGGCATCCCGCCACCAGGGTAATAAAAAACACAAAAAAAGGGAGGGAGGGAGGGGATGTTGTACCCTGCTATCCCACTGGTTAACTAAAGTAAGTAAACATCCCACTGTCTAACACATACACAGCCCTTAAATGGTTCATGGTTTAACCCTTAGCAGGCCAAATGTCCATCTGTCAGTCTTTATATTGCATCAATAAATAACATTAAATACATGGAAATAAAATAAACCATAAAAAAGTGACAATAAATTTATATGAAGTCAACTTAAAAGCCTCTATAGAATGTGCCACAAAACTGAATCTGTCATAAACTGGACAGCAAATGGTGGAAATCAGAATGCTTATTGGAATCATTAAAATCCCTTCTTTCTTCTGTTCGGTGTTGTATGACACATTTTGGGCTTTGGGAGCACCAGCAACTGTGGCATATGACACACAAGGCCCGATTCAGACCCGCACGCTGCCAAAGTATGCAATTCCCGTGATCGCACAGCAAGGCATTAGCACGCTCACTATGTCTTGGCGTGTGATCGCAGAGTGTATTTAGACGCCCAGCATGCCTGTCTTAAGATGCCCGCATATACACATCATCTCCAGGATGTGTATGCAACAACCGGTAACTTTGAGTACCATCGGTAGCGTACGCAGCACTTGTGGCTGACCATACCCTACCGCAAACACTGCGAGTGCTTCAGTGTGTAATTCAACCATGTGACGTGTACTATGACGCTGCATCTTAATTATGCACGCCTCTGAAACGGCATTAAGACGCTAAACACGCCTGCGTTCGCACCACCACTCCCCCGTTTCCACCGACCAACCCGTCACCACCGACAAACGGCTTGTCCTGTCACTCATTCTAGCGAGGCCTCTATGCATAAGGGGCGATCGCAAGGACTGGTTTGCGCACGCACACTGCGATGCGTACTCTTGCGCAGATTGCAAACATCGGCAGGCTACGTGTGAACACAGCCTAGCGAGCGGGTCTGAATCGGGCCCACAGTGTCAAAAAGAATGTAATATGGTTGGTATGTATTAATTAATTATTTAATCAAGTTCTGTGCGGAATCTTCTCTCTTTTTTGTTTTGTTGGAATATTTCATTGCAGGATAAATTTACAACAAGTATTGCACAGGTAATGTTAAAATGGAGACATATGGACACTGCGGGGAAGGGTGTAAAACTACAATGGACACCCATGTACTAAGGAGGGAGAGGATAATGCTACTGTTGTGACATATGGACGCTGGGACACTGGGGTAGTGGGTATTTCCACTCGGGGGATCTATTGTCACTGGGGGTGGGGGTAAATGCTACATTACGTATCTACAGGGTGGTGCTAGACACCCCTAGCTGCATTTTTTCCCTAAAATAGATAAGTACACTTTTTAAATAGATGTTATTGACCTAATTAAATAAATTAAAAAATTACAATTTCTAATGACGTTTTTGGAAAGAGAATTCAAGTGGCTAAACTACCTTGATTCCATTATTCAATAATATTTGAAATCAGTGCTACTAATTGCAGCTTTTAGACAACTGGCGCACTAACACTTCTAAACATTGTGGGACCAATGCAGAGTTCGGACACAACTGCACTCCAAATCACAGCGGAGTAAAATGTATTCACTTAAAAAAAAACATCTCACAAAAATGCTATAATTATTAGAGATGAGCGGTCCAGTTTTCCCAGAGGGTTCCAAGTGGATCCGAGTCCCTACATTGGTCTTCCTGTCAAGTACAGATCCAAGATTGAGACAAAACGTAATCTTCCTGGTGTCAGATCTCGTGTGTTTTGAATTGCATATGAAAATCCATCCCTCGTGATCGGGCACCATTTCACACAGGAGAGCAGAGGGTGTGGGACTGTGGGCTGCGTAAAAAATGCCATAAGGAGGACGTCAATTTCAGTGGACAGTGAGGATGTGGGACTGGGCTGAGCACAAAATGCCATTAGGTGGCTGCCAATTTCAATGCAGGGAGAGTGTGGGACTGTGGGCTGTGGGCCTGATTCATTTCCGATCGCAACTGCAATTGAAATAGCGTTTACGCATGCATTTCAACTGCGATAGTATGCTAATCCATTGCGATCGCTATGCCGCCGCAACACTACACCACAAGGACGCCCACTTTACCTTACACACATCCGTAATGTTTAGCAAGACTGCGAAACCATTGGCACAATCGAGTACCATCATGGCCCCACGCATACTTTGTACAAGCTCTGACCTTACGCAGAAATTGATAACTTCATTGCACGCTATGAGGCCTCAGGCTGCATAGTGCATCTCAGTGGCTAATTTATGCACGCCCCTGCAACGGCGCTCAAACACACTGGCACACCTACATTTGCCAACCAGCCCCAGTCACCACCCACAAATGGCATTTTATGTCAATTGCTCTGCAATGGGTCTGCGTAGTCACTGCGATCGCAGTCCTGATTGCAGTGGCCGACTCGCGCAACAATTGACCGATTGCGTGTGTAATGGCAGTTGCGAACGGTAATGAATCAGGCCCTGTGTACTGTAGTGTGTACACTACTAACTTCTGCTAAGTCAAAAAATTTAATTAGGAGGACATCGGGCCAGAAAGTTAGTAGTAGTTATTGGCAGGGGCGCTGAGAGGGGGGGGTGGATACTAATTACTCGGGCCCAGGCTTGCTGGAGGGGCCCAGTGGAGGCCCGCGCCTGCCGCCGCCCCGCTGAGCAGCCCAGCACATGCTGCTGAGTGCTGGGCTGCAAAGGGAGACTGCATGCTGCTGCAGAGCAGCAGCAGTCTCCTCTGTCTGTGGGGGGGAGCAATCATCCTGATAGCCCCCCTCTGGATAAGCTGGGCAGAGGGGCTCACAGCACCCCCCTCCCCAGCGCACAGCACCGCTTGGAGGTGCTGCAACAATGTTTTTCTTTCCTTTTTTTTCTTAAGGGGGCGTGTCTATGCATCCCGTTATTAGGCCACGCCCCTTCACCCTGCGCGGCTCTTTGTAGTCCTTGTTATTGGAGAAGGTAGATGCAGTGGGTGTGGGAAGGGTGACTGCAAGCATCAGTGTCACACATAGTCAGTGTATGTGTGTTTGTTGTCACACACACTGCGCACTCACACACTGCGGCAAACAAACAGGCTACTGTATGTGGTGCTCTTGTTTCTTGTTTGCTAAAGTGAAATCTATTACTGCAGTAAATAGTTATCTGTCCAAAAAATACTCTACTGTGTCTGAGGTTGTTGCACCCAAGAAGACCCCTCTGTTTTCAGTCTTTTCCTGTTCTAAAAAAAAATATTTCTTTACTGTTGTCTAAAAAAACACCTGTATTTTTTTCTAATTCCATTAAAAGATATATTGTGTATTTCAAGAAGTGTGTGTTAAGATTAGTGACGCAGCGTATATTACTATTCTGTATACAGTGGTACCTCCCCCATCATCTGCACCCTAAAACAATTCTTGCAAAGAAGACCTGTTCCTGGTGCGTGAAAACAATTGCCAGTGTTTGTGTAAAAAAAAAAAAGGAATTATTAAAAATAAAAATTGCATAGTTTTTAACTTCCATTGTTAGTGATTGTGTGCGGTGTTATCCCCCCCACCCCCATCATCTGTACCCCAAAACATTTCTCAAGTGAAAAGAATATCTAATTTTTTTTAAATTAAATTGCATGGTAAAGGTAACTGACCCACCTTTGCATATCTCATTGTTGTACGTTCACTTGGTGTGGTGGCAGTTAAGTTGAACAACAGTAGCTTCACTGCTGTCCTGGTGTCAAAAATAATGCCAATCATGGATCAGTTGATAGAAGTGCAGGAGCAGCAAACCAGCAGTAGTGCTGTGGCAGCTGCCAGTAATAGTACTTCTTCAACAGCTACTAATGGTGGTCAAGGGGAAAGGAGGTTTAAGAAAGGGCACCTGAAATCTAAACAATATTTCACAATCATAAAGAAAACATCACCTCTAATAATAGAGGGAAAATGTATTGCCGAAAAATGTAAAATTGCCAACATAACATGCCATACACCACACGCACCGACAAGGAAAGGCTCAGATCATGGCCTTTCTTTGCAAGTGGTGGTACTGCTACTGCTATTTCATGCCTTAGAATGCCTAATGCAGAAGCCAGGGCCAAACACAGTCAGGTATCTTCTGTAACCTTGCATGCAATACCTTCTCATTCTAGTCTAGAGTTGTCACCTTTAAAACAGGCAAATCAAGGCACAAAAAGAACACTAAGGCTAAAACACAAACTGCGTTGACAAACTTCACAAATCCCTAAGGAGAGTCTAAGGGTTATATTTACTACAGTGCAGGTTTTTATAAATTGTTGTTGCCCATAGCAACCAATCATATTCTAGCTATTATCTTCTAGAAGTTGCTAAATAAATGATAAATAGAATCTGATTGGTTGGTATAAAGAGCAACTCCACTTCTATAAACCCACACTTTAGTAAAAATACCCCTAAGTGTGTCCTCGAGTTCTATGTGTGAGTCTGACATTTCTGAAAATGTAATTGTAGAGAAGCTTCCTTCCACCATTTTGGCACTTTCTGCAAATGAGAGGATGAGTAGTAGTAAAAGAAATTATGGTACCATAGAAATTGACGATGCTACTGCTGAAGTGCAACAGCATGAGGGGGATATTTGTGTATCTGACGCTAATGAGGATATTGATGATTAATGTGTTGGACATGAATAAGTTGATAAAATTCAGAAGTAGGATGTTGTGTCAAAGTAAGTCAGCCACCAGTGGCAGCAGTTCTTGCCAGTGATAAGAAGAAGGACATTGTCATGCCTAGGCATGAGACAAAAAAAAACTGACATTTGTCAACCCATCTGTACCAGTTGGAAGCCAAAGTAAGTAGAGGTAGAGAAATTAACCATCTAGGGACCTCCTCCTTGTTTCTCATTTGCAGCGAGTTCATGCAAATGATAAAAATCTGAAAAATCCTGTAAAATATTAACAAACAGACCAGTATCAGCTACCAGCAGCATGGATAGATCCCAGCACATGCCATCTCCACTGTCAACACCTTCATCATCAACCTCCCGATTAATTATCAGAAGTAGCCCTCCTGCATCCAATTTGTGAAGGCTGACTCCGCTAGGGCTGCTGCTGCTTTTGGTGAATCTTTGCATAATGGGGGGTTTCTTTCTGATCGAAATGAAATAGTACACACACGTGACTATTTGTACTTCATCCTCATCTGGGGAGCCCTCGTTCCAATAACGCCCAGGTAGTTCAATTATACATTGCACCCTACTGCAGTCTCAGGTCCATGCACGAGCCAAAGAGCCTTTGTCTTGGTCTTGATTTCTATACCATAGTCTGGGGTGTTGGCTTTCCGGATATTAAGCCCATATTATTTACAAACTGGGCATCAAGCACTGATTGGTACAGTGCTTGGACCATTCTTACCTCTTGCACAGGCTCTGTAAACGTTAACATATACTATAGACAAAGATATACAGTAATGACATGTCCTAATGTCTGGAGATAAACTCTCAAAGCCCCTTTGTCTACAGAAAATGGGCATCACTGTCAATGACCCATAATGCATAGTGTCTTTTCACAGCTTACAATGGTCACACCACTGGAATGTGGCTAACTGTCTACTGATAACACGAAATAAGCTATGAATGGCTCATTATACATCTACTAAATATGACAGGTACAAGTTAGGCCCTTAAATTTATGTCTTGTTTGACACCATAGGTGAATCTGAGCAGTCTATGCATTGTAAGAATACAATCTCTTTTCAAACCTCAATGGGGCCTAACACAGGTTGTGTGTTACAACTTACATGCCTATGTAGAAATTAATTATTTAACCCACTGCTTACAATCTTCAACACAGAAGGGGACCAAGAAGACTAGAAGTTTATAATAACAACTGACTGTGAAACAAACATTTGCAACAGGTAGCAAGTATGAAAGCTGAAATCCTGTTGCACAGCAGATAACTGAAGCCATGACAGCTATATTAGCATTATATCTGTTTTCAATGGGCCTGATTCAGTAAGAATCACTATTGCGATTGCAATAGCGATTATGCATAGTCTGCAACTGTGTTCAAATGCACTAGCACGCCTGTGTTTCGCCAACCCCCCCCCCCATCACCACCTCCAAACGGTACTTCCTGCCAAACACTCTGCGATGGGTCTGCGTCGTCACTGATTGCAACAATCGGCCAATTGCATGCGTAATCGTGATAGCGATCCTTGCTGAATCAGGTCCAATATCCGTAATCAATGCATCTAGTTAGTTGAGGTCCTGTGTTCCCACTACCAAATTCCATCTCCATTCCATTTTATCAGCAAATCATCCACTTAACTACAGATATGTGGAGAAGTGGTACTGGTCAAACTAAAGATCTTATAACTGTGACAGCCGACTGGGTGAGTGTGTAACCTTCTGCAGCAGTATCTAACACCCAACACCAGCTCATTCACAGGTAGGCTACTCTCTGAAGCATAACAGTGTTAACCTGTTGGAAAAACTCAGGCATGTGCTAGCGAAATGTTTTACCTCGCTAAGACTCTCCTCAGGATTTGTCATTTCTGTCAATGCAAGTAACAATGGGCCTGATTCAGCAAGGAACGCACAGGAGAGAACGCACGCACTTGGCTGATGTTTTTGCTCTGTGCATGCATATGCATCGCACTGCACGTGCACGAACTTACTATTGCAATCGGATTATGGTACGCAGATAACACGCAGTGTGTATGCAGACCCTTCCGAAACTGATTGACAGGAAGTGCTGTTTGTGGGTGGTGACGGGGGTGGTCAGGCAAACACAGGCATTATAACGCTGCTATAGGGGCGTACGTAATTAAGTCTGTGCGGTGGCATATGCAGCCATACCATAAGCTGTGCTCAGGAAGCGGCCAAATTCCTGCGGCAGGTCAGGTCAATCACTGTTATGCTAATGTGTCCGATGTTTCTTGATGTTACCGATATTTACACTATCTTGCATGCTGATCAGGCTGTGCATAAAGGTAGATGGGCGGCATAGTATGGGGCTGGGCATCTGCATCTTTTCCTGCGGTCTCCGTGCGTATGCATATTCTCGCAGCGGATGGGTGCTTGAGTCTGCATCCGTGCGGTCCTTGCTGAATCAGGCCCAATATACAAGCATTACAACTGAGTGAATTTGAAAACATACCATGTTTTGCACACAAAATAAACTTGGTGGTTCAGTATTTTTTATTTAAATGACGTGTGTGCAGCAGGTGCTGACTGTGGCCTATAAAAATGTTTGGACATTTTCGTCATTCCGCAACCGCATGTAGAATATTGCAGCATCTGTAACAGTTCCATTTGTCATGTCACCAACTGTAGCAAGATGTAGTAAGAAGGTGGAATTCTTACCTTTACTTGCTTCAGCGACTGGAGGAACAGCAACAAGTCAACCAAATGTACACAAGCCATGACATAGGGAGAGGAGGGGGAATGTACCTTAGTCCAGCAAAGTGAAGAATTCTCTATGTTTTATGCAAGCTACTGAAACCATTTGAAATAGTAACCAAAGAAGTCAGGGCCTGATTCAGAGCTGGACGCTCTGACCAGAGCACTCGCTCTGAATCAGGGCACTCCTACCTAAAATTGGAGCGGCCTCCTGGCCGCTCACATAGCTGTGGGTGACCACCCACAGCATATGCGAGCGGCCAAAAAGATGGTCGCGATGGTCAAGACCATCACGACCATCGGGCTTGCGATGAGACCCTGCGGTAGGGTCTCGCTTCCGCAAGCCCAGGAGTGCTTTTGGCTCTATCAGACGGTAGGCGTTCCCATGGGAACCAGACCCAGACACAGACCGGACCCAGACGGTAGGCCGGACCCAGATGGTAGGCGTTCCCATGGGAACGCCTCCGTCTGGGCAGCAATGCCCCCAGCACGCCCACCAAAGGGGGCGTGCTGTCACTCACCATCGACAGCTTGCCCCCTTTGGTGCGAGACCCACTGTTAGCCGCCTTAAGCTTAGCTTGTTTTTGGGGGGGCTCAAACAAACCAAGCACTTCAGTCACAAAAGTGGCAGTCCCTGTCCCTGAACTGCTTGATTTGTTAAACTGTGCATGTCCTTTATAATATACAACTTAAGGGTGGATGGGAGGACATTTCCATTGTACACCCTTTTTCATCATTGGCTTTGCCAAGATTGTGTGTGTTTGACAGGCAGTGCATATTACTATTTTTTCCTGGGTTCATGCTCTTTTGTATCTTGCAATGCCATCCTTTACCAGCTTCTCATTCAGGCGTATAGGCACCATTTACTGCAGGGTATGCAACATCTCCATATTGGATCACTACATTTTATCAACCATGCTTAATACTAGGTTTATGTTGTATGTAATGTCTTTCTTTCCTACTGACACAGATCTTAAGAGATGTAAAGAGCTCCTTGCGAGCAAGTTGTCTTTTCAAGTGGAATATGACACAATGATGTCTCCTGTTTCAATTTTACCTGCAAATGCTGCTACCAGGAAAAAACTGACCTGTTCCAGAGAGACCCACTGGTAATGAGGATGAGTCAACAAGGCGCATCAGAGAGAAAAACCATTATGACATCTGGTCAGGCTTAAAAGAATTGTCCAAAACTTTTGACACCTCAACTGTCACCCAATCTGATACAGTAAGCATCAATGGAATGGTGGATTATTTTAATGACAATGTACAAATTAGCATGTCACACAGTCTCTTAAACACTGGGAGGGAAAAAAGACAATTTGGAGCCTATTGTACAAACTAGTCTTGCTTTACTTAAGCTGCCCACCCTCCAGTGTGTACTTGGAAAGAGTATTTAGCACATCCGGAAACATTGTGAGCTATGTAGGAGGCTACTTCCTCAAAATATGGAAAAAAACTGATGTTCATAAAAATGAACTGCAAATTCTAATTATGTGTGCAGTGGTGTCCTCCATCATCTACACCCAAAACAATTCTCTAGTGCAAAAAACTAATTTCTTGGCTGATGTAAAAAATAAATCATGGATCAGTAGATAGAAGACCAGGATCAGCAATTCAGTACTAGTGCTGCGGCTGCTGCCAATCATGATAGTATGTTAACATCTACTAAAGCCGGTGGTCAAGGGGAAAGAAGGTTAAAGAAAAGGTACTTAACTACTGAAAGAAAAAAGGCAATTTGGAGCCCCTTGTACAAATTAGCTTTGCTTTACTTAAGCTATCCACCCTCCAGTGTGTACTCGGAATGAGTCTAAATATTCATTCCAAGTACACACAAACTGCGAACCTTGTGAATAATCGGCATAGGAGGCTACTTCCTAAAAATGTGGAAAATATTCATAAACATGAACTATAAATTCTATGAGGAAGACCTTTGCTGCCAATTACATCAAAGTACAGAGACTTCTGTAACAGTGAATTCCAGTTGGGATGAGCTAATAATGTGTGATGATGATATTAACCCTGATATGGTTGAGGATGAGAATGATGATAACATCTTCCAATTGTAGAGATGATTAACACTGTTAGCCGCCTTAAGCTTAGCTTGTTTTTGGGGGGGCTCAAACAAACCAAACACTTCAGTTACAAAAGTGGCAGTCCCTGTCCCTGAACTGCTTGATTTGTTAAACTGTGCATGTCCTTTATAATATACAACTTAAGGGTGGATGGGAGGACATTTCCATTGTACACCCTTTTTCATCATTGGCTTTGCCAAGATTGTGTGTGTTTGACAGGCAGTGCATATTACTATTTTTTTCCTGGGTTCATGCTCTTTTGTATCTTGCAATGCCATCCTTTACCAGCTTCTCATCCAGGCGTATAGGCACCATTTATTGCAGCTTCCTAGAATATACAGAGTAGTATAATCAAATCATATAAATAATCATTCATTATCGACTTCGACTAGTCTGTTGCTCTGCCTTGAATCCTAACACCTGTGATTTGGATTTTATGGATCACAATATTGTGTACACAGGCAGTTCAACTGCAATAGCAGAGCACAACATAAGCCTACTTTACCTTACACACATCCGTAATGTTTAGCAGAACAGCGAAACCATCAGTACAATCGAGTACCATCGTTGCCTCATGCACACTTGCACAAGCCCTGACCTTACTCAGAAATTGCTAACAACCACGCACATCATGAGACCTCACACTGCGTATGGGATCGCAGTGGATAATTTATACACACCCCTGCAATGGCGTGAGAACGCACTGGCACACCTGTGTATGGCCGACCACCCCCCATTACCACCCACAAACAGCACTTCCTGTCAATTACTCTGCGACAAGTTTGCGTAGCAGTCCCCATCACAGCAGCCGGTCCACGCACGTGCACTGCGATGCATACATATGCACAGAAAGCAACCATCAGCTGATTGCATGCATATTAGCAACTGCGATCCAAGCTGAATCAGGCCCTCAGTTTCCACTTTAAAAATCTTATTGGGGTTTGGATACTTGTCTTTTAATAGAGTTTTCCATGTCTCCGATTTGTTTTTCTTTAGATTTATATTCTGTTATCAATTAACCAACCAATCAATCTACCTATCAATTACTCAATCAATCAATCCTTTACCTATCTTCCACTAATACTACAAACTCCATTTACCTGTGCTGGACTCGGGCCTCTCATCTAGTTTTTGATTAATGAAAACATTCTATAGCATCATATATAGTAGTTTATATAAACTGCCATCCTGTTTGCAACTGCAGAGCCACTATGTTTCATAGATGTGCTATATTCTTTATTAAACTGCCATGTTTTGGTGCTCACTGCAACCTTTGGCCAATATGGGTGAACACAATACTGTGAGCTGTGAAGTGGTCAAAATAGACTGGGAATGACTGAAAATGAATGTTATTTATGTTAATAATATTGTAGGAACAGAACAGGTCCAAGTTACAAGATTTTAGCTGTTTTAATCACATTTAAAGAAACTGTTTAACCAAAACAGAAAATAACCAAAACACTTGAGGGTGGTTTTGCCAAAACCAAAACACGGGGGGTCAGCACACATCTCTAATAATTACTGACATTAACATTCACCCTAACTTACATATTTTTAGATACAGATATAGCAACAAGAACATGAAAAACTAGCAGGATCCACTCACATGTACATTATACATGAGCAGTTGGAGATAATGTGCCATGATGTGGTCCCACATTGTCTGAATTGTATTTTGCTCACTACATTTTGCAAGCTTAAAAAGAGTTTTCATTTTGGTTTAGTATAATGTACATGTAACATTATCAACGGAAATTCACTTTCCAATAAACTTCTTTAATTTGGGAACTAAAAGTTACATCCTGGTTCCACACTGATTTCTCCCTGGAAAGCCTTCATAAATACGTGTTCTGCCACACTGAGTGATTGCATTTGAGGCTATATTTGTGAGATTAATAATTATTGCCACTACTATAATTTGAAATACCTCAGGTGTGTTACAGCTATATAATACTAGGGGCTCAATGTGACATTAGGAGCTTGCAAACTGTCCAGTGAGCTTTATAATGCACTGTGCCTCTAATCAAGTAAACTTCCATTAATCAGCATTTATTTTCTTTCAATAAATGAAAACTAAGTTTATGTATTGATTATTCCAAACATGCTTGGAAAGCCCAAAAGTAAACAGCCTAAAACAAATCTAGAAGGATAAAAATCAATAGCAATTACAGAGTTATTATAGGTTTTTTTTAGCAGTTTAAGATACAATTTGAATTTTATACAATGCTTAAGTCATTTGAAATATATGTTAACAACGCCTTTTATCAAAACTGCTGTGGAACTACATATCCCAGCATGCCCTGCCAATTTTATCATACCCTAACAGCAAAACTGTGTCAGGACATGCTGGGATGGGTAGTTCAACAGCAGCTGGAGTGCCATCCATTGCCTACCTCTGGTATAGCATATTGTACATGGAGATGAGTGGTCTGGTTTTGCTGAAAACCGAATACACCCAAAATTTGGGGTTTCGAGTCGAGCTTAGTCTTGGCTCGGATCACTTTGGAGGTTTCAAGTAGAATAGAGTCTCGACTCAGGTCCTCTTGCAAGTTCAGAATGTGGATCTAAAAAGTGGATCTCACGTATTTTGGATCGCATTTAAGTCTCTCCCTCGTGATTTCAGGTGCTGTGAGGGGGTAAAAATTGGCTGAAAATTACGGGAAATTAATGTTATCGACAATGTTATTGACAATGTTATTGATAGGAACAAAAGCAAGTTCAAGTTACATGATTTTAGCTGTTTCGATCAATTTTTAAAGATTTCCAAAACCAAAACTGGACCAAAACACTTGTGTAGTTTTTCCAAAAACAAAACACAGCAATGATTTAGAACCAAAACCAAAAGGGATCAGCACACATCTCTAAGTATACATCTGTTATGTATAATTGAAAATATCCAAAATATATATTGTATGGCTTTCAGCCTATGAACAGTAGTAGTTATGATTTGAGTCTTATTATAGGGTTGTCCATCAAAGGGGTCGGCATTGATGGATTGTGGCCAAGCAAACACAAACATAAGGAGACCAGAAGGCAAGAAAAAAGAACTGTCCAGTCTGATACTGCATTTCTTACTATATGTATGCACTGCTGCTGCTTATGTGTGCCTCATTGGTTGAAAGAAAGAGATTATAGATCCCGCAGATCAGGTAATAAGGAGGGGGTAATTAGATAAATAAAACTGCACTCCTTACAGCAGCTGTTTCACCTATATGAATGGATGTTACTTTTCCAGAACCTGCTCACCTCCCATCCTGCTGGCTCATCACACACTCACCCTTCATCCCGTAGCCCCTTCACCCAATCACCTTTGGGCACCCTCCATGCTGTTGGGACTTTAGCCACTCATCTTCAATCCTGCAGCTACTCCACCCACTCACCTCAAGTTACCCTGCATCTCATTGTCCCTTCACCCACTCACCTCCGGTCACCCTAAATCCTATTGCTTCTTCTCCCATTCACCTCTGATCACCATCCATACCGCTGCTCATAGTACTGCCTAGTACAGAAGTGTACAACAAGCACTGCAGGCACAGCTGTAAAAAAAAAAAATTAAAACATTGGTGTAACAATCTCTTGAAAAAAATCACAGCTACTCAGGGTCTGCCAGGCCATCTGGCTGATAACCAAATGGACTGGCCTTGTCACTTGAGAGCCTCGCTGAGCAATGGAGGTGCTCGGACAGCTTGCAGCAAGACAGGACGTGCCATGAGGCCATGCTCCAGTGACTTGCAGCACACCCCAGTGATGTGTGGCTACATCCCCAATGTGATGTGGTCATGCACCCTTTTCACATGTGCTTACAACAACAATGATCAGCTGCTAATCTGCCCCAGTCCATTGCTGGACCTCCATCAACGATGCACAACCAACGACCGAAAACCATTGATTGTTGGTAATCATCTATCGTCAATGGTATCCTGATATTATTATTATTATACATTTGTGAGCTGTCACCAGGTGTTAAAGTGGGCCGGAACGGGGTGGAACTTAATTCCGTCAGCCCATCTTACCCGGCCAGTCGCTCAGCCAGCCCTGCACTGCAGGGAGGCCCCGGGCTGGAGAGGCACCGCTGCCACCTACTCCATTTCCCGGGCGCCTGCTGAGATTTTGTTATCAATGGGTGGTTGGCTTCTTCCCTACAGTGGCAGCCGGAGGCTGGAGTTCACTCCTGAGCTCCACCTTCCGGCTCCTGTAGTGGTTGAAGGGATAGACATCATGATGTCATGACTTCTTTCCCATAGTTCTGAAGAGCAGTCAGATGGCAGCGGACGCAGGAGCAGGGCTTAAGGTAAGTATTCTGTTTCTTCTTGTGTAAGGGGCACTACTACTGGGGGCATTACTACTGGAGCAATACTAATGGCATTACTACTGGGGGCACTACTACTGGGGGCATAACTAATGGGGGCACTACTACTGGGGGCACTACTAATGGGGGTATTACTACTGGGGCTATACTAATGGGGGCACAGTTTAAGGGGCACCACTCCTAGGGGCACTGCATAATGGGCACTACTACTAATGGGGGCACTGCATAAGGGGCACCACTACTGTGGGCACTGCATAATGGGCACCACTACTGTGGGCACTGCATAAGGGGCACCACTACTGGGGACATTCCATAAGGGGCACCACTACAGTGTATATTGCATAAGGGGCATTACTGCTGTGGGCATTATGTGTAAGGGGCACTACTGCTGTGGGCATTGTATAAGGGGCACTACTACTGTGGGAATTATGTGTATTAGTGACACTACTACTGTGGGCATTGTGTATAAGGGGCAATAATGTGGGCATTGGGTAAAAGGGGCACTACTGTGTATCATAACATGAATAAGGGACACTACTATGTGGTGTAATGTGAATGGCACTATGGGCCTGATTCAGAACCGCTCATTAGATGCGGCCGCTCACTCCCAGCATATGGCAATTCAGCTAAGTGATGTCAAGGCATCCGCTCGCACAGCAAGACATAAGCATGCCCACTATGTCTTGGCGAGCGATCACTTTGTGTTTATAGATGCCCACCAGCCGGTCTTTAGCCACCCACTTGCATACGTCATCTCCAGGAAGTATATACAACCATTGGAACATCGGGAACCATCGGATCTGCCCGCAGCGCTTGTGGTTGACTGTACCCTACCGCAAGCACTACGAGCAGTTCAGTGTAAAATCAACCAGGTGACGTGTACTATGATGCTGCCTGTTAAATATGCATGCCTCTGAAACGGCATTGAAACACTCTGGCATGCCTGCGTCCGCAACTCCACTCCCCCATTACTACTGCCCTGCCCCTGTTACCACCCACAAACGGCCTCTCCTTTCACTCATTCCACTGGGCAGTCATGGCATGGCAAGCGAGCACATTCCGATCGCTCGTACTAGTTTGCGCAAGCGCACTGCAAACTACATGCATGCGCACATTAGCGATCATCTGCAACGAGCACCCGCTTGCTAGCGAGCGGCTCTGAATCAGGCCCTATGTGTAATGTAATGTGAATAAGATTGTGCTACTGTGGTGCGTAATTTGAATTGGGGATACTATTGTGTGACATTGCCCCTTTATTGTAAAAAGGGAGGACGCATATTTATATATTTATAGTCTGCAGGGGGCGCGGAGGACAGGGCGGGGGAGCTCCAACACATCTCTAGGACCACTTTAAGCACTGGATGCCGCAGTGCTCTGCAGCATTGGACCATGGGAAAAAAGGACATCATAAAACAGACAAGCAAGGTAGACAAAATAAATGTAGGGAGGGCCCAGCTCATGAGTGAGCTTACAATCTACTTGGAAGAGAACAGAGCTAAGATTAGAGGAGAGAGTATGGCTCACAGTGAATACAGGTAAATTAGTGAGAATGTATTAGTGGAAGTAGGGTAAGTTCTTAGAATATTTACAAATTTGAAGGAGAGAGATGTGAGAGAGTACATTTTCCTTACCTTGTGGGTAAGAGCTGACTGGCTTTTGGCAATGATAGAAAGATGTCACTGTGAATTGTCCTTGTAAAGGGTATCCTTGTTCTGAGGTATCCAGAGTTTTCTTGGAGAATATCTACAACTCTTGTCAGATTGTGTACATAGATATTTTTTGTTTTATAGCTTATGCCAAGTTTATAATAAATTATATTTTATTCATAAGACACCACAAAGTTTCTTCAGTCCTGTACAAGAAATATACATAGTAACAGTGTAACCTGCTATGTCATAAGTACATACTGAAGTGTGAGCAGTTAGAGGGTGAAATTACAATAAGGGCAGGTCAAGGGCAGAGAGGTAAGTGGAGATTTACAATGCATCCGGAAAGTATTGACTATGCTTCACTTTTTCCACATTTTGCTATGTTACAGCCTTATTCCAAAATGGAATAAATTCATATTTGTCCTCAATATTCTACACACAAAGGACCTCATTCAGACCCAGTTGCAAATGCTGAGCGCTCGCAACCGGGTCGAAGTTTAGGACCTGCGCACATGCAAGCCCCAGAGCGAGAGAGAAATTCACTCGCTCTGGAGCTCATTACAAAAGGGGCGGCTGTCGATGTTGATTGACAGCTTGACCCATTTTGTAGGCGTGGCGGGGGGGTATTTTCACAAAAGGAGGCCTTTCTTACGGAACGCCTGCCATTTTGTGGGCGGCCGCACTGACAACAGCAGTGATGTCAGTGGGGAGCTTCCTGCTCAATCAGAGCAGGAAGCTCCTTGGGGCTTGCGGTTGCCGAGACCCAACCTTAGGGTCTTGACCATCGCGACCATCAACCTGGTCGATCTCTAAAGCTGTGGGTGGTAACTCACAGCTTAGCTAGCGACCAGGAGGCCGTACTTGAAAAGTCAAGCGGCCGCTCTCATTCAGAGCGAGCGCTCGCTTCTTGCGACCGCCTCTGAATGAGGGCCAATATCCCATAATGACAATGTGTAAAAAGTTTTTTTGAGATTTTGCAAATTTAGTAAAAAAAAGAAACACTAAGAAATCATATGTACATAAGTATTCACGGCATCTTGGGTGCATCTTAGGTGCATCTTGTTTCCACTGATCATCCTTGAGATGTTCCTACAGCTTAATTGGTGCTAAATTCAGTTGATTGGACATGATTTTGAGAGGTATACATGTCTATATAAGGTCCCACACTTGAGTTCATGTTAGAGCACAAACCAAGCATGAAGTCCAAGGAATTGTCTGTAGACCTCTGAGACAGGATTGTCTTGAGGCACAAATCTGGGGAAGGGTACAGAAAAATATCTGGTGCTTTTAAGGTCCCAATGAGCACAGTGGCCTCCATCATCCATAAATGGAAGACGTTTGGAACCACCAGGACTCTTCCTAGAGTTGGCCGTCCGTCTAAACTGAGCAATCGGGGTAGAAGGGCCCTAGTCAGGGAGGTGTTAAGAACCTGATAGTCACTCTGTCAGAGCTACATCATTCCTCTGTGGAGAGAGGAGAACCTACCAGATTGACAACCATCTCTGCAGCAATCCACCAATTAGGCCTGTATGGTAGAGTGGAAAGATGGAAGCCACTCCTTAGTTAAAAGCACATGGCCGCCCCCCTGGAGTTTGCTAAAATGCACCTGAAGGACTCTCAGACCATGATGAGACAAAGATTGGACTCTTTGGCATGAATGCCAGGCATTATGTTTGGAGGAAACCAGGCACTGCACATCACCAGGCCAATACTATGCCTACAGAGAAGCATGGTGGTTGCAGCATCATGCTGTGGGGATGTTTTTCAGCAGCAGGAACTGGGAGACTAGTCAGGATAGAGGAAAAGATGAATGCAGCAATGTACAGAGACATCCTGGATGAAAACCTGCTCTAGAGCGCTCTTGACCTCAGACTGGGGTGATGGTTCATCTTTCAGCAGGACAATGACCCTAAGCACACAGGCAGGATATCAAAGGAGTGGCTTCAGGACAACTCTGTGAATGTCCTTGAGTGGCCCGGCCAGAGCCCAGACTTGAATCCGATTGAACATCTCTGGAGAGATCTGAAAATGGCTGTGCACTGATGCTTCCCAGCCAACCTGATGGAGCTTGAGAGGTGCTCCAAAGAGGAATTGGCGAAACTGCACAAAGATAGGTGTGCCAAGCTTGTGGCATTATATTCAAAAAGACTTGAGGCTGTAATTGCTGCCAAATCTGCATCGACAAAGTATTGAGCAAAGGTTGTGAATACTTATGTACATATGATTTATTATTTATTTTTTATTAAATTTGCAAAAATCGAAAAAAAAATGTTTACACATTGTCATTATGGGGTATTGTGTGTAGAATTTGGAGGACAAAAATTAATTTATTCCATTTTGGAATAAGACTATAACAACAAAATGTGGAAAAAGAGAAGCATAGTGAATACTTTCCGGATGCACTGTAGGTGTGATTTGAAATCACACTTGAAGCAAACAAGTCAAAAGTCCAACTTGGCAAGAGATTGATTCAGACCCGTTCGCACACAGCCATCAGCAGCCAAAGTATGCAAATCCCACGATCGCTAGCAAGACATTAGCACACCCACTATGTTTTGCCGTGCAATCACGGTATGAAGTTAGACGCCCACCAGCCTGACACAAGACGCCTACTTTCCCTTAGTAACATACGTCATCTCCAGGAAGTGTATTAAACAATCGGTAACATCGGACCCATACGCACCACTTGTGGCTGACTATACCCTACTGCAAGCACTGCGAGTGCTGCTGTGTGTAGTTCAGCCGTGTGACATGTATGCTGCTGCATCTTAAATATGCACGACCCTGAAATGGCGTTCAGATGCACAGACGAGCCTGCGTTCGCATCACTACACCCCCCATTGCCATCGACCAACCCGTCACCACCCGCATATGCCACGTTCTGTCACTCATGCTTGCGGTGCGTCTGTGTACAGTCAACACTTCCTGATCGCATTGACTGGTTATCGCACACGCACTGCATCTTGTACGCATGCGCAGATTGCAGACATCGGCATTGCATTTGGGTCTGAATCAGGCCCTGAATTCCAGAGGAAGCAGTTAAAGCAGGAGAAGTCTTGGAGGCAGGTGTGAGAAGTGGTAACCAGGGATAAGATGAGGTGACGAACAGTGGAATAGTGGAGGGGAAGGAGACTGTATGGACAGAAAAGAGGTTGGAGATAGAAGAGGGGGAGGAGTGATTAAGAGTTTTAATTGAGTTTATACCTGACTCTAAGGGAGTTAGGAAACCATTGAATTGGGTTTGAGAAGTGGGAGGCTCATGGTGAGTAGAGAGAAAGAAAAATGAAATGAGCAGCAGCATTCAGGGCTGACAGGAGGAAACTGTGTGATTATATATTTGACCTAGTCCTAGGCAAAAAATGTACAGTCAGGTGCATAAATATTGGGACATTGACAGAATATTCATATTTTGGCCTCTATTCACTACCACAATGGCTTTGAAATGAAACAAACAAGATGTGCTTTAACTGCAGACTTTCAGATTTAGTTTGAGGGTAATTACATCCAAATCATGTGAACGGTGTAGGAATTACAACGGTTTCTATATGTGCCTCCCACTTTTTAAGGGGCCAAAAGTAATGGGACAAACTAAACAATCCTAAATCTAACTTTCACTTTTTAATACTTTGTTGCAAATCCTTTGCAGGCAATTACAGCCTGAAGTCTGGAACGCATAGACATCACCAGACGCTGGGTTTCATCCCTGGTGATGCTCTGCCAGGCCTCTACTGCAAATGTCTTTAGTTCCTGCTTATTCTTGGGGCACTTTCCCTTCAGTTTTGTCTTCATCAAGTGAAATGCATGCTCAATCGGATTCAGGTCAGGGGATTGACTTGGCCATTGCATAACATTCCACTTTTTAGCATTACTCCAATGAGTTCTGAAGCATTTGACTGAATATGAGCATATAATATTGCCCGAAACACTTCAGAATTCATTCTGCTGCTTTTGTCAGCAGACACATCATCAATAAATACAAGGGAACCAGTTCCATTGGCAGCCATACATGCCCACGCCATGACACTACCACCACCATGCTTCACTGATGAGGTGGTATGTTTTGGATCATGAGCAGTTTCTTTCCTTCTCCATACTCTTCTCTTCCCATCACTCTGGTACAAGTTGATCTTTGTCTCATCTGTCCATAGGATGTTGTTCCAGAACTGTAATGGCTTTTTTAGATGTTGTTTGGCAAACTCTAATCTGGTCTTCCTGTTTTTGTGGCTCACCAATGGTTTACATCTTGTGGTGAACCCTCTATATTCACTCTTGTGAAGTCTTCTCTTGATTGTTGACTTTGACACATATACACCTACCTCCTGGAGAGTGTTCTTGATTTGGCCAACTGTTGTGAAGGGGTTTTTCTTCACCAGGGAAATAATTCTTCTGTCATCCACCACAGTTGTTTTCCGTGGTCTTCCGGGTCTTTTGGTGTTGCTGAGCTCTCCGGTGCGTTCTTTCTTTTTAAGAATGTTCCAAACAGTTGATTTGGCCACACCTAATGTTTTTGCTATCTCTCTGATGGGTTTGTTTTGATTTTTCAGCCTAATGATGGCTTGCTTCACTGATAGTGACAGCTCTTTGGATCTCATATTGAGAGTCGACAGCAACTGATTCCAAATGCAAATGTCACACCTAGAATTAACTCCAGATCTTTTACCTGCTTAATTGATAATGAAATAACGAGGGAATAGCCCACACCTGTCCATGAAATAGCTTTTGAGTTAATAGTCCCTTTACTTTTGGCCCCTTAAAAAGTGGGAGGCACATATAGAAACCGTTGCAATTCCTACACCGTTCACCTGATTTGGATGTAATTACCCTCAAATTAAATCTGAAAGTCTGCAGTTAAAGCACATCTTGTTTGTTTAATTTCAAAGCCATTGTGGTGGTGAATAGACGCCAAAATATGAAAATTCTGTCAATGTCCCAATATTTATGCACCTGACTGTATAATATATAATATCTATGTTTTTTTCTCTTTTCCTTTTGATCCCCGTGGAATTAGGTGATAAATAAAATGGCGCACACGGGATAGGAGGTATCTTTATTTAAAAGTATTTTGCATGTTTTTTCAGTTTTTTCTTTACAATATTATTTATGTGGGACTACAGGTCCCAGCAGGCTGTGCATGCCAGGACATTCTGGCACATGTAGTTACAGATGTGTGCTTTTGTATCTTTGCCGTTGATTCTGAAAATCATGCCACGTAGTGACACGAGTCGCATGTCCGGGACCAGGAATGCATGCTGTTGATTGGTGCAAATGCTGCCGCAGCCTGGCGTACCGTGATGCTCACGTGCGTGTCAAGTCGCAGTGAGTGAAGTGTGTGCACATTTGCCGTTTGCAGGCTTGATTCCACCTTGGGAATTCAGACCTTGTGCTACTGTATGTCCCATACAACATGGGATGCTACTCTGAGAGTGCCCCTTATAATGTGAACAGTTCAGCCTGTAATAGCCTGTAGCCAGTTGCAGCAGAAATCTGCACTGTTCTAACCCCCTGCATAAAATACAATTGCATCCATCTCTTCATAAGGCCATTGTTTTTAGATTTCACATTGTTTGCTGTAATACAAGATGATTCAGCATAAACAAGGAGCACATTTGCACCTTGGTGAGATTGTGATGCACTGCAGGCAGGGCAGATTTAAAGGGCCTGATTCTGAGTCGTACGCACATGCGGCCTTAGCTGCACCTTTTTCTGCTCCTGCATCTTTATGCTAATAACGCGGCCCATTTCTTCAAAACTGAGCTGCCCACTTGCAGAATCTTGTGCCTGTAGAAAATACATTTCGGGGCATCTTTAGACACACCATCTAAATGTGCACCACCGCTATGACTGGTACAGCTTCTCCTTCTGAGTATGACATCCTGCGTGAGCAGTTGTGCATCTTTAGACACATCATCTAAATGTGCACCAGCCCTATGGCTGGTACAGCTTCTTCTCCTGAGTATGACATCCTGTGTGAGCAGTTCATCTTTAGACACACCATCTACTGTAAATGTGCACTAGCCCTATGGATGGTACAGTTTCTCCTTCTGAGTATGACATCCTGTGTGAGCAGTTGTGCATCTTTAGACACACCATCTAATTGTGCACCAGCCCTATGGTGTGAGGTTCTGGTTTTGTTGTGGACCCGGGATGGTATAAGGAGCAGACACTGAAGTAGGTTTAAAAGAGAATGTGGAACTATTAATGAGTGGTTTAGTAGAAATGGAAATGGCAACATAAAAGTCCGGGTAGTAATAAGGTGCACTTGGAACTGTAGTGAGGCATTGGGAAAAAGTCCAGGTAGTGACAGACAGGAGAAAGTCCAGTATTCCAGGTTTGTGAGGCTGAAGTGAAGTGCAGGCTGAAAACAACAAGATCCAGTGGAATGCAAGTGGAGGCAAGGTGCAGGTTACAGAAGACTCAGGTGCTCAGGCAAGGGAGAGGCAATTAGAGGAGGCAGGGGAATCCAGCGGAGTTGGAGTAGGCAAGGCGAAGCAGGCTAGACAGGAATTCCAACGACTGGTGTATGAGCACAGGAACTCTCTGTCAGCTTCCGCTGAGAAACACGTTGCACTGGCAATGAATGGGAGCTCTGAACTCCCTTAAATACCCAGTGCTCTGCCATGACAAGCCAGAGAGAGAGCACGTGACACACCAGGATAGGGCGACTAGGTCACATGGCCTGAGGCAAGATGGCAGTGCCCATGCCAGAGCGGAACGGAAACACCACCAGGCCTAGCCAGCCAAAATGACAACATGCCCACACAGGACCACGCACAGCCAATGCTCCCCGCCAGACACCAGCACAACCGCCAGACGCCCCTCGCCATAGCATCCTCACAGGTATCACCCGCTGACCGCCATACCGAGAAACCCTGGTCATGACATATGGCTGGTACAGCTTCTCTTTCTGAGTATGACATCCTATGTGAGCAGTTGTGCATCTTTAAACACACCATCTAAATGTGCACCAGTCCTATAGCAGGTAAAGCTTCTCCTTCTGAGTATGACATCCTGTGTGAGCAGTTGTGCATCTTTAGATGCAGCAGCTGTCAGCAACATGCCCGCATCTGCCTAGCCACCCCCCTGTTATCTCCTAGAAACGCCCACTAAAAACCACACCGCCTGGGAGGGGAGGGTCCTAGCAAAAATCTAAATTGCAGAGTGAAAACAAAGCTGTCCAGCCTTTGTGGGATACATGCAATAGCAGCTAGTTACATACCCTCCATGAAAACAATATAATAAATTATGCACCCCTTGCATTTCAACATGCTTAGTCCAGATGCAAAGTTGCTCTATTTTGTGTTTTGCTTCCAATGCTGAATCAGTCCCATATAGATTAGGGGGTTTATACAGTATATCAAGCAGTGAAAAGAGTGGAGAAGTTGAACCAGTGGAGAAGTTGCCCATAGCAACCAATCAGCTTTGAAGTAGAATTTATCAAGTAGTCTATAAATAATAGGTGGAAGCTGATTGGTTGCTATGGGCAACTTCTCCTCTGGTCCACTTCTCCACGCTTTTAACTGCTTGATAAATAGAGCCCTGGATGCTATATTGCATTTTATTTCACAAAATAATCCCAGCTATGGATCCAATATTTCCATTTTTGGCAATTTATTTACGGAAATCATTTTCCATGATTCATTTCAGACAGTGATTGAAATATTTTCTTGCAAGTCAGGACATCGCATTTCTGCTATGTACAGTACAGGCATTTCTAGAAGTATTTGTCATAAACACACTTGTGAGCTGTAGCAACTACTGTATGAAGAACCTTATAAAACAGCAGTGTAAGAAAGATGTCATTATTATTAAAAGGGACAGATACCTCAGGCTGAATTGCATTATGTATTGCAGCTGACCAGCTTTCATCTCGGACAACCCCACTGGACTGAGCACATTTTGATGAATTGCTAAATCATTTCACTATTACGCTATTACTGTGTCTGTTTAAGATACTATGGCTTTCCATATCCATTTTGCTTTATTTTTATATAACATACCCACACAATTACTAAATAATTCATGAATGTTTTTTCCACATTATTGCCTTATTGAAAAAGTTTTTGAATAACTTATTTTACTGACTTTTTAAGCATGAATAGGAATATAATTTACAGCTAAAAATGTTTTCTGTTTGAAAAATAGTAAATTGTACATCGCCAGAGATGAACCAAAGTGGGTGAACCCTGTAGGCTTCTTGAAATGGTTTTGCTATTAAATATGTGTACAGTATTAATACTGTAGGGAACACTGCACATTATTAAAAGTAGAGATAAGCAAAAACAATAAATTCATTTTCATAAATTGCTGGATTTTTGGCAATATATTAGATTGCAAAGGGCATTTAGGCTAAATTCATCATGAAGAGCCTAAATTACAATTAAGCAGCAAGACTGGGAACAACGTCTGGGAACAGCTGGGACAGTGCCTTGCTATGGCAGCGATTGCTTAATATATAATTTCTCTTATACAAGGCCTTATTTACACACTGGACCTTCCACATTGCTCTGTTCACATGAGCTGTCAGCCTAGGGCTGAAAAAGTAACAATTGAAGGTTTTATGTAACAATTTTCTGAAAAATTACTTTTTTAATGGGTGAAGGTGTTTTGACCTAGGGATCACAGTGACAATGTTATTTTAAATGTTGGTAGTCTATTTACTGATATATTTTGAGCATAAAAGTGCTTTGTCCAATTCAAGTCAAATGTCACATTTATATTTAACTGTAAATATCTCAGTTTCTTCATCCACTCTCTTCATTTGCTCCCTATTCTCCCATATTACCCAAATGCCCATCTGTCTGCCCTGGCATTGCTCATGGGGGCCAATGATCAAGTTTATCTAGTCCTGTATAATATGCTGCTTTCAATGCTAGATAAACATAGGTCAGCTTTGATGACTGGTGACTGAAATGTATATCTGTGTTTCCCAAACTCAGGACCTCATTCAGACCCGGTCGCAAGCGATGCACGCTCGCAACCGGGTCGATGTTTTGGTCCTGTGCATGCGCAGCGGATGCACTGCGCGTGCGCAAGCCACGGAGCGAGAGAGAAACTCTCTCGCCCAGGAGCTCACTACAAAAGGGCCGGCTGTCGATGTTGATCGACAGCTCGGCCCGTTTTGTAGGCGGGCCAGGGGGGTGGCTACACAAACGGAGGCGCTTGCCATTTTGTGGGCGGCCGCATGACATCAGCAGTGATGTCAGCGGGGAGCTTCCTGCTCAATTAGAGCAGGAACATCCCTAGGGCTTGCGGTTGCCGAGACCCAACCTTAGGGTCTCGACGCAAGCCCCGATGGTCGCGATGGTCTTGACCATCGCGACCATCACCCTGGTCAGTCGCTAAGCTGTGGGTTGTAACCCACAGCTTAGCTAGCGACCAGGAGGCCGCACTAAAAAAAGAAGCGGCCGCCCTCATTCAGAGAGCGCGATCGCTTCTTGCGACCGCCTCAGAATGAGGGCCTCAGTTCTCAAAGGTCCCTAATAGTCCTGATTTTAAGGATATCCATGTGTCAGCACAATTGGTTAAATAAAAATGGCTGTTAAGTCACTTGTGCTCAAGCATGGATATACTTAAAACTGGGACTTATTAGGGAGCTTTGAGGACTCAATTTGGGAAACATTGGTATATATGAACCAAAACAGCAGGAAACATGCTAATTTGTTATATATATTCTTTATTTTATGAAATCCAGATTGACAAATGGAAGGCCACTAAAAGGTAAAGCTGCATATCATATCCACTAGCCGATAAAATGAACAATTGAACGATAACGATATCATTCATTATATCGGCCAGTGGATATGTCGTCAATAACCAGCGATGCGTGCTACTGCTGATCGTCAACGACGTCGCTCATTGCCGAACCTCCATTCCAACCTGACAATATTGTCAGGTTGTGCTGGTTCGGGGATGAGGGAGAGTGCAGGCACTGAACTGCCTTCACTGGAGTGTATATTACATTGCCAGACTCCATGCTCTAAACCAGGGGTCTTCAAACTTGGCCCTCCAGCTGCTGTGGAACTACACATCCCAGCATGCACTGCCACCTTTTTGATATAACAGCATGCTAAAACTATGTGCAGTGCATGCTGGGATGTGTAGTTCCACAGCATCTGGAGGGCCAAGTTTGAAGACCCCTACTCTAAACCAATGTAGTAGAGGTGCTAGTCTGAGTGGGAAGTGGCTCAGGCTTCCCAGGCGTGCAAATCAATGCACTAATTAGTTTACAAAGAAAATGGATCTCAGACTGCACACTCTGGACATATATATATATATATATATATATAATTGGAGGTGCTACCTGTGGAGACCATTGATATATACACAAAGAAGAAATACAAGTGCACAACTCCAAATTAACTGATTACATATAAATAAATACATTTTGCAGTAAATACAATAGAGGTTTTTGGCATAATCTTGGCCAAGGTTATGGGCCTGCCCACCATATCCGGGTAAACTCTTGTCGGGCAGGTCCCTAACATACTAGGGCTCAAATTAAGAGTGCAGGACACCCCCAAACTAGCCCAGCTAAACCATCCCAAGGCACCGCTCTAATAAGAAAAGTGAAGTGTTAAGAGCAGCCACTGGCCGCATATAAAGAATAAAAATAAAAAAGTGAAATACATATATATAAAAGAAACAGATAGTGAGGTATTAAAATGTGTTAAAGGAAAATGTGTTATACTGCGGTGCCCTGAAGCAGATCAGCAAAGTAATCTAGGATGCAGATGTGGGACTCCAGAGAGGTAAGTAATTCTATGGGTGTCGGGTGTGCGGTGCGGGACCCCCTGGACCCAGGGGCCAGTATGCCCCGCACACCCTACACCCATTATCAGGGCCGTACTGACCATCGGGCACTTCTGGCAAATGCCAGAAGGGCCGATGAGAAGTGCCGATGGCTGCGTGGGCCGGTCTGTCCATCTACATAGATACATAGATACAGTCAGGGCAGTTTCTAGGGTCTGAGGCTCCCAGTTCGAGCAGTCAAAATGCCCCCCCCCCCTCGAAGCAGTAATATTGTGGAGTGGGCGTGGCGTCATCGTGAGGGGGTGTGGTATCACAGTAAGGGAGCGTGATCTAGAAAGACCACAGAATGTCAGCCACTGTGACTACTGAGTACAGGGGTGTCTAACCTGTCAGAGGCAAAGCGCTGAAAAATATATGTAGCTAAACAAAAAACAGACAGCAAAAAAGGGGTGTGGCCTAGCTGTCACAAGCTCACGCCGCATTTCTGTGTGCATGCCTTTGGTGTGACATTTGCAGAAGTATGACCTTGCATCACACCCGGTTTTAGTCGCGTTGGGAGCGAGCCCAGCACATTGAAAATACAAGCCAGATCCACATAAAATACACTGCAACAAACCACTTCCACATAAAATATATTGGAAAAGCCAGAGGCACATAAACTACGTTTTAAAACCACATCCACCTCAAATACATTATTAAATCCAGAACCACATAAAACACATTGAAAAAACAAGATTCACATAATACACACTTCATTCCAGCCCCCTCCCTTGCCATTCCATCCCGACAGGTCTTAGGCTTCCCCCCCACTGGCTCTCAGGCAAAAGTGCCCATTATGCAATGCCCCCTGTAGTTGTCCTCATATGCAGTGTCCCGTGTATTTATGCCCCTTATGCAGAGCCCACAGTGGTAGTGTAACTTATGCAGAGCCCTCTGTAGTCATGCCCCCAATAGTAATGGTCCCTGTTGTAGTGCCCAGTAGTAGTGTCCCCAGTTGTATTGCCCCCAATAGTAATGCCCCCTGTAGTAGTGTCCCCTGTATACATTCCCCAGTATTAATACCCCTTTGTAGTAGTGCCCCAAGTAGTAAAGCCCCAAGTAGTAGTGCCCCCAGTAGAAGTGCCCCTGGCCCCTCAGTAATGCACCCAGTAGTGGTACCTCCTAAGCAATGACCCCAGTAGAAGTGCCCCCTTGTAATGTCCCCAGTAGTAGTGCCTGGGTGCCCCCAGTAGTGGTGTCTCCCCCAGCAGAAGTGCCCCCAGAGTAATGTCCCCAGTAGTAGTGCCCGGGTGCCCCCAGTGGTAGTGTCTCCCCCTAAGTATTGTCCAGGCTGCCTGCACAAAAAAAAAAAAAAACAGTAATACTTACCTTCACCCCCGCTCCGGCGTCCGCTCCACTCGGCTGCTCCTCTCTCTGCACTATGGGAAAGACGTCATGACGTCCTCCCATAGTGCACATTGGGGGAGCCAGGAGCCGGAAGTCGGAGCCGTCTGCTCTGCACTGCCGGGCGCCCGCTGGTAACTGAATCTCAGCGGGCGCCCTGCAATTAACAGGCTGTATCTGCAGCAGGGGTAGGAGGCGGCGCGCCCCGTGCGATTGCACGGGTCGCCTGCCCCTAGAAACGGCCCTGGATACAGTACTATTGAAATTGTCTCTCTCAAAATGGCCGCCCGCTCATAGACATCGTAGCACATTGCCATTTGAGAGGTCTTCATTTGCCATGTTCTGCTGCAAGATGCTAGAGGACCAGCTGTACCTCTAGTAATAGGGAGCAGCTATTTTGGCAAAGACCTGCATGCTGCCTTCCCGGCCTTTCAGGTAAGTGTTTTTTTTTTTCATTATGTGTTTGTCTACTGGGGGGTGGCACTACTGTGGGGGGATTACTACTAGGTACACTGCATCAGGGGTGGTACTACTGTGGGAGGATTACTACTAGGGGGACTACTATTACAAGGGAGGGGAAAACTACTAGGGGTACTACTGTGGGGGGATTACTACTAGGGAGACTACTACTACAAGGGGGGGATACTAGTAGGGGTACTGCATCGGGAGACCACTACTGGGGGTACTGCATATGGGGGACTACTACTAGGGGCACTACAAGGGGGAGACTACTACTAGGGGCACCACAAGGGCTACAAGGAGGGACTACTACTAGGGGCACTACAAGGGGAGGGGACTACTACTAGGGGCACTGCATAGGGGGGAGACTACCACTGGGATCACTGCACCACTACTGGGAGCTCTATATAAAGGGCAATACTGGGGGCACTACATCGGGGGATCACTACTGGGGGCTCTATATAAAAGGCAATACTGGGGGTACTGCATAGGGGGGGACTGCATCCTGGGACCACTACTGGGTGCTCTATATAAAAGGCAATACTGGGGATACTGCATAGGGGGGGACTACAACTCAGGCACTATTTAAAGGGCACTGCATAAGGGGTACCACTATTGGGGGCACTGCATGGGGGGACTACCACTGGGGGCACTGCATAGGGTGTACCACTACTGGGGGCACTGCATAGGGGGCACTACTACTGGAGACACTATATAAGGGGCTTACTACTGGGGGCACAAGGGTCACTGCACAGGGGGGACCACTACTGGAGCACTGTATAAGGGGCACTGCATAGGGGGGATCACTACTGGGGGCACTACTGGGGGCCTGCATAAGGGTGATCACTACTGGAGGCATTGCATACTGGGAGTACTGTATGGAAAGGACTGTTCCCAGAGTGACGAGAAAGGGGTATGTGTAATGATTATGGCTTTTTCCATGAGACCACGGCCCCTTAATTTGTTTGGGCAAGCGCAATAATATGCCTGGGGGCTCCAAAAAATATATTTGCTTAAAAAATTTGGGCTAGGCCGCCCCTGTCTATATGGCTGGGATTCTACAAGTTGCTGGTGACTGGGCAGGATAGAGGAGAAGGGTTGTGTATTGTACCATATGCTTATTTATGTATCCACAAGATGTTCTATTGGATTGCTGCAACAGTCCTCTCTGAGTGTTGTTTACTGTGTGCCTTGGACACATTACAGCTAGTGTGAACTATATATACACATGTTGTTTCCCATATTTTTCTCACTTTTCACCAAATTTTTTTGTTTGTTAAAAACTGAGCTTTTCATACTTACCCTCCCCCCTTCTCCCTCTAACCCTCCCCATTAGTGCCTAAACCTAACCCTCCCCCCCCCTTTGTGCCTAGACCTAACCCTCCACCCCTCGTACCTAAACCTAACCCTCCCCCTATTTCTGTACTCATTCTGCTCTCCAGCTCCATTATGCCCCCTGTTCCCCTCTCCCCATGTCTGTTCATTTTCTGCTCTCCTGTGTACTCTGCCCTCCCACCTGTGCCCCCTGTTCCCCTCTCCCCATGCCTGTACATGTTCTGCTCTCCCATGTTCTCTGCCCTCCCATCTCTGTGCCCCCTGTTCCCCTCTCCCCATGTCAGTACCCCTTCTGCTCTCCCGTATACTCTGCCTCCCACCTGTGCCCCCTGTTCCCCTCTCCCCATGTCTGTACCCCTTCTGCTCTCCCGTATACTCTGTCTCCCACCTCTGTGCCCCTATTCCCTTCTCCCCATGTCTGTACCCCTTCTGTTCTCCCGTATACTCTGCCTCCCACCTCTGTGCCCCGTTCCCTTCTCCCTATGTCTGTACCCCTTCTGCTCTCCCGTGTATTCTGCCCTCTCAGCTCTGTGACCCTTGTCCACCTCTCCCCATGTCTGTACCCCTTCTGCTCTCCCGTGTATTCTGCCCTCCCACCTCTGTGACCCCTGTTCCCCTCTCCCCATGTCTGTACCCCTTCTGCTCTTCTGTGTACTAAGTGCCCCCTATTCTCCTCATGTCTGTACCCCTTCTGCTGTTCTGTGCTTTTTTATGCGCTACATGCAGTGAGGCATAAATTGTCATAGGACCCAGACACTATGGAGTAGGACCCCATTTTTTTTTTAAGTGAGGGGTCCCTGGGACCCACACTTTTTTTCATTTAGCGCGATCACAGGGTGTAAGGGGCATTACTGTGTGTAACTTGAATGAGGGGCACTACTCTGCAGTGTAATGTGACAAAGGGGCACTATGGTATGGAATAATTTGAATTGGGGGTACTATTGTGTGCTCACGCCCCCTCTCAGCGAAAACACAACTTTTTTTCGACGCGCGCCTATGGTGCGCATACTACCATATTCTTTTGTGTCGGGGGAAACCAAAGCTCTTTATGTCTACAGGGCATCAAAATGTGTAGTAACAGCTCTGCTTTGGTGGCACAGACGTGTCCTCCTCTGCTCCGCTCCCCTGCCCTAAAAAATTCCTTCAGTGATCACTATCTAATCCCCTACAACTGCTAGGCTATGCCTTGGTCAATTGGGAAAATGCCTTTCCTTTACTTTGTGCGTGACATATACCAATGTAGCGCCAGCTGAATCAGGCCCATAGTTCCTGTTGTAAAGTGCGATGAAACTGTTGCAGAAAATGACTGTATTCCTATTATGTACCAGGATACACAATTTTATAAGTCATAGCCACAAATGATGGGATTGATCGGGGAAAACTGGGACACAGAGACATGACCAATTACATCACTTTTATGGTAAAGAGGAGGAGCAGTTTACCCCATACAATAATATATCTGATTCTGGGAGAACCTGTACCTCGTTTGATTAACCCATTGTGCCTGAAAAAAAGGGTCTTTGGAGAAGAGGAGGAGCAGTTTACCCCATACAATAATATATCTGATTCTGGGAGAACCTGTAATGTTGGTTTAATGACCAACAGTAGCAAAGTGCTTTCAACTACTCTGTAACCCTGAAGAATAAAACAAATAAACATATGTGTGTGCTGTTCTCCTAGGGGAGACATTTACATTTATGTGACTTGTGTGTTTACTGCCTGCAAATATTAGACATACGAGATGAAAAATGAAGTTTCTATAAGGATAACTTGTTCCTAAGGCGCATTAAAGCCTACTTCCAGACCTGGACTGGTTCTTTGACATTTGCCAGAAGGCTGGTACATACTGTATGCCTGAGAGTATTAATGGATTGCTCTGCTCTCCCAAAAATGTGTTAGAATGGTCTACTCTGGCTTCCAGACTTGCTTTTAATAAAATACTGTTCTTCAGTAGTGCTGAGTGATTCGGATTATATTCAATCTGATAATTTCGAGTTTTACTTGGATGAATTCAGAATTTACTTCTGTCTTCAAATCTGAAAATGAGACAAAGCGCCTCATTCTGAGTAGGACACAGCGGCGTCTGTGTGTGCATCTATTGCTGGTCGCACGTCTGTGTCTTTGTGCTACTATCGCTACAAGCCCTTCCCTTGCATATGAATGTGCAAGGACAGAGGTGCCCACTTTGAGCATCTCCGGGCACTGCAAACAGGCTTGGAGCATCTTTGGACGCTGACATTGGTTGCACCATCGGAACTTGCACTAACCCTATGGCAGATGCAGATTTTCCATATGTGTACGGCCTCCAATGCGAGCGATTAAACAGCCGTGTACAAAACCACTTCAGTGTCATGCCCACGACACTCCCATTACACACCCATAAGATGGACCATCGTCGTCCGTCTGAACCTCCCTGTCACCACTCAGCAAATACATTTAGCAAATACATTTTCAATAGAATGTAAGCTCTCATGAGCAGGGACCTCTTACCTCATGTGCTTCTCTTTACATTTTCTTCTACTCTCTACTCCCCATTAGGGCACCTAACACGGGACCGCCAATTCCCGGCAGCTTATTGTGAGTGCTTTAATCACTATTTCAGCAATGCATATAAGTTGTGTCCTTGTCCTGTACTGTAATGTACTGTATGTTACTTGTTTCTTGTTCACCTATTAGTTCTATGTACTATGTAAGGCGCTGCGGAACACTTGTGGCGCCATATAAATAAAGGATAATAATAATAATAATAATAATACACTTCTACTTGCATGCACCAAAAATCAGTACTGCCACTCTGTACAAAGACAATTAGGATGAATGCGCATTGCTACTTAGATGCAAGCTCACAAAAATAAATCGATTGACTACGTCCAACACCGGCATTGCATGCGACTTTCTCATGACATCAGACTCTCTTTAGTTCCAGGTCTGCAATGTGTATATGGTATATACTCCTCCGGCTCATCTTGTATCAGAAAGCGGGTACGAGTAGTTGATCTGATGTTACAGCAGCAGTGCAATAACTTGCTACTTTTATAAATAAATTCAATAATGTTACCATTGTATTAATTAGCGTATATGAAGGAATTAAGTTAATGGGAAAAAAACAGCATGGGAAGTTGTAGCTCAGAGATATGTCCCTCTTTCTTTCTATCAGACAGGGTTCAAAAAAGGAGTAACTGTACAATGAAAAGAGCTACTGTTATACTTAGGTAAATCTAAAAATAATTATATGTTCAGACAGAGGTGACTGTTAGTTACTCTGGTGTCCTGGTCTTATTTAGTATATTTCAAATACTTGTTGTAATGTCTAACTTTAATCATTATTTATTCTAAAGCGCAGAAACACAGCAACAAACAACAGATAAGCAACACACTATCTAAATAAGATCTATGATACACTGAGAAAAGTAATTAGAGAGCAAAACAAGCTATCCTAGTTCTAGAGCTGGCATGCATTCTACTTCTACTAATAAAGGTCACATAAGAAGAAAGCTTTGGATTGGGCCACCACAAAACAGTTGACAACAGCTCTTTTAAGTGTTACAAAGTATATAGAAAGCAGCCAACATTCCAAATGCCACCCACAGTGCAAAGAAAGTCTCAGACCATAGTCATTTGTTTTACTAGTACTGATCCTGCTATTGCTCATACTAGAATGCACAGTACAAAAACGAGTGCCCATTTTGATGATTAAGCTCCTGTAAACCACATCCATCACCTTCTAAGTGTTCGTCTGTCATCTGCAAAACAGAAATATATCAGAAAATGGACATTATGGATGAAAATGAAAAACATGGGCCTGTTGTACGCCTAATGCTGGTTTATTAGGTAATTGTTCACGTGGGTAAGGCTGATGAGTAAACAGAGGAAGATGTCTACTCTGAGCCCGAGCCCTATTGTAAAATCTTTCATCTTTTAATTTATATCGTTAAGAAATGTTGGGCATCTTTTATTAAACTGTGACCCTATTATCTATCTGAGGCTGCTATTTCTGTCTTATTTGTATGCTATATCTCTCTTTTTGTATTATTATAAAGAATTTCTGTGCTTTGCCCACGTGTATTTTTCATTAAAGCAATATCATACTATCTACCTGAGACTGCTCTTTCTATGTTTCATTTATGTCCAATGCTATCTTATTGCACTGTTCAAAAAAATGTTAGGCTTTGCCCATCTGTATTTAATTTTGTAATTTAATTTTTAATTATACTGCAATCTTGTCTGTCTTTACTTCGCCACCTAGTATGATTAATTAGCAATTTTGCAACCAAGACAATACAATCTTAGATTATTGTTAAAAATTGTATCTTTTATTAAAATACCATCCTATATGGGGCTGCTCTGTCTCTCAGTTTCATTTGCGTCCAAAGCCATCTCTTTCTACTCGCAGGAAATGTACAAGTATATTTGATCAAACTGCTACCCACCTATGTATCTGGGGCTGTTCTGTCAGTCTGGTCTACTTTGAATCCAATTCCATCTCCAAGTTGCAGAAAGATATAACACATGTTTATAAACCTGTAACATAAAGCCATTTATTATTGGATGTGGGTAACATTTTCAGCTAGACAGTTCATTGCAGTTAATAATGTTGCTATTTGAGAGGAAGTCATTAGAGCATATTCTTTAACTAAGAGTAAATTATTTAAATACTAATTTAAGAACAAAAAAACAGCTAAAATTTCTATAATTTTATTTGTGTATTGCATTTTTTTAAATCAAATTTACATCTTTTGAGTGGAATAAAAAAATCAAAACCAAAAAAACTGGCTGATTTTGACAAAATCAAACTCAGTCCCACAAGATTACCTTGGGGTTTTTTTTGGAAACAATGGCATAACACATGGCAATACTTCTCTTTTTTCAGTCTTTCAGTTGCAGGATACCACATTCACATAAATTAGAAAGCAACCAGTGAATGATGGAATAAGCCAAGGCTACTTCTTTAGCCCCTGTCCAGTCATACCTTTCTGCATTATTCAGTTGTAGTCAGCGCAACAAAGGTAGCATCCTGTAACATGTCTTATACAGTATATACAGTGGCATCATGAGATGGGTGCGGGCCACACTCGGGTGCCACACTTGGAGGGGATTATACCAAAATGCTGGCTCCTCTGCAGTGACAGGATCCTCTAGCTGCAATGTAACATTCTCCTGCAGCACCCGGCTCCTGTCATAGAAGATGAGCCGACAGTGCTGACAGCCCAGTCCTCGGGGGCAGCCCAGCATCTCCTGCGATGCTGTGCTGCCCACGGGGTAAAAGCATCAGGATCCCCGGTGAGGATACGGCCCTTTATTTTTGGTCACTCCCCTTTTCGGGCACAGTCGCACCTCCAGCGTACAGGGATAGTCAGAGTGCGCACCGGGTGTCAACAGACCCATTGACACCTCTGAGTATATATGAATTAATTCAAGTATCTATTTATCGATCTATCTATTTATCTATCTATCTATCTATCTAGGAAGTTTTCCATAAGAATCATTGCAACTGCATTTTTGATTTGGCCCAGCATGCAATTTGACGGGATCGGTATGAATGACCGCCGGACCTATGTCCGACGGCTCAAATCCCGACAACAGAAGACCAGCAGCGCTGAAAATCCTGATCGGTGAGTAACTAGCTATACCTAACCCTCTCCCCCTTAACCCTAACCTTCCCCCCTAGTGCCTAACCCAAAACCCCCCTGTAAGTGCCTAAACCTAAGACTCCCGGGGGAGTGCCTTACTCTAACCTCCCCCTGGGGGTGCCTAACATTAACCCCCCCTTCCCCTACCCTAATCCTCCCAGGGGGGTGCCTAACCCTAAATCCCCCCCGGGAGCCCTAAACCTAACCACTCCCCTTGCACGCATCTGTCCGCGCCCGCTGCCCTGCTTACCTTCGTTCAGTATGCCGGGTGTCGGGCTCCCAGCGTAGGGACGATAGGCGTCGGGATTTCAACGCCTATCATTAGTCCCTTGTCGAGATTTCATAGTCGGGAAGCCGGCGGTCGGCATCCTGACTGCATTCCAATTTGACTTTTATATATATAACAGGGTGTTTGGAACAAGCTCTGTCATTTAAATTCATTGATGCATTTTGACCTTGACAAGTGAGATTGAGGTGATGTTTGCTTGTTTTTGTTCTGTTTGTTGTTGTACTGTTTGCAGTTTACTGTGAAGTCCATGTAGCATAAACCTAGCAGAGTAAATGAATATACTTAAGACTACAAATATGTTGTGCATTCTATTGAAAAAATATACATGAAACAGAATATGTTCAGACTTTGCCTAAATAAGCTTACAGTATACATACATACATAATATCATATTCCAAAGTATTCTATGACCACGTAGAAAGGTTATGGGAAGTATTCACCCTATTGGCATTTCTCACATTTTATTTTCTTGCATCATGGAATCAAAATGGATTGAGGTTGTCTTCATAGCTGACATAACAAATTGATTGGTGTCTACCTGTGTACAAATAAAGAGTTTGCATTGATTTCAAAATAAAAAAACAGTTGTCTGTAGGAAGTCCTTCATTTGGTTAGTGAATTTTCAATCAAGAGTTACATCAGGAAGATCAAAGAACATTCAAAGCAAACCCTGAGAATGAGTTATTAAGCAGAACCAAATGAGAAGAGGGCACTGTCAAGTCCAATGGCATAATTGTGAATTTATCTAGTACAGGATGGCCTACAAATCTAAGCATCCATGCACGAAGGGCACTTGTTAGCCAGGCCACTAAGAACACTATAGCAACACTGACAATCTTGCAGTCTTCTATGGCAGAGTAGGGAGAAAGTATCAATGGAACAACAATAGCCATCGGTTCACACACAGGATTTCCAGAGGGGGGGTTTCCAAATGCTTGGTTTTAGACCAAGTTTGGCTAGCCCATAATTAGCACTTAACAAGATGAGTGTTCAGATTCAAACACACAGCAGACTTTGTAGGTGAAGCTGCTGTCACTGAGCATGAGTAGCAGCTCCGTTCTATCGCTTTTGGTGCATGTTGAGTCCACAGCTCTACTAAAATCGTACTATAAACAACTGCTACTGTGGTCATGACTCAAGCCTCTGGCAAGGTCGGGGAAGGGGGGTTTCCATGCAACTGGATATCCCCCCTGCATTTGCCTATGGCCCTGTCACTTCACAAATCTGCACTTGTTGGAGGGTAGCAAAAAGAAAATAATTAAGAAAAATAACATGAAAACCTAAAGTTTGGCATATGGGAGGCCAATTTACAACATGGAGGAACAGTCTACTGTATGATCTGATGAAACCAAAAAAGGCCTGCATTTAAGTAAATTGAAAATGAACCAATATAGATGATCACAGACCCATAACTAGGCATTTTGGTGCCCTGTGCTAGAAAGAGTATTGGTGCCCTCCCATATATTTTAAACAGGGACGGTGCGTGGTGAAGTTGCATGCCAAAATTAAAAGGGTGGTGCCTCACAGGAAAGGGACATGGCCACACAAAAGTACCAAGTCACATTACACTGTATAGTAGTGTCCTTTATTCAAATTACACCTTACAGTAGTGTCCGGTATTCACATTACACCATACAGTAGTGTCCGGTATTCACATTACACCGTACAGTAGTGTAGAGTATTCACATTACACCATACAGTAGTGTATGTTATTCACATTACACCATACAGTACAGTAGTGTCCATTATTTACATTTCACCATACAGTAGTTTCCATTATTCACATTACACCATACAGTAGTGTCTATTATTCATATAACACCATACAGTACAGTAGTGTCCATTAGTCACATTGCACCATACAGTAGTGTCCATTATTCACATTACACCATAAAGTACAGTAGTATCCATTATTCACATTACACCATACAGTAGTGTCCATTATTCTAATTACACCATACAGTAGTGTCTGTTATTCACATTACACCATACAGTAGTGTCCGGTATTCATATTACACTGTACAGTAGTATCCGTTATTCACATTACACCATACAGTAGTGTCTGTTATTCACATTACACCATATAGTAGAGTAGTGTCCGTTATTTACATTTCACCATACAGTAGTTTTCATTATTCACATTACACCATACAGTAGTGTCTATTATTCACATTACACCATACAGTAGTGTCTATTATTCACATTACACCATACAGTACAGTAGTGTCCATTATTCACATTACACCATGCAGTAGTGTCCAGTATTTACATTACACCATACAGTAGTGTCCATTATTCACATTACACCATAAAGTAGTGTTTGTTATTCACATTACACCATACAGTAGTGTCTATTATTCACATTACATCACAAAGTAGTTCCCTAAACCCCTTATACAAGTTATGCCACACAGTAGTATGCCTAATACACGTTACGCCACACAGTAGAACCCCTTATGCCACACAGTAGTGCACCTCATAGACATTATGCCCACAAAGTAGGGGGTAAATTTACTAAAGTGAGAGTTTTTAGAAGTGAATTTTAGAAGAGATGTTGCCCATAGCAACCAATCAGATTCTAGCTATTATCTTCTAGAAGATGCAAGTTAAATGTTAAGTAGAATCTGATTGGTTGCTATGGGCAACATCTCTTCTAAAACTCACTTCTAAAAACTCTCACTTTAGTAAATTTACCAATAGTAGTGCTCTAAGGGGATTCTCATAAATTGAATTCAGAATTTGAGATTAATAATCCCCCCTACCCACCCCTTCACATGCATGTAGTCAGTGGCGTCACAAGGAGGGTGCGGGGGGTGCAGGTCTAACAGTTGACAGTTGGGAGCTGATTGGCAGGAGCACCATTTATCACAAACAGTGATATTTATCACTCATTTTGGGGTCTATTTACTAAGCAGTGTTAGGAGACAGAGTGAAAAGTGATAAGGTGCCAGCCAATCAGCTCCCAACTGCCATCTCACAGGCTGTGTTTGAAAAATGACAGTTAGGAGCTGATTGGCTGGCACCTTATCACTTTTCACTCTGTCTCCTAACACTGCTTAGTAAATAGACCCCTTTGAGTGATAAACTCGTTGATAAATAAGGCCCTCAGTGAGGGAGCAGGAACTGCACACTGAGTGGTCATCGCGGGAAGGAAATCAACTGCATGCACTGTTACTAGTCTGCAGCTGCGGCATTAGAACAGTGCCTCTGATGAATCACTCTGACTGCCGGGGATCAAACACTATCCCCACGGACCTGTCACTGTCTGTTTAGGATAAGCTGCAGACAGCTTACTGATGGACACTGCGCCACCGCCTACCATACTGCACCCCTGATGGCAACTCACCTAAGGAACCATGGGAGCGGAGAAGAGATGTCATGAGATCTCTCCCGTCCCAAGAGACAGTGTGCAGAGGGACCAGGTCGGGAGGGAGGCGGAGACAAGGGTGCATGAGTGACATGTCCCTTTAGTGGAAGACATGGGCGCTGCACACCGCACCATTAATATATATATTAGTGGGCACCTGGCGGTTAGAAATTGGCGCACCACCCTAGTTACTGCCCTGGATGATGATTAGTCTCACTTGTGCCTGCTCCGCTGTGCACTGCATGAGGGATGGGGAGGATCTATGGACACTGGGGTGTATTATAGACACTGGGAGGTTGGGGAGATCAGTCCACCTACAAAATCATTTCCACTGCGAGGGTGGGGGGATTCTATTGACTGAGGGAGTATGCTGTCACTGAGGGGAGGGGCTTATACTTCAATGGGGACCTTTGAGCATGAGTTAGGCTAATGCTTTTAATCCAATTCCATCTCCAAGTTGCAGAAAGATATAACACATGTTTATAAACCTGTAACAAAAAGCCATTTATTATTGGATGTGGGTAACATTTTCAGCTAGACAGTTCATTGCAGTTCATAATGTTGCTATTTGAGAGGTAGTCATTAGAGCATATTCTTTAACTGAGAGTAAATTATTTAAATACTAATTTAAGAACAAAAAAACAGCTAAAATTTATGTAATTTTATTTGTATATTGCATTTTTATAAATCAAATTTTCATCTATTGAGTGGAATAAAAAAATCAAAACCAAAAAATCGGGCTGATTTTGACAAATTACCTTGGTTTTTTTTGGAAACAATGGCAAAACACATGGCAATACTTCTCTTTTTTCAGTCTTTCAGTTGCAGGATACCACATTCACATAAATTAGAAAGCAACCAGTGGATGATGGAATAAGTCAAGGCTACTTCTTTAGCCCCTGTCCAGTCATACCTTTCTGCATTATTCAGTTGTAGTCAGCGCAACAAAGGTAGCATCCTGTAACATGTCTTATACAGTATATACAGTGGCATCATGAGATGGGTGCGGGCAACACTCGGGTGCCACCCTTGGAGGGGATTATACCAAAATGCTGGCTCCTCTGCAGTGACAGGATCCTCTAGCTGCAATGTAACATTCTCCTGCAGCACCCGGCTCCTGTCATAGAAGAGGAGCCGACAGTGCTGACAGCCCAGTCCTCGGGGGCAGCCCAGCATCTCCTGCGATGCTGTGCTGCCCACGGGGTAAAAGCATCAGGATCCCCGGTGAGGATACGGCGCTTTATTTTTGGTCACTCCCCTTTTCGGGCACAGTCGCACCTCCAGCGTACAGGGATAGTCAGAGTGCGCACCGGGTGTCAACAGACCCATTGACACCTCTGAGTATATATGAATTAATTCAAGTATCTATTTATCGATCTATCTATTTATCTATCTATCTATCTATCTAGGAAGTTTTCCATAAGAATCATTGCAACTGCATTTTTGATTTGGCCCAGCATGCAATTTGACGGGATCGGTATGAATGACCGCCGGACCTATGTCCGACGGCTCAAATCCCGACAACAGAAGACCAGCAGCGCTGAAAATCCTGATCGGTGAGTAACTAGCTATACCTAACCCTCTCCCCCTTAACCCTAACCTTCCCCCCTAGTGCCTAACCCAAAACCCCCCTGTAAGTGCCTAAACCTAAGACTCCCGGGGGAGTGCCTTACTCTAACCTCCCCCTGGGGGTGCCTAACATTAACCCCCCCTTCCCCTACCCTAATCCTCCCAGGGGGGTGCCTAACCCTAAATCCCCCCCGGGAGCCCTAAACCTAACCACTCCCCTTGCACGCATCTGTCCGCGCCCGCTGCCCTGCTTACCTTCGTTCAGTATGCCGGGTGTCGGGCTCCCAGCGTAGGGACGATAGGCGTCGGGATTTCAACGCCTATCATTAGTCCCTTGTCGAGATTTCATAGTCGGGAAGCCGGCGGTCGGCATCCTGACTGCATTCCAATTTGACTTTTATATATATAACAGGGTGTTTGGAACAAGCTCTGTCATTTAAATTCATTGATGCATTTTGACCTTGACAAGTGAGATTGAGGTGATGTTTGCTTGTTTTTGTTCTGTTTGTTGTTGTACTGTTTGCAGTTTACTGTGAAGTCCATGTAGCATAAACCTAGCAGAGTAAATGAATATACTTAAGACTACAAATATGTTGTGCATTCTATTTAAAAAATATACATGAAACAGAATATGTTCAGACTTTGCCTAAATAAGCTTACAGTATACATACATACATAATATCATATTCCAAAGTATTCTATGACCACGTAGAAAGGTTATGGGAAGTATTCACCCTATTGGCATTTCTCACATTTTATTTTCTTGCATCATGGAATCAAAATGGATTGAGGTTGTCTTCATAGCTGACATAACAAATTGATTGGTGTCTACCTGTGTACAAATAAAGAGTTTGCATTGATTTCAAAATAAAAAAACAGTTGTCTGTAGGAAGTCCTTCATTTGGTTAGTGAATTTTCAATCAAGAGTTACATCAGGAAGATCAAAGAACATTCAAAGCAAACCCTGAGAATGAGTTATTAAGCAGAACCAAATGAGAAGAGGGCACTGTCAAGTCCAATGGCATAATTGTGAATTTATCTAGAACAGGATGGCCTACAAATCTAAGCATCCATGCACGAAGGGCACTTGTTAGCCAGGCCACTAAGAACACTATAGCAACACTGACAATCTTGCAGTCTTCTATGGCAGAGTAGGGAGAAAGTATCAATGGAACAACAATAGCCATCGGTTCACACACAGGATTTCCAGAGGGGGGGTTTCCAAATGCTTGGTTTTAGACCAAGTTTGGCTAGCCCATAATTAGCACTTAACAAGATGAGTGTTCAGATTCAAACACACAGCAGACTTTGTAGGTGAAGCTGCTGTCACTGAGCATGAGTAGCAGCTCCGTTCTATCGCTTTTGGTGCATGTTGAGTCCACAGCTCTACTAAAATCGTACTATAAACAACTGCTACTGTGGTCATGACTCAAGCCTCTGGCCAGGTCGGGGAAGGGGGGTTTCCATGCAACTGGATATCCCCCCTGCATTTGCCTATGGCCCTGTCACTTCACAAATCTGCACTTGTTGGAGGGTAGCAAAAAGAAAATAATTAAGAAAAATAACATGAAAACCTAAAGTTTGGCATATGGGAGGCCAATTTACAACATGGAGGAACAGTCTACTGTATGATCTGATGAAACCAAAAAAGGCCTGCATTTAAGTAAATTGAAAATGAACCAATATAGATGATCACAGACCCATAACTAGGCATTTTGGTGCCCTGTGCTAGAAAGAGTATTGGTGCCCTCCCATATATTTTAAACAGGGACGGTGCGTGGTGAAGTTGCATGCCAAAATTAAAAGGGTGGTGCCTCACAGGAAAGGGACATGGCCACACAAAAGTACCAAGTCACATTACACTGTATAGTAGTGTCCTTTATTCAAATTACACCTTACAGTAGTGTCCGGTATTCACATTACACCATACAGTAGTGTCCGGCATTCACATTACACCGTACAGTAGTGTAGAGTATTCACATTACACCATACAGTAGTGTATGTTATTCACATTACACCATACAGTACAGTAGTGTCCATTATTTACATTTCACCATACAGTAGTTTCCATTATTCACATTACACCATACAGTAGTGTCCATTATTCACATTACACCATAAAGTACAGTAGTGTCCATTATTCACATTACACCATACAGTAGTGTCCATTATTCTAATTACACCATACAGTAGTGTCCGTTATTCACATTACACCATACAGTAGTGTCCAGTATTCATATTACACTGTACAGTAGTATCCGTTATTCACATTACACCATACAGTAGTGTCTGTTATTCACATTACACCATACAGTAGTGTCTATTATTCACATTACACCATACAGTACAGTAGTGTCCATTATTCACATTACACCATGCAGTAGTGTCCAGTATTTACATTACACCATACAGTAGTGTCCATTATTCACATTACACCATAAAGTAGTGTTTGTTATTCACATTACACCATACAGTAGTGTCTATTATTCACATTACATCACAAAGTAGTTCCCTAAACCCCTTATACAAGTTATGCCACACAGTAGTATGCCTAATACACGTTACGCCACACAGTAGAACCCCTTATGCCACACAGTAGTGCACCTCATAGACATTATGCCCACAAAGTAGGGGGTAAATTTACTAAAGTGAGAGTTTTTAGAAGTGAATTTTAGAAGAGATGTTGCCCATAGCAACCAATCAGATTCTAGCTATTATCTTCTAGAAGATGCAAGTTAAATGTTAAGTAGAATCTGATTGGTTGCTATGGGCAACATCTCTTCTAAAACTCACTTCTAAAACTCTCACTTTAGTAAATTTACCAATAGTAGTGCTCTAAGGGGATTCTCATAAATTGAATTCAGAATTTGAGATTAATAATCCCCCCTACCCACCCCTTCACATGCATGTAGTCAGTGGCATCACAAGGAGGGTGCGGGGGGTGCAGGTCTAACAGTTGACAGTTGGGAGCTGATTGGCAGGAGCACCATTTATCACAAACAGTGATATTTATCACTCATTTTGGGGTCTATTTACTAAGCAGTGTTAGGAGACAGAGTGAAAAGTGATAAGGTGCCAGCCAATCAGCTCCCAACTGCCATCTCACAGGCTGTGTTTGAAAAATGACAGTTAGGAGCTGATTGGCTGGCACCTTATCACTTTTCACTCTGTCTCCTAACACTGCTTAGTAAATAGACCCCTTTGAGTGATAAACTCGTTGATAAATAAGGCCCTCAGTGAGGGAGCAGGAACTGCACACTGAGTGGTCACCGCGGGAAGGAAATCAACTGCATGCACTGTTACTAGTCTGCAGCTGCGGCATTAGAACAGTGCCTCTGATGAATCACTCTGACTACCGGGGATCAAACACTATCCCCACGGACCTGTCACTGTCTGTTTAGGATAAGCTGCAGACAGCTTACTGATGGACACTGCGCCACCGCCTACCATACTGCACCCCTGATGGCAACTCACCTAAGGAACCATGGGAGCGGAGAAGAGATGTCATGAGATCTCTCCCGTCCCAAGAGACAGTGTGCAGAGGGACCAGGTCGGGAGGGAGGCGGAGACAAGGGTGCATGAGTGACATGTCCCTTTAGTGGAAGACATGGGCGCTGCACACCGCACCATTAATATATATATTAGTGGGCACCTGGCGGTTAGAAATTGGCGCACCACCCTAGTTACTCCCCTGGATGATGATTAGTCTCACTTGTGCCTGCTCCGCTGTGCACTGCATGAGGGATGGGGAGGATCTATGGACACTGGGGTGTATTATAGACACTGGGAGGTTGGGGAGATCAGTCCACCTACAAAATCATTTCCACTGCGAGGGTGGGGGGATTCTATTGACTGAGGGAGTATGCTGTCACTGAGGGGAGGGGCTTATACTTCAATGGGGACCTTTGAGCATGAGTTAGGCTAATGCTTTTAATCCAATTCCATCTCCAAGTTGCAGAAAGATATAACACATGTTTATAAACCTGTAACAAAAAGCCATTTATTATTGGATGTGGGTAACATTTTCAGCTAGACAGTTCATTGCAGTTCATAATGTTGCTATTTGAGAGGTAGTCATTAGAGCATATTCTTTAACTGAGAGTAAATTATTTAAATACTAATTTAAGAACAAAAAAACAGCTAAAATTTATGTAATTTTATTTGTATATTGCATTTTTTTAAATCAAATTTTCATCTATTGAGTGGAATAAAAAAATCAAAACCAAAAAATCTGGCTGATTTTGACAAATTACCTTGGTTTTTTTTGGAAACAATGGCAAAACACATGGCAATACTTCTCTTTTTTCAGTCTTTCAGTTGCAGGATACCACATTCACATAAATTAGAAAGCAACCAGTGGATGATGGAATAAGTCAAGGCTACTTCTTTAGCCCCTGTCCAGTCATACCTTTCTGCATTATTCAGTTGTAGTCAGCGCAACAAAGGTAGCATCCTGTAACATGTCTTATACAGTATATACAGTGGCATCATGAGATGGGTGCGGGCCACACTCGGGTGCCACCCTTGGAGGGGATTATACCAAAATGCTGGCTCCTCTGCAGTGACAGGATCCTCTAGCTGCAATGTAACATTCTCCTGCAGCACCCGGCTCCTGTCATAGAAGAGGAGCCGACAGTGCTGACAGCCCAGTCCTCGGGGGCAGCCCATCATCTCCTGCGATGCTGTGCTGCCCACGGGGTAAAAGCATCAGGATCCCCGGTGAGGATACGGCCCTTTATTTTTGGTCACTCCCCTTTTCGGGCACAGTCGCACCTCCAGCGTACAGGGATAGTCAGAGTGCGCACCGGGTGTCAACAGACCCATTGACACCTCTGAGTATATATGAATTAATTCAAGTATCTATTTATCGATCTATCTATTTATCTATCTATCTATCTATCTAGGAAGTTTTCCATAAGAATCATTGCAACTGCATTTTTGATTTGGCCCAGCATGCAATTTGACGGCATCGGTATGAATGACCGCCGGACCTATGTCCGACGGCTCAAATCCCGACAACAGAAGACCAGCAGCGCTGAAAATCCTGATCGGTGAGTAACTAGCTATACCTAACCCTCTCCCCCTTAACCCTAACCTTCCCCCCTAGTGCCTAACCCAAAACCCCCCTGTAAGTGCCTAAACCTAAGACTCCCGGGGGAGTGCCTTACTCTAACCTCCCCCTGGGGGTGCCTAACATTAACCCCCCCTTCCCCTACCCTAATCCTCCCAGGGGGGTGCCTAACCCTAAATCCCCCCCGGGAGCCCTAAACCTAACCACTCCCCTTGCACGCATCTGTCCGCGACCGCTGCCCTGCTTACCTTCGTTCAGTATGCCTGGTGTCGGGCTCCCAGCGTAGGGATGATAGGCGTCGGGATTTCAACGCCTATCATTAGTCCCTTGTCGAGATTTCACAGTCGGGAAGCCGGCGGTCGGCATCCTGACTGCATTCCAATTTGACTTTTATATATATAACAGGGTGTTTGGAACAAGCTCTGTCATTTAAATTCATTGATGCATTTTGACCTTGACAAGTGAGATTGAGGTGATGTTTGCTTGTTTTTGTTCTGTTTGTTGTTGTACTGTTTGCAGTTTACTGTGAAGTCCATGTAGCATAAACCTAGCAGAGTAAATGAATATACTTAAGACTACAAATATGTTGTGCATTCTATTTAAAAAATATACATGAAACAGAATATGTTCAGACTTTGCCTAAATAAGCTTACAGTATACATACATACATAATATCATATTCCAAAGTATTCTATGACCACGTAGAAAGGTTATGGGAAGTATTCACCCTATTGGCATTTCTCACATTTTATTTTCTTGCATCATGGAATCAAAATGGATTGAGGTTGTCTTCATAGCTGACATAACAAATTGATTGGTGTCTACCTGTGTACAAATAAAGAGTTTGCATTGATTTCAAAATAAAAAAACAGTTGTCTGTAGGAAGTCCTTCATTTGGTTAGTGAATTTTCAATCAAGAGTTACGTCAGGAAGATCAAAGAACATTCAAAGCAAACCCTGAGAATGAGTTATTAAGCAGAACCAAATGAGAAGAGGGCACTGTCAAGTCCAATGGCATAATTGTGAATTTATCTAGAACAGGATGGCCTACAAATCTAAGCATCCATGCACGAAGGGCACTTGTTAGCCAGGCCACTAAGAACACTATAGCAACACTGACAATCTTGCAGTCTTCTATGGCAGAGTAGGGAGAAAGTATCAATGGAACAACAATAGCCATCGGTTCACACACAGGATTTCCAGAGGGGGGGTTTCCAAATGCTTGGTTTTAGACCAAGTTTGGCTAGCCCATAATTAGCACTTAACAAGATGAGTGTTCAGATTCAAACACACAGCAGACTTTGTAGGTGAAGCTGCTGTCACTGAGCATGAGTAGCAGCTCCGTTCTATCGCTTTTGGTGCATGTTGAGTCCACAGCTCTACTAAAATCGTACTATAAACAACTGCTACCGTGGTCATGACTCAAGCCTCTGGCCAGGTCGGGGAAGGGGGGTTTCCATGCAACTGGATATCCCCCCTGCATTTGCCTATGGCCCTGTCACTTCACAAATCTGCACTTGTTGGAGGGTAGCAAAAAGAAAATAATTAAGAAAAATAACATGAAAACCTAAAGTTTGGCATATGGGAGGCCAATTTACAACATGGAGGAACAGTCTACTGTATGATCTGATGAAACCAAAAAAGGCCTGCATTTAAGTAAATTGAAAATGAACCAATATAGATGATCACAGACCCATAACTAGGCATTTTGGTGCCCGGTGCTAGAAAGAGTATTGGTGCCCTCCCATATATTTTAAACAGGGACGGTGCGTGGTGAAGTTGCATGCCAAAATTAAAAGGGTGGTGCCTCACAGGAAAGGGACATGGCCACACAAAAGTACCAAGTCACATTACACTGTATAGTAGTGTCCTTTATTCAAATTACACCTTACAGTAGTGTCCGGTATTCACATTACACCATACAGTAGTGTCCGGCATTCACATTACACCGTACAGTAGTGTAGAGTATTCACATTACACCATACAGTAGTGTATGTTATTCACATTACACCATACAGTACAGTAGTGTCCATTATTTACATTTCACCATACAGTAGTTTCCATTATTCACATTACACCATACAGTAGTGTCCATTATTCACATTACACCATAAAGTACAGTAGTGTCCATTATTCACATTACACCATACAGTAGTGTCCGTTATTCACATTACACCATACAGTAGTGTCCAGTATTCATATTACACTGTACAGTAGTATCCGTTATTCACATTACACCATACAGTAGTGTCTGTTATTCACATTACACCATATAGTAGAGTAGTGTCCGTTATTTACATTTCACCATACAGTAGTTTTCATTATTCACATTACACCATACAGTAGTGTCTATTATTCACATTACACCATACAGTAGTGTCTATTATTCACATTACACCATACAGTACAGTAGTGTCCATTATTCACATTACACCATGCAGTAGTGTCCAGTATTTACATTACACCATACAGTAGTGTCCATTATTCACATTACACCATAAAGTAGTGTTTGTTATTCACATTACACCATACAGTAGTGTCTATTATTCACATTACATCACAAAGTAGTTCCCTAAACCCCTTATACAAGTTATGCCACACAGTAGTATGCCTAATACACGTTACGCCACACAGTAGAACCCCTTATGCCACACAGTAGTGCACCTCATAGACATTATGCCCACAAAGTAGGGGGTAAATTTACTAAAGTGAGAGTTTTTAGAAGTGAATTTTAGAAGAGATGTTGCCCATAGCAACCAATCAGATTCTAGCTATTATCTTCTAGAAGATGCAAGTTAAATGTTAAGTAGAATCTGATTGGTTGCTATGGGCAACATCTCTTCTAAAACTCACTTCTAAAAACTCTCACTTTAGTAAATTTACCAATAGTAGTGCTCTAAGGGGATTCTCATAAATTGAATTCAGAATTTGAGATTAATAATCCCCCCTACCCACCCCTTCACATGCATGTAGTCAGTGGCGTCACAAGGAGGGTGCGGGGGGTGCAGGTCTAACAGTTGACAGTTGGGAGCTGATTGGCAGGAGCACCATTTATCACAAACAGTGATATTTATCACTCATTTTGGGGTCTATTTACTAAGCAGTGTTAGGAGACAGAGTGAAAAGTGATAAGGTGCCAGCCAATCAGCTCCCAACTGCCATCTCACAGGTGTGTTTGAAAAATGACAGTTAGGAGCTGATTGGCTGGCACCTTATCACTTTTCACTCTATCTCCTAACACTGCTTAGTAAATAGACCCCTTTGAGTGATAAACTCGTTGATAAATAAGGCCCTCAGTGAGGGAGCAGGAACTGCACACTGAGTGGTCACCGCGGGAAGGAAATCAACTGCATGCACTGTTACTAGTCTGCAGCTGCGGCATTAGAACAGTGCCTCTGATGAATCACTCTGACTACCGGGGATCAAACACTATCCCCACGGACCTGTCACTGTCTGTTTAGGATAAGCTGCAGACAGCTTACTGATGGACACTGCGCCACCGCCTACCATACTGCACCCCTGATGGCAACTCACCTAAGGAACCATGGGAGCGGAGAAGAGATGTCATGAGATCTCTCCCGTCCCAAGAGACAGTGTGCAGAGGGACCAGGTCGGGAGGGAGGCGGAGACAAGGGTGCATGAGTGACATGTCCCTTTAGTGGAAGACATGGGCGCTGCACACCGCACCATTAATATATATATTAGTGGGCACCTGGCGGTTAGAAATTGGCGCACCACCCTAGTTACTCCCCTGGATGATGATTAGTCTCACTTGTGCCTGCTCCGCTGTGCACTGCATGAGGGATGGGGAGGATCTATGGACACTGGGGTGTATTATAGACACTGGGAGGTTGGGGAGATCAGTCCACCTACAAAATCATTTCCACTGCGAGGGTGGGGGGATTCTATTGACTGAGGGAGTATGCTGTCACTGAGGGGAGGGGCTTATACTTCAATGGGGACCTTTGAGCATGAGTTAGGCTAATGCTTTTAATCCAATTCCATCTCCAAGTTGCAGAAAGATATAACACATGTTTATAAACCTGTAACAAAAAGCCATTTATTATTGGATGTGGGTAACATTTTCAGCTAGACAGTTCATTGCAGTTCATAATGTTGCTATTTGAGAGGTAGTCATTAGAGCATATTCTTTAACTGAGAGTAAATTATTTAAATACTAATTTAAGAACAAAAAAACAGGTTAAATTTATGTAATTTTATTTGTATATTGCATTTTTTTAAATCAAATTTTCATCTATTGAGTGGAATAAAAAAATCAAAACCAAAAAATCTGGCTGATTTTGACAAATTACCTTGGTTTTTTTTGGAAACAATGGCAAAACACATGGCAATACTTCTCTTTTTTCAGTCTTTCAGTTGCAGGATACCACATTCACATAAATTAGAAAGCAACCAGTGGATGATGGAATAAGTCAAGGCTACTTCTTTAGCCCCTGTCCAGTCATACCTTTCTGCATTATTCAGTTGTAGTCAGCGCAACAAAGGTAGCATCCTGTAACATGTCTTATACAGTATATACAGTGGCATCATGAGATGGGTGCGGGCCACACTCGGGTGCCACCCTTGGAGGGGATTATACCAAAATGCTGGCTCCTCTGCAGTGACAGGATCCTCTAGCTGCAATGTAACATTCTCCTGCAGCACCCGGCTCCTGTCATAGAAGAGGAGCCGACAGTGCTGACAGCCCAGTCCTCGGGGGCAGCCCATCATCTCCTGCGATGCTGTGCTGCCCACGGGGTAAAAGCATCAGGATCCCCGGTGAGGATACGGCCCTTTATTTTTGGTCACTCCCCTTTTCGGGCACAGTCGCACCTCCAGCGTACAGGGATAGTCAGAGTGCGCACCGGGTGTCAACAGACCCATTGACACCTCTGAGTATATATGAATTAATTAAAGTATCTATTTATCGACCTATCTATTTATCTATCTATCTATCTATCTAGGAAGTTTTCCATAAGAATCATTGCAACTGCATTTTTGATTTGGCCCAGCATGCAATTTGACGGGATCGGTATGAATGACCGCCGGACCTATGTCCGACGGCTCAAATCCCGACAACAGAAGACCAGCAGCGCTGAAAATCCTGATCGGTGAGTAACTAGCTATACCTAACCCTCTCCCCCTTAACCCTAACCTTCCCCCCTAGTGCCTAACCCAAAACCCCCCTGTAAGTGCCTAAACCTAAGACTCCCGGGGGAGTGCCTTACTCTAACCTCCCCCTGGGGGTGCCTAACATTAACCCCCCCTTCCCCTACCCTAATCCTCCCAGGGGGGTGCCTAACCCTAAATCCCCCCCGGGAGCCCTAAACCTAACCACTCCCCTTGCACGCATCTGTCCGCGACCGCTGCCCTGCTTACCTTCGTTCAGTATGCCTGGTGTCGGGCTCCCAGCGTAGGGATGATAGGCGTCGGGATTTCAACGCCTATCATTAGTCCCTTGTCGAGATTTCACAGTCGGGAAGCCGGCGGTCGGCATCCTGACTGCATTCCAATTTGACTTTTATATATATAACAGGGTGTTTGGAACAAGCTCTGTCATTTAAATTCATTGATGCATTTTGACCTTGACAAGTGAGATTGAGGTGATGTTTGCTTGTTTTTGTTCTGTTTGTTGTTGTACTGTTTGCAGTTTACTGTGAAGTCCATGTAGCATAAACCTAGCAGAGTAAATGAATATACTTAAGACTACAAATATGTTGTGCATTCTATTTAAAAAATATACATGAAACAGAATATGTTCAGACTTTGCCTAAATAAGCTTACAGTATACATACATACATAATATCATATTCCAAAGTATTCTATGACCACGTAGAAAGGTTATGGGAAGTATTCACCCTATTGGCATTTCTCACATTTTATTTTCTTGCATCATGGAATCAAAATGGATTGAGGTTGTCTTCATAGCTGACATAACAAATTGATTGGTGTCTACCTGTGTACAAATAAAGAGTTTGCATTGATTTCAACATAAAAAAACAGTTGTCTGTAGGAAGTCCTTCATTTGGTTAGTGAATTTTCAATCAAGAGTTACATCAGGAAGATCAAAGAACATTCAAAGCAAACCCTGAGAATGAGTTATTAAGCAGAACCAAATGAGAAGAGGGCACTGTCAAGTCCAATGGCATAATTGTGAATTTATCTAGAACAGGATGGCCTACAAATCTAAGCATCCATGCACGAAGGGCACTTGTTAGCCAGGCCACTAAGAACACTATAGCAACACTGACAATCTTGCAGTCTTCTATGGCAGAGTAGGGAGAAAGTATCAATGGAACAACAATAGCCATCGGTTCACACACAGGATTTCCAGAGGGGGGGTTTCCAAATGCTTGGTTTTAGACCAAGTTTGGCTAGCCCATAATTAGCACTTAACAAGATGAGTGTTCAGATTCAAACACACAGCAGACTTTGTAGGTGAAGCTGCTGTCACTGAGCATGAGTAGCAGCTCCGTTCTATCGCTTTTGGTGCATGTTGAGTCCACAGCTCTACTAAAATCGTACTATAAACAACTGCTACTGTGGTCATGACTCAAGCCTCTGGCCAGGTCGGGGAAGGGGGGTTTCCATGCAACTGGATATCCCCCCTGCATTTGCCTATGGCCCTGTCACTTCACAAATCTGCACTTGTTGGAGGGTAGCAAAAAGAAAATAATTAAGAAAAATAACATGAAAACCTAAAGTTTGGCATATGGGAGGCCAATTTACAACATGGAGGAACAGTCTACTGTATGATCTGATGAAACCAAAAAAGGCCTGCATTTAAGTAAATTGAAAATGAACCAATATAGATGATCACAGACCCATAACTAGGCATTTTGGTGCCCGGTGCTAGAAAGAGTATTGGTGCCCTCCCATATATTTTAAACAGGGACGGTGCGTGGTGAAGTTGCATGCCAAAATTAAAAGGGTGGTGCCTCACAGGAAAGGGACATGGCCACACAAAAGTACCAAGTCACATTACACTGTATAGTAGTGTCCTTTATTCAAATTACACCTTACAGTAGTGTCCGGTATTCACATTACACCATACAGTAGTGTCCGGCATTCACATTACACCGTACAGTAGTGTAGAGTATTCACATTACACCATACAGTAGTGTATGTTATTCACATTACACCATACAGTACAGTAGTGTCCATTATTTACATTTCACCATACAGTAGTTTCCATTATTCACATTACACCATACAGTAGTGTCCATTATTCACATTACACCATAAAGTACAGTAGTGTCCATTATTCACATTACACCATACAGTAGTGTCCGTTATTCACATTACACCATACAGTAGTGTCCAGTATTCATATTACACTGTACAGTAGTATCCGTTATTCACATTACACCATACAGTAGTGTCTGTTATTCACATTACACCATATAGTAGAGTAGTGTCCGTTATTTACATTTCACCATACAGTAGTTTTCATTATTCACATTACACCATACAGTAGTGTCTATTATTCACATTACACCATACAGTAGTGTCTATTATTCACATTACATCACAAAGTAGTTCCCTAAACCCCTTATACAAGTTATGCCACACAGTAGTATGCCTAATACACGTTACGCCACACAGTAGAACCCCTTATGCCACACAGTAGTGCACCTCATAGACATTATGCCCACAAAGTAGGGGGTAAATTTACTAAAGTGAGAGTTTTCATTATTCACATTACACCGTACAGTAGTGTAGAGTATTCACATTACACCATACAGTAGTGTATGTTATTCACATTACACCATACAGTACAGTAGTGTCCATTATTTACATTTCACCATACAGTAGTTTCCATTATTCACATTACACCATACAGTAGTGTCCATTATTCACATTACACCATACAGTACAGTAGTGTCCATTATTCACATTACACCATGCAGTAGTGTCCAGTATTTACATTACACCATACAGTAGTGTCCATTATTCACATTACACCATAAAGTAGTGTTTGTTATTCACATTACACCATACAGTAGTGTCTATTATTCACATTACATCACAAAGTAGTTCCCTAAACCCCTTATACAAGTTATGCCACACAGTAGTATGCCTAATACACGTTACGCCACACAGTAGAACCCCTTATGCCACACAGTAGTGCACCTCATAGACATTATGCCCACAAAGTAGGGGGTAAATTTACTAAAGTGAGAGTTTTTAGAAGTGAATTTTAGAAGAGATGTTGCCCATAGCAACCAATCAGATTCTAGCTATTATCTTCTAGAAGATGCAAGTTAAATGTTAAGTAGAATCTGATTGGTTGCTATGGGCAACATCTCTTCTAAAACTCACTTCTAAAAACTCTCACTTTAGTAAATTTACCAATAGTAGTGCTCTAAGGGGATTCTCATAAATTGAATTCAGAATTTGAGATTAATAATCCCCCCTACCCACCCCTTCACATGCATGTAGTCAGTGGCATCACAAGGAGGGTGCGGGGGGTGCAGGTCTAACAGTTGACAGTTGGGAGCTGATTGGCAGGAGCACCATTTATCACAAACAGTGATATTTATCACTCATTTTGGGGTCTATTTACTAAGCAGTGTTAGGAGACAGAGTGAAAAGTGATAAGGTGCCAGCCAATCAGCTCCCAACTGCCATCTCACAGGCTGTGTTTGAAAAATGACAGTTAGGAGCTGATTGGCTGGCACCTTATCACTTTTCACTCTGTCTCCTAACACTGCTTAGTAAATAGACCCCTTTGAGTGATAAACTCGTTGATAAATAAGGCCCTCAGTGAGGGAGCAGGAACTGCACACTGAGTGGTCACCGCGGGAAGGAAATCAACTGCATGCACTGTTACTAGTCTGCAGCTGCGGCATTAGAACAGTGCCTCTGATGAATCACTCTGACTGCCGGGGATCAAACACTATCCCCACGGACCTGTCACTGTCTGTTTAGGATAAGCTGCAGACAGCTTACTGATGGACACTGCGCCACCGCCTACCATACTGCACCCCTGATGGCGACTCACCTAAGGAACCATGGGAACGGAGAAGAGATGTCATGAGATCTCTCCCGTCCCAAGAGACAGTGTGCAGAGGGACCAGGTCGGAAGGGAGGCGGAGACAAGGGTGCATGAGTGACATGTCCCTTTAGTGGAAGACATGGGCGCTGCACACCGCACCATTAATATATATATTAGTGGGCACCTGGCGGTTAGAAATTGGCGCACCACCCTAGTTACTGCCCTGGATGATGATTAGTCTCACTTGTGCCTGCTCCGCTGTGCACTGCATGAGGGATGGGGAGGATCTATGGACACTGGGGTGTATTATAGACACTGGAAGGTTGGGGAGATCAGTCCACCTACAAAATCATTTCCACTGCGAGGGTGGGGGGATTCTATTGACTGAGGGAGTATGCTGTCACTGAGGGGAGGGGCTTATACTTCAATGGGGACCTTTGAGCATGAGTTAGGCTAATGCTTTTAATCCAATTCCATCTCCAAGTTGCAGAAAGATATAACACATGTTTATAAACCTGTAACAAAAAGCCATTTATTATTGGATGTGGGTAACATTTTCAGCTAGACAGTTCATTGCAGTTCATAATGTTGCTATTTGAGAGGTAGTCATTAGAGCATATTCTTTAACTGAGAGTAAATTATTTAAATACTAATTTAAGAACAAAAAAACAGCTAAAATTTATGTAATTTTATTTGTATATTGCATTTTTTTAAATCAAATTTACATCTATTGAGTGGAATAAAAAAATCAAAACCAAAAAATCGGGCTGATTTTGACAAATTACCTTGGTTTTTTTTGGAAACAATGGCAAAACACATGGCAATACTTCTCTTTTTTCAGTCTTTCAGTTGCAGGATACCACATTCACATAAATTAGAAAGCAACCAGTGGATGATGGAATAAGTCAAGGCTACTTCTTTAGCCCCTGTCCAGTCATACCTTTCTGCATTATTCAGTTGTAGTCAGCGCAACAAAGGTAGCATCCTGTAACATGTCTTATACAGTATATACAGTGGCATCATGAGATGGGTGCGGGCCACACTCGGGTGCCACCCTTGGAGGGGATTATACCAAAATGCTGGCTCCTCTGCAGTGACAGGATCCTCTAGCTGCAATGTAACATTCTCCTGCAGCACCCGGCTCCTGTCATAGAAGAGGAGCCGACAGTGCTGATAGCCCAGTCCTCGGGGGAAGACCGGCATCTCCTGCGATGCTGTGCTGCCCACGGGGTAAAAGCATCAGGATCCTCGGTGAGGACACTGCCCTTTATTTTCAGTCACGCCCCTTTTCGGGCACAGTCGCACCTCCAGCACGCAGGGATAGTCAAGAGTGCGCACCGGGTGTCACCAGACCTGACCAATTGACACCTCTGAGTATATATGAATCAATTCAAGTTTCTATCTATCTATCTATCTATCTATCTAAGGAAGTTTGCCATTAGAATCATTGCAACTGCATTTTTAATCTGGCCCAGCATGCAATTTGACGGGATCGGTAAGAATGACCGCCGGACCTATGTCCGACGGTTCAAATCCAAACAACAGAAGACCGGCAGTGCTGAAAATCCCGATCGGTGAGTAACTAACTATACCTAACCCTCTCCCCCCTAACCCTCCCTTAGGGGTGCCTAACCCTAACTATCCCCCCTAGTGCCTAACCCGAAAACCCCTGTAAGTGCCTAAACCTAACCCCATCCCCTTCCAGCACCCTAGACCTAAGACTCCCGGGGGAGTGCCTAACTCTAACCTGCCCCTGTGGGTGCCTAACATTAACCCCCCCTTCCCCTACCCTAACCCTCCCCACAGTCTAATCCTAACCCTGTCTCCTCACAGCCTTGTCCTAACCTTCCTCCTAATGCCTAACCCTAAATAATTGGTAAAATGATTGATTGACAGTTTATCACTCTCCAATTTATCACTTGCCAGAGATTAGCACATCTGTCCCTAAGAATCCACAAACTCAAAGTGCAAGTGAATTTCTACAGGTGCCCCCACACTAGACAACTCGCAAAAGATGCAATGTAGTCAATGATTTCTCTTGAACTCCCCCGGCAACTCCCTGGCACTCCCAGACAAATTATATCTTGCATAAACTGTGCAATCTGATAAACTATCTGACCAACAACCTTAATCTCGTTAACGAGATTGCCAGATTTTACTGCATGTAGGTAAGATCTGAGCATACGACAAATGACCAGCAGGACAGCGCATAGGGATCGTTAGTGGACACTGCACGATTTGCGCAATTTGTCATTCCGATGCTTTGGAATTGGTCAAATTGTTCAAAATATCATCTTAACTGCAAAGTTCAAGGTCTGCCGTTCAAACGCAGGGTGGATGCAGCAAGTGATCCAGATCAAAGCAGCTGATAGTATCCAATGAAGTCTGAGGTCCTCTAACCAGCCAGGTTCAAGCCAATTATTTAAGCATCTCTAGTAAAGGATAAGCTGCGCAAAGCGATTATAGCAGCGATTTCATACTGTCGCTACTTCATTTTGAATGCCTGAAATTTCTCCAACTTTTTTTTAAGGTTTATTTGTGAATTTTATAAAATAGTAAAATAGTTGGATTGTAAACCAGTCAGAAAACATATTCACCTATAGAGATTCTAGAGATAAATACAAAGGTAAAAATGCGAAACAGACAAATATATTATCTAGGAGAGTTAAACTCTCATAATAAAATGACACATTGTAATTTGTTTTCCCATAGTACTGTATCTATTTTTCTTTTCATTGCAGTTTGGGCTTGTTTTCCACATCCTCCCTTTTAGTCTTCTAAGTGCAGTCACATTTCTTTCACTGAAAACATTGTTTCTGAAACTGTCATCAAGTAAATAGGTTCAATTCGGGGAAAGAAAACTATATTCATGAGAACCCCCCTTTGTTAGGAAATGATATCATGTAATGTCATGTATGTTGGGGAAGGAAGGGGCACAGTGCAGTTTCAAGACAGTAACTGCTGTGTGCACTGTTGGGACTACCAGCCTCCTTGTTTAGGATCTATAGTATTTATCTAGAACAATACCGCCATCTACAGGTTCTGCCTTTGCTAATTCACTACATCTTGGTAATTCATCTGAATTCACTAAAACATTCCGTTAGTGGCTTCTTTTTTTTGCATTCATTTATATCCATATAAAGACAATAATAAAATAAACTTAAAGACATGACAAGCTATCTTTAAAAAAAAGTACACGCATAATTGAAAACAAAATACATGTGTGATAATAGATTTAAAAATGTATTCTCATAGTAATACTCTGTATTCTACTGCTGTAATGATAAATATATTGTGTGATTAGTTCCATAAGCACCATATCTGTGAGTCCAGATATCCTCTCTTCTCAGTACTATCATCAGATGTCTATTACAGATGCAGGTTCAGATGAGCACACCAGTGGCCAAACAGAGCATTAGCCCCAATATCCAAGGAAAAAATATTTTAAAGTGATAACAAAAAAATTAGAGAGATCTTTATTTTAAACATAAATATGAATGCTCCTCCTCCTGAGTGGGAGATTTGGCAGTGCCTGGGTCCATATAAATCTGCAGCCTCAGCAGTGAAATAATCCTCAGATAATAAAAATAAAAAGTGCATAAACCCCTTTTCCTTATTCCTCACACTAGTTCAGTATTCTCAGCATAGTTTTCTAACCACAGTCCGCCCTTTCCTATTTTCTTTTAGAAAATGCTCCCATTTGTTGTCATTTCTCCTCACTTTCCACCTCCCCTTTTCTGAAACAAACTCCACTTCATCAAAACTTGCTCTGTTATTGAAATATGAAGCTATTTCCTATCCTAGAAGAAAACGGTTTTCCTGAGACCAGTCATCAATGGTCCCAATATGCTACCTAGCAGCATAAATGCCAGCCTGTTCTCAGGGCTTTGCTGCCTGTGCCTGCTGCTTGCCCTCAGCCACCACCAAGTTTCCCATCCTCGCCTTTCCATGTTATTAAGTCCCCTTCATGTTCCCATCTGCTTCTAATTTTGTCCTGTCGTTGTATATACTGTATATTTCCAACCCCACCCACTACCGTGTCACCCAAACCCTGAACACACTATATATACTGTACATGCAAGTTATACAGTACTGTGAGATTGCCTGTCCCTTGCATTGTTCAAATAAATCACTCTGTAATTAGCACATGTTGCATACTTGGAACACTGACTGCGCTGACAAAGCGCAAAAACGCACATATGTGCGCACTTCCTTCTGTGTTCCTGTAAAGTGGAGTGGAGTGAGAATATGGGCGACCTGCCCTGTCCCCTATGAAGTAATCGGACCTTTACTTGAGTAGAATCGCAGTCAGCAGAAAGGTACATAAAGGAGCTCTGTAAGTTTGTGGTGGAGCGCTGGGTGTGTTGTGCACAAAAGCCACCGTGTTGCTTTCCTCAGCACCGGCGTTCACTGAGAGCTGGAGAGCTGGACATGCTGAATGCTGGGCTGTTATTAACACATCTACAGTAGGAGGCGTACTTACTTATGACGTGTTACTTTCCCTTTCTGCTCGATGAGAAAGTGGCTTCTGGTGCCCAGGATCAGGACCTCTGCCATCCAGAGAGCCACAAAGAAACAGTCTGAACACATAACCAAAGTTTAAAAGGTGAGGATTTCATTAGCAATGTACATATATATATATATATATATATATATATATATATATATATATACAATATATATATATATTTATATACAATATATATATATATATATATATATATATATATATATATATATTATTTTCAATGTAAATCATCAGAGGCCAATGTCGGATGATTTGTTAAAAAAATTTTTTTTATCAAACTGTAATGATTAGTGTTATATAATTGTATAATTGTCATTAGAGTATAGGACTATTTAGTTGATATTTGACATAATTTGTAACTAAATTACAAAGTAACTAAACACACTTTACCTGCGCCACAGCATACTGTATGCGCTCATTAGCTAAATTATACCACTGTGATGGCTGGCAGGTGTACTGGACACTTGAACAGTATTGAATGTCTATTGTAATGGATACTGGCTATTAATACTTTCACAGAGTGTCACACAGTTCTCCTCTTTTTCCTATTGGTTAGGTGACTGCAGGTTTGTTCTAAGTTTTATATACAGTAATATCAACTTGTGTATCTGGTGTGTGGTGAAAGGTTGATGTTTGCTACTTTATTTGCCCTCTCTTGTAAATTGCTTACAAGAGAGGGCAAATAAAGTAGCAAACATCAACCTTTCACCATACTCAGCTATGGTCATTTAGTTTTAAATTAGTATGAATTAACAATACACAAATGGATTAGGTTTTTGTGTTGCAAAAGTTTATTGCAAGTAATGCTCTCCCCTATAACCTGCAAATCATTGGTGCATCTGCAAATACTTGAGAGTAGATTATTTAACCTTGAAACTACAGACAGATACACTCTTATGTACAGAGGTGTGTGTATCTAGTTACCTGTCAATCGATCAATAAATAGACAGACATCTATTTTGGGGCTCTGGACTAGATATAATGAGGTGTAGTTACCTCAGCTATAATGGATGGATGCCAGATACAGTCATTCACATGTCGAAAATGTTCTGTAAACTTTACATGTATTTTGTAATTGGCAAAACTATTGTTCCTACGGTTTTTAAAGCAAAATGTCAATATATATATATATATATATATATATATATGAGAAAATATATACGTATAATAGTATGTAACTCATTTTTGTATGGTCATTAATAAAACAACAACCTAAAGAAACAATGTAAAATGATAGTATACAATAATTAGGAGCCTAACGGTGCATTTTCCAGCCTGAGCATTGTACTGTATATTTACAGAAAGGGCCCATACAGTAGATCAGCCACTCAACTGTGTGCTGTGGTTGGACCTGATACAACAAGTTTTATGAACGTGATTTGGTTTTGATTGTACAAATGTGCATTCCTGTCACTAAGATAATACACAATGGGGCCAATACATATGAGAATTTGCAGCGTGGAAAGTTTGTCTGTACATGTTCCAGTATGATGTCATAACTTAAACAGACCTTTTAGTGTATTCTTGGCACAGGGAACCAGAATTAAAAAAAAAATGCGATAATGGAATTGAGGGCATATATGAATATTGGTTCAATGTGACATAAATCTGCTATATTTATTTTCTCAGTAACATAAAATCCACAGATAATTCAATCTATGGTACACTTTATCTAGAGTTTAAAGTGCATAGTAAAACAATACAACTGTAATGCACTTTTTATGATGTGTCAAATTGTAAAAACAGTGTTCTTTACTATTGTGAATACATCATTTCTGAAACCAAATATTGAATTAAATTTGTTTGTATAAGTTCTGTTTACCTAATACCATCTTCAGTTACAGTATGCTATTGTATGATACATATATCTATATATATATATCTATATATATATATACATATATATATATATATATATATATATATCAACTAAATCAATCACGGGGGTGCACTCACCAGTCTTCCAAAAAGCTTTTAATCCATCTTATGCATATGGGTATATGCAGTATAGCATCAACGTTTCGGTCCTGTGCTTGGACCTTTGTCAAGGGTCCAAGCATAGGACCGACACGTTGATGCTATACTGCATGTACCATACGGTGTGGACCCATCTGGAATTGTATATATATATATATATATATATATATATATATATATGATGAGACCTCCTACACCTAGGGATATATTTATTAAAAGTTGATCTTGGTTGATTTTTGGTCGATGTGTGGTCGATATTTGGTTGATTTTTGGTTGATTTTGTGTTTCAGTGTCTAAATCACATTTACACACATTTACTAAAATATGGTTTTTGACATTGTTTAAAAACTTATGTCAAAAATCATCTGTTAGAAAAATGTATGACTTAGCCCCTGAAATAGAAAATCAACCAAAAATCAACCAAATATCGACCGAAATTGACTTTTAGTAAATATACCCTCTAGTATCTATACACCATACAGCGCAGATTGCATGGCGTGACTGAGCCTCTCAGAGAGATGAGAGTAGCTTTGTCGCAATTGTTTTACTTATGCAAATAAGATGCACATTTCGAGCCAGAAAGGCGCTCAGTGCAGCCGAGTCGCCTGGAATCTGGCTCGTTGAGAGGGGCTGTTTGGCGTGACTGAAGCCACAGTGTATGAGGACACATTGCTCCTACAAGGGAATAGAGTTCCCTAATTTTGCATGTTGTATATTTTATATATTGCATACTTTATATTAATACAATTACCTATTATCTCACTAATGTCTAATGCTGCATATTTAAAAAAAAATAAGTTTCTTTAAATATAATAAGAATACAAATATTTTTTCTGCTTAGTAAAAATTATTGATCAAAACATCATTATTATAACTACATGGTGCTATTTTCACATCAATTCAACACTATCTATCTATCTATCTATCTATCTATCTATCTATCTTTGGAGTCTCAATGGGTTTACCGACTGTCATTTACTGTAGTAGGACCTTACTATAACATGTACGCTATTCAACTGTCCAGTAATAAACATCAGTCTGCATTGTCTAGATTTCTTCAACTTTTGGAGAGGTAATTAGGTAAGAGATTGTAAAAGTGCTAACTGTTTTGGTGATTTTGCTACAAAATTTAAACTTTAACAAAAACAAAAAACGTACCCTATTGCAGACCCTCCCTTATGTTGCAATTTGATTCCATTTTGTGTATTTGTTGTTATTGAAACCATCATGTATATTTTGGGGTATTATTACGCTTTGACCTTTTGTACATTTAACTGTGGTCATAAAAATTACAGATAGTGATAATAATATGACTTTCATTCATATAAGTCGTCAACTGATGTCCTCTCATTGGGAGTGATTCAGTTTGCGGCTTGGCTGCGATTCCGGGACATTGCTAATTTTCCCTCGCACCCCATAGAGGTTGAGACTGTCTGAGCAGGCAAATGAGCAGCCACAACGCGGCACTTTCTGCGGATCATCGCCACTAATTGAATCGGCCGCTTTGACATTTATTTCTTATTGGTACAATTCATAAAAACACAAATAGATTATTAAAGGTGAATATTGTTTACTAAAGGATATGATGCATAGCCTACTCTAACACAAGGAAAGCATTTTAATCAGCCAGAAAATCTGTCTTTAATGGCCTTAGGTTTTAGTAACAAACACATAAGTGCTATTTAAAACAAAATCTCATCATGTATAGATTACAGTGAACTTTTGTTATTCCAAAGGAATTATTAGACATTCCGGCTCCACACTTCGTTACTGTAGTGCACAGCCTCATTTGAAAAGGCAGCTTGTAATTTGTAGGCAACAAAATGTTCTTTGGGATGAAAAAGGCTAAATGTACTTAAGGCTTCAATCAGTGGCGTTAAAGGAGGATTGGAGGAAACAGCTGGCTAAACAAATATTAGGTGTAGAGTAGTTGCAATGGCATAAATTAATAATGCAGCTCTTTATTTACTATATGAATGGTAGGTTTGTAAGGGTAGGCTGAAATAAATATGGTTAGTGTGCGCCACCTAGTGGTTCCTGCCATGAAGCTGTAAGCTTGGCCTTCAAACAAACCACATCTGTGATGGATTTAAGTGAAGTCAATCTATTTTAGTATGAACAAGCCGGTTTTTATAAGGTAATGTTTAAATAAAGGGTTGGTACATGTAAAATTAAGGAATACCAATGGTAACATTCCTATTGCTTTACTCACTTTTATAAAGCATGACAAATGTGAGTCACATAGACTAAAATAACCATAGTTTATAAGGCATGAATAACAAATGAAATTTAACTAAAAGGTTGAATAAACAGAACTGTTTTAAGCTCAACTGCAGCACAAGATAGCACTGGCTATTTAACTTAGGAGAAAAGAAATAGGGACAGATCTTGCTGAACTACATCTACCAAGACACTCAGGCAGCCTCTTTTGTTGACACATAGCAACCATAAATGTCAGGAAGGCAAACCAGTAGAAATGTACAAAATGACAAAAATGACCAATTTAAGTACAAAAATGACCAAAGTACAAAAATGACCAATTTAATAAAGTTGTGTCAAGGAATGATATGCTGTGGCAGCCAATCAGATGTCAGCCATCATTACTCTGACTACACTAGAACAAATAATCTGGTATTTGCTTAGTTGCTATTGGCTGCAACATATCAATGCCATTTGTATCATGTTATTACAGAAAACCAAATGTCTCCAATCAATAAATTGTGGTGATACATTAAATATTCAAAAGATGCCTGTAGAGTTGATTGAAATTTTGATAACATTTTGCACACATGAAATTGAGGGACAGAGCAGGCGACTTGGTACTTACAAAGCTTCAGTGATATGATCTTCTACTTCTGCTTTTGCTACTGTATGTTATCCCATCCATTCTGCACTGTAATTTAATGTACAGTACATGAATAGAGTTGAAATGATGTTTGTGAGTTGAGTTTGCTGTGTGGTGTAGTTGAGGTCAGACACATAAATCCAAATTCTGCTGGCTTGACATGTAAAATTAGACAGCCAAATGCGGAATGAGTGATTATTTTGTGAAACAGTATTTAAAATGTATTTATATTTAGGCAACTGTCACAGAAAATTGAGCAAAGTCTTTAAAATGGGCTCACAAACTGAATAATCACACAACATAAACATACTGTAGTAGAAATTCATCTAAAGAGCAACACATTAAGCAGTAATTATATATGACTGACCAGCATTTTGTGGCTAGTACCTAGGTCACATGTTTGGGAATATCTGTGGTTATTGTAGCCTTACTGCTGCCTGATATGAAGTGTGAAATTGCAGACTACCCCCAAAACACCCTACTTCTGGCATTACCACCTTTTACAATTACTGGTATACAATTAAGTTGCCATACTGGTGGCACGTATACCATAGACAGCCCACTGAGGAGGCAAATATACAATATATAAAATTGAATAGAAAATGCTGTATAATACAGTATATCCCATGTAGTAGTAGCATCAGCTGTAGTAATCTGCTCAGTCATATTCCCAGTAATGCTCAGTGATAAGCACACTAATAGTAATACTTATTAATATACCTATTACATGCACAGCAGTGGTAATTGCCTGATGATATGCCAGCAGTAATGACCAATTATTTACCTAGTAAAATGACAAGTAAGTAATGGTGGTCTGCATATGTCCATTACAGTGCCAGCAGAGTAAATGTCCTGTATTGGGCTAAAGGCCCCCATACACGGTGCTATTTGCTTATCATCCAATCTCGTTCGCGATTTTCCTTGAATCTTGAACTCTCTCGGTCAAACAATATTGTGCCTACACACGGAACGATTGTACAAATGAACAAACAATATAGATGGGTCGTAAACGACTGCAGATCGTAAACGATATATTGTTTGTTGCAAACAACCTCACGATGCTGGAATTTAAATAATGAGAGGAAAAGTAACAACATATTGTCCATCGTCCATCGCATTGTTCATCATGCACACACACAAAACTATGTGTGCCAATTCATGAAAGATAAGTCGATATCTTTCTGCAGGTTCAATTGATCAGCGACTACGATTGCGGGGGCACGCATCGCCATCGCCAATATGATTGGTCGTTCCAATCGATCGAAAACGGCCAAATCATGCCCCCCATGTATGGGGGCCTTCAGAGTAGACATGCCTAGTAATACAAGTAATACAGTAGTAGCAATCAATTGTCTAATGGTGGCTATGCCAAGTGATAAGCGTGTAAGTAGTAATGGCAGCGAATAATTTGCAGCAGAAGCACTTATACATTAAGTTAAGTGTATAGTAACACTGTATGCTCAGTAATAAAATACAGTACAGTACAGTATGCATTGCAGGAGTAACCCGCAGCATTGTTACTACTCACCTTCTATCCTACTACTTGCCTTCTATCCTGATCCCACCACATGCATACGAATTCAGATACAGAGTGGCAGTAGTGATGTCAGATGCAGAGTGGCAGTAGTGATGTCAGATGCAGAGTGGCAGTAGTGATGTCAGATGCAGAGTGGCAGTAGTGATGTTAGATGCAGAGTCGCAGTAGTGATGTCAGATACGGAGTGGCAGTAGTGATGTCAGATATGGAGTGGCAGTAGTGATGTCAGATACGGAGTGGCAGTAGTGATGTCAGATGCAGAGTGGCAGTGGTGATGTCAGATGCAGAGTCGCAGTAGTGATGTCAGATATGGAGTGGCAGTAGTGATGTCAGATATGGAGTGGCAGTAGTGATGTCAGATGCAGAGTGGCAGTAGTGATGTCAGATGCAGAGTGGCAGTAGTGATGTCAGATGCAGAGTCGCAGTAGTGATGTCAGATGCAGAGTGGCAGTAGTGATGTCAGAAGCAGAGTGGCATAGTGATGTCAGAAGCAGAGTGGCAGTAGTGATGTCAGATGCAGAGTCGCAGTAGTGATGTCAGATGCAGAGTCGCAGTACTGATGTCAGATGCAGAGTCGCAGTAGTGATGTCAGATGCAGAGTCGCAGTACTGATGTCAGTAAGAGAATGGCAGTAGTGATGTCAGATACAGAGTCACAGTAGTGATGTCAGATGCAGAGTGGCAGTAGTGATGTCAGATACGGAGTGGCAGTAGTGATGTCAGATATGGAGTGGCAGTAGTGATGTCAGATGCAGAGTTGCAGTAGTGATGTCAGATATGGAGTGGCAGTAGTGATGTCAGATGCAGAGTGGCAGTAGTGATGTCAGATGCAGAGTTGCAGTAGTGATGTCAGATATGGAGTGGCAGTAGTGATGTCAGATATGGAGTGGCAGTAGTGATGTCAGATGCAGAGTGGCAGTAGTGATGTCAGATGCAGAGTGGCAGTAGTGATGTCAGATGCAGAGTTTCAGTAGTGATGTCAGATGCAGAGTGGCAGTAGTGATGTCAGATGCAGAGTCGCAGTAGTGATTTGAGATGCACGGATGCAGAAGTGTACTGAAAATGAATTGGGTAGTCCTTGGTGGTGACAGGGAGGTGGCTGTTCAGACAGATGGAGATGGTCCACCTTATGGGTGTGTTATGGGTATGTCCCATGTCGCTGAAATGGTTGTGTACCCAGACACTTAGTCACTCACATTGAGAATCTGCGCTTATTAGCATGGGTCTGGTGCAAGTTCCTATGCACCAAGATGCACCAAGATGCTCTAAAAGACTGTCCCTGTCCTTGCATAGTCATACACACAGGTGTACACCAGGAGAAGGGCTTGTAGCGTCATTAGCATAAAGTCACAGGTGCACGACAGGCACAAGATGCTGCGTCCAGCTCAGAATCAGCACCTTGGTCTCATCTTAAGTAATATCCCTGCCATGTGACACTAGTTTAGATTGTTTTTAATAAATGGCCACTAAAATATCATCATCAATATCTTACTTCTGACATGCACAGAGTCTGCACCAGAAGCTGTTTCCTCACAACCCCCTACTCACCCCTGGTAGCAGAAGTCTCAAGTCCTTTGTGATAGTGAATATAAGGCCTAATTCAGCATTGCACTCAAGAGCAATGCTGAAGGTAGATTCCTGATTATCGGGAATCTGCACGTGCGCAAGACCTATTCTGCGAGTATGCAGAACGGGTTTTGCGTGATCAAACGCCGACCCTTCTATGCCTCTGCCTGACTGACAGGCAGAGGCATTTAAGGGGCGGTGTGGGGGCAGCCGGCATTCCCGGAAATGTCGGCCCCATTTTTCGGAGGTGGCATCTACGGATGCAGTCTCCTGGCCGAGCAAGTCGGCCAGCCTGAGTAAGCCTCAGCTTACTCAGCTTGGCAGCGGCCCGGCGCCGCCCAGCACTGCGATCGATGGTTGCGATGGTGATCCCAGCATGCGAACTTGGTCGCAGTGATAAAATCGCAAATGCAGCAAAGGGTGTCATATGCCTCCTGCTGCATTTGTATTTTTACAAGGACAGAATTACAAAGCTGACTGCATGCAGTTTTGCAATTGCATCAAAAATTCAGAAACGGAAACATCCCCTTAGATCTTTACTCACCATTATTGTGCCTGGTCACCTGTGCTCTCCATAGCACTGGCATAACTAGGACAGGGCCACTGGGGCTCGTGCCCTGGGTGCCGTGGGACCGGCGGTGTGTGGGGCGCCGCTGGCCACGGTACCGGCCCGTCCTAGTTAGCCAATGTAGTGCCGACCGAAGTGAGTGCGGTCAGCACTACACATTTACTCAGGACCAGCGTTAGGCTTCCCTGCGCCCAGCGTCCTGTGCTGCACAGCCGTGCCCCTTCCCTCCCCCTGAGTGCTTACCCAATAGCGCCAAGCGGGGAGTGGGTGGCAGGTTCAGGCTAGTGCATTTACATGGTGGCGGCGATGTGTGTGTTAATCAGCAGCCAATGAGAGTCAGACAGAGCCGGGCTGGTGCTCACTTATGAGCTCCGCCCTTCTGGCTCCTGCAGTGGGTAATTGGAGAGGCGTCATGATGTCTCTCCCATAATGCAGAGCGCGCCAGCCCGGGAGAACTGACGTGCAGACGGCGGCAGGAGCAGTGTCTGGAGCCAGATCGTGGATTCAGGTAAATGTTTTTTTTTTTCTTTATTTACTTGTGTGCATTTGTCAGGGGGGAGGTGGACTACTACTGGGGGGGACCTCTACTGGGGGCATCACTGGGGGGAACTACTACTTGGGGCACTGCATCGGGTGGGTGGACTACTACTGGGAGCCTCTACTGTGGGCACTACTGGGGAGACCTCTACAGGGGACACCACTGGGGGGACCTCTACTGGGGGCACTGCATGGGGGGGACCTCTACTGGGAGCAGTACTGGGGGGACTACTAGGGGCACTGCATCGGGGGACCACTACTGGGCCAAATGCATAGGGGGGGCTACTACTGGGGGCGCTATATAAAGGGCTTACTACTGATGGCACAGAGGACACTGCAATGGGGGTACTATATAAGGGGCACTGGATAGGGGGGATCACTACTGGGGGCCTGCATAAGGGCGACCACTACTGGGGGCACTGTATAAGTGGCCCTACTGGGGGCACTGCATAGGGGTGACCACTACATGGGGCACTGCATAAGGGGGACCACTACTGGGGGCATGCATAAGGGGAGCCACTACTGGGGGCCTGCATAAGGGAGACCATTACTGGGGGCACTGTATAAGGGGAAATAATGGGGGCTGCATAAGAGGGACCACTATTGGGGACATTGCATACTCGGGGTAATGTATAAGGGGCACTACTGGGGTCCTGCATAAGAGGGACCACTACTGGGGACATTGTATACTGGGGGTTCTGTATAAGGGGCACTACTGGCGGCCTGCATAAGGGGGACCACTACTGGGGGCACTGCATAGGTGGGACTGTATAAGGGGCACTGCATTAAGGTGCATATGGAATGGAAAGGAATGTTCAGAGTGACGAGAATGGGGTGTGTGTCATGTTGACATGCCTCATTTTTAAGTGACCACGCCCATTTTTTGGCACGCACACATTGAGGGGCGGGGGGCTCCATTTTGAAATTTGCCCTGGGCTCCAAATACCTTAGTTACGCCACTGCTCCATGGACAGGCTCTCCAGAAGTTCAGGCAGATTTCCCCACTGCTGCTGACACTGGCTGGCTTGGAGGGCCCCTGAGAGAGTGTTAAGGGGCAATTTAACAACATAATTAGGCTGACTGCAGCCGGGATAGCCGATCCTCACAGAACGTCTCCCAGTGTTAGGCTCCGCCCCCTGCATTAGGCTCCGTTCTTATTGGTGAGCTGCTCCAGAGCAGCATGAGGCAGGGATCTGTGGAAAAAGAGCAGGTGTTGGGAGGTAATGCCGAGTACTGGTCATGGGAAGGCAAGGGGCACTTTCACAGGCTGGACAGCAACCCCTCCCCCACTCCTGATCGTGGCCAATAAGCCCCACCCTCTCTCAAAAAGGGGCATGGCCTAAAATCAGTGGGACCCACCAGGGAATTACCCGATTCCCCGGCAGCCCAGTCCAAGCCTGCATTCCCCCATAATCACTGTATACAACATTAAAATGTGAAAGAGGAAGGTATCATGACTGTGGGGCCTGCAAGATTGGCTGAAGTTACCTCCAGCCCATATCCGATTGCTTTCCTCACCTTTGCAATAATCTGCTTTCTGAATGCTTTCAAATACAGTTATTGGGAATTACAGAAGGAATGGGGAGAAACTTTTCAAGTCTTTTACAAAAAATCATCATGCGATTTGGGACCAATAAAATAAATTTTTCTTAGTAGTATGTAACAGATTTACTGACATATTTGACTTATAACTCAAAGGTGTCAGAATATAGATATGTCACACAGGCAGTGATAGCGAGGCAGGAAAATGACGGTCTCTATCTATGAAGCTCTCTCTGGCATTCTCACTGTAGAAAGCTCTAATTCAAAAGGTGAAATGACTCATGTCTCTTGCAGTACCTCTCTGAACACAACTTACCGCTATCCACATAGCTGCCTGACTCTTGAGTCTAAGAGATGGTATTAGCTGCACCAACCAATGTGGACCAGCGGAGATGGAGAGGATACACTGGATCCCGCCGAGTTAAACGACTATGCTCACATGAGGGTGGCAGCTGGGCACGTACATTTTGTGTTTACATTTCACAGCAGACTTACTGTATGCTGCCAATGAATGTGAGAAAAACCTTGCAAGAAAAGTCCTAGCATGGATGGGGCAGTACTTTTTTACATATCGCTTTGATATGCAGTGATATATAATGATAGTTACTTCCAGACATTGTTAAATAGACCTCTAGACCTAGTATGTAAGTAGTGCAAACACAGCATCTGCACAGTCAGGAGACATGGCTGGTGCATTTATAACACAACCCATCACCAAGCTACGTGAACAGTTTGGTGAGACCAAGTCCAACAGCGTTGATAGTTCTCCATTCGTTTCAGCACCATGTAATTCCAGTGACTAGCAAAGGGCTTTAAAAGAAGAACAAACTGTTTGAATTAGGGGTTTAAATCCCAGTTATATGTTATCAAAATACATGGAGCCATAGGACAGTGGAAATGAGAGCCCTAGCTTCCAGTTTAATTTTAAAAACAAAAAAACATCAAATTAAAAAAACAATAGAAATAAAAAACATTTATCCCAGTTTTATGAGAAAAAATATTTATTCTTAAACAACCTTTCACCAGGAGAGAGCACAGCAGTATCCCTTGATAGATCGGCAGTAGATAGGGTAGAAGCCCTAAAGGCCCCAATACATCTGCAATAGATTGGGACAATTCCCCATTCTGCAGATGATTGGGGCAAAAAATCTGCAATGTATGAGACACCAATCACCGATTCAACCAAAAAGTGATCGGAATTGGTAAATCAGGTTATCCAATATTTTGGATTTCATCAACCTATCCCATTTGGGGCTATAGATTGCTAGTGTATGGTAACGATCAGCCAATTTGCCGTCCATTACTAGTAAAAATAATGAACTTTTCTAAAATTGCAGATCTGTCTTTCCTGAAAATCACTGAAAAATATCTATAATGTGTGGGCCCAGATTGGTGGATTGGGAAAAAAAAACAAAGGATCTGTGAATTGTTCTTTTGTGTTTGCGGATGTATGGGGATGTAGTTAATATGTCAGCAAATGGGATGCCATTCGCCGATAAACCGTCATCATGCAAAATGCCAATGCCGCTACCACGAAGGAGATCAGGATACCGGCGTCGCAATCCCACGCGTTAATACCCGGGTAAGTTTTAGAGATTCCCCGGGGATTGGGAGGTTAGGTTTAGGAACCCCCAGGGGGGGATTAGGGTTAGGCTACGGGGAGGGGGTGTAGGTTAGGCACCACCAGTGGGAGGTCAGGGTTAGGCACCCTCCGGAAGAGTTAGGTTTAGGGTGCAGGCAGGGGGGGTTAGGGTTAGGCACCACCGGGGGGAGGTTAGGGTTAGGCACCACCAGGGGAGGTAAGGGTTAGGCACCACCAAGGTTTAGGGGAGGGAGAGGGGAAAGGTTAGGGTACTTACCGCCGCCGTCGGGATATTCACTGATCAGGTTTCCAGCATCGGCATATCATACCCATCCCGATGTATGGGCCCCTTAACTCCATTGAAAACAGCTGATTGTTTTTTCCATTTCATAAATAGGATCCTTATAAGTAAGCCAAGCTAAATGGTGAAAATGTGTACACAGGCAGAATATTTGTGATGCAACAAGTACAAGTGATATTTTTTCTCTGCAGCAGGGAAAATAGTGACTCCCTTTGATTGTAGCACAGAAACACTGAGCACCCCTCTATGGGGGTCCATTCAGCATGTTAATTATTGGTGGCCAGACGGTGGCCTATCCAACTTCGTGCGAGTACTGTAGCAGTGGTGAATACATATTCACCAGACCAATTCAACATTGCTTTGGTGCTGAGACAGCTGATCTGAAAATCAGCTGCCTCTGCGATCCCCTTTGGAGCAGTCTGGTAGTGTGCCTGTGTGAACTGGGCTTCATGCAGGTGCACAAAGCCCCGGCGTCCAGCGGAAGGAGCCGGACAGCGGCAGAGGGATCCAAAAGGATCCCACTTCACAACCCAGGACGCCTTCCCATAGGGAGGAAGGGGGGTAGAGGAGCATACGCCATCTGAAGATGGTGAATGCTTCTGCAGTCAATCTCTACACATTTGGTATTTTTGGAGCTTGATGAATTTAGGTCCTCATACTAGTGTATGGGGACTGTGGGACAGATCGGGGCTGAAAAGTAAGCTGCATTACCTTTATAATGAATAGCCCCAATGCTTAATTTCTACAAAAGTAGGTGAAAATGTTAGTATGTCACCCACTCCTCTCTCATTTACATCTCTGACCTTATCTCCCTTCACACACGTATCTGCCCTCTTCGCTCAACAAATGCACTCCTCCTCTCATACCAACTGATTACTTCCTCCCACTCCTGCCTCCAAGATTTTGCCCGTGCTGCTCCCTACCTCTGGAACTCTCTCCCTCTGACCATCAGACTTTCCACTTCACTACAAATCTTCAAATGGGCTTTCAAGACCCACTATTTCATCAAAGCTTTCCAGCTCTCATCCTAACCTCCTCCTACCTGCTCCTTCCTACCTGTCTACCCCATCAGTGTCACACCTGTTTGTTTGCCCCTCCCCAGTCGATTGTAAGCTCTCATGAGCGGGGCCCTCTACCCTCTTGTACTTCCCCTTACTTATACCTTCATCTTCTCACTCCCCACTTGGGCGCCTAATACTTGGTTGCTCACGTCCTGTTCCTTATTTGAGTGTTATGATTGCTATTGCAGCAATGTATATAAACCTTGTCCTGGTCCTGCATTGTATTGTACTGTAAGTCACTGGATTCTTGTTCACTTATCTATGTACTGTATAAGGCGTTTCGGAACATTTGTGGCACCATATAAGTAAAAGATAATAATAATAATAATAATAATAATAATATTGATGAATGAATGGACCCCTATATATGCTGCAAGATAGAGTGGAGCTAGAACATGCCCCCTCCTGACTCTAAATCTGTCTGCACAGTTTAAACCTGCCCCCTCCCCACCCCTCTTCCTTAGCACAACAAGTTTTTTTTCAAGGTGCAGAATTGCACCTTCTCTCTGGATGTACAACTAACTCTAAGGGGCCTATTCATCAACACTAAAATAACGTTTTTAAGGACATTTTCCTTAAATAACGTTATTTTGGTATTCATGAACAGACTTAGCACAGGAGATATCACAGATATCTCCTTGCTAAGTTCCCCTGCGTTAATTTCCACACTCCCCATACATTAGTATGGGGATGTGGAAATTGTGGTATTCATCAAATTCCAAAAATTATGAATTTTCGGAATTTGATGCAGTTACTATTAGCCACTGTGAGGTGGCGAATAGCAGAATCGACTTACCTGTATCCACATGTGCAGGTCCCCCGACGAGTCCCTCCGGCACTCTGCTCCGTCCTCAGGCTCCAGAGGCTGGTCGGACATGTGTGCTCCCCAGCAGAGCACAAGAAAGTTTTGAAAAAAAAAAAAAAACATTTTTTTTTTCTAATCTGTCATGTGGTCTGCTGGAAAACCATATGACAGACCAGCAGGAGGGAGCCGGAGGCTGCTGCGTGGACAGGTAAGTCGGGGGGGGGGGGAGGTGAGCGGAGGGGGGTGGGGGGGTACACAAACTTACCGCATCTGTAGGCAGTGCTGCGCATGCGCTGGTTTTACAGATGTAACAGCGCATGCGCAGCACTGTTTCCAGATGCGATAAGGTAGTGTAGGCAGGGAAAAGTATCTATTTCCCGAAAAGCTGTCATCGCAAAAATGACAGCTTTTCGGAATAGATACTTATGGAGAGGTGGAATGATGAATTCCACCTATAATTAGGTAGAACTCCATGCGAGTTCTAAACCTAATTATCTCCATCAAATTTTTAGGTTTAATGAATAGGCCCCATAATGAGGCCCATAAGGGTTTATGTTATATAACAGCAATGCAGAGTAGCATTATGACATACAGTAGTTTAGTATATAACATCACAGAGCATTACAGAAGGGCAATAATTTCAGAGGGTAGCATCTGGTTGATTTAGATTTAGCATCATGGGAGATTATTTTGCCAGCAGTTAGAATGCCAAAGGATATAAACCATTGCCCCAAAATCATGCAGTGCAATAGATAATACAAAAACAAGACATATGTGTTTTTCCAGCAATAGGATAAAAAATATAATTGGTGTGTGACTCATTCATAATGACTGGGCTATGCCTCTGCATTCTGTCCCTGCTAAGTATGAAAACAAGATTTGGCAATGACAAAAGCAAGGTTTGTTGTATGCAATGTGATATTTGATAATATGTTTTTCATCTCAGTATTTAAGTCTAAATTTGCAAATCTAGGAAGCTTATCTTACACTGTGAAAGCTTTGCTGATAAAGGGGCAGCAGTGCCACCAGGCTGAATGGTATCAGTGTGTAGCAGCTCCTTTCTTTATTATTCGCTGGCTAAGTAATCTAACTCGGCTAACCCTTTCGGTACACAAGACCGTAACAATTTATCGTAGGGCCAGTGTGTATTGAAGCTTATTTTAAATGCTGTACAGTGATCATTGTTATTTTTTTTTATATGAAATGTATTTGTAAGAATTGCTCCATTCTAATAAAAGAATTTACAGTACAGATTTCTGCTAACCTGAGATCAGGCATTTCCCTTATTCCAGTGCATTACCTGCAGTCCAGTCATTCTCTCTGTCGGGGGTCCTAAACAATGTGCTCCTCACTCCTACTGCTGCATGCCTGTTTCACACAATGGTGTTGGCAGTGGTTGATGCCTCCCCACGAACTCCCATTTATAGGGCTAATGCAGAGTTGAATGCAGGTCAGTCATTACTGCACCCTCATTGTGTGCACGGACCAAAGGGGCAGATGTACTATAGCGGGACTTAACGTCCCACTATAGCTCTTCCTGCGTCACCTTATCGAAGTGAAGCCAGAAGCAATAAAGTAGAGATGCTTAAATCTCAGCCACCGGAGTAGGGGAGAGAAAACTCCCGACTCCAGCGATCTGTGCAAGACCTACAGCGCATCAGCCTAGTGCTAATGGGCTGTGTCTTCCTCCTGGCCTGTCCATTGCGCATGCGCCAGATCTCATAAACTTCAACCACATGAGGCCCTTACAGACGCTGCCCGGCCACCACAGGTTAGCAGCACGCAGGGGCGTATCTATAATGGGTGCACACAGTGCACACAGGCCCCCGGGTCCAGGGGGGGCCCTCATTGCACACCCTGCCCGCATGTTATCTAAAACTTACCTCTCTGAGGTCCCGTGTCGGCTCGCTCAGCGCTGCTCATAACGCCGAAAAATGTCTGCCATGGCCATTTTTCAAATGTTTTGTGCATGCCCTGTGAGAAAATCATCAGGAAAATGGCGGCCGTGCCATTTCTCCGGCGATCTGCACATGCACAGTAGACTCTAGTGCCCAGAGTCTACTAATTCTGTGGTGGCCAGCCAGCCACGCCAGTCGACTGCCAGCCGCTGGGGAGAGAGGTGGGGGCCCATGACGGGGAATGCACACGGGCCCCCTCCTCTCTAAAGATGCCCCTGGCAGCATACATTCCGACAGGTAATCCTGCCGATATGTGAAAAAAACTATAAGCCACAAAGGTGCTCTTATAGTTTTTTAATAAAGTCTGAATGATTTTCCATCGCCATACAATATTGTAGCAACAGAAAAATCATTAAGGGCTCTATTTACTACAATCCGCATTAAAACGCAGATTGTAGTGTGATATTAGGCACTATCACAGGGATTTATTAAAAATCCCTTGCAGGGACAGCGCTTGCGATAAAGCTCTGTCCCTGCACATCCCCTCCGCAGCCCTATCACTGTATTTGTCGGGAAAAATACAGTGACAAGGTGCCCGCATATACGCCGACCGGCCGCCACTACCTCCCAGCGATCGCGACTCCCCCGCGACCCCATCCCCCTGAGAATTCTAATCCAATTGCGCTTTTTTGTGATACTAAAATAATGTGAAAAGGGTGCGAAAACACCCTTTTTAACTTTATTTTAGTAAAAATAATGTTAATAAGTAGAGCCCTAAATGTTTGCAGATAACGTAGAGAAAAGTGTTTTTTTCTCTGTTATCTGCTTTCATACATACAGTACTGAGGTTCAATATAAGTGTCAAATAGCGCTGGTTATAGTGTATTTGGCACTTTCCACCTCTTCTTACATCTCCTCCTAAATGAGTATATAGTATATACCCCCCCCATATGAAAAGTATGTATCTTTTGGAACAGGCTGCCCCTATCCGTGCGCTAGGTTTGACTGAAATGCATATGACTTTGCATCGCTCCTACTTGTGTACCTTTGGTTCTGGAACATAAGATAACGCAAAATACATTTTGCTAACAGGTGTAAGTTCAATTCTGCCTCAGCAACTGTGAATAGAGAGCTCGGTATGCGTTCGGCATCCTGGCGGTCGGGATGCAGAGGCTTACATTACCGGCGCCAGAATACAGACGCCAGTCAGAATCCCGGCGCCAGCATCTTGACCGCCGGGATGCCAAAGGTAAGTAGCATGGTTGGGGGGAGGGCTAAGGTTAGGTTTAGGGGTTAGGGTTAGGCACTACGGGGAGAGTTAGGGTTAGGCACCAAAGAGGGAGGGTTAGGGTAGGGAGAGGGGGAGGGTTAGCATACCTTACCAACCAACAAGTGTTGGTATGTTAACCCTGTCGTGATCACGGCGTCGGGATTCTGACCGCCAGGATCCCGACTGTTGGTATTTAATACCGATTCCGAGAGTTCATAGTGGGGAACATAGAGAACATCATTGTGTATTTGAAATAAGCCCTTAGTAAAATGGAGAAGAGGGGCACTGCCGAATCTCAGGACATAAGTCTTCAGCACTCTAACATACCTTTGCACTACAACCGAAACTACATTTTTAGTTTATTCTTTAAAATACTAAACATTGATGTAAAAACAATAGAAGATACAACATACAGTATGTCATGTTTATTGTTGTACAGTGACAAAATCAATTAAATGTAATCACACAAACCTGCATGAATCTGTATAGTAACCTCATCTTCTATCCCTATTGCATTTTATGAATATAATTTTTTCCAGAATTACATTTAATTACTAGAATGCAATGAGAAAATTTGAGCATAATCAATTACATTGAAAAATAATTTCAACGGAATAATTGCTTTGTAAGAGAACATCATTTCTTCTGACAATAGTCAGTTAGTTATGTTAACACACTTTCTCTAGAGAGTTACAACTTAGCTCTAATTGGCTTTTAGCTCACTGCACAAGAAAACTTTCAATAATTAACAAAAATGTCTGAAATGTTCGGCGTATAAGGACATGCGAGCCAAAGGATATTGCATGTGTTGCCATGCATTAAACGTTCTTTGGGTAAGCTCAGTACTTCTCATTCAAAACCTACATACAGATGTGTCCTCATACATTCTTGCTGCAGTCTCTTCAAACAGCCCCTCTAGTCGCACCAGGTCCAGTGCGACTCTGCTAGTGCCGGGCGTCTTTTTCACGTCTTTTTTACCAGAAATTTATCTTAGTCGCATTGTGATGCGACTAGGACGCAGAAAGAACTGTGCTGATTAATTTCATATGCGACACTTGAATATCTATGTGTGACTGAGTCCCTGAATCTGTATACGAAGTGCTACAATGTATCGGCTGCAGCTTTTTTCCACGCCAAGTTCCGTTGTGCTTCGTATTCAGACTCAGTGGCACACAGTATCACATATCAAATGAATCAGCACAGTCTGCTGATGCCTCCTAGTCCCCAGGTCCTGTGCTATTCTGCTAGCGTCGGGTGTCTTTTTGTGCAAATAGATGCCCGACGCTAGCAGAGTAGCACGGGACCTGGCATCTCACTCACATCAGGCAAGTCGCGCTGCATAGCGTATTGAGGCTAGATGTATGAGGGCACCCCTGTAAAAATGAAATGGCAGTCTTCTTTCTTGCAGTAGACCAACTGGAAATTACAATGAAGAAAGGAGAAAAGACAGCCGCAATTTCATCCAATATAGCACCTCACTAATGATGAGTTGGCGGGATCAATACAGAATTAGCCAATCAGAAGTGGTAACATAATGCTGCTGATAGTCATCATCTTCATTGCCAGGGCCGTAACTTGGGTGATTGAGCAGTGTCACTTTTAAGGACACAGGACCTAGGGCAGTGGCGTCCCTACCCGTGGTAATACCCGGTGCAGATAGGATTGTAGTTTGCGCCGTCAAAATGGGAGCGTGGGCTCACAGGTAGGGACATCACCTCGTGGGTAAGGGCTTGGCCATTTTAGTCGCTTTATGGGTCCCAGAGATGCGGACTGTCCCCAGGGAGCAGACTGTGTGCAGTGCTGGCTCCCTCACTGCGTCAGGAACCAAGTGATACAAGTAATGCTAGGGTGCAGCACCTGGCTCCTGTTACTGAGTAGGAGGTGGCATTTTGGTGTCACCCCTCGGAGGGTGACACCCGGGTGCAGCCAAAACCCCCTTTGCTCCCTCGTGGCATCCGCAGTTGGATTGTAAGATGCCTGGAATAGCATACTTAAGCCTATAGAGCCACCGGAGCATCCTTAGCTGGTCCCAGCAGGTCTGTCCCTTCAAACTGGCACCATGATGTCACAAGTTCAGGTGGCAAAGCTTTCACAGGGTGAAATTTCGCCCTGCTATGGCCCAGATCATTACATATTACTGCACCAGCAATAAAGAACACAAAGAGATGCCTCTTAAAGGTGAATCTGTGATTATTTCCTGATATAATTGGGAAGCAATCACTGTTAGTAAACATGCCCTCACTGTATAAGACCTACTCGCCCAGACCTATTGCTCCTGTCCTGCCACTCCAGGCTCAATGAGATGCCAGTCAATAAAACGTGAACAGCTTTATACTGAGCCTGACATATGGGTATGCAGGAAAATAGACTTACTATGTCCAACTCAACATAAGACCTTAGATTTGCTCTTCACCATATTGTAGGTTACATGTGTAAGTAAAAATGCAGATGAGGAAACATTACAGGGCTGGTGCAGAGTTGAAAAGAAGTTGAATAGAAGCCCCACATTGCGCAGAAACAAATGCATATAGTCGCCCATATGCAGATTTGTATGCACCTCTGATGATGGACCGACCCAATCCACACACATGGTGTCATAGTCATCATCATTATCAGTGCACACTTACACCAGCCCTATCCATGGTGCAAAAAGTTTATCTGAAAACAGACATATTCACGCGTATGTATGTACAGCTATATATAGTTTGCAATACTCTCTGCGTGTCCGCTCTGAACTTTGCCTGTGGGAGATCTCATGTTGCAGAACAGTTCCCCCTTCTCAGTAGCAAAAGAAGTTAGGAGTGAATTGTGTACAGCTCTGCATCACCCATACTTACATACAGGGCTGTAGAGAGCAATGGCAGGCCTGGGTAAAGAGAAAGGCGTTGCTAAATCCTGGGGGTGTGGCCACATCTGCTAAACAAACCAATAAAAACTACTATGTGTGCAGAGGGGAGGGTCATTCTCCCATATGCACAGCAGACCCGGGCACCTTCTGGGCCCCTTCTACAAGCCAGGGCTTAGGTAATTAGTAACCGCTCCCCTCCCCTCTCCGTGCCTCTGCTTGCTGGGTTCTGGAGCATGCACAGTGTGAAAAAGTAAGATACGTTCTGCAAACTGACTTGGGTAGCTACAGGCACAATTTCAAATATTTCGGCAAACCTTTTATGATCCCATTTCACCCTTGCTGTCTTTATTTACCAATATGCTAGCTGTAACTAGGAGTGTGCTCTCTGTCTGATTACATACAATATTCTCCTGTGTAAAGGCCAATGGGTGACTACTCTAAAGATGAATTTTATGCAAATGTCCCTAGTGCATACCTATTTTGGGACATCTAAAACAGCCAAACTTTGTTTAAAAGATACATTTTAGTTTATAATCGCGACCATCGCCAGACCACTCACACAAGCGGTGGGTGGTCACCCACAGCTGTGCAAGCGGCCTGGAGACCGGAATTTTTCTTTCAAAAGGGACGCCCTGATTCAGAGCGAGCGTGTGCAAATAGCGTGCGCCTCTGAAAGGCCCTTATTTCCCTGTAGCTGGAGAGGATGGATCCAACAATCTGGAACCATTCAAGCAGGCCGGCTTCATTGAGGTTGGTGAGTCAGTCAGTCAGCTGACTACCTTAACTCCAGTTGCAATATAAAATGATTATGGGGGCAGCTGAATAGTGCCATTGCAGGTGCCTCAATAAAGGGTCCACCATTGTAAAGCCTCAGAAGGGATTTTGTAAAGCTTCTCTAAAGGTGGAAAACTATTTAACTGAAAAACTGTACTGAAAACAGTCTCTAAATACCTCCACACTGCAGTCCGGATTAGTTGGAAATTGACACAAATACTTATTTCCATTTTATTACTGGGACATTTGTGTAAGAGCTTTGATTGGCTATATGAAAAGGGGAAATCAAAACAAGTCATTGTTACTGCATGTCAATACTCATGGGTCGAATTGCCGATATCCTAATTTCAGAGATCCAATATGTTATCTCGACTTATAATTGTGCACTTATACATAACTTCCTTTTAGGAAATTAAGCTACATTTTGAAAGCTCTTTCCTTGTAATTGCATTAGATCATTATCCAAATAGTGCTATAAATGATGGTTTCTTTAGATTCTGCAACCAACGGTGGATATAATCCGTGTTTAAAAAAAAAAAAAAAAAGATTCAGATGAAAATGTCAAAATAAAGATAAACTGTTGGTTTATAGCATGGATAAGTGAACCGCTAAGAAACAAGTATATAATTGTTTGTAATTGCAAGTTCTAAGGCCATTAATTATGTTCCTTTTCTTTCGACAATATGTCTTAGAGAAGAAACAATAAAATTACAGCATGCCAAGCGATATTTCTTTTGTCTCTTTCCAAAACATGCTGAAAATTAGAAAAATTAAGATAGCATTTTATATCTTTTCTGCTTGATAATACTGCTGTCTCAACCAATGAAATTGGACATTTAATATTTACAGCTTTCAGGAATGTGATGGTGAGTTATTGCTTGGGGATGTCGATGTAGTGGGCATACCAGTGCACACAATGCCGGCACTCAGAATCCCAGCTCCAGAATCCCAGCGGCTGCGATCCCAACAGTGAGTTTTAGGGTTAGGTTTAGGGTTAGGCACTAGGAGGACGGTTAGGGTTAGGCTGCGGTAGAAGAGGGTTAGGGTTAGGCAGCGGGGGGAGGGTTAGTGTTAGGCTGTGAGTGGGAGGGTTAGTGTTAGGCTATGGGAGGGAAGGGTTAGGCTGCAGGAAAGGTGGGTTAGGGGTATATTACTTACCTCCATGCATCAGGATTTTCACCGTCGGGGTCCAGCTCCGGGATTCTGACTGTCGGCATTGTGTGCAGCAGAATTGTGTACTCAACCCATTGCTAGATCGACAGAGATCAATACAGAGCGTATTAAACATATCATTTTCCACTATTGTTATTATAATCACGTTAAAATGCTGGAAAATTGATATGGTCACTTCCTTAACATACAGCCGACATATCACTTTACATCTTGAAATGATATCAGCAAATCAGGATATTGTGCATAAAAGTGTTCAGTTCTGTTAGTGCACCAGGTTACTGACTTGCTTCATAGGTTTACAAACAACTTACCTTTTAATGGCCATAGGATGATCTCAGCCTATATCAAATATTAGATTCCCTCTTGGACACTCTGTTATGAACGATTAACTGTACTTAAGACAAATTTTCAGATATGACATAAATTTACAAATAAAGAGAGGCAAGATTGTGAAAGTTAAATATTTAAAGGTAAAATTCGTGTGTGTGTGTGTGTGTGTGTGTGTGTGTGTGTGTGTGTGTGTGTGTGTGTGTGTGTGTGTGTGTGTGTGTGTTGGATGAAACATAGATAAATAATTGTACGATTCCCTGAAAAGGTGAATTTCTAAACATCTATTTAAGAATGGAAGTTTAGTGATTTTACCAAGCGATTTTAGTAAATAAGACTCATCCTGTTTGTTAGACTGCTGAATATGAGATATAAATAAAATGAAACCATGATTGGAACTTACTAACAACTCAGACCCGCAGCATCCAGACAGTTTAGATGGGAAAAAACAGCCCCTTTGTTTATCAACCATGGACAGTATCATTCCCGCACATAATAGCCATACTGTCTGTTTTGGACTATGGGCCTGATTCAGAGCTGAACGCTCTGACCAGAGCGCTCGCTCTGAATCAGGGCCCTCCTCCATGAAAATGGAGCGGCCTCCTGGCCGCTCGTATAGCTGTGGGTGACCACCCACAGCATATGCGAGCGGCCAAAAAGATGGTCGCGATGGTCTTGACCAACGCAACCATCGGGCTTGCGACGGAGACCCTGCGGTAGGGTCTCCCTGCCACAAGCCCTGGAGTGATTTTGGCTCTATCAGAGCCAAAATCACTCCCACTGACATCACTAGTGATGTCAGTGGGGCCGGCTTCAGACGGTAGGCGTTCCCATGGAAACGCCTCCGTCTGGCAGGCACGCCCCCGGGACGCCCACCAAAGGGGGCGTGCTGTCAATCAACATCGACAGCACGCCCCATTTGGTGCGAGACCCGGAGCGATGGAAAGCCCGTTGCTCCCCGGGTCTTGCGCATGCGCACGACGGAGCTCCCTCCTTCGTGCGCATGCGCAGTGGGGAACATCGACTCGCTTGCGAGCGTCCTGACGCTCACGAGCGTGTCTGAATGACCCCCTATGTTAGCTGACTGGTAACTCCTTGTAATCACAGCTACTTGGTGTATGATCATATGTTCTTTGAACCATGACAAGCCAAAAGAGACTGAACAAAAGTAATTAAAGAACAAGCATTGTTGTCATTTATATAATTCATCAATATGTAACAATCATGTGTATGTATTCTATAAAACTGGCGTTCGTGACCACACAGTGGGGCTAGTGTAGAGTTGAATATATGCCTATTTGTGTAGAGTATCGTGCCTGAATTCACCATGTGCATGCTCAGAAAGTGAGAACGCATTCCGAATGTACCTACATTAAACTTATGACCAGAGAGGCAGAACAGGGGTGTGATGGGGTGTTCTCATGTAGGCAAAGTTCAGTAAGAGCATGTTTATTATTGACGGCAACCCATGCAGACCAACCCATAAACATATATAAATATATTATATATACATTTAAACTAGTATAGAGCAGGCATAAGTGCACACTGATGATGATGTTAAACCAGGAGCATTTGCTGCAAATGCAGAGGAGTACATATCTCGAGGTGCATGCTGATCTGCACATGTGCAGAAATACTGTAGACAATATTTCTGGAAATGTTTCTTTTAATCATTGTTTGTCCAATGTACTTGCAATTCTGTGCTTATGACTGTTATAAATGATTGCATGTATGGTACGGAATTGGTATCTATTACCGCCAGCCGCATTGCCGGCGTTTCAAATCCCGATGCGAGCAGCCCGGCAGGGGATTTTGGTAAGTACAACTAACCCTGCCCCTCCCTAGTCCTAACCCTCCCTTAGGGGTGCCTAACCCTAACCCCCCCATCCCTGCGGCCTAAACCTAAGTCTCCCGGGGGAGATGCCTAACCCTAACCTCCCCGCAGGGGTGCCTAACCCTAACAAGCCCCCCTACCCCTGGCCTAATCCTAACCCTTCCGTGGGGGGTGCCTAACCCTAAGTCCCCCCGGGAGCCCTAATACCTAACCCTCCCCCCCGCGGCTGACCGCGCCTGCCACCCGGCTTACCTTTTTTCGGTATGCAGGGCATCGGGCTCCCGGCGTAGGTCTAACGACAGGCGTTGGGATTTCGATGCCTGTCATTAGTACACTGCCGAGATTTGACAGTCGGGAAGCCGGCGGTCAACATTTCGACCTTCGGCTTCCTGACTGCATCTCTTATGGTACAACTGGATCTTGGGTCTATTGGATCTATACAAGGGTGGTTTGGCCATGACCTTACAGGGACTTTTCCCGGCAGGCCTTTGGACTCATAGAGCTACTCATGATGATATTTTTCTATCAGATTTTTTTTTTTAAAAGATTCATTTTTGTTGACAGGGGCTGGTGGCTGGCACGCAGGTGGTGGGAGAGTTTGCATATGTGTGGGTTATTGGGGATATAGATAGGAATAATTGAGAGATGTTGAGAATCTGTTTAGTAGGGATTATTGGATTGTATTATGTTGGTGAATGTTTTAATGATTATCATGGGATTAGTTAAAATTAAGGGGCTGAGGGAGGTTATCAATGGGTTATGAATATAATTGATATCAATTGATGAAGTGAGGGTTAGTGAGCTAATGATTGTAAAGGTATGAAATATGCTGAAAGAGGTTGTTATGATGATGCTGATAGAACTAATAATTTTTAGTAAGAATTAATTTAAGGAAGGGTTAATTATTGATGAAGGAAAGTGTGGCTGTCACAAAAATATTTAGTGTATATCAGTTACTAGAAAGGTGTCTGGGTTGAATGACATTGGGATGTTCTTTATATTGTATAGCAGTAATTAGGTTGCTCCTTGTATTGTATGGTGGTTATTAGGATACTCTCTGTATTGTGTGGCGATCACTAGGATTCTCTTTGTATGGTATGGTGATCATTAAAATATCCTTTGTATTGTACAGTGGTCATTAGTATGCATTTTGTATTGTATGAGAGTACCTAGGATGTATTCTGTATCATATATCAGTCAATAGGATGCTCTCTGAATTGTTTGTTCTGCATATTATTTCTGAGATGCTCCTTGTGTTTTATATAGGTTGCTAAAATGTCTGCCACTTTTGTGTCTCCAATTAAATTTGCATATTGCATTGGCCTTCATTTCCACCAATGTTGCTGGAGATAATGTTGTGCTAATCTCATCTACATTTGTGTTGACCTTGTCTACAGTAGAATGATGTAGTTTCACCATTGTTAGGCCACTTTCAGAATTCTTTTCAAAGGCAACTTCATGTTCCCATTTTTCCCCCAGGTTTACGTGATGGTGAGCAAAAAAATACCATGAAAATATCAAGTAGTGAACTGTCATACAGGCACTAAGATGAAATACACACCACAAAATATATGGGTCCGCACTGCTTTTCTATTTGCAGGTTTATGGACTCCTTGGAAAAAGTCCATGGTGGAAACAGCAAATATATCAAAGCAAAGACCACCTATTCCCCCTTTACGAACACCTACTTATACTTTATGACCACCTACTTCAGTAATTAATACATATATGTTTATCTCCAAAAAATACTGTTAATTTTATCTTCATTTATGCCCTAATTACATGAGGAGATTGAAGGGACATTATGACATTGTTTAATGCCTGCAGTACCATGTCTCACCACTGTGTTATTTCACTGTATTGCTTGACAGCAGCTGCTGCAAAATGTGTTGCTTTATGTTTGTCCTTAGTTCAGTAAGGGTGTTGAAAGCATGCTGACTACAGCTCCTGATCTCCATGTATTTTTGTATGAACACATACACAGACATTACAGTGTCATTACTGTTTTTGTCAATGTTTACAAATTACATTAATTACTAATTACATTAGTTGAACTACCCTTAGAAAATGCACGTCACAGAACAGGGGGCCAGGCCCAGGAAGCTGAGCACTGGGCAGTTATTAAGGATACGTTGAGCAGCTTTTCAGGGGACATGGTGGCATGGTGCCATTCCAGGCACCCTTCAAGCAAAATGCAGGTGCCATCAGGGCAGCAACAGGGTCCCGCTCCCTCTGCCTTGCACCTTGGGTGGTGGCACCACAAACATACCCCTTGTTATGGCCATTGTTAAATGCGGTGAATCTACCCATAAAACAGGGGATGCCTCCTCAAAAGCATTTTCCAGGTCATTTAAATAATCCCTTTCCTCAAAGTGTAATTTTGTTTTCATCCTTCATTGTGGTACTTGCCACATTCATGTGCCTAATACATACTTAGCAAAGAATGCCCCCATTTACTCCCATTTGTGTATATTTTAAAATAACACATTTTTAGAACATTCACAAATAAGTTTGTGGATAATTGGTAGCATGCAACTATGCCATAGGCAGATACCATTATCCACCCATATTATTAGTGACTCAGTTGCACAAATTTATGGCACTGTCTAACACATACATTAATATTTTTAAGTATGTAAATGATACCATAAAATGTATATCTCATGGAATATTTCTAGGGTGGTTCATGACCAGAAGAATGTAATGTAAATGTTCCATGCTGATCTAATCCCCCAGTCTGGCTTGGATATATTTATATTATATATATTTATAAAGGAGAGTATTGATGGATATTATATAAGTTAAGCAATATAAGTAGTAACTTAAATGTACGTAATGGACTTTGTATTTGGGTAATATAGATATGCCTATGGTGAATATATACCTATAAGTACTGGCACGTAAAATACTAATGATTGTCCTAGTTTTGTGCCTGATGGAGGCACGAGATGAGAGCAGGAGAGGGGCTGGAGAGGATATAAAAGCAGAGGCTGTTGGTGGTTGTGGCAGTTGGGACAGTTACAGTGACTTGCAAAAGTATTCACTCCCCTTTGCATTTTTCATGTTTTGTTGCCTCACAACCTGGAATTAAAATGGATTGTTTGAAGGTGTGCATCATTTCATTCACAGAACATGCCTACAACTGGGATCTTTTTTTTTTTTATATTGTGAATCAAACAACATTTAGGACAACATAACAGAAAACTTCAGCGTGCATAACTATTCACCCCCATAAAGTCAGTACTTTGTCGAGCCACCTTTTGCGGCAATTACAGCGGCAAAACTTCTCCAGCTCCTTCATGTTGGATGGTTTCCGCTTGTGAACAGCAATCTTCAAGTCTGACCACAGATTCTCAATTGGATTGAGATCTGGGCTTTGACTAGGCCATTCCAGCACATTTAAATGTTTTCCCTTAAACCACTCGAGTGTTGCTTTAGCAGTATGCTTTGGGTCATTGTCCTGCTGGAAGGTGAGCCTCCGTCCCAGTCTCAAATCACAGGCAGACTGAAACAGGTTTTGCTCAAGAATATCCCTGTATTTAGCACCATCCATCTTTCCCTCTTTCCCTCGACTCGAATCAGTTTCCCAGTCCCTGCTACTGAAAAACATCCCCACAGCATGATGCTGCCGCCACCATGTTTCACTGTGGGGATGGTGTTCTTGGGGTGATGGGATTGTTGGGTTTGCGCCAGACATAGCGTTTTCCTTGGTGGCCGAAAAGTTAAATTTTAGTCTCATCTGACCAGAGCACCTTCCTCCATACATTTGGGGAGTCGCCCACATGCTTTTTGGCAAACTCAAATCGTGTCTTCTTATTTTTATCACTAAGTAATGACTTTTTTCTGGCCACTCTTCCATAAACCCCAGCTCTGTGGAGTGTACGGCTTGTTGTGGTCACATGCACAGATACACCAGTCTCTGCTGTGGAACTCTGCAGCTCCTTAAGGTTTACTTTTGGTCTCTGTGCTGCCTCTCTGATTAATGCCCTACTTGCCTGGTCTGTGAGTTTTGGTGGGCGGCCCTCTCTTGGCAGGTTTGTTGTGGTACCATGTTCTTTCCATTTGATGATGATGGATTTGATGGTGCTCCAGGGGATCATCAAAGATTTGGATATTTTTTTATAACCCACCCAGAATTGTACTTCTCAACAACTTTGTCCCTGACTTGTTTGGAGAGCTCCTTGTCTTCATGGTGTGATGCCTCTTGCTTAGTGGTGTTGAAGTCTCTGGGGCCTTTCAGAAAAGGTGTGTTTATACTGACAGATCATGTGACACTTAGATTTCACACAGGTGGACTTCATTTCACTAATTATGTGACTTCTGACGGTAATTGGTTGCAAAAGAACTTTAGAGGGGCTTCATAACAAAGGGGGTGATTACATATGCACATGCCAATTTTCAGAATTTTATTTATAAAGATTCTTTTTTATATATATTTTTCTCATTTCACTTCATCAAATGAGACTATTTTGTGCAGATTCAACGCATAAAATTCCGATTAAAAAAAAATAAAAAATTACAGTTTGTAATGTAACAAAAAAGGTAAAAAGCCAAGGGGGGTGAACACTTTTGCAAGGCAATGTATATGAGGAGAGTGATCCAGTCCAGCTTCTCCCAAGGGCCCTGGCGGTGTGAGAGGCTGAGAGAGACACAGACAATGTCGGCCGCTGATGAGTAGGGAGACTTGGGGAGTCTCCAAGTGTTTGCTAAGGGAGTGGAAATTGAGGCATCCTATCCACAGCGTCAGCTGCTAGGTGTCATCAGCAGAGGTGACCTGAGATGATCTGGTCCTGAATGGGCAGATGTGATGACATAGTCTGACGGCTTATACTATCCAGGCTTAGCAGTATAGTGCTGACAGAATAGAAGCAGAGATGCCAAATTCATAAACTTCAGAGACTCAGAGGAAACTGAATGTTAATTCCCTCTGTTTCAAAACCTTGATTAAAAAACATATATTGGTTCTGATATACTGGAGTAATCCTCCTGGAGGGGCAACAGTTAGGATTTGAATCCAAGTTAAATATAAATATTATTCGTCACAGTGAACTACAGGAGAAGGCATAATACATTGCTTTATCCATGCATAATAAGAAATGTTATTTGCCAGCAGAGATTACTAATACTATAAACAGTAATAAATTCTAAAATATATATATTTAATATCAAATGTCCTGACTGAATCACTAACTCACTGATTCATCAACGCCCAGCCAAAACCCCTGGACCTAGAAACATGAAAATCGGGGAGTACATCACGTGTAGTTATCCACTAAGAAGGGATTTTTTGACATTCCACTCTTAAGGGAGTGAAAATGGCTAATAAGTTTCCTCCCCCTGTGCAATGTCCTAACTGACTGTCTCATCATGGCTGTAGCACAGTTCAATATTCAAACACCAACTGTCATCCCAAGTGCTGCCAAACATCACTGGCAGTTGGTGTGGCTCCCCTATCTGAATAGTGATGGAAGGGAATGCGTTGCTACAGAGGTGAGGAAGGGGAATGTGTTACTACAGAGGTGAGGAAGGGGAATGTCAAATGTGTTACTATGGGGTGAGGGAAGAGAATGTGTTACAACATGGGCGAGGGAGGGTAATATGTTTCTACAAATATAAGGGAGGGGAATGTGATAAAGGGAGGGGACTTTGTTACTACAGGGGTGAGCAAGGGTAATGTGTTACTACAGAGGTGAGAAAGAGGAATGTGTTACTTCAGAGGTGAGGGAGGGGAATACATTTCTACAGGTGTGAGTGAGGTAATGTGTTACTACAGGTGTGAGGGAGGGATTGTATTTCTACACAAGTGAGGGAGGGGAATGTCAAATGTGTTACAACACGGGCGAGGGAGGGAAGTGTGTTACTACATAGGTGAGCGAGGATAATGTGTAACTAGAGAGGTGAGGGAGTGGAATATGTTTGTACACAGGTGAGAGAGGGTAATGTATTACTATAGCAGTGAGGCATTACAACAGAGGTAAAGGATTAATGAGTTATAGGAGTGGTGAGATGGAAATGAAAACAGTAAATATCTAAGGTCTACTCGGGTGAAATCAGGTATATCTGCTAGTACTATAAAAGAATTCTCGAAAGCTTTTCTAAGGGACTTAACAGATTTCTATCTAGAATTGACTATGTAAAGTATACATCTTGTCACCCTGAGGAGGGCATTAAAGAATAAACAGTGGAAGAGCAGTAGACTGTATAACCTTCTAACATTAAAACAAAACTGGGTTTACAACAGGAGTTATGTACACTAACGTTACTTTGACCAAACCAAGACAATCGATGACAGGCTAACTCAGCTTTATTTGGAAATAGTACATTATCAATGCTAAGTGTTCTCCATTTAAAATTATATTTAAGAGAAAAAGGATATACTATACTGTAGAATGTGATTGGTGTGAGTGTGGGGATATGTAGTGGTATTGGATATAAGTATTTAAACCAGAGATGTGCGTGGACCCCCTTTTGGTTTTGGCAAATTTTATGGATTTGGTTTTAGAAAAATCACCTTCAAGTGTTTTGGTTCAGATTAAGTTATGGTTTTGCATTTTTTTTTCAAATTGATAAATACAGCTAAAATCATGTAATTTGGACATCTTTACATGCAATCCAAAGCGGAGGTTTTCAAATCCGAGTTCCGAACTTACAGCACATGCAGACTGAGACTCGGTTCTCCTCAAAATCCCCCAAAATATCTGAGCCTGGGTGTGATTCGACTTGGAACCCCTAAGTTTGGATGTGTTCATTTTTCAGGAAAACTGAACCGCACATCTCGAATTTAGGGCCTGATTCAGACCCGGTCGCAAGCGCTGAGCGCTCGCAACTGGGTCAATAGTGGCCCAGAGCGCATGCGCACGACGGAGCCGGCTCCGTTGTTCGCATGTGCGAGACCCGGATAGCGACGGGGCAATCCGTCACTCCGTGTCTCGTCGATGAGTGACAGCACGCCCCCTATGGTGGGTGGGCCGGGGGAGTGGCTGCCCAAACGAAGGCGTTCCCATGTGAATGACTCAGTTTGGGGGTCAGTCTCTCCCACTGACATCACGAGTGATGTCAGTGGGAGAGATTTCGGCTCCGTTAGAGCCGAAATCTCTCTGGGGCTTGTGGCAACGAGACCCTACCACAAGGGTCTCGTCTCAAGCCCAATGGTCACGATGGTCTTGACCATCGCGACCATCTTCCTGGCCGCTCGCTATAGCTGTGGGTGGTCACCCACAGCTATGCGAGCGGTCAGGAGGCCGTTCTAAAAAAAAAAATAGCCCGGCCCTGATTCAGAGCAAGCGCTCTGTCAGAGCATCCGGCTCTGAATGAGAGCCTTAATCCGGATTTAAATTCAGTAAAATTTAGCAGACTCAAGTCATTGAGTATGTAAATGCTATGTTCATTATTTTTAAACTTGTTTGTTTGGTTTTGACTTTTGCAGAACCCTGCCTAGCAAACCTCTAGATGTAATTTTCAGTTCAAAGTTAGAGTTCGCAGCTTGCAGCTAAAACAAAAGACATCAGAATAACCCATAAATGTTGCCTATCCAAGTTTTAGATATTTAACTTTTAAAAAAAAAAATCTAACAGCAAACATTACGTTCTCAGGGAAAACGGCTATACAGCCATTTCAAACTGGCCTGAATATAATTCAGCCTCTGCACCTGTCTTGACTGTAGTTTGAATTTGTTAGTCTTTTAAAAGCTTGACAATATATTGCAATCCTTTGTACTATAAAGTGTGTTAAATTACTGGATTTGACACTTTAACACAAATTTGAGCAATCCTTGTACTGAATACTCATTCATAGAATTACTGACTAACATTGGAAAGTAGATGAAACACGTAGTTTCCACAGTTACTTGTTTACAGAAAGTATTAGTAATTTCCCACCTCCATAGTCTATAAATTTTATATGGGCTTTCTTTGGACTGTTCTCAAGAGTTGCCCAAGGGATCTCCAAGGAGTCCTAGGTACAGGACTGCACTTCCCTGGAAAAACCTTCTAAAACACTTTAGATATAGTAAGCTTTTCTTCATTTTATTTTGTACATAGTTTGTGTTATGTATTACTAAAACTATATAATACAAATAGTACACTATAATGTTATATTATTCACTTGAACCTGGCTAAGACATACCACCCAACAAAATGCTCTTGAGGACAAAAACTATATCCTGTACTGTATTTACATCATAACTTTTATACTCAGTTTGCTACTAAATAATGTATTTTACATATATTTTTAGGGGTATATTTTAAATTCAATATTACACTATTGTTTGCCTATTCTGTTTTAAAAATAAATCCTCTTGGAGATATTGGGGCACCTGTAGATCACAAGATCGATATCTCACAACTCCGGGAAAACAAAGAACAACTAGGACAAAGACAAAACAGATGATCCTTATATAATTTCGCTTGTGCGCAGGTGCATGTATCTTCTTAATATTTCTGTAACTATAAACCATCAAAAATACTACACTATTAGGGAGTTATCATTTTCGCCTTATAGATTTCTTTAACCTAATGCACCATTCGGTAAACTAACGGACTAATAGACAGTTGGCTCCTTTATGAACTAGAGAGTGTTATTTATTATTTTTCATCAAATTATGTGATACTGTAAGTGTACTTTTACATTTTGCTGACTTTTCACTACTTGTATGATATTTTGTGAAACTTAATATTATTAGCACATTTTAAAATATGTGATCATGTCCACTACTACTTTTGAGATATATATATATACAATATATAGATATCATACTTGCATATCCCCCCAATTCGGCAAGGAGCCCCCTGAAAATTGGGTGCTCCTCCTGGCCCCCCGGAAACACAGGCAAGCTTCCCGGTGGCTGCTAACCCGCCCAACCCCCCCACAGTAACAATAGCACCGGGGGGGGGGTGACATGATTCAGACTGAATTGCATCATTGTTGCCCCGTACCCTAAGCCGTTAATATCCCTAACCCCCCTTCCCCTAACCCTCCCTTCCCGTTAATATTGGCATTGCGAAGAGGGCCTCATTCTCCACCCCCAATGCTGCATCATTGCAGCGCCAAGACCCCACAATGAAAGCCTGACAGCTCCCTCCCGGGAGGGAGCTAAAATTTGCCAAATATATATATATATATATAGTTAATAAATATATTAATGAATGGGTGCATGGGCAAATATATATATATATATATATATATATATATATTGTGATAGGATCACTGGTAAAGTGGTCTGTGGCAGGTACATTTGTCCCAGATTCCTGTCTTTTGTGTTTTAAACCCCCAGGAGAAAGTCTGCAGTGTAGCAGGCTTGAGTTTCGGTTTTTTGAAAAGCCGGTTTGGGACCTGGGGGTTGTGGGTGAGAGGAGAGGGAGGGCTCCACCCACGGCCACTCCAGGTTTTGGTTCTCGCAGCCTGGTATCAGGCTTGTTAGTTTTCCACCTGAGAGTGGCCAATATAAGCCCAGTGTGTTGAGGGCTGATTGTCTCACCTGGGAGAGCAGGCAGGGAGTTTGCTCACAGACACTTGAAAAACCTATTTGTGAGTACTGTGCTGTGCTTTGTTGCTGGCGAGGGCATTAGGCCCTGCCAGGTTCTGGTAGTGAGGGAACTACCTGTGAAGTTAGTGCCCTGACAGGGCTAGGATTTATATTTATGTTTTCTTTATATTTTCTGTCATTGTACAATAAAGACTGGCGCCGACCAGCTTGTACTTGCATCCAGACTGGTGTGCTGCTTCCCTGCTGCTGTGTGTGTGTAAGGAAGGAGTCCTCTACCCAGGAGAGGGACCCCCTAACCTAACTGTGTCACAATATGGTGGAGAATGCGGGCACCCACACACACTGAAGTTGCAGCAAGAGGAAAACTTTCCGTTTAAAAATTAAAGGGACAGACACCCAATTTGTGAGTGTGGAAATAACGCTGTGTCCTTGGAGTCCCCATAGAGGAGTCATCAGCCAATGCTCAGAGAGGCGAGGTTCAGCTTCCAACCTACACCCCAGGACAAAATGGAGGACGTTATTAAGGCCTTGCTCCAAGCTACAGCAGCTCTGCAGGAATCTACCAGAGCTCAGCAGGAGACGAACAAACTTCAGCAGGAATCTACCTGGGCTCAGCAGGAATCCACCAGGGTGCAACTGTTGGCCTTGGAGACAGCCCAGAGGCAACAACAGGTCGCCATCGAGGAAACCCGCCAGGCCTTAGCGGAAAACAGCCAGGCCTTAGCGGAAAACAGCTAGGCCATAAAAGAGGTGGTACAGTACCTGGTCGCCCGGCCCAGAGATGTTAATACGGGTCCTCCCACCACCACTCACTCCGTACGAGCCAGTCACTTCCTCCATAAGATGACTTCGGACGATGATGTGGAGGCCTATCTCACCGCATTTGAAAGAACGGCCGAAAGGGAGAGTTGGCCCAAGGAGCAGTGGGCAAGTCTGGTGGCACCTTTTTTGTCTGGGGAGCCACAAAAGACCTATTTCGACTTATGCCTGGCTGATGACAAGGACTATAAAAAACTAAAACAGGAGATCCTAACTCGCTTGGGAGTCACCACCTTTGTTCGTGCCCAACGGGTCCACCGCTGGGAGTTCCATAAGGACAAGCCTCCACGTTCACAGATGCATGACCTCGTCCATCTGTCCTCAAAATGGCTACAGCCCGAGACGCTGACGGGACCACAGATCGTGGAAAGGGTCATGATGGACCGGTACCTGCGATCACTACCTGTGACTCTGCGCAAGTGGGTGAGCCATGCAGACCCTAAGTCCGCGGACCAGTTGGTCGAGCTGGTGGAGAGGTACGTGGCAGCTGAGGAGCTGATGAGTATGCCCCACCGAGCCCCGATGGCGCACCGGCGAACTCCCAGAGACACTGGTAAGACTGTTCCAGGGGAGAAGGGTGCTGGGCGGTGGAATGTACCTAAGACTGAGGGTGTAGAACCTGGAGACAGGCCTGCCATGCCGGAAAGGTTCTTGCCCCGTAAACGACTAGACATTAATATGACTCAGTGTTTCCGATGTGGTGGCTTCGGCCATATTGCCGCTAATTGTGCACTTATAACTGAACCTATGCAATGTGATACTGCTCATGTCTACCGCAGGGGGTCTTTCTTTGCACAGATAGCCTGTACGGCTGACTGGCAGGCTGAGACTGATAAGCACATGTGTGTACTCACTGTAGATGGCAACCGAGTAGAGGCACTGTTAGACTCTGGTAGCTTGGTGACACTTATAAAAGCTGAGCTGGTGAACCCCTTGAGGCATACAGGGAAAACTGTTGGTGTGACCTGCATACATGGGGATACTCGATATTATGTTACGGCCGAGGTGAACATCGAGACACCATGTGGCTCTGCTATAGTTTCTGTGGGTTTGGTGCCGTTTTGTTCCAGAGGTGAACAACCCCGATCCATTTGAGAAGGTTGTCGATGTAGTGGAGGAGGGAGTTTCTTCTGAGTCAGAGTTATTCCCTTTTTCTACTATGGTTGGCGAACTAGAGAATGCGGAACGTGACGGTGGCCCGCCAACTGATGTGCCTCCCATTGAGGTGGGAAGTGTTGTTGGGTCAGGTGATCGTCTGCCTGATTTAGAGGTCAGAAGAGAGGTCTTTGCCGTGGAGCAGTTGAATGACCCTACTTTGGTAAAAGCCAGGGAGAATGTAAAAGTAGTTGATGGTAAACCCGTAGACCCTGATAGTCCTTTGTCCTATCCCCACATGGCAATATGTCAGGATTTGTTATATCAGGTGACTAAGAAGGGGGAAGATGTTGTGGAACAACTAATAGTTCCCAAAGCCTACAGAAGAACAGTGTTGGATCTGGCCCATGGTCATATAACGGCAGGCCATCTAGGGGTAGAGAAAACCACTGAACGAATAAAGCAGAGGTTTTTCTGGCCCGGGCTTCACAAAGAGGTATCTGACTTTTGCGCATCCTGCCCTGAGTGTCAGTATCATGCTCTCAGGCCACATTTTAAGGATCCACTAGTTCCATTGCCTATCATAGAGGTGCCGTTTGAAAGAATAGCGATGGATTTGGTTGGACCCTTAATGAAGTCTGCCAGGGGACACCAGTATATTCTGGTCATAATGGATTACGCTACCAGGTACCCGGAAGCGATCCCGTTGCGCATTACGTCAACCAAGACCATTGCCAGAGAGCTAGTTCATGTCTTTAGCAGGCTGGGTATACCTAAGGAGATACTAACTGACCAGGGTACACCGTTTATGTCCAAAGTCATGAAAGAGTTATGCCGCCTGTTCAAAATCGAACAGTTAAGAACTTCGGTTTATCACCCCCAAACCGATGGGCTGGTCGACAGGTTTAACAAGACGTTAAAACACATGCTTAGGAAAGTGGTCGACAAGGATGGTAGGGATTGGGACTACTTATTGCCGTATTTATTGTTGGCCATAAGAGAAGTTCCCCAGTCCTCCACCAGGTTTTCACCCTTCGACTTGTTGTATGGGAGACACCCAAGGGGGTTACTAGACATTGCCAAAGAGACATGGGAGGGGAAGTCTAGTCTTACAAAACGGTGATTGAGTATGTTTCTCAAATGCAGGAGAGAATTGCTGTGGTAGTGCCGATAGTGAGAGAGCACCTGGAACAGGCTCAACAGGAACAGCAGAGGGTATACAACCACAATGCTCGGTTACGCAGCTTTGCTCCTGGGGACAGAGTGTTAGTATTGGTTCCCACTGTGGAAAATAAACTTTTGGCTAAATGGCAAGGGCCCTTTGAAATCTTAGAAAGAGTGGGGCAGGTCAATTACAAAGTTTACCAGCCGGGGAAAAGAAAGCCGGAACAGATATACCATATAAATCTGTTAAAGCCCTGGAAAGATAGAACGGTACTGTCGGCCGTCCGAGACCCTCCAGTAAGTCCAGGGCCCTTAGTTCCTGAAGTGACAGTGGCAAAAACCCTGTCAGCAATTCAACAACAAGAGGTCAAGGAGTTTCTGATTAGAAATAGGGTGCTGTTCTCTGACGTAACTGGGAAAACCTCGGTCATTAAACATGACATCATCACTGACCCAGGGGTTAAAGTTAATCTAAAGCCCTATAGGTTACCAGAAGCACAAAGAGAATCGGTGTCGAAAGAAATTTAAAATATGCTAGAGTTAGGGGTTATTGAAGAATCACATAGTGAATGGTCAAGTCCCATTGTGTTGATTCCAATGCCCGACAGGAGTGTGCGTTTCTGCAATGACTTCCGAAAGTTGAACAGCGTTTCAAAATTCGATGCCTACCCGATGCCAAGAGTGGATGAACTGATTGAGAGACTAGGGACGGCAAGGTATTTAACCACTCTTGACCTAACCAAAGGGTATTGGCAAGTACCGTTAACCGAGAGCGCCAAACAAAAGACAGCTTTTTCAGCGCCAGAGGGCTTGTTTCAGTACAAGATGTTGCCCTTCGGGCTACATGGGGCACCTGCTACCTTCCAAAGAATGATGGACAGGATTCTAAAGCCCCATAGACGGTATGCGGCTGCTTATCTGGGTGACGTGGTCGTTCATAGTCCTGATTGGCAGTCTCACTTACCCAGGGTACAAGCAGTGTTGGACTCCATCTATAAGGCAGGTTTGACAGCCAACCCAAAAAAGTGTTGTCTAGGCATGGAGGAAGTAAAATATCTGGGATACACCATTGGCAGAGGCCAGATAAAGCCTCAGCTCAATCAAGTTGATGCCATACAAAACTGGCCACGGCCTCTGAATAAGAAGCAGGTGAGAGCCTTCTTGGGAATTACGGGGTACTACAGGAGGTTTATACCCAACTTTGCCACCATGGCAGTCCCACTGACTGACCTGACCAAAGGCAAACAAAAAGTCATGGTAGAATGGAGTCCTGAGGCAGAGAAAGCTTTTCAGGTGTTGAAAGTACCGTTGTGTTCCCAACCAGTCCTGATGACTCCTAATTTTGAAAGGGAATTCATAGTACAAACCGATGCATCAGAAGTAGGTATAGGAGCGGTCCTGTCCCAGAACAAGGAGGGTGAGGAAGAACCTATTTTCTATCTTAGCAGAAAGTTGAATGTACATGAGAGAAACTATGCCACAGTGGAGAAGGAGGCGTTGGCCATAAAGTGGGCGTTAGAGGCTCTCAGGTACTACTTGGTCAGAAGAAAGTTCAAATTGATCACTGACCATGCCCCTCTGAAGTGGATGTTGAAAATAAGGACAGTAATGCGAGAATTACAAGATGGTTCAACTAGCGTTCAGACCTTCAGGTCGCCGAGGTGTGGTGCCCGCACTGAATGGCGTTCACTGAACGTCATTCAGTGAAGGAGCCCGACCTCCTATCTCTGAACATACCGAACCTGACGAGCGTCATCAGGTTGAAGGGCATGTTCAGTAGACGGTCGGGGCCGGCAAGGACCCAGCGAGCACGCGCATCGCTAGTCCTTGTCGGCTATTCAATACCCGACTCTGTGAACAATTGTTCACAAAGTCGGGTAATGGATAGGCCCCTTTACGTAGTGCATGCAATTGCTCTGCATTTAAAGTCAGATGGCCACATTTGGAGGAAATTTGAGCAATGAATTCATAAAGCTGTATTAAATACTGACAGTACCTTTTATGTTTCACTATTTGAAAACATATACTGCAGAGGAAAATGTTCCTTTTGATCACTTTTAAATAAGTCTAGTATCAAAATATATGTATATTTCTCTAAACATATTTAGTTTGGACTTGAAAAGTCAAAGTAAATATAAGTTGTTTATGGAAAATATCAAAGATCAATGTGCACAGTTTCTTATACTAGTATAAACAACACCATAAACCAATATCCAGCTAACTTATCCGTGATACATTATAGTGCCAGATACTTACAAATAAAAAAACATACTCATAGGTGCTTAATGTTTTTCTCTATTTGTGTCTTCATCATTTACTTTCTTCATTATGATTTACTAGTCAGACTACTTCTGCAGGTTTTAGAATAGTTTTCCACTTTACTAATGTTATGTTTAATACTAAGAATATACAGTACATGGGAAGGCACCAAAGAGATGGAACTTTATTTGGCCTCATTATAGTTGGATGTACTGTATCTGTAGCTGGAAGAGATGCATGCAGCTCTACAATACTAGTACAGTTGTGTCCTGCTACATCTTTGCTCCATACGCCATGTAGCATGCCATGCTAGTCGCGCATGACATGGAGATGTATCTCGCGGCATGCTGCAGTAAGGTGCAACGTAACGTACTGAAGCTCTGGAAAAGCCAGAGTGTGTAATATAACTTTCTGTCCACCAGATGTCACTTTTCCTAAACTGTACAGTGCATGCGTGAAATAGCCAACAAAACTTTTGTAGCATCGTCTCCTGATTGGCTGACGGAGCCTGTCTTTTATTACACTATACAGTAGTACTGAACTGTGGCCCTGATTCAGAGCCGGACGCTCTGACCAGAGTGCTCGCTCTGAATCAGGGCCGTCCTATTTAAATGTGGAGCAGCCTTTTGGACGCTCGCATAGCTGTGGGTTACCACCCACGGCTTATGCGAGCGTCCATGATGATGGTCGCGATGTTCAAGACCATCGCGACCATCGGACTTGCGACGAGACCCTGCGGTAGGGTCTCATGGCCACAAGCCCTGGAGTGATTTTGGCTCTATCAGAGCCAAAATCACTCCCACTGACATCACTAGTGATGTCAGTGGGGCCGGACCCAGACGGTAGGCGTTCCCATGGGAACGCCTCCGTCTGGCAGCCACGCCCCCGGCACGCCCACCAAAGGGGGCGTGCTGTCAATCACCATCGACAGCACGCCCCCTTTGGTGCGAGACACGGAGCGACAGCTTGACTGCGCATTGGGGTAACATCGACCCGCTTGCGAGCGTCCTGCACTTGCGAGCGGGTCTGAATGAGACCCTGTGTTTTGTCATGAATGAACAATGGACATCAGTATTTTTTTTCTATTTTTTTTGCTTTTGAATCTTCGCTACAGGATTACAAATAAATCACTTGGGGGCATTTGTATCAAAGCTGGGAGAGAGATAAAATTGTGAGAGACAAAGTACTAACCAATCAGCTTCCAACTTACATTTTGCAGGCTGTGCTTAAAAAATGATACTTAGGAGTTGATTGGTTGGCAATTTATTTGTAACAATTTTATCTCTCTCCCAGCTTTGATACATAGGCCCCTTGGTGTGTGAGTTCTGTCATTTATAAAAATACATACAATCTGTGTTGGCCAGAAGATGCACACACAGCATTAAATAAAGACAGAGCAATTGAAGTTCAATATTCTTAAGGAACCCTACTGAACTCCATACATAGCTCTCTACTTCCCACTACCTGGCATGCTGCATTTTACACCACCGCTATTACCATTATACAGTATTGTATAATACAGGATCAGCAGGTGGGCAGGGCTGGGGCAGTGTGTTACGGGGAGCAATCGCCCTTATCGCCTCCCCCTGGATCCGCCACTGGGAAGAGGAGACAGTGCAATGTGATCTGGTGTATATTATTGATGCTGACAAGCACCAAATTGCTCCACCTGTCCTAATCGAACTTGATCATACTCTTATATTCATTTGTAACTGTTATTCTAGCAGTGATCTTTAATCTGTTGTTAAACTAATTGGCAGTTTTTAGACTTATACATTGAAAACAACATGTCCTTGGTTACAAAAGAGAATTTATTTATTTATTTATTAACAGTTTCTTATATAGCGCAGCAAATTCCGTTGCACTTTACAATTTGAATCAACATTAACATTTTACTGGGTTGTAAAAGACAGACAGACATACATACATAAAAGACACACGTAGAAGACATACATAAACATAAGAGAGAGAATGACTATTAGGAGTTTTCAGCTATTCAGCAAATTTGTTATGTTTTATTAAATTTGCAAATCGCATTGCTTGTAGAAACTTAAAAACATTACACTCAATGGCAGATAAAAAAAACATTTAGCCTACTGACAGTAGTTTCTCCATTTTTTTTTAGATTTCTGCTAAACCTACTGTACAAGCCTCTAGTTTCAGTGTATGTATTTATTAATGGCAGCTGATGATGCTCCTGTCCTACACTAGGTACACTTGTATTTCAGCTACAGTGCAGATGTGCCCTCATACATTTAGCCTCAAGACGCCTGTTGTGAGTGATCCGCCAGGTCCCATGCTACTCTGCTAGTGCGGGATTTCTTTTCGCATCTCTTTCACTCAAAAATGCATCGTAGTCACAATGTGATGCGACTAAGACACACCAGGAGATTGCACTGATTAATTTGATATGCAACACATGCAGTGGCGTAAGTTTATCCCAGATGCCCGGAGGCAAGTTATAATTTGGTGCCCCCTTCCCCCGTCACAGCCGCTGACACTGTAATGTAGCAATTCACAGGCTATAGATAGATAGATGAAGGCAGCAGCTGATGGTCTGACATGGAGCTCTCCACTAGTGTATGGTGGCTTGTCAGGTGACGAGAAGGGGTGCCATGTATTGGGCGGCCATTAAGGTACACTCCGGGTACATAGTTACAACCCTAAATGAGGTGAATATGTTGTGGACAATGGAGGAGGTGCCCCTTCAGAGCTGGAGCCCGGCGGCAGGCGCCTCCATTATCTTCCATAGTTCTGCCCCTGAACACATGTACATATGTGTGCAACTGTGTCTGTGTATGAAGCACAATGGAACTTGGAGTGTAAAATAGCCGCAGCTGCTACATTGTATACAGATTCAAACTCAGTCACACACAGATATACAAATGTTGCAGATCAAAAAAGACGCACAAGCAGAGTCACACGGGACATTATCAAAAAAGACGCACAAGAAGAGTCACACGGGACATTATCAAAAAAGACGCACAAGCAGAGTCACACGGGACATTATCAAAAAAGACGCACAAGCAGAGTCACACGGGACATTATCAAAAAAGACGCACAAGCAGAGTCACACGGGACATTATCAAAAAAGACGCACAAGCAGAGTCACACGGGATCTAGTGCACCAAGAGGGGCTGTTTGGTGTGACTGCAACAACAGTGCATGAGAACAGATCTGTACATTATGTATCAAGTGTCGCCCACACCTCTTTGTTTGCAAGTTGTTTTGGACTGGGCCATCTTTATCTTATGTTTCATGTTATTGTATGTCAATGGTTTGTGTCATGATGCCCTCAAAGCAGCGTTGTAACTGGGTAGTATGGCGCCCTGTGCCAGCCACACCCTATGAGTGCATGATGTCATGTTGGAGGTGTCGGCGCCGTCAGTGCATGGAAGAACAGCAGTGTCTGGAGCATCCTCAGGATGCTTCGGGAGGCTGAATAGGCTGCAGTGTCCATGTCTGGAGCATACAAAGGACACTTGGGGCGGCACTGCAGCAGCCATTCCAGGCACATTGCTAGCCAGATGCAGGGACCATGGGACAGCGGTGGTGCTGTCCACAGAGCAGCACCACTCGCACACCCCTAGTACAGCACTGAAATAAGTCAACCCTTATATGTAACCGATATTAATAATAATGTCCTCTTATTTTTATACTAATACTTCCTCCTCTACCATGTTAAAGCCTTTTTTATAGTTAAAAGCATCTATCATATCTTCATTTTCTGCTCCAAGCTATGTATTTGTAGATTCTTTACACTTTGTTGGTCATTTTTGTGATTTAAACCAAGCACAATTTTAGGGTAAGCAGTCAGGAAGCCCACGGTCGAAATGCCGACCGCCGGCTTCCCGACTGTGCAATCTCGACAGGGAACTAATGATAGGCGTCGAAATCCCGATGCCTATCATTATCCCTATGCCGGGAACCTGACGCCCGAATGAAGGCAAGCCGGGCGCGGACAGCCACGGGGGGGGGAGGGTTAGGTTAGGGGCTCCTGGGGGGGGACTTAGGGTTAGGCACCCCTGCGGGAGGATTAGGCTTAGGCTATGGGAAGCGGGGGTTAGGCACCCCCCCAGGGGGGAGGTTAGGCTTAGGCCCTCCGGGAGGGTTAGGTTTAGGCTGGGGGAACGGGGCGGTTAGGTTTAGGCACTTACGGGGGGAGTTAGGGTTAGGCACTGGGAGGGAGGTTAGGGTTAGGCACCCCTAAGGGAGGGTTAGGGGGGAAGAGGGTTAGTTATACTTACCTTACTGTGCTGTCGGGATCTTCACTGCTGCCGGTCTTCCGGCGTCGGGATTTGAACCTCCAGACATAGGTCCGGCGGTCATTCATACCGATACCCAATTTTAGATGGCCTTCTTTGCACAATTTGTCTAAATTTAAGTCTCCTAAAGTAGTGATTCCTAAATCCTTTTTCCACCTCAGTAGATTATAGTTTAATGTCATTAATAGTATACTAGTAATATGGACCTGGCATATGCTGCGTGACCTCTGCCCGTCCACCCCTACCCTTGCCAATGCTCTCTTGTAATATTTACCTATGCCCACAGTGAGAGACATTGGTGGGGGGCGGCCACCCCTACTCCAGATACAGTATATGCATGTCCGTCTAGTTGACACTCTTGACCCTTCCTCTAGGCTGCTAAGATCCTCAGTAATTTTCCTACAGATCTCTCTTAACGGACGCTAATGGGGAGTTTTTGCATACAGCACATATGCAGATGCAAATTTATGCATCTTTGTGTATGTCCATCAGACACAACTTGGATGGATCCAGGGATGTATCTAGGGGTCTGAGTGCCTCTGGCTGAAGCCCCCTCCCCCCAAATTGTCTGATTAATTACAATATGTACTTATAACGTCTCCCCAGCCACCCCCCTTCTATCTCCCGAGCCAGCCCCCATGTTTCATCAGCCAGCACCTCCTTCTGTTTCATCACCCCTTCTGTCTCCCCAGTCATCCCCTTTGTGTCTCCCCAGCCATCCCTTTCTGGCTCCCCAGCCATCCCCCTTCTGTTTCCCTAACCATCATCCTGTTTACCCAGCCATACCCCCTTCTGTCTCCCCAGCCATCCCCCTTCTGTCTCCCCAGCCATCCCCCTTCTGTCTTCCAAGCCATCCTCCTTCTTTCTCCCCAGCCATTCCCCTTCTGTTTCCCTAGCCATCCCCCTTCTGTCTCCCCAGCCACTCCCCTTTTGTCTCCCCAGCAATCCCCCTTCTGCCTCCCCAGCCATCCTCCATCTGTCTCCCCAGCAATCCCCCTTCTGCCTCCCCAGCCATCCTCCATCTGTCTCCCCAGCCATTCCCCTTCTGTTTCCCCAGCCATACCCCTTCTGTCTCCCCAGCCACTCCCCTTTTGTCTCCCCAGCAATCCCCCTTCTGTCTCCCATGCTCCTGTTTCCCCAGCCATCCTGCTTCTGCTCCAGCCCCTTGCCCCCCACATCCAGCCCCCGCAGCCCACAGATATTTACTATCTTCTGTTTCCTCTGGCTGCGGCGGGCTACTCAGCTGAGAAGTCCTTCAACCAACGTTATCGTTTCCAAAACCTTTGATGCTAATTCCAAGGTTTCTCATTTATTTAGCCATCTTCAGTGTGAGAGAATATCGAAGGCTTAAGTAAAATCTAGATAGATGTAATAATCTACATACATGGCTCCACCTTGATCTCTTTCCATAGTCACTGTCGAAATAGGCAATCAGATTTTGTTTCACATATTGCTTGGGATTACAATTTACTGTATTCACATTAAAACCTCAGCGTCTTATGCATTTCTCAGGGAGGATAAATATAGATCATTTATCCACCTGAAGAAACAAAGTGAAACGTGCAAGTATTATTAACATACATATATGTGTATATATATATATATATATATATATATATATATATATCAGCAGCAGAACCATTGTGCTTTACTACTGGGAATCATCTGACAACATCTTAGGGTGGTATTCAATTAGTTTCGCACCTGCGGTAAAGTTTCGCATGCCAGACTTTTTTCGCCTACATCGCGTATTTTAGCTGCGGAAACTCATCAATTCCAAAAGACGCGAAAATGGCGACACGCAAAGTCAGAACAGGCGAAAAGTGGTGTCAGAATAGGGAAATCAGCCTGAACCCCCCAAAAAGATGCAGAAACATTGGAGATCAATGTAGTAGTGCCCGATTAGTCCTTCTAAACAGTTTGGGGTACTTAAGTTCGCACAATTGCCTCTAATTAGCGTCTTTGCACAAGTGGTGAAGAATGGCATAAAGCAGTATTTTTTGGAGAAAATAAGTAGTCCTGTCAAATTTGGGGTACGCGAAAAGCAGATGGAATTGAATATGGAGATAAGCTTCCGACAGGCGAAAAGTCGCAATACTTTTTCGCAGATCTCGGCTTTTCGCTTCTACTTGCCTCAGTTGGAGAAGTGGTACACTTGTAATCACCTTGAGTCTGGGTAAGCTATGTTATACAGGTAATTATTCAATAAGCTGTGTAAGTGTGCAGACAGTTAAATCATGCTTGCCATCTAGACCACAGGTTCTCAAACTCGGGACCCCAAACAGTGCATGTTTTCCAGGCCGCCTCACAGAATCAAAAGTGAAGTTAGCTCCACCTGTGGCTCTTTTAAAATGTGTCAGTGAGTAATGAATACACCTGTGTACCTGCTGGGTGACCTGGAAAATGTGACCTGTGTGGGGTCCTGAAGACCGAGTTTGAGAACCACTGATCTAGACAATCATAACAATTAGGATAAGTGATAAGTCTTACAATGTATTATACCACCCAACTGCTTTTGATGAATCAATCCCAACTTTTGAAGAACTGTCTCACGGTCCCATGACCAGGACAATCATCCCAATTTGTGAGCGTTTGGGCAGGGTGGTCGCAGGAGTCTCTTCAGCTTATGGTATAAAAAAATGGGGTTTAATAAAATGCCCACTGTGGGTGTGGACAAAACCACTCCCCCTTTTTGTCATAGTCATGCCCCTGTCCCTCTCTCTGATGTTAGGAGTTATGATATATTAAATAAAGAATATGGAAACTGTTACTGGATACGATGATAAATAGATGTAAATGATATTGCAAGTCAGAGCAAATCTTTTAAAAATCCACTTATCACCTTCAATAACATGAATGCATTGTTAGTGACGCTAAATGCATGCATTTGGGTTCACTGCAAGTCCACTTAGTATATGTGATCCCGTTAACCAATCAACAAGAAGTCTGAGTATGCAGACCATTAAAACACCACTTGATTGACAGTCATAATATTTGGCATTAGTCTGATATTGAATTTTTAAAGCAAGGAGTATCTGCGTGCAGACTGTTAAATCACTATTTAAGGTTTAGACAATCATAAGACTCAGCATTAGTCTGATCCAGAATTATAAAAGAAAGAGTGAATGAGTTACTAGACAGGATAATAGATCAATGTAAGTTATACCAGGGGGTCAGGGTAATTCTTTATGATATCCAATTAATATGTTTAATGGCACGGATATAAAATTAATGCAAACTGAATCAATGAAGTCTTCAAGATCACCAGTAAATATTTAAATAAAGTAAAGTAACAAGTGACATTGGAATTGAATGTGTGAACTTTGGTATAGAATATACTTAAACCATCATAACTGAGATCGGAACCGTTAAGAGCTAAAATAAATCAACTTCAATTCTAACCTTCATCAGGTGTAAAGCTAATTTGCTGAGTATTACACTGACTGCCATTATAACTAGATAAGGTTCATGTATTTTACTATATATTATTACCATAAAGGTTATTATTTTGATTGTAACAATCATCAGTAAATAAATAAATATCAGTACTGTACGAATGGCACAATATATCTGTAAATAGCAAATGTAGCTATTTGTTGTAAATATTAGGGAAGATATCAGGGAAGAAATAAGATATTTAGGTATAAAACAGTAGTTTCCTAGTCACTCTATAATATTATCCTTATTATAGTGGAACAAATACAGTAAATACTGCATAGATATTCAGTTTGAAAGCTTAGTGGCTTGCAATAGGGTTGTGTTAATGTGATCATCAAACACCGAGACTTAGCATGAAGTGAAGCTAGAATCATGTTGTAGCGTTGTTCCTCTTACACATAGTGACCATCAAAGTTTAAGTAATAATTAAAGCTAGAATACAATTCTAACATTGTTTTTGTTATATCCAGAGAAACAACTCCACATCTGCGACACTCTCTATACCAGTGATTCCCAACCTCGGTCTTCAAGGCACACTAACAGTCCTGGGGTGGGATGCACTAATACTTACCGCCGGATACCGCAGTTGTACAGATCGCATATGCACTAACATATGCGATCTGTACAGCAAAGGACAGCTCTTCCTATAACAGCTGTCCTTTGCGATCTCTCCTGCACAGTGGACTTCCGGGTTTATGACCTGGGAGTCCATCTGCACATGTGCAGACTGACACGGCGGCCGCGGGGCATGCTGGGAGGGATCCGATCGGATCCCTCATAGCAGCGCGATGCGGTAGAAGCCCATAGGCGTTACCCTCCGCATCGCAGCCCGACGGCCAGGTGCTTGATGCATACGGAAAATGTGGTAAACAGGGGTTTTACCGCATTTTCCGTTTAGTGCATCCCGCCCCAGGTTTTAGTGATATCCATGCTTCAGCACAGATGGTTAAATCAAAATAACTAAGGTACTAATTAAGTCACCTGTGCTCAACTATGGCTATCATTAAAACCTGGACTGTTAGTGTGCCTTGAGGACCGTGGTTGGGAACCCCTGCTCTATACTATGTTTCTGTACACTGGAGGCTTAGTTGAACACACTGCGGCTGCAGATGCATATATACAACTGTATACACAGTTGACACATCTGTGCCAGCAGACTGACCCTATCTTTCCACTTGGTTGATACCCATTATTATCATCATTGAGCACTTTCACCAGCCTTATACTAGGGACAAATGATGCTTCTGGAAACAGGTACATTAAGCCTTCCTGCCAATTCTGCCTTGTCCACAAGTAGAAACACCCACTCTGAACTTTGCCTGTGTGAGAACACCATGTAATCAGGGCCGTAGTTAGGCTTGCCGGGCCCCCGGTTATTTTGGGGGCATGGCCTAATGGATGGCAGTAGGCCATGAAAAAAGGTTTTGTTATTTTTACTGTGCTGTGTGCCCCTCAGCCAGTGGCATACGCTCCCGTCCATTACCCCATCATTGCCAGAGGAGCCTGCTGCTTCTGATCAGCGGCAGCAGCCTCCTTGGTCCCATAGCAACCCAGCACACAGCAGCATGTGCTGTGCTGAGGAGTGACACTGCCAGCCACTGGCAGGTAAGGGACAGTGGAATAGCCCAGTTATGCCCCTTCAGTCACGACTGGAGATGCGAATGACATGCATATAACTGTGAATCATCCATACTTACATATGTGCATTTAGGAAGGGTGCGCAGTAAGAAAACACACACGATACCCTACGTAAGCAGCCGTAAGGTCAGGTATGCATCATCCCCTGAGAGTTCCCTGACAAACTAGGGTAATAAAGTGCAATAAATAAGATACAAATTGGTATCACAACTAAATACCAAGAAGATGTATCTGATTTATTACTGTATATGTTATTGTAACAAAAATGTACATTTCGATTGAGCTGTTAGTTACTAATATGGACACAGGTTTAGCTAATGAAAGAAATATAATTTATCAACCAGGAAAAACAGAAACATTATTCCTCAGAGGACTATTCTCGTTATATGTGATAACTAAAATGTGAGGGTAAGGGAACAACTGTGATATGACTTATTATAACACTATGGACCATATTCAATATGGGAGCGAAAAGTCCGTGCTGGACTTTTCGCTCCACATAGGAGGTTAGAGTGGGGATAAAGTATCGGGCGCGTGCCCGCTTATCCCCATATTCAATTTAAAAGGAGTGAAAACGGGACCCGCCAAATTTGGATCTACGAAAAAAACGGAAATTTTCGGGAAATGTGCCTGGGACCCCCCTAAATATGTACAGACATGGGGGATCACTATGGGTACCCCCATTTTTACCTCCTGAAGGAAGTTGGGGTTTGTAATAATCGCGGCAGGTGCATATTTGCATCTATGAAGAAGTGGTGAAGAATAGCACTTAGATTTTATTTTTGTGAAAAATAACTAGTCCTATCAAATTTGGGGTACATGAAAAATGGGGGTAAGCATATTTTTAAGTCCCTAAAGTTATTTTGAAAAATTCTGCAAAAATGCACCTGCCGCTACCACCCGCATTCTTTTAAACACCTGCCGCATACTTGGGAACCCCCTCTGAATTAATTTAGTTATTTAAAAACGTGTTCCCCATTTTTTTTTTTTTACCCCAAAATTAAATACATTTTTTGGGGGTGTCCCTATTTAAAAAAAAAAAAAAAAATTTGACACAGTTAATTTTTAGGTGGTATTCCCAGGGGTGCAGGCTATTTTTTTTAAGCCTGCACCCCTAAACCCCAATTCTGCACTTTTTTTCACCATGTAAAACCCATTTTTTCAAAGACTTTTCGCACCGGCGAAAAGTCTTTGAAATTGAATACTGGGATAATTCAAACATGCGAAAATGTTATCGCCGATTCCGACTTTTTGCAGCCAAATTGAATATGGCCCTAAGAGTAACATTTATCATTTATAATATAATAAACATTAATTACATTGTTCTATAATTTATAAGCACATATTGGAAACTTATTTGCATGTATCTGAGTATTCAAACTAATGATATACTTTATCACACATGACAGACTGCGTAAGACTTGGTAGATTCTCTGACAAAAAGGATACATTGAATCAGATAATATCAACAACTGTTACAATATTTATTTGGGACTAAACCAAAAATAATTATATGCACCTAGAATATTAAACGTAATGATTATAAAAAATACAATTACAGATGTGTTCTCATAGCCCCCGTCTCCATGCCAGGTTCCGGGTGGCTCGGCCGTACAGAGCGTCTTTCTTGCATACAAATAAAACAGCCTAGCATCTCGTGTACACTACGAGGGGCCTTTTCGCATATGCATATAATACTCAAAATTAAAAGAAAAGTACAGTACGCTACTCCTCTCAGAACGTCTCATGAAGAAGGTCTTCAGGATCACCAGTAATCCATACAGCGTCTCGCATCCTATGGCGAATAGGGGGTTTATTTACTAAGACTCGGGTTCTAAAACCTGACGTTCCCAATCATTTTTTTGCCGAAATTTGAAAGGACAAAGATGTTGCTAGCTATGTTTGTGTCTGTATATGAAGTGCTACAATGCAGCGGCTGCAGCATATTTTCACGCCTAGTTCTGTGCGCCTCATCCACACATTTGTACATATTTAACACTAATTACTGTTCAATTAAGGTAGCAGCCCGGCGTCTCTGGTACAGGTTGAGTGGTGTTACGCTGCATCTGTGCGAATAAGATGCAAATTTAAACAAAATGCGGGTTTGGTATGGAAAGTTGACACTCACTGGGCCTGATTCTGAGTCATACGCAAGTGAAGTGCCGATATCAGCGTAATGCAAATGGGTGAAAGAAATTGGCGACTGTGCATGCACCAGATCAGACTTGCATTCCTAAAAACGGATTGATCTCTACTTTGATGGGCTGCACTTTCTGTGAATTGGGCATTGGAGTTTTGTGTGCAGGTAATTTCCAGGCTTGATAATAGTGTTTGGATGGAGATGGGATGTCTGTTCCTGATGGTTCTTTTGCACCTAGCATGGGGCTACTGCAAGTCCAAATACTAATGATATGTAAAAACCCACCCGGAAACCAAGGGGTGTCCACTGTCAGTCACATGGATTTTCTGCATACTTTGACCGTGTATGTCCCATGTGACTATGTAGACTTCACAATGCTGGCGCAGAGTTGTTGACGTGGGTGTAATGCTACTTTCTGCTTATTAAGTGTCGCGACCTGGCCCTTGAGGTTTCCAGTCAGAGAACAACACTGAAGAATATTGATAGTGACCAATGTAGAATATTGCTGGAGAGTATTGGTAGTGACTGATGTTGAATATCACTGAAGAATATTGGTAGTGACTGATGTTGAATATCACTGAAGAGTATTGGTAGTGACTGATGTTGAATATCACTGAAGAGTATTGGTAGTGACTGATGTTGAATATCACTGGAGAATATCAGAAGTGACTGATGTTGAATATCACTGAGAATATCACAGAGACTGGTGAAGCGCATTGATGATACAACAGCGTGGAGCCTGGAACAGCAATTCGAAGCTACTGGAGAAGAGAAGTTGTTCAGGCGACTTCCGGTTTCCTGGAGTCCTGCTTTATACCCTTAGGTAGCTGTCCATTGGAGGAGAGTCAGCTGAGTGGTGACCAGGCTACCATTGGTGGAGGGTCCGGTCAGGTTTGACAGACAATATGGCTGTGGCCATGACTGCCCCTGCGGGAACTCTGATATGGAGGATTGCGAAAAAAACGGGGCCTCAGGGATAATACTCAGCATGTCACCCGTCGCTTCACCTGGCGTCAGATCGCGCGGCTAGTCAAGGGAAGCCGGCGCCGTGGTGAATAATGGCCGATTCCAAACTGAATCCTGACATTAAGTATGAAGCTTAATATTGAATTTCCTCCCCAATTGCTTACAAAATGCTTTCACCCTTAGAGTGTCCCTTCTCCCATTGGAGATTGCAGAAGAGCCTCTCTAGTTCACATCAGGTAGATTAAAGGTTCACATAATAATTTCCTATCCTTTTGATAACATTTTATTTATGTCATTGTTAGGTTCTGTCCAATTTCTCTTCCTGTCCTAGAAGTCTGTAGATCCTTCAAGTACAAACAACTTTTTTTCAGCTTCTAGGTTTACTCAAAGTTTTTCTCCAATACTTTGCAGTAAAGTAGCATTTATACCTTCTATCACATATATTTCTACTCTACTTCTTTTTTCCCAATCTGTCCTTCCTACAAAAAAAAAAACAATCTCTGTGTAACTATATGCCAGTTGTGACTTTCATTGTCCAGGCCCAGCTGCAGGAGAAGAGCTAGATCACATGATGCAGCTGCTCTCAGGGACCCATGTACTAAGCCTAGGAGAGAGATAAAGTGGATGGAGGTAGACTACCAATCAATCAGCTCCTAACTGTAATTTTTCAAACAACCTGTAAAGTGACAGCTAGGAGCTGATTGGTTGGTACTTTATCTCTCTCCAAGGCTTAGCACATAAACTCCTCAGTCACTGATATGCTGGGTGTGCAGTGCGCAGTCTTGAGGTCATTGTGCAGGACGCTCCTAGCCCATCAGTTACTGAGAACAGCCGCATCACATTGACTTCTATGGGACTCCAGCTGTTCTCCTGAGGCTGGCAGAGGACCAGACCAAACCAGGACCAGATCTGGTATCTGGGATATTAGTATTGGTATCCCTAGTTTACTTGTTCTATGGGTCACTATGTGACTATTTTGTATAGCGAAAATGACTGTAAACTGATAAAGGGTGTGAAGCTGGCAGACATTGTATTCATTCCATACTTTTAATTAGATGAAACAGTTTTCATGCACAGTGAACTGTTGACAATTACAGAAATGAAAGTAATAAAAACAGGCAGTGTTCCCCCTTTTATGGAGCCTCACTGGGGCCGTTCTAAAAACAAAATCATTACTGACAGTAAGGAGTTACTGACGTGTATCAGGTGTCTATAACTGATCTATACCCACATAACCCGATTCAGAGTATTACGCTTATGTCACCATAGGTGAGATCCCATACACAACTGCTGTGCGGAAATATGCAAATGCCTCAGCTAGCCGGGATATGTATTAATACAGCCCACCCGACTCTTTGCAATCCAAGCATCTGCATACAAAGGCGCGGGTGGGTTGTCACTCGCAGCATCACTCGCAGATCATTCCATGTTAGCAGTCCCGAGTAACTCCATGGTCGTACAAAATGACCATGGGAACTGAGACGCCGAAGCCCTATTTCTTGCATACGAAATCGCAGACGTAGGATGTGACACGCCCCCAAAATGGTTGCGACACACCTGCATTTTTAGTCAACACCCCCACATGCTCCCTGACTATCAGTCACACTGAAAATAAGTACTCGCTGCGAGGGACTATGGAAATGTACCTTGATGCATGCACAGTGTGACTCAGACACATGCACAGATTTCTGATAATCGCTCAATTGTAAAATCATCAGCATAGCGTACAACTATGGTTCAGACAGAATGGGATTGAAATGCCGGCGGCTGTTTATCCCGACAGCGGCTGCCCGACAGGATGGCAGGTAAGTATGCTATCCTCCTCTGTCCCCCCCTCCTAACCGTAACCCTCCCTTAGTGGTGCCTAACCCTAACCTCTCACCCTACTGCCTAACCCTAACCTCCCCCCAGGGGTGCCTAACCCCCTTTACCACTCCCTAAACCTAACCCTCCCGGGGGGTGCCTAACCCTACCCTCTCCCTGGGGGTGCCTATCCCTAACCCTCCCCCCTAGGGGTGTCTAACCCTAACCACCCCCCAAAACATAATGCTAACCCCGCTAATTGTCCTATACCTAACCCTCCCCATGCAGCTAACAGGATGGGCGCCACAGACTCACCTCTTTCGGGCACGCGTCATCCTGTATTCCATCATCGGGATTGTGATAGGCGTCAGTATTTCGACGCCTATCATAAATCCCTAGCCGGCATTCTGCTGTCGGGATTGTGACCTCCATATAACTACATCCCGGTTCAGACCCATAAAACACACAAAGTACAAACATAGTAAAACACATGTACTGTATAGCACAAATCTCTTATTTAGTCGATACCACCAAGCTGTGTGTCTTTGCTAAGTTGTTGAGGATCTTCCCCCTCTACAGTTAACCCCACTTTTATGGCTGCTCCCCCATAGCTCATATTTCCCACCTCATTAACTATTCTTTTTTCCATATGTTCATGCCCAGTACTGTATCTCTTTCTACCATCTTTAATTAGCCATCATGTATCTTCTTGCTAAGTGTCTACCTTCCTTTCTTTACATCCCCACTTGTATGTATCCCTTACTCTCTATGTACATTCCCCTACTCTCTCCCACTTTGTTTCTCATTGTCCATCTCGCTTTTTGTGATCTCCTTGCAGCACTGACCTCTTGTATGTAGTTCTGTTTGGTTCCATCACTCAGCGAGTAAGGAACCATCATAGTGTGAAATCTTGCAAGAATGCTGCACAATAATGTCACTGGGCCTGATTCATTACGGATCACTATTGCGATCACAGCTGTGATTAGGCACGCAGGTCTGCTGCGAAAATATGGTAATGACTGCAATCACAAAGCCCGAACAGAGATGCCCAAAGTCAGCATAGAGACGCCCACTACCACTTTCGCTCATCCGTAATAGCGTGCAATCCTGCATGTACATCGGGAACATCAAATAACATAGGCCCCTCACGCGCAATTACAAAAAGTCTGACCTTACTCAGAAATTGCTAACCTCGTTGCACGCAGTGAGTACACAAGCTGCGTATGCTGTCCCAGTAGCTAATTTATGCACACCCTAGCAACGGCGTTCAAACGGACAGGCACGCCTGCGTTTCTCTGACCACTGCCCGTCACCGCAACCAAAATGCTCAGTTCCTGACAATCACACTGCGTGGTCTCTGTGATTGCAGTGCGATCGCAGTATTGCCTTTTGCGCACTGCCATGTATAGGCATGCACAGACCGCAACAATCGGCTGTCTGCGTGCGTAATCGCAATAGCGATCCGTAATGAATCAGGCCCAATGTACAGTATTAATGAGTTACTGTATTTCACAGCTACAAACCTCACTATACAGTAGTTTTCAAAGTGCTAGGACTGCACAGGGACTACAGGCAATAGTCCTATGTAACTACGTATTGCTATAGCACAAGCTAATTGTAAGCTATAGAGTCATGACAAAAGTTCACAATTGCACAGGTTGTAAATTGAAGTGGTCGGTTCCATCATACCTTATTATTTTACTTTTTTGTTACGTATTTAACTTGTTTTTATACAGTGCTCTGGCATTTGTTATCACTAGAAATATTTAGGGTATTAAAAAAAAATGTCCTGAAATAGTGGGAGGTGTGGATTGACTGGAAGAATTGGTGGAGAAGTCACAGTGTGAGACTAGAAGTTTATTATTTAGAAAGGAATGAGTTATTCATTTCTAAGAAAAAAAAAACTGAATAGAATTTTTATGTTTTTTACCCCATGTTGCTATAAAAAAATAACAGTCTCTGTATACCTGTATATAAAAATCTCTGTATATCTTTACACCTGACCCTAGAGAGGTGTATCCCATAACTCTATTTATTTCCAAGTGTATACCATAACCCTAGTTATTCCCAGGGATATTGTAATTAACTGCTCAAGTCTAAGATGATTTGTGTAAATGTCCCTCGAGGTACCATTGATACATGTAACATATACATCTATTTGCAATGACAATAACAAGTTAATCCAAGAAGACAAAAATAGAGAATTGTTTTATAACAAAATGAGAACAGATAAAAAATAGAAGATTAAAAGCAATTTAAAAGAAATCATTGAGGAGGTTAGTGTCATCTTAAAACATAAAAATATGAAATTGTCAGAATTTGCCCTAAGTGACAATAAACCACCAACAGTAAAATTCTGAAAATATATGCGAAGATAAAACTGAGAGGTAGAGGAACCATTTAGCAAACGAATAATACGTATGACTTCCATTAGGGATTTAATTACAATAAAGGAAAAAAGGTTAATCACAGGCTGGTTGTAAAGAAAGGATATCCAAAAAGTTTGACAAGAGTAGTATAAATAAATGGAAAAAGACTCACATGTGCTTTGCCAGTGAATGGAGAAGGTGACATTGTATAAATGATATTACATTTAGGGTACAAACATAAACTGAGAATTGTGGGCATAGTTGACAGAAAAATTAAAGACATGGCACTGGTATCCCTGGGCATTCGTACACCGGGGTACAAACATTTATTTTCGTTTATATCTCTCACATAATAAGTTGATTTGTAAGTTATTTAAGCAGTTTAGAATCTATTTACATGCGTGATGCTGAAATGTATCAAGTGAGGTGGAACCTATGTTATGAAGGACTCTCATCCTTCATAACATTTTCCATTCACTATCTCAAATCTTGGTAACAGACATTGCTATTGTACATGCATGCTGCATTTTTTTAATTGTTAAAATAGTCTGGATGTATTTGCAAAACAGTACATTTTTAGATTTTTTTTTTGTTTTTCTAAAGTTACTGCACTTTCACTACAACCCATACTTGCCAACTCACCCTCATTGTCAGGGAGACTCTCTGAAATAGAAGCAATCTCCCTCCCTCCCTGAAGTGTCTAGTAATCTCCCTGATTGCACCTTACCCTCATTATGAAGCTGTTATATTAAAAACAAAACAAAACAAAAACAGAGATATATGCATTCAAATAGGATCATTAGTATCATTTCCCTGCATTGGTTATAAGGCACAGTGATCCCTATGGCTACATGCATTTCTTGAAAAGTATCAATGTGTTTTCATCAACAAATAGATCTTACTAATTGGGGCTCGTTTACATTTGGATGTAAATCAGTATTATGACACGCCTCTCAGATGTAGCAGTACACGCCCACTTTACCGCCGTGCTCATAGGTGTTGCTTTCACAGTCTACCTAAAATGCTTTTTAAAAAATAGGCAAGTCTGCTACAATCGCAAACACATTCAAGGACATGAACATTTTTGGATTAGAAAAAGGTCAATATGGGTATTGGGAGCTTATCTGACCAAGAAAACATGAGAGTGTATGGACATTCCATCTGGGGTCCCTAGCACCACAGGCCCTCAATGAATGAATGAATTACTGTACAGCATTTTTATCTAGGTATTCCCACTCATAATATTACAGATGTGTCCTCACTCCTCTTTGCTGCAGTCACACCAAACAGCCCATCTCGGCGCACCTAGTCCTGTGAGACTCTGCTAGCGCGGACATCTTTATTGCCGGAAATGTGTCTATGTTGCAATGCGATGCAAATAGGACGCGTCCCAAAATAGTGATTTTGCACTTCCAAGTCGCCTGCCTATATGTGGAGAAACTTTTTTGCCTATTTTTCCATGTAAACATTTTGCATAGGCGAAAATGTCCTGGAATTGAAATAGAATACAGGTGAAAAGCGCAAAATGGCGCAAACTTTTCTCCAAACGGCACTTTTCGCGAGTAACTGAATCCGACCCTTAACGTTTAAAGTCTAAAAATAATATAGTAATATATGGCACTACTAGCCTAAGCTTATTCCAAACAGAAAATATTGGAACCACATTATACAGTATATTATTATAATAGTGCAAATATTTAATAAAATATAATTAGTTGCATATTTAATTTATTATTTGAATATGGGCCTATATTAAGTCTATCACTATACTGGGGGATGCATTACGTTTACTCTTTTATTACTGGGGTGCACATTACATATATTATTACACAGTAGGCATACATGGGATGTAGTCGTTAGGTTGACATTAACATTCATAATGTCTACACCACATTGTTAAAATGTCGACAGGCCACAACATGTTGACATCAGGGTTAGGTTGTAGGACTGGAGGGTCAGGGTTAGGCACTAGGGGGACAGTAAGGAGTAGGGATTAAGATTAAGGCAGGTATATTCAGAGGAACGCAGCTTTGTATGACGACTCAGCTGGAGCCGCAAGTGACACTCACATGACAGCCGAGGCACGCTATTCCTTAGATTGCTTTGGTAGGTACTACTACTAAGCTCTGCATACTGGGAACTCCCCACAAGACCTGCCATTTTGGAAATGCTCTGGCCCAGTTATCTAGCCATCACAATTTGGCCCTTGTTAAAGTCTCAGATCTTTACACTTGCCCACTTTCCTGCTTTCAACACATTGCGCTAAATGTAATAGCCGCCACACTTCTGACTCTGCAGGGATTTATGCAAGTCGCCCCGTATTTTTAAAACTGACAATTATTTTAAAAGCTAAACCATGCTGGTTTTATCCCTGTCATTTAAAAAAAAACCAGGAGACTCCCATAAATCTCTGCAGCATCGGAAGTTTGGAGGCTATTACATTCAGCCCATCAACATGCAAATCAACCTGCAAATAGGCATTGTAATGTTCCTCTACTCAGCATGCTTATTCATAGCACAAGTGCCCCCATATTTCTGCCATCATAATTAGTGAGGAGCTTCTTGACTGACTGAAAGTGCTCCAGAGATCAGACCAGTGGGTGCTCCTACTTTTTTATGTAAGGGGCAAACGCAGGATTTTTAAGGGGGGTTCCTAGTATATATATATATATATATATATATATATATATATATATTATATATATATATATATATACACACACTGACATATATATATATATATATATACACACACACACTGACACATATATATATATATATATATATATATATATGCAGTACACACACTTGCATGGATATATATATATATATTTACACACACGCATATACACACACACACATATATATATCACACATACATTACATACACACGCTTACCATGCTTCAGGTTGGAGATGGAGATGGGACAAGGTACAATGTCAATAAGCCCCGCGATTCGCGGGTCAATTGGGAGGGGGTGGAGCCAAATTATGCAATTCTAATTCTATTGCATCATATTGGCTCTGCCTCCATCCCATTGACCCACGAATCGAGGCATTTTGCTGCGAGGTGGCGGGGCTTAATAACATGGTTGTGCTTGCTCTCCCCTCTGTCAGTGGGGGTTTCTGGGTACTCAGAACCCCCCCCCTGCATGTGCTACTGGGGGCTGCCCGAGTGCTGCAATGCGAGCAGATGTCCAGACCCTGCTCTCTCTTTGGCACCAGACAGGTGCATTGTGCATGCGCAATGCATCTAGCAGGGCTTGCAACCGACACATGCACACAAACGCTGGCTTGTCGGGATTGCTTTGGCTGCAGCCCGTAGAAGCCGGGTAGGGCTCTTGGAAAGGTTGAAGAGTGGCTTCCCATTGGAAGTGCTCTCTCTGCTAATCATGGTCTGGACTGGCAGTCCCAATCCCCCTGGGTTTGCCTGTCTGGTTGTGAATAGTAGATAGCACTTCTAATAGGAAACCACTGGCACTACCAGAAGACTATGGGTCTAATTCAGCAAGGATTGCAATTGCAAAGCTGCACGCAGGCTATAGATATATGATGTATGCACACAGGCAGTTTTGCAATTGTGATCCTTGCAGATATGGTAATGCAGCAGGAGGCATCACGCCACCTGTGCATTACTTATCCATGCTGTGTTGCCCAACGCAGCATCAGATAATCTGCGAAACATCGGCCGACTTAGGTGACCCATGGGGTTCCGCAGCCAGCCGCCGCAGTCTGCTGCCATCTGCCGACAGAGATCCTGGCCTCTTCCCTCCCTGCCAACAGTGGCGACACGACTCCATTTCAGGAAATGGAGGGCATCGCCGCCCCCTCCCCGCCCTCAAACTGTCAATCACTGCCAGTCTGCTGCCAGTCTGCGAGTAGGATCGTATACCCATTCTGCACATGCGCAGAACGGGTCATGCGCCTGCGCAGATTTCCGAACATCGGCAATCTGCGTTCAGCAGTGCACTAGCGTCTCAATCAGACCCTATGTCTCACTGGGGGTGGCGGACTATAAATCCTGCAACCGGATCAGTCTGTTCTCTGGGCCTGATTCAGACCCGGTCGCAAGCGCTGAGCACTCGCAACCGGGTCGATGGTGGCCCACAGCGCATGCGCATGATAGAGCCGGCTCCGTCGTGTGCATGCGCGAGACCCGGCTAGCGATGGACACTCCGTAGCTCCGGGTCTCGCACCAAAGGGGGCGAGCTGTCGATGTTGAGTGACAGCTCGCTCCGTTTGGTGGGCGGGCCAGGGGGGGCGGCTACCCAAACTGAGGCGTTCCCATGAGAACGCCTGCCGTTTGGGGGCGGCCTTGTGATGTCAGTGGAGAGCTTCCGGCTCTGTTAGAGCCGAAAGCTCTCTGGGGCTTGCGATAAACGAGACCCTACCACAAGGGTCTCTTGCTCACCCACAGCTATGTGAGCGGCCAAGAGGCCGCTCCAAAAAAGAAAAAGCCTGGCCCTGATTCAGAGCGAGCTCTCTGTCAGAGTGAGCAGCTCTGAATCAGGCCCTCTGTTTTCTGGATCCAAATTCTTCAAGATGAGAGAGACTTCTTGCAGTGGCAGACATAGCAATCTCCCACACAGAGACATTTTGCAGAAGGAACATCGAGTTATCAAAAAACTTTCTGGAAAAATTCTTCATGTAACTTCACAATATAAAGGTACAAAACTTGCTGTTTAAAATCAAAACTTGGTATTAAATGTAAACAATAACTTGCTATGCGGGATTGGAAATTTAATGTCATTGTTTTTTTTTTTCCTTTTCTTGACTCTGATACCTTGTTTTTCACATGTTGTGGAGGTTGAAGAGCAAATTCTTTTTTTCTGTTTTCTTTGGATATAATTTGTTGTAGGTTCATTGAGTGCTGCCATTTCTGTTGTTTACGGGGATTGCATAAAAAACACTGCTGTCAGGAAAAATGTATGCCACAGCCAGAGGAAATTTCATTAGGGCTGACAACACAGAACCAGTTTACACAGTTTACAAAACTGCTCAAAGACCTTTGAAAGTCATGTTTTATAAGAGATTATTAGTAAAGTTTTCCATAACTTTTAGATCAGAAATCAACCCCAGGCTACAGCTTATATTTTTATTGTTTGTATTTCGCATTAGTCACAAAAAAGAGCTCAGAACATTTCTAACATTATGGGACTACTGTCAGCACAAATAATAATAAAAGTTAGATTTATGAACTTCACATCAGAAAGAAAGTGAATTTGGCACATACCTGCCTACTCACCCAAGACAGTCGGGAGCCTCCCGAAAATTGGGTGGTGCTCCCGGCCATCCGGTAGAGAGGGCAAGTCTCCAGGCCGGCGCCACCCATCCCCCGCCCCCCCCCTGCGTTGTTCACTCCCCTCCACCATTTGTTCCCCTTGTAATTGCCCGTTCTGGGGGAGCCGATGAGCCCGTCCCCAGCTGAACAATGCCTGTAATCACGGCATTGTGTAGCGGGGGCGTGGCTGCGATGACGCGATGGTGCAGTCACGCTCCCCCCGTCCCACTTCCAAATTCACATCACGCCCCCTGCTGTGCCGATCTAGCTTCATCCTCCCGGAAGAGGCAGCCAGATTGTCGGCTGGCCTGATTTGAGACCACACTATTACCATAGCAGTTTGCCAGGCACCTCACATTGCTGTTTTGGTACCTGCCTCTCATCTTTCTGGGGGAAAAGGAACTGGGTCAGATATTGGAAAAATGCAGATTTTGTTAATTTTGCCACGGTATTTAGGCACTGTTTTTTTAAACACCTTTGCTTTTGTATCCCGCTGCATAATTGCACAAAATCATCACTTTTTCAAAACAGAATCTTTTAAATTTCCCTCAATGTGGTTTTCCACTTATCTCTATTCCCCTCCATGTAACATCATGGCACTGCCCATGTTACATGCAATCCTGTTATAACTCTAATGATCACTGGACAGGTCACTACCTCACACACTCATGGCTTAAAATGGGTTGGGTTCAGGATCCCGACAGTCAGGATGCCAATGTTAAGAATACCAACAGCGGCATCCCGACGGTCAAAATCCCAACAGATTTAGGTAAGTATTCTAACCATCCCACCCCGCACCCTAATCCTCCCCATTAGTGCCTAAACCTAAGTCTCCCCCCTTCGTGCCTAACCCTAACAAGCCCCCCCCCCAGTGGTGCCTAACCCTCCACCCTAGGGGTGCCTAACCCTTACCTTCCCCCCAAAAAAAACCTGATGCTAACCCCGCTACGCTGCCTAAACCTAACCCTCCCTCCCCCCAGCTACCAGTAAGGACTTACCTCGTTCGGGCTGGCATCCTTCTGGATTCCGGCGTCGGGACTAAAATCTCAAGTCGCTTGTTGGGCTGCCCCTGTCGGGATTTAGACCACCAGCCACATCCGTTCTGATGATTTCATTTCTTACATACTCTGTTGTTCTGTACCTGCCAAATTTAAAAATTGGGACTCTGAATGAAGAATAGCAAAACTGTGCTCTTGTGACTCTAGTCAAACACACATTAAAATGATAATGGGAGCCCCCAGTTAAATTATCTACATATCGTCTGTAAATATGTTTACTCATATGTGGATCTTAGAGGCGTAAATTGATATGCAACATGTGGAATTTTACTATAAATATGTATATATTTATATATATGTTGCCAAAGTCTGGAAGCATCACTTACAGTATGCAGTCATTATGTTGACATTTAGAATGTCGACATGGACAAAATGTTGTGAATGTCAACAGGCAGAATGTTGACAGTCCATTTTAGTGTTAGGGTTAAGCTGCGGTTAGGATTAAGCTGCGGTAAGGGTTAGATTGTATGTTAGACTGTAGGTTTGGGCGACAAGTACTTGAAAATCCTACAGTATGTCAAAATATTGATTGTCGACATTCAAAATGTCAATGTAGACATAACGTCCAGTTGTCCGGGCTTGTTGGAGGGAACAGGCGGGAGCCCGGGTCCGCCCAGCCACTTAATACCTGTCACCGGCAGCAGCTTCCCTCCCCAGCCCAGCACACGCTGCTGTGTGCTGGGCTGCGGTGAGTCCAGGGAGGCTGTTGCAGCTAAGCAGCATCAGTCTCCTCTGCCTGCATGTGTGTGGGAGACAGAAAGTGATCGCACTAATCAGCCCCCCCCCCCTCATTCTACCTCAAGCTGTCCCTCCTGTGCAGAGTGCGGTGCTGCTTCATGTCACCACAGTTACTAGTGTTCCTTTGCTTTGTAGGGGGTGTGGCCACACCTCCACAATTAGGCCACACCCCTTACAGAACCCTGCCTGTACTGTGATTGGTGTGGTCTAATTGTGGAGGCTTTTGGGAACCACTGATACATACTATATATATATATATATATCATGATTAAACTCTATGGGCTCTATTTATTAACATTATTGTGACTAAAATAAAGTGAAAAAGGGTGTTTTCACACCCTTTTCACATTATTTTAGTATCACCTATAGTTATTACAGGGCAATTGGAGTAGAATTCGTAAAATTCTACTCCAACCCCTAAGTATCACTTATTTTTAGTAATCAGATTGCATTTACCATAATTGTAATGGGAAATGTGATCTGTCTGGTAGTTACTAAAAATAAATTGTGAAAAAAATACCTAGGGAGGCCCTGTGATAATAACACCACCTGGAGGTGGCGTTATCCAGGGTCTCCCCCAGTTACCGGACTCCTGCTCCACTCTAACGGGGAGAGCAGAGCCGGGAGTCGGTCCCAGTAATCAGCTGTGTGGTCTAAAAAGACTGCAAGCTGATTCACTGCAAAAAAAAAAAAAGAAAAAATATTAACAAAAAAAAATTAACTTACCTGACTCCAGGGACCAGTGGTCTGGGCTCCGGGTGATGTCCTCCCTCCAGTCAGCTGGTCTCCCATGCTGCACTGTGGCCCGGTCATCAGGTGATCGGGTCCCAATGCAGTATGGGATATCACCTGACCGGAAGAATGGAGGACATCACCGGGGGCCCGGATCATGCAGGTAAGTGTAATTAAGGGAGGGGGAGGGTCACAGGGGGGTTGTGCGGGGCTTAGTGCCGGGGGGTGGGACTTAGCTCCGGTGAGGTAGCAGCGGCGGCCGATCGGCGCATGCGCGGGCACTTTGTCACAGTATTTTTTCCGAAAATACCTTGACTAGTGTGCAGATTGGATTTGTAGTAAATCCCTGTGATATTGTTAATATCACACCACAATCTGCATTCAATATGCGGATTGTAGTAAATAGAGCCCTATGTGACTGAAATGTTGAACAGGACTTGACACAGTTTTCAGTGTGGATTTATCTCAGACCCGTGAGTGCATCCTTCTATTGATTGTTGCATATATATATATATATATCTATATATATATATATATATATATATATATATATGTATCAAGCTATTTTTCTGGGAAAATAGGTTAAGAAACTGTGGGTGGAGCTATAGAAAAACAATTATATATACATTCTATACATATTTATTTAGAAAAGAAGGAACTGAAAAGGGCCTTTAAAATAAAATTTATCTTATGGAAAATACATTTTGGCCCTGGACAGTACGTCATAGTTAATGAGAGGTTCAGGAGCTGAAAAATAGCACTACTGTGTGTGTGTGTGTGTGTGTGTGTGTGTGTGTGTGTGTGTGTGTGTGTGTGTGTGTGTGTGTGTGTGTGTGTGTATATATATAAAAAATTGTGAATACATATATATGTACAGTTATGTTCATATATAATATATACTGTCTATATATCACACACTTACCTTCAGAGGAAAGATGCAATGCAGCAGCTCTTGTTGGGTGCAGGTCCAGGTGAATCAAATCATTACGCCCTTATCCTCACAGCATAGTACACAGGTGCAGTGCCAAAGTGACACCGCTCCGATTGCGGTTTGTCATGGGGATTCTAGGTATTAAAAACCATGCGTGCATCACTGACATCTATGTTGACATTCTGGGGTGCCTGTTTACTAAGCCTTGGAGAAAGATAAAGTGAAGAGAGATAAAGTACCAAAAAATCAGCTCCTAACTGTCATTTTTCAAACACAGCTTGTAACATGACAGGAGCTGATTGGTTGGTACTTATCTTTCTCCTCTTTATTTCTCTCCCCGGCTTAGTGAATAGACCTCTGGGTGTTGACATTCTGTACCACAGATTCACTTACACTGTCACAAGGGGGCCAATGTTTGTACAGTATGTGTTTAGGAAACAGGACCTTAGCGCCCCATTCTTTTCTACTAAGAAATTACTTAAAATAAGTATGATGTATATGATACATTAAAAAGGAGCAGAAACTGTTCAATTGTATTTGCCATCCAAAAGGAATAATGAGGAGCCTTTTATAAACTTGACAATTGTGTTGCCAGTCTACTTTAGTCCTGCACACCTAACAAGTGGGTCCATTCATTCTGTGTGTGATGTCACTGGACATTTACCCAGTTAATCAGTGACAGGACAAACAACCTAAGTGTAACGTGTATGATTAGCTTAGTGTTTCCAAGTGCCCCTGCTTTGCCAGATACCTGAAGCAAATGAAATAACTAAATAAGTGGGAACAGGTTCCTGTAACTATTTTACTTTTTTGGCATGCAACCTAAAACATGGTTTAATGGCCTAAGCAAGCTTCATGTTACGTGAATGCTTTGATTTTCTGTTTCAAGATGATAGGAGCCTTAGGAAAAACTATCATTGAATGCTGAATACACACAGTCATAAAGGTCACCTTTTCCAAGTCTCTTATTTGTATTTATGTGCTTTATTTTTGTGTCTCAAAAATGTTCAGTGAGAACAAATATATTTTTGTCACATCACATTACTAAATAAAATAACACAGTTCAGGTACTAGCAAGCAGAAGTGTCCATTGGTTAAGCTGAAAGAAATATATATAGGAAATTAGGAATGTATTATTTTCTTTTTTTTTTGTATTTCTAGTTTAACATTGGAGCAAAGGTTTTGAGAATAGACTTAATTTGTCTTAATTCAGGTATATAGAATGCTTGGAATTATTATATGGAATTACTAAGCAATAGTTTTCTAAAGGTTCTAAGGGTTTGGTGGCATTTTCAACCCACAGTCCATCGCCGGACATTTTCACCTTCAAACTACAAGATTTACTAATCAGCAGTTTGGATGTTGCTTTTAGGTCAACTGTAGATGGTCAGTTGTTTTAAATAGAGATCAGCGAATCTGGTTCCCTGAGAACCGGACACGCCCGAACTTCGGGGATCCGGGGCAATCCGAGGCGCCCCCCAGATCTCTCCTCCTGCCCTGGATCCCTAATCGAGGCAAAACCTCGCAATCCTCTGTCGGATCTCGAGGTTTTGCCTCGAACGGCCATTTTTAAAAATCTCTTTGCCTTCAATGGGCAAAACACTGATTGGCTGACAGAGCCGTCTGTCACGGCCAATCAGCGTTAAGCCCATGGCCGGCACCCCCTGCTGCCGACACACCAGCTGTCGGCACCCCCACTGCTGACACTGCCGGCAGCCCTGCTGCTGACACCACTGGCTCCCCCATGCTGACAACACCGCCGGCACCCTACATTGAGAACACCCCTGCACTGCCGACACAGTCAGCAAACCTGCACTGAGGACACCGCTGGCACCTCCGCTCTGCTGACACTGCCGGTACAGTACACTGAGGACACTGCCAGCACTCCCACACTGCCATTCCATGTACTGAGGACACCATCAGCAACTCCCTGCACTGCTGACACAGCTAGAAAACCTGCACTGAAGACATCGCTGGCACCCCGCTCTGCTGACACCGCCGGTACCCTGCACTGAGGACACTGCTAGCACCGCAGCACTGCCATCCCATGTTCTGAGGACACAGGCCCTGATTCAGAGCCGGACGTTCTGACAGAGCGCTCGCTCTGAATCAGGGCCGGCCTTCTTGTTTTTTAGACCGGCCTCCTGGCCGCTCGCATAGCTGTAGGTGACCACCCACAGCTATAGCAGGGGCCAGGAAGATGGTCGTGATGGTCAAGACCATCGGGCTTGCGACAAGACCCTTGTGGTAGGGTCTCGTTGCCGAAATTTCTCCCATTGACATCACTCATGTGCACTGGGCCACCATCGACCTGCTTGCGAGCGCATAGCGCTCGCGAGCGGGTCTGAATCAGGCCCACTGTCAGCAACACTGCCGACACTGCTGTCACAGTAAGTGCACTATTGGTGTATCCAAACCACACTTTATAACACACTGTATCCATGTTGGAAATTGGAAGCTGAACTGCCACATGTTAGTACCGCCAACTGTTTTGCTTAGGTTAGTCAGCCAGCTAGCTGGATGCAACCTTTTGGCCTTAACTTGATAAAAAAAATTATATTGTGAGGTGGTCAAAATGGATTGGAAATGACTGGAAATAAATGTTATTGAGGTTAATAATACTGTAGGAACAAAAGCAGACCAATTTTATGTGATTTTAGCTGTTTTTATTATTTTTTTAAGAAAAAATCCAGTTCCAAAACCAAAACGTAAAAACAAAACATGGAGGTGAGGTTTCGACAAAACCAATCCAGATCCAACACCTGGGGAGATCCAAAACCAAAACCAAAACACGAGGGTCGGCGCACATCTCTAGTTTTAAATGGCCAAACCGATGCATCTATGTGGCCAATCAGTAGATGAGGACTCCCAGTACTCTTTTAATGAAGCCAATCGTTATTTATTTATGAAGGAGGAAAGTAAGATTAGTAATACTGTGATGGAGGTAATATTATTTTATTAATATAAATGGGTTCAAGAATTATGTTTATTTGGATTAAGAGAGCAATATATATTATGTATTAATTATATTAAAGAGGCAATGTTTATTAATTCTTAAATGGTGTAAAAATATATATTTATGAAGGGGGTATTCTTTTATGATGTGGATACCATTTACAGAGACATAAAATAATAAATATTCCATGTCATAAAAATATTTTTTTAACACCAATTGACAATTTGTTAATATTGACCCTTTATATAATTAATACATAATATTACTCTCTTAATCAAATTAAACATAATTTTTGCACACTAATACTCGTATTTCTAAAATAATTTTGCCCCATAACAGTATTATTAGTGTTATTTTCCCCTTCAACAAAACATAACGATTGATTTAATTAAAAGTGTATTGGGAGTCCTCACCGTCTGATTGACCACAGGCAAAAAGCATGTGACACCGGTGGTTTTAATGAACTACCCTTTAGGTAAACCACCCCTCCTTCAGGGGCGTATCTATAATGGGTGCACACTGTCCCTTACAATTCAATTCAGTTAGATGCCTGAAAATGGGATGCAGTGATTTCTATAGAAATCACTGCATCTTTTTTCTCGTACCTCCAGAGCACGTCCCCCTGAGCACTAATTAAGCAATTGGAAGTCCTTAATTACCCACCTTACGAAGCAGTGTCTTCTGCATCCAGCATCGGGAACCTAGTCTTCCGCAGCAGGGTGAGTATGTTAGTGTGTGTGAGTGTTTGTAAGTGTGTATGAGTGAGTGTGTGTGTGTGTGTGAGTGACCCCCAGTATGAGTGACCCCCCCGTGTGAGTGTATAGCTGGCGCTGGGAGAACTACATCTCCTAGCAGCCCTTGTGCCTACCAGCAGTCCTCGTAGCCTCCCAGCAGCCCCTGAGACTCCCAGCAGGCCTCTTCCCAGTGACAAAATTGAGGGGTGGGCACTGGGAGCTGCGGAGACCCCCAGACAGGTGAGTATTATTTATTTTATTTTATTTTATTTATTTTTTTTGTAAGCGTAGTGGGATTTTCAGCTCTGAAAACCCCAAAACCACTTTTTTATATTGCATACCATGGGTATCGGGGGCGCGCATACCAGCGGCAATCCAAAATTGGGTGGATGGGGCACAAGGATTTTTACGGCGCTAAACTTTGCCCCCAATTGAATATGCCTCTATGAAGTCTGAGACATGCGAGTTTACAAATATAGGGACTGATGGGGAGATGAGCGTATGACTGCTGAGTGTATTTGCACAGAGTGTGCTCCAAAACTGAACTGTTATGTGATACAGAGCTGTGCGCATTTTAATCACATTATAGTAACAATTTAATAGAGGTAACTGGAATTTAATAGGATGTTCACTCTTGGCAAAGTTGCGTGAGGGCATGCCAATGATCCTGCAGGCTAAGTATATTGGACATAAACTTAGATATAGAAGATGGGTTAAATCTTTGGGCGCAGGTTTACAAGTAAAAACAAGCAAACATACAAAAAATATTCGGTATACCAGGCTTATGGGAAAAAGTTCTTCACCACCTGTTTGGATCGTGGTGGACTAGTGCATAATAAGCAGAAGGTCCCGGGCAAGGCAGCTCGGCACCACCGCAACAGGCTGACAAGTACTGGCCGATTTCTCCTGGTCCCATGTCTTAAGAATAGGCATGGAGTCTGTGCAACGTGTTTTGCATCTTATTGATCCTTTTTCAGGAATGGATCTGGTAATGCTACTGCGAATGCGCAGTCTGATGACCACGCATGTACGAACAGAGAGTCGGAGAGGAATCCTATGGATATTGCTTGGTAACTATTGCAGAATGTAACCCAACAAGATGGCGTTAGCTACTGGGGTCATGCTCCTGAGTGTTTCGCATTCTGAAACTTGGTACATTTTGCATTGAAGCAGCCCCCATAGAAATCTATGATACATTGAGTTGGTACTTAAAAATTGTTCGTACCCCCCCAAAATAGGTGTTTTTTGGGGATGTCCCACAAATATGTTTTGATAAATATGCATTTTAGTGTTTTATTTATATAAAACATTTTTTGAGCAGACATCAGAAAGGGGTTTCAATATAACGTGTTTCATGACTCGCTGCCCACTTCTTTAGAAAAAGGAAATGTACTGCTAATGTGGGTGGGAGGGATCTGGGTTTGGGAATTAATGAGATATTTCATCCAAATCAGGCACACTCCAATGGGGCTGGCACATCACAGGATGAGCTTAACTGCATACAGGCACAATAACGCATTTCGGGAGCAACATACTGTAACATACTGTAACATACTGTAAGCCCAAACTCAGTATCAGGCTCATAATGTGAACTGGTCATTCCATCTAATGGCTAAGCAGAAGCAAATCTCACAGATTGTATTGCTGGAACTTTGTATCTCTGCAAAATGGCCTGTTATGGTAAGAACTTTGATTAGTACAAAATGTTGCTGCAGCTTGGCTTATCACTACCACAAAGGATAATGACATTTATCACAACGTAAGTCTCCATCCAGAATGCCTCGTTGAACGTCCTGAATCATAAAATAGGCATATGGCAAATGTGAAAATGTGTCACAGAATTAGCTCCAACCATTAAGCTACATGCTTAAAATGATATCAACAGCCCTGTCCTTCAAACACATTATACAATTATAGAAGACAGATGGAAGATTGTGAGAAGGCTCATGTATCAGACTGTCAGATTTTGATCTTTACCCTGATTAGTTTAAAGAAGGATTTCAGAAGATTGAAGTTGTCCTGTTTGGAATTACCCATCAGAATTATGGAATGTTATCACAGCAGAGCTCAACTAGCATGTAGATTATATCTGTTTCTCATTACATCTGTTTATATATAAATCTCTGTATCTGCAATGCTGCATTTGTTATCTAGAGAAAAGTGGTGAACTGAGAAATTAATATGGGTAACACGTGCTTATATGGATGTTTGTATAATATAGAGTAACAGCTTTATAGGCATAAAATACTATTTTTTGAAACTGAGTACATATATTTTTCCTGCTTTTGTTCTCATTTTGCTTCTGAAAGACTTTATTAAATTGACCCTTTGTGTATTTGTGGCCTGGCTATGATTACATTTGAATTATCCTTTATGATAAATGTCTTTGTGTCTGACAATAGCATTCATGCTTTGTAAGACTAAAGCACTTTTCAATTTTCATTTGTTTCCTGAATGACACATGCAATGCTGCAGTCCGTGAACATTTCATTTTTATAGTGCTCAATGCTTTTCCAGGGAGAATTTCAGTTCTGTAGAACATTTCTCCTCTATGACATATGAGAGCAAAGGGGACTCAATTTTTGATGGAACAAACAGTCTTAGAATTTTAACATGACCTCTCGTAACCATCCATTTCACCAGTCTCTCCTCATGTACAAGAAGATATTTTCCTTATCATTCCTCACTATGTAATGAAACTATTTTCATGCACTATTCTCTCGAAAGATCATTCAATAAAGAAAAGCGATGCAATGAAAAAGAAGGAATTGTCTGTCTTGCAATGGGAAATATATTGCTGAATTTTAGGGAAATCAGGTATATGGAAGTAGTGAGATAAATTATAATATATTTTATGTAGATAGTCTATCCCAGTGGTGGCTCCCTAAGGTATGTCCGCTCTTCTACAATATAATTTATATTTTAACAAATTCCAGAAGTCTGTTTGTCTCAATAACATTACAATAAAAATGGAAGTCTGCACAAAAATGATTGAAAAAACACTTTTGTATTTTCTAAAATATAGAATTTATCTCAAGCAAAAGCCAAGCTACCTGTATCCTCTGCAACTCTATAAGGAGTAATCAATATGCTTGTAAATTTTGTTTTTATTTAAAATGAATTTTCTATATAATTTTGGCAAAGGAGATCAAACAAGGAGTATTGCCTGTACTATGTGTAATTTATGAGTATTATGGGTAATATATGGGTACTGTATGTACTTTGTTACCTAGGAGAACTGCAAGACGTATGTGTAATTTAGAAGGGTTTGCAGTCACATTGTCAATATATGTTGACACAAGGAAAATTTATACATATGAAATGTCAAAATGTCAACATTATCAATAGGGTTAGATTTAGGGATTAGGGGCTAGGGATTTAGTGATGTTTATCTAGACGATATGTCGGGTTAGGTTTAGGGGTTAGGGATTAGGGGTTAGGTTTAAGAGTTACAGTTACAAATACCTGGAAACAACATTATCGACATTAGGGGTACTGTATGCGCTATGTGTAACATAGGAGTACTCTATGTACTATATGTATTATAGGAGTACTTTATATACTATGTGTAATCTTGTTGTACTGTATGTACTATGTGCAATCTAGGAGTACATTATGTACTATGTGTAACATAGGAGTCCTTTATATACTATGTGTAGTCTAGGAGTACTGTATGTACTATGTGTATTCTAAGAGTACAGTATGCACTATGTGTAATCTAGAAGCACTGTATGTACAATGTGTAATCTAGGAGTACAGTATGTACTATGTGTAATCTAGGAGCACTGTATGTACAATGTGTAATCTAGGAGTACTAGTATGTACTATGTGTAATCTAGGAGCACAGTATGTACTATGTGTAATCTAGAAGCACTGTATGTACAATGTGTAATCTAGGAGTACTAGTATGTACTATGTGTATTCTAGGAGTACAGTATGTACTATGTGTAATCTAAGAGCACTGTATGTACAATGTGTAATCTAGGAGTACTAGTATGTACTATGTGTAATCTAGGAGTACAGTATGTACTATGTGTAATCTAAGAGCACTGTATGTACAATGTGTAATCTAGGAGTACTAGTATGTACTATGTGTAATCTAGGAGTACAGTATGTACTATGTGTAATCTAGGAGTAGAGTATGTACTATATGTACTAAGTGCAGCCTAGGAGTACTGTATTGTTAGTTAACCACATCTCTAGATGGCATTAGATAGCATTAGTCCATTCTATGAAAGAATAATTCTATGGTGCTAAATTGGATAGTATAAAAGATTTAATCTGTGATAGTGTAAAATTGGAACTGTGCATTTCAATCAAAATTCTGAGGATGGTTTGATCTGTAATAAGTAAATAAGATAAAAGAAGAGATTAACCATCCAAAAGATTAATAAATATTGTTCTTTATTAATCAGTTCCATAATGCAGGTGGGTATCTTGAATTCAAATCCCCAAACAAGAAATTAATAGTTTTCTGGTAGAATTTTTTTCTCCTGGGTATAGAATTCTCACAATGACAGATAATATCAAGGCAAAAATAATTGACAGTATCATTTCACGGCTGAGCCCGTCTTTTTCAGGTAGTGAGCAGAGAGCTTTAAGTGACAAATCCTTTGGGTCCCTCTCAAGTAATTACTGAGCCCACATGCACTTCCCACTGACCTCACATGCGTTGTATCTCATCCGCGACCAAACCCAGAAGTAAAGTGATTGTGTATGGAATCACTTTACTTTTTAGACTGAACAGAGATGGGTGTCTATTAGAACCTGTGTGTCTCTACAGTATATGAAAATATTATTAAATACTCCTCAGGTATGTCATTTCTTACTGCAGCAATATGTGATATTAACAAATTATAATAATCTGAGCTCAATCATGGTCATACATACTGTAAATAGGCCCCTATGTACGAAGGTAATTATGTAGGAAAGATCATGTATTTTCACTCTTTAATCCATATTTGCCTTCAGACAGCCTGGCAGCTGTTTACACAGACATGCCTTTCATTTTATTCAGCACTAGCTGAAGTACCCGGCATTGCCTGGGTTTTAATCTTCAAGTTATTAAGTTTTATTATGTGATGTCGTCCAAATCCATCCAGTTGAAGACCCAGAACTGGCTCCCTGGGTCAAAGTTCTGCCCAGCATACACCAACAGAAGGTCCGACCAGGACCCTAACCAGAGGCGGGCTGGGCCGGGGGCAGGGTGCCATGTGCCCCCCAGGCTGCAGCGCCATATACTATCCCAGGCCGCGGGCAGTCTGTGTCTCTGTGACTACACACTGACTGACAAACACACAGCCGCCGGCACCGGCAGCTGTGTGTTTGTTGTAATTAGCAGCCAATGAGAGTCTGTCAGATTCTCACTGAATGCTGCTGCGCCCACTGCCAGAGCCGCTCCATCTTCTGGTTCCTGCAGTGGGTAATGGGAGAAACGTCATGATGTCTCTCCCATATTGCAGAGCTGCAAAGGAGGGCGGGCAGAGGAGCGGATGGCGGCGGCGGGAGCAGGAGCGGGGATCCAGGTAAGTGTTTTTTTATTTTTACGTGTGTGTCTACTGGGGGGGGGGCACTACTAGGGGGGGACAACTACTAGGGGCACTACAAAGGGGACAACTACTAGGGGCATTGCATGGGGGGACTACTACTAGGGGCACTAGAAGGGTGGGACTACTACTAGGGGCACTACAAGGGGGGACTACTACTAGGGGCACTACAAGGGGGGGACTACTACTAGGGGCACTACAAGGGGGGGACTACTACTAGGGGCACTACATAGCAGTGGCTACCACTGGAGGCACTGCATCGGGGACCACTACTGGGGGCTCTGTATAAAGGGCAATATTGGGTGTATTGCATAGGGGGGGACTACAACTGGGGCCACTATTTAAAGGGCACTGCATAAGGGGTACCACTATTGGGGGCACTGCATGGGGGGCACTATATAAGGGGCACTGTATAAGGGGCTTACTACTGGGGGCACTGCATAGGGGGGACTACCTCTGGGGGCACTATATAAGGGGCTTACTACTGGGGGCACTGCATAGGGGGGCTCACTACTGGGAGCACTACTGGAGGCCTGCATAAGAGTATTAGCAGAGGGCCTGATTCATAGTTGTACGCAATACCGAATGTTTACAGAGTGGAGTGATTATCGGTAAATCAGGGCCACTGTCTTGTACTTGCCTTGCAGGCTAAAAGTTGCCAGCAAGCCCCAGACCCTAACCCCCCCTAAAACCCAACTAGGATCCAACTGGACCACCTCGCATTGGTTTCATCCCAATTGGCGCAGGGGTGTCCGAATGCATAACTGGACAGACAGACAAACAAACTGATGAATGCATTTTATATATAAGATTTTGTAGCCGTTTTATATTGGTTTAAAAAACAATGCTTAGTAAATCTGTTGGTTTCCACTGTATGTTTCTAAAAAAAGTTGGGATGGTGTTTTTGGTCTAAATTCTGGTTTTGTGTGCTAATTTTGCATTTGTTTTAACCGTTGTAAATCAGCTGAAAAATGTTGAAATCTTGCAGAGTTTTCAAACCATCCGCTTAGTGAATCTCTTCCCATTCCCCCAAGGCTTACTTGTCATTGTATAACAACTTCATACTGGAACTACACTTCGTGAGTCACAATATATTACAAAATTGTAAATCAGACATTAATGCCATTACAGTTGTCAATTAGAGTAGGGAACATTTAGGATGCTTCAGACCATTATTTCTGTCTAACAACTGAGCGAACAGTGGCATATCTATAATGGGTGCAGTGTGTGTGGGGCACAGGGGCCCCCGGGTCCAGGGGGGCCCTGCACCGCACACACTGCACCCATATTTTTTTTAAACTTACCTGTCCGAGGTCCCACGTTGGGTGTCACTGCTGCTCAGAACACCGGAAAAATGGCCACCGCGGCCATTTTTCCGGTGTTCTACGCATGCGCAGTAGACTCCGGGCACTCTCTAGTGCCCAGAGTCTACTGCGCATGCATAGAATGACGGAAAATGGCCAGCCACCGGGGCATTAACAGACTCCGGGCACTAGAGTGTGCCAGGAGTCTGTTAATGCTCCGGTGGCTGGCCAGCCATGTCAGTCGGCTGCCAGCCACCAGGGAGAGAGGAGGGGGCCCCGCACGAGGAGCGCACACGAGCCTCCTCCTCTCTTAAAACGCCCCTGAATCGGAAGCAGTAATGCGAGTAGTCTGGCCACTTGTCAGAGCAGCTAGGTGTCAGTTAGGTGTCAAAGAAACTTGGGGCTTCCAGTTCGAAATTCAACAAAAACATTTAGGGGTCTATTCATTTTCACTTAATTTCTACAAAAGCAGGTGAGAATTAACATTTTCACCTACTTTTGTAGAAATTAAGTATTGGGGACATTCCTCATAAAGGTATCTCCTGCTTACCTTTCTCTCCCAATGGGATGCGCTGTCCCCATACTCTAGTATGGGGACCTAAATTCATGAAGCTCCGAAAATACAATATTTTCGGAGCTTGTCTGCTGGAGCATTCACCATCTTCAGATGGAATTTGCTCCCACACATCCGCTCCTTCTTTATGTAAAGGAGTCCCAGGTTGTGAAGAGGGATCCTTTTGGATTCCTCTGACCCTGCAGGCTCCTTCCACCAGATGCCGGGTCTTGTGCGCCTGCAAGAACTCTTGTTCACGTAGGCACACTAGCACTGCCGAGTCCGACTCGGCAGTGCCAAGTTTCAATGCTCAGAAAGTGAAAACATTTGGAAGACAGCTGATTTTCAGATCATCTGTCTCCTCGCCGGAGCAATGATGGATTGCTCTGGCACTTGCCGCGAGTAGGAATATTAATTATCCGGGTCTGCACGAAACCCGATAATTAACATATTGAAAAGGCCCCTTAAAATTAAGTTTGTTTGAAAGGAAAATAATAATAATAAAAATAAATAAATGATTAACAATAATTTAAAAAGATGTTTTACTATAATAATATGGCTTTTTTTTCCTGTGCTGACCACTGAGTAACGCCAGTGTCGGACTGGCTCACAGGGGCACAGGGAAAATCCCGGGTGGCCTCACTCCCTGAGGGCCACCCCCCTTCTCTAGGGGTCAAGTTCCAGACTGTTCACTCAAATTATACATTTTTACTCTATTACAGGGTCTTTCATCAACCTACAATTAAGTCATTCCAGTGGTAAGGGCTTAGATAGTTGTTTCTTTTACAATGGCATGTATCTTGCTATTACTAATGCAGTTGAGTTTTAGACACTAGCCGGTCAATACATGGGTCCCCAATCACACGTACAGTGCATCATTGTGCTATATAGACAGGATCACTATCATGTGCTTAATTATTATACACTAGCTGGGATACCTGGAAGAATGGACCCTGAAGTACACCTGTAGCCTTTATTTGTTTAACTCCATTCCATTGATACTGAAATGGACCCCACTAACTGCCGTGGGTGCAAGGGATGCGGATGCCCGAGCTGCCTTTGTTGCCAGCCAATCCCCTTCACCAAGTCTTGCACATAAAGTGGGCTGGTCCAGTCAGGGATGCTGAGGGGGGTCCAGGTGGCAGTGGTGTTGCTTTGGTGCTGACCCGACAGCTGACTACAGATGGCGCACCTGCAGGCAGACATGGAGAGACAATGCCGCCGGTCACAAGGCAATCAGAGCTCTCAGACTGGCAGCCAATCAGCAGTGGCAGCTACTGATTGCCTGCCAGTCCAGGAGCTGCAATTGGCTCGAGAATGGTGGCTGATTCAAATTGCGCTGGCGCTGATCGTCCATTCCTGCCAGTGTGCCAGCTGTAATTAGCTGGTGTCCTGGCCACAAATTTACACCCACCTGCTGGCTGCTGATGGCATACAGGTGGAAATGAAAAGCTTGTGGAGGGACACAGGGAGGTGAGTTGCTGGGCCGTGTCAATGCTCCTCTGTACCTCCTTCTAAAGCTACATAATAATAGCACCCAGTCTGGGTCATAATTGCATACTGTCGTGCCACATGATAACAGCACAGACATAAATATATTTAAGTTGAGAGCCAACTCACCTAGGAGGTACCCCAGAAACCTCTAAATAGCACTACAGGAACTAGCACACCCTTCCAATGCTGGTCCCATCTATGCCTCTCAAAACAGCAATGCAAGATAGTAGTTGCTCTTATCAAGTTAATTTTGTAGCTTTCACCCAGGTTTTTGGCAGACTGACAAATTCCACTTGAGCCAATTCCGGAACCTGTGTAATTTAAGAGTGTCCCCATTTTTAAAGATTACGTGCCTGTGTGTGGCCCTGATGAAGTTCAAACTTAGGCAAAAACATAATTCTGGTCAAACTACACCACCCTGCCAAATTTAGTGGAGCTAGGTCCAAAACTCTAGCCATGCATAAAGGACAGCCAGGCACGCTCTTTCACTTTTTATATAGATATTTACATTGTACTGCATTCCCAGGACTATGGTGAACTGCTGTTACATTATCATGCATGCACTATCAGTATTTACTATATATCTCCAAGAAGGGGCCCAAATCTTTCACTCTCTAATGATTAGCCAAGCCTCTGTGGCTGGCCACTGCATTTCCCTGATGGACCCTTCATGCCTCCGTCCGACACTGGCTAATACTATTCCTAAGCCCGGAGAGGAGGTGAAGCAGATGACAACCTTGTGGGTGGGGGCAGGCTCTTTAAGTCAATGGGGGTTTTTTCAGAGTCCTTGCACCATCAATGGGGTCTTTTTCAAAGAGTCTTTTAAAAAGTCCCCATTGATGGTGCAAAAGTAGTCAGAGGCAATCTGTGGACCCTAGGATCAAGTCTGTGTTACCGACATGTGTGCTGCTATTGCCGGGAGCTCCGGAGACACGGACGTTTACCTGTTATTGCCAGACGGGATCCGCTCAGCAGGGTGTAGGCAGAGACACATTGCTGCCCATTGAGGACAGGACAGGTACGAGCTTGGAGAATCCCCTAAGAGTAAAGACACTCCCCTCCCCCAGACCTTTTTTCCCCGACCAGTCTAGAAGGAACAAGCGGATCACGCAAAGAGGAGACCTAATATTACTTTTGGCACAGGTCCCTATTACAAACTGCTTGGAGACTTATATTGGACATTTGTCCTCAATTGATTGTAACATTATTCACGCAGACTGAATAACTTTCATTATCATGCAAAGAAAAGAACACTTTTTACAATTACCACATGATTTTTAGTGTGGGCACAGTGATCATTTGCTATTAATGTTTTCGTTGTTTATATATATCCACCTCCTACAATTTTATTATTAATAATATTTGGATCCTGAGTTTATATTGTTTCTTCAAACATATTAATAATTATTTTCCATAATATTGAGAGATTGAGCTATATATGCTATTTTAGAGTTAAACGTGCTGTTTGTTGACCGGTCAATGAAAAACATATTTTAATGTAAATATGATAATAAATGTGTTTATATATTTTGAATTTATGACATTTTCTATACTAGTTCTTACTTTTATTAATTAGCAAATAATCTGATGTTGTCCTGTACAGCAGGACAACAACAGAAACTCCTTTCTGGGGGCATGCATATCTTTTAAACATTACTAAATATTTATAAAACATAACTTTTATTATATATGCACCTAAAAACGGGGGAATTTATTAGAATTTGTTTACACATACACGTACATAACATAAGCAATACATGCACTGTGGTGTTCCTGAGCAAATATTTTACCACAGCCACAAAAAGATAACTAAATAGGATTCAGACCAATTTACATATTAAGTCATATTTGTAATCATATTATATTTGTACCCTTAGTGATTCAATGGGAAAGAAAAGGGTGAGATATATGGTATGCTTATCACAAAAAAATATATAAATAATAATTATTTCAGTAATATTATAAAGCGCAAATGCCAACGATATTATTTTTTTGCAAGCAATACCTGGAACCAGCATCTGGGTAATTCACCAGTAAATACTCTATTGTCACCAATAATAGGGTGGATCCTATATATACCTCTAAGTATCATAAATAGATTCCATAAACGGATATATTAAAAGAGAGCACAAAATCAGAATAAAGGGAGGTTTATACAGTCAGGTGCATAAATATTGGGACATTGACAGAATTTTCATATTTTGGCCTCTATTCACCACCACAATGGCTTTGAAATGAAACAAACAAGATGTGCTTTAACTGCAGACTTTCAGATTTAATTTGAGGGTAATTACATCCAAATCAGGTGAACGGTGCAGGAATTACAATGGTTTCTATATGTGCCTCCCACTTTTTAAGGAGCCAAAAGTAATGGGACTATCAACTCAAAAGCTATTTCATGGAGAGGTGTGGGCTATTCCCTCATTATTTCATTATCAATTAAGCAGGTAAAAGGTCTGGAGTTGATTCTAGGTGTGACATTTGCATTTGGAATCAGTTGCTGTCGACTCTCAATATGAGATCCAAAGTGCTGTCACTATCAGTGAAGCAAGCCATCATTAGGCTGAAAAATCAAAACAAACCCATCAGAGAGATAGCAAAAACATTAGGTGTGGCCAAATCAACTGTTTGGAACATTCTTAAAAAGAAAGAACGCACCGGAGAGCTCAGCAACACCAAAAGACCCAGAAGACCACGGAAAACAACTGTGGTGGATGACAGAAGAATTATTTCCCTGGTGAAGAAAAACCCCTTCACAACAGTTGGCCAAATCAAGAACACTCTCCAGGAGGTAGGTGTATATGTGTCAAAGTCAACAATCAAGAGAAGACTTCACAAGAGTGAATATAGAGGGTTCACCACAAGATGTAAACCATTGGTGAGCCTCAAAAACAGGAAGACCAGATTAGAGTTTGCCAAACAACATCTAAAAAAGACATTACAGTTCAGGAACAACATCCTATGGACAGATGAGACAAATATCAACTTGTACCAGAGTGATGGGAAGAGAAGAGTATGGAGAAGGAAAGGAACTGCTCATGATCCAAAACATACCACCTCATCAGTGAAGCATGGTGGTGGTAGTGTCATGGCTTGGGCATGTATGGCTGCCAATGGAACTGGTTCCCTTGTATTTATTGATGATGTGACTGCTGACAAAAGCAGCAGAATGAATTCTGAAGTGTTTCAGGCAATATTATATGCTCATATTCAGTCAAATGCTTCAGAACTCATTAGACAGCGCTTCACAGTGCAGATGGACAATGACCAAAAGCATACTGCAAAAGCAACCAAAGAGTTTTTTAAGGCTAAACAGTGGAATGTTATGCAATGGGCAAGTCAATCCCCTGACCTGAATCCAATTGAGCATGCATTTCACTTGATGAAGACAAAACTGAAGGGAAAATGCCCCAAGAACAAGCAGGAACTGAAGCCATTTGCAGTAGAGGCCTGGCAGAGCATCACCAGGGATGAAACCCAGCATCTGGTGATGTCTATGCGTTCCAGACTTCAGGCTGTAATTGCCTGCAAAGGATTTGCAACAAAGTATTAAAAAGTGAAAGTTAGATTTAGGATTGCTTAGTTTGTCCCATTACTTTTGGCCCCTTAAAAAGTGGGAGGCACATATAGATACTGTTGTAATTCCTACACCGTTCACCTGATTTGGATGTAATTACCCTCAAATTAAATCTGAAAGTCTGCAGTTAAGGGACATCTTGCTTGTTTCATTTCAAAGCCATTGTGGTGGTGAATAGAGGCCAAAATATGAAAATTCTGTCAATGTCCCAATATTTATGCACCTGACTGTATAATCCCTAAATTCTGTTCTCCCAAACGTTTTTAGCAGATTTGTAATCACTGGTCACCTTCAACAACAATATCTTCAATCATGATCAGAACTAGTCCTGCATCCAATTTGATAAGACTAACTCAGTCCTCCCCTATCCTGGATTCTTCAGAAGAATCCTTAAGCACTATGCCTGCTGCTGCTGGAAGTGGATCTTCATCCCAGAAAGGGACCAGGAAAACTACTAGTAGTAGTTCAAAATTACAATTGACTGTTAAGCAATACTTTGCAAGGGAGAGCAAGTATGACAGCAGACACCCAGTTGCACAGTGGATCACTGACACCATAACAGCTATGCTGGTATTAGATATGCGTCTGATATCCGCCATTAGTGCAGTGTGTTTTAGACAGTCAATTGAGGTCCTGTGTCCCCACTACCAAATCCCATCTAGGTTCCATTTCACTAGGAAACCAAAATGTCATTGTACCCACTGTTCACTTAACCACAGATATTTGGACAAGTGGAAAAGGACAAATGCAAGATTATATGATTGTAACAGCCCACTGGGTGGGTGTATTGCCTTCAGCGGCACCAATAGCAGCAGCATCTAAGAAACAGCAGCTCATTCAAAGGCAGGCTACTCTGTGTATCATCGGTTTTACTAAGAGGCATACTGCTGACAACCTCTTAGAAAAACTCAGGGAAGTCATTGCAAAATGGCTTACCCTGCTTGGACTCTCCTCTGGATTTGTGATTACAGCAGTACAGAAAAGGCAATATACTGCGCTTAAATACCCCAGTCAGGACATTCATTCAAACACACGTAAAAAATGATTAGGTTTAATTACCCGCACTTATGGTCAGAAAAAGTACATAAATTTACATAGACATAAATACCATATACTACCTAAAGGAATATATATATCATACTGATAACAATATATATAGTATTATATAAAATACAGAGAGTTGATCAGACTCTGTGTATAGGAACCATATATTACTTTCCCAAACAGGAAAAAATCCCCAGTCAGGGGTCTCTGGTGTAAAACACAAAATCACTATTTAATTCAGCTTATTTGCTCAATTGTGCACTGATGCATCAGATGCGATACATATTATACATAAGAAAAAATTTGTCTCATGTATCCAATTAAATTATTGCACTAAGTATCCAAAATAAAATCCTCACTTGCCGCAAGTGGTATGACAAGTATACGGCAGTCCACCTCAAAGCATTCATATAATCATTCTCAATTTGGCTTCAACATTAGAACATCTATTTCCCAGCACCCCAGCTGGAAATGTAGGTCTGGTGTGTTATTGAGAGTTTTAGTACTTGCCGTCACCTCTCATCAGCAGCCTCAGGCAGCGTTGGTAGAATCTGTAATACCCGCACTTGAAGAGAGTCCCGTACCTCAGTGGGATAACACTCCCATATGCCGTCAGTCTCTGTAGCTGCGTTGCTCCCCAAATTAATAGATCAAAAGACGACTTGGCGCTGGTAATAGGTGAATGAGGAGGGTATAAGTCCAAAAAACAAGGAGAGCAGCAATGCACATTTCGGCTACCGCCGTATCCTTTTTTAGGCTGATATAAGCATGTTGCGGTGGTGCCGTGTTATGTGCCCGGGACCTACAGCTATAGAGAGCTAGCGGTGGGCAACCACCTAAAAGGGTGAGGACTTTTTAGTCAAAGACCCACAAGGGACATATTGCACGAATATCCAGTAAAAGTTTTATGTCTGTTCATTATTGTATGTATTTTATGGAACTTTAAATAAATGTGTTATAAATTGATGCATATGATATATTTATGGTAAGAAACACATTGGTTTATTATATACATTTTTGCATATATATGTTCATCGTCAGGTTCAAGCGCCTATATTCACACACCAATTCTGGTATGCATATGTAACTTTAGGGAGGGGTTGTGTCATACTTGCCGACAATCAGCTCCAGCCTTCCGGGAGGGAGCTGATTGTCGGCTAATAGCAGGGGGCGGGGCCGGCCATTGGGGGCGGAGCCGGGGCGGGGGTGGCCATTTGGTGGCACACTGGGGGCGGGGGCGGGGCGGGGCCGCACGATCGCGTCATCGTGACTCCGCCCCCTCTTCACAATGCTGCTATTTTCAGCATTGTGAAGCAGGGGGCGAGGCCACGATGACGCGATTCTGCGCGAATCGCGTCCCGGGCCCCCCCGCTGCGGGGGTTTCCGTTTTTTTCAGGAGGGAGGTTGGGAGGTTCGCAAGCTTCCGGGAGGCTTGCCTGCCTTTCCGGGGGGCCGGGAGCGGCACCCGAAAATCGGGAGGCTCCCGGCCAAATCGGGAGGGTATGTGTTGCTCCCAAGGTGTATGACTGGCTGATATTGGTCCTGTTTATTACGCAAACAGTGGTGCCACTATAAAAATAAAAATTGTATTTGAAATGATGTTCATCAAAATGAACTACACATTTCAAGAGGAAGACCTTTACCGCCAATTCCAAAAATTACAGAGGTACCTGAGGATGTAATGGTGGATTCCAGAGGGGACAAATTAATATTGTGTGAACAGATGATGTACACACTGATGAGGGTGAGGAATCGGATGATTATGATGGTGACAACATCTTGCCTCTGTAAAGCCAGTTTGTGCACGGAGAGATCATTGAGAGCAAGGTCAGCTGCCCGTTGCTGGTTTGTTTTGTGGGGGTCCAAACAAACCAATCGCTTCAGCCACAATTGGCAGTCCCTGTAGCTGAAGTGATTGGTTTGTTAAACTGTGCATGTCCTGTTTACTATATACAACATCAGAGTGGATGGAAGTGCCCAAGGACAATTCCATCTTGCACCTCTTTTCTTTGCATTATGTGCTGTTTGGGGAATTTTATTAATTTTATTTTATAGTTTATTAATCTGCCATCCTGTCTGCCACTGCAGTGCCACTCTGTGCCATGTTGGAAGCTGACCTGCCACATTTTAGTGCCGCCCACTGCTGGCGCTTAGCTTATTCAGCCAGATAGTTTGATGCAAAGCTGTGAGGTGGTGAAAATTGACTGTAAATTACTGGAAATAAATGTTATTGAGGTTAATAATACTGTAGGAACAAAAACAGGGCCAAATTATGTGATTTCAGCAGTTTTTATGATTTTTTAGAAAAAATACAAAACCAAAAACCGGAACCAAAACCAAAACACGCAAGGGTGGTTTTGTAAAACCAAATTTAGATTAATTGCTTTCTAGAAGTTTTCTTTCTCTGCCAAGAAACAATATGAAAAATAAAATTAGTAAGTTGCCCTTAGCCAAAGCTATTTAATATTTAATTTGTTTTCAGGAATATTTATGATATGAAATAATTTGACAAAACTGCAGTCAACTTCTCACCTAAATACAGACGCGATTGGGGGTACACACCATGCGATCCTTGTAGGAATGATGTATCGTGTGATGGATCGCATATTGTACACCCTGCTGGTTAAATTTTTACATCTTTGTCCATTATTTCTATTATCGCCTATAGCAGGGCTGGCTCCAGGGATCGGAGCACCCTGTGCCGGCTCTTTACAGTGCGCCCCAACATCACGCACGCGCGACCGAAAATGGGGGCATGGCCTAATTACCATAGGCCATGCCCCCTACATGACGTTATTTGGAGGCGTGCCCACATGGCATGCCTCCAAATAACGTCAGGCTGGGGGGAGCCTCACTAGCTGGGCTTCCCCCAGCCCTCTCCCATCAATGAATGGATGCTGCGTGTATGTGCGCAGCATCCATTCAGACTCCGGGGTCCGGCTCTGCTGCTGCGGCGGTGGGGGTCACCAACCTCCCAATTTCACCACCCGCGGGCCACTTCGGCCCACGGGTGGAACAGCGGGACATTATTGTCCCACTGAAATCGGGATGTTGGGGAGGGGTGCGCCGTCTATGACTGGCACCCCTGTTTGACCGCACTGGTCAAACACCCCTAGAGTCGTCCCTGGCCTATAGTACAGGACACCACTGGAGTCTGTATAAATAACTAATCTCATTTGAAGCTCTCTGTACAGAAGTATGACTTGTCCTCTATATTAGGACTTAAGAAAAGTGAATCTCCTATGAGTTGTTTCAGCTGCAGCATTCCATCAGTTTAACTAAAAGTCATGATCCTGATTTATGTTCTTTCGAACAAACCAATCCTGTAGAAAACTTTTAAAATTACTGCAGAATAATTAGAATTTGTTCTTAAAAAAAATATTATTTTCCTGTCTATGTTTTGTATGACATATTTTACAAAACAAAAACCAGTTTATCTGTGATATTAGGTTAGCATTCTCTTTTCCTCAAAGAGCTGGCCACCTACAGCCGGATCATAAAGAGAGCAGGATCTTGTCTGGAATCTTTTTTTCTGATCTAGACAATGCGATGATTTGTCCCTAGACTGTGAATGATGGATTTATTTTTATTCTCCCCCTCCCCCCTTTTATACTATGATGTTTAATAAGGCACCTCCTTCTGAAGAATTCTGGGGAATAAAATAACTTTGATGGGGTATTAAAGGGTCTTTATAGTCTGACCTTAGTATTTGTGTTTATATATAAAAGGGCCAGAAGTGCCAAAAGGGCTGTCAAAGGGGCATGACTGGGGACCTGGACCTGCCAGGGAGGCACAGCCATGACCCCTTCAGAGGTGCAGCATGTAAAGAGACCCTCTGAGTTCACATGCTTGGCCAGGCCCCACAACGTAAAGAAGACCCAATGACTCAGGACAATCCTGGTAAGGGAGTGATGTATTCACAATCAAGCTTTGATGAGAGATAAAGTAGAGCAGTTGCTCAAACCTATCAATCAGCGTCTACCTGTCATTTCAAATACTATGCTAGATAAATGACAGTAATACTCCTTTCAGACATACGACCCGGGAAATTTCCTGCTCAGACTCAGGAATTTCTCCTGTGCAAATTCCTGGGTATTTGGTTGAGACCCCATTTCACACTACAGCTTCTACCCAGAAAATTCCCTGGGTAGCACCATTCAGACATGAGCAGGGTTTTTCAGAGTTTTACACAGAAATCACAGTTTTGTCATTTTAAGTGGACGCTTTGCCGGCACACATTAATGAGGTCATGCAAAGGTGGGGGCTTGGTATAAAGGGACTGGCACTGCTACTGAACACCTGGCACTCCACTCCTCTCCGAACACCTGACACTGCACTCTGTCCCCTGTCAGCACCAAATTCACCCTTGCAGCGCTGGGCTCTCTGCAGCATGTATGGCAGCTGCCCTTCTCTGCAGCTATTCTTATCTCCCCTGCCGGCACCAAAATCAGCCTTGTAGCTCTGATTTCTACTCACCATGTGTGGCGTCTGTCCTCCCCTCTCCGACTGCCATTGTGATGTCACCAACTGGCAGCCGTGTCCGGCAAATCACAAGCTGTTTGGTGAAGCCCGGGAGTAAATTCCCATGTAGCACCATTCAGACATAAGCAGGGTAATTTCCCGGGATTTACTGTAAGTCCTGGGAAATTCCTTGGTCGATTGGAGGGTCGACGGTAGGTACCTTTCAGACATACGCGACATCCCGGGAATCTCGGTATGTCTGAAAGGGGTATTAGAAGCTGATTGATTGCTTTGTGCAACATCTCCTCTTTATCTCTTTCCAAAGCTTGATACATATCCCCCTATATGAGCTGAATCGCAGAAAAAAAGATTCTATTTATTACAAATGATTAATCTGCATTGATGAACTTTGCAAATCTATGTGTTGATTGACAGTTACAGTGTGGGTTCCCCAACGCACACTTTGTTTAGCTCAGATCAGTAGCGTTGGCAGAAGCATATAATTTTATCATTTTATGTAGCCTTTTATATCATTTGTCAAAAGTATCACAGTGGGTTTTTTTTTAATTGAATGTTACTAACATTATTTGACTGAGTGGTAGGGAAGAAACTGATGTGCCTTACTCATCCTCCTTATACACAATAAGAAATACGCCCACAGAACGCCTTTTTTATTGCCCTTATGTTGTGTTTTATCTTTTGTGAGTTCATCTAAAAGCATACAGGATGGAAAGAGCAAAAATATCACTTCATATGGTATCCTGCTGCCACTTTCGGATCATGCCTTGATCCATTAAAAAATGAATCTAACATGCTGATAATATGCTGCTCCGAAACAGGCCTGAGATTAGCAAATTAACTACGGGTTCCATGACCATTGTTGTGGGTACCATGACCATTGTTGCGGGTCCCATGGCTGCTGTTGCAGTTCCCATAACCATTGTTTTGGGTCCATTGACCATTGTTGTGGGTCCCATGACTATTGTAGCGGGTCCCAAGCCCATTATTGGTCTACTGTATCTATCTATCAATCTATCTATCTATTTACAGATGTAGCCATCTACATCATTGCTGCGATGCATGCACACGGGCACACGCATCGCGGCATAGCGCAGTTCTCATCAGGCTTCAACTTGGCATGGCCAGCGTTCACCCCTTTGAAGCACCTGCACGCCATAGATGTGTGTACACTGATCACGCCATCCTTATAAGCAGGAATCAGACCATGATGTACAGAGGGCCTGATTCAGAGCCGGACGCTCTGAACAAGCGCCCGCTCTGAATCAGGGCGTTTTTTTATTTTTTTATTAGTGCAGCCTCTTGAACGCTCGCATAGCTGTGGGTTACCACCCACAGCTTATGTGAGCATCCATGATGATAGTCGCGATGGTCAAGACCATCGCGACCATCGGGCTTGCGAAGAGACCCTTGCGGTAGGGTCTCGTGGCTGCAAGCCCTGGAGTGATTTTGGCTCTATCAGAGCCAAAATTACTCCCACTGACATCACTAGTGATGTCAGTGGGGCCGGACCCAGACGGTAGGCGTTCCCATGGGAATGCCTCCGTCTGGGCGGCCACGCCCCCGGCACGCCCACCAAAGGAGGCGTGCTGTCACTCACCATCGACAGCACGGCCCCTTTGGTGCGAGACCTGGAGCAACGGCTTCCCCGTCGCTCACCGGGTCTCGTGCATGCGCATGACGGAGCTCCCTCCGTCGTGCGCATGCGCACTTGGGCACCATCGACCCGCTTGCGAGCGTACAGCGCTCGCGAGAGGGTCTGAATGAGACCCAGTGTGTGCAGTGAGAGCATCTTTCCAGAGTTCTGACTGGCAGCATATTATCGGCATGTCTCTCCATGCTGGACAGTAAATGGATAGCTTAGGGGAGGATCCAGAGTCACATGCAAGGTGGCTGTATTAGCAGGCAGCCGCGGAATCCTGATTTACTATCTTATGCTAATTCAAGAATCCGTTCCACTAATGTGAGGGATCATGTGCAAGCAGAAAGTCTATTGATTTTACTCCAGCCACCGCAGCTCTGATCATTAATATCGCCACATGCACCAGCTCCATGCTGGGTCCAGGAGATCCGTCAGAAACAGGCTTCCTTACCGCATATGCATGAATCACATACAGAGCTTTTGTTACACGTCCATGACACTCTCATGACACATGACACATGCAATCACATTGTCACTGCCCCGCTGCGCCCCCAAAACGCCTTTTTTCACAGAACCAGCCAGGTTACATTCAACTCAGAATAAGTCGGACATACACAAAAATGCTAAAATTTACCTCTGCGCTTTATTCAGAACTCACCATTTGTGTCCAAGATCAGTGTGATGAGTATCAGCCCCTTCATATCAGACTGCTTGATACAAATGGGCTGAGTCTGAATCGGATGCAGCCGGATCCATGCCTGCGTCTTTTGCCAGTCTGCGACTTTATACAAATGTCGCCAATAAGCCCTTCCTTGGTCAACATGATGTATCCCGGCTATGTGCCTGTTACAGAGATGGATGCAGAAGTGCACAAAGCAGCATCTATTGGCGGCCGCCCGTCTCTGACTATATGCAAATGCCGCTACAAAGTCCTTCCCTTGTGTACATCCCTACACAGCATGTGCAAGGACTGAGAGGCACAGTATCAGCGTACATGCATGCAGTGATACCGATTGGTGCATCCTTAGACGCTACCATCTGTCACACCATTGAAACTTGCACCATAATACACCCATTAAACTAATCATTTGTGCGGGCATTTCTAGCCATCTCCCAGTCACCGCCCAGAAATGCCCATCACTTTTCCACAACATTTATGATACCGTGCACCTGGATTGCAATAGTTCCTATGAGCCTTAAGACTTTTTTTTAAATTTTCTGGTAAAATATTGCCCAACTACGTGAACATCGCCATTTCCAGCGGCTCAGAATTTGGCCTTATGTATCAATAGCAAAAAGCAGGAGATTTCACATAAATCATCTTCAAAAGGTTAATTAGTGCTGAAGGCTGCAGTCACCGTTATTCTCAATTCATTCTACAGTCTGACCTCTATGTACCAAGCTCCAAAAAGTGTAGCTCTTTGGAGCTTGGTCTCGAAGGCATGGCAGTAAGCTTTATGCCTATAGGGCCATTTTTGGAGGAGAGGGATCTTATTATCCCTCTCCCGCAGCCTAAATCCTCCACCGAAGTGTTTCAGGAATTGACACTGGGCCTGATTAAGAGATGGACGCGGATGCGATCGCAGTTGCGATTTTGTACTCAGCACAGCTGCAAATATATGCTAAAGGTTCCAAAGATCACCTGAGCATAAGGACGCCCACTGCTGCCTTCTTACATGCGTACGATATCGCTTACCTGTGTAAATATCGGTAACATCGACACACATCAAGCCGCCATCTTGCCCTTGTAGCAGGTCTGAACAGCCGCAGACTCGACAGCTCTCCTGACTATCAGAGAGTTCTCATGCTACGTAGGAGATTGCAATAGCTAATTTATGCACGCCTATGTAACGGTGATCAAACTATCAGACACGCCTGCGTTTTTCTGACTATCCCCCCGTTACCACCCCTAACCGCTGACTCCCTATCACTCACTTTGTGATTAAAACCTCTGTGCATCTGTAATCGCAATGCGATTGCTGCACACGCGCAGTGCGACTTATACGCATGCGCACTGGCAAACAATTTCTCAATTTGCATCCGTAATTGCCATTGTGTTGATCTACGAAACAGGCCCAATGTGCATACACAGTGTCAGTAACTGTGGAAGAGTCTTTTGAAAATGTCCAATGTACCTGGATTTAGTTTGCTTTAACAAAAGCACTGTTCTTGTAGAAAATTTAAATTGGTAATGCATAGCAGGGGTAGACTGATAATAATCACAGCACTGTCACAATTATTAATGCATAGGCTCCTTTCTTACACAATAGTTTCCACAAATCAGATCCTGATATTATAAGGCCTATATTATATGAATTATTACATGTCTGGACATTTCTAATCATATTGACAGCATACACCATATAACCCATTTTCTTCTTTATAATAATAATTAATAATATTTTTTTTCATGTCAGCACTTTTCCATAATTAAGTTGTGTCCCAAATTGGGACTTGTTCAATAAATGATTTTTAAGCACCAGCTGGAAACAAAATATATTAATTTATCTTGATAAAGTCAAATTTAGATTAATTGCAGTCTAGAATGAATCTCTCTTTGCCAAGAAACACTGAGGAAACTATTAATGTTGGCTGGCCAAGCTATGTAATATTTAATTATTTTTCATGCTAATTTTAATATACATTAAAAATGTTACAAAAATCTTGTGAAATTCTCACTGGCATATAATTCAGAGTACTGGATATTGAGTTCAAGACTTATAATTTTAATATTGCTATATGATTTCATAATCTCTGTACAACAGCCTGTGGGTTACATTTTTACCTCTGCCTATTTTTATACTCTAATGCTGGGTACACACTACATGTTGTGTTAAACCCATCGACAGCATGATGCAATGGCACGATACATAGCACTAGGGATGGATTGGCCATCTGGCTCTTCTGCCAGAAGGGCCGATGGTCTCTGAGCCGGTTCGAGAAGGGTGGAAGTACCCTCGCCTTCAACCCCACGCCGCCGGATACATACTATTAGCTCCGGGGAAGGGGTGGTGGCAGTGGGCCGGGAAGAGAGGGGGGCGTACCGCCAGACCAGGCCCCCGTGACTCGCGGTGTGCCTCGCTTGAAACTAAACCATGCCCCCTTCACGAGCACATGCGCACAGGGCGGAACTTCCAGGGCTGATGTACAGCCCCAGTCCGTCCCTGCATAGCACCATCCATTCACACTACATGATGTAGTGGCCGATGGCGCGATATGTAGGTTCCATGCTGCATTTAGCAGAATGGCATCGTTCATCTCATCAGCCCATCTGCTGTACAGCACAGCAGATGGGATGATGCGATGAACGACCTGCGGGCACTCGTGATTGGGTGTACACACTATGCGACCTGCACGATAAATTGTGCAGTGAATAGCGTAGTGTGTACCCAACTTAGGCCCATATTCAATTAGCCGCGAAAAGTCGGAATCCGCGAAGAAGTATTGCGACTTTTCGCCAGGCGGAAACTTATCTCCGTATTAAATTGCAAATACTTTGCATGTGCGAAAACGCAATGCAATGTAATAGGTGAAAAAGAATAGGTGAAGAAAAAAAGTGCAAAGGTGGGGAAACCACTCAGCAACCTTGGGACAGCCCCCCAAAGGATAACTGTTTAAAAAAAAAACTTAAAAAATTGAGGAACACCCCAAAAAAGCACTTTGATAAAAAAGTGGGGGCAAAAAAGTGCAAAGTGGGGGTACAAGCTTAAAAACTAGCAAAATAGACTTTAGGGAGGCCTGCAAGTAGGGGTGAGGTGTTTTTTTGATTGCAGGTGCTTGTGGAAGGTGGGTTTTTTACATTTTTTTAAACTTTACTTTAGCAACTTTAAACCATGCTTGCACCCATTGTCAAGTACCCCAAATTTGACAAGACTACTTATTTTCACAAAAAACAACTGCGTAATGCTATCCTTCACCACTTTTACAAAGACGCTAATTAGAAGAAATTGACACACCTGAAGTACCCCAAATAACTTTTTTAGGGCTATTCGGGGGCATGTACATTGATCCCCAATGTTAGTGCATCTTTTAGGGGGTGTCAGGCTGATTTCCCCAATTCTGTCAGCACTTTTTGTCTGGTTTGCATTTGCCGGGTTGCGTTTTCGCATCTTTTGGAATTGAATAGGGCGAATCACGGGTACTCGTGCGATATGTTTCCGCGGCTAAAATACGCGATGCAGGCAAATAGTCCGGCAGGTGAAAAAGTATCGCGAGTGCGAAACAAATTGAATACGATCCTTAATTGTTATAGATAGAGGCTAGGAATCTCTGTGCAGTACATAACTCTGCTGATTGCAGTGACTGGCCATGCACATGAAATAAGTGTGTCAGCATTCCAGGTAACCACTCGTTGAGAATCAATCTGTGCAACTGCAGTGCTAGCGTTCTGTCCTATCATGCTGTACAATTGCACCATATTAAACACTGAGACATACCAGGTTAAAAAAATATATAATTGACTTTGCAGTGAAATTATAACAGCAATTCTGAATAGTATTAATCTAGTGCAAATAACAAAGCTTTAATTAAACAATCAATATTGCTAATATAATCAAGTGAAAACATTTTTTTTTGTTTCATTGCTAGTCACCGTATTAAAACATTACTATATGAATTAACCAGATAAGTATTATGTAGTAATATATATAGCTGCTAGAGGACTACTAAATCCTTGTTGCAACATTTACCTCATCATGTATCAGTTGCAGTAACTTCTGTAGTGCAGAACAGGGCAAGCAATGTTGTCGAGCGTTCCCCCTCTGATGATGGTAATGCTGTAACAAGTTAGGCAGCAGGAGCAGCAGAGACGTGAAGGTTTTCCACTTTTCACAAGCCTTTTCCTATGTTATGCATTTGCAGTGAGGAAGATCCATTTGGTATCCGAAGATGAAGAGGATACTTTTCCTGGTGCTAATTTATTTCTGCTGGGCTGATCATCATGCTGGTAGCTCCACACTGCACCATGATCGGATCATTCAGGTCCACGGTAAGGCTACGGTAAAAGTATGCACGTAGATTTATTTTTAGGCATATGTGTGATATACAGTAAAGTGCTGTTTGCTTCCTGGTGCTCTGTCTCATATTATGCTGCATCTTACCTGTCTTACTTTTGCTCAGTTTGCACTAGTAGTCTAATTCTGCAGGGTTTGCTGTTTATAATGAAGAACACAACCTTCGTTTTGCATTTATTTATTACCATATCAATGGTCTGTTTGAGGCTTTCTTCCACATACACATTCATTTACTGTAATGTTACTGCAGTGCCCTTCATACTAAACATGGGGTATATAGTAATAGGCTAATAAGGGAAAAGCCTGCTTTATTTTTGGTACAGGGCTTACCTTAGTTGATAGCTGTGTTCTGCAATCCATATTTATTTGCTATTTCCATTTATGGGTTTTATTCCCCTATGAAGCATGCTTCTGCAGCAAGATCTCAGTCTGCAGTGCATGGCAGCTTTCAGTTTTGGCATAAGTAGTTAAATGCCCCAATGCCAGGAATATTAAAAGCCTGCCTATTGTTAGTCTGTGGCACATTTATATAGTGTATATTTATTTGTTGGACAAAAATAGAACAGTTAAATGTAAAATGGGCTTGCATTCACTTGTAAATGGGAAAGATTACGTTTCAAATGACAAGAACCGTTAAAGACTAACATATTAATGACAGCTGTAGGTCTTAAAACGTGATATGTGGAGCTCATTAGGGTGTCCTGTAATATGTAGTCAGTTGTCTGCTGTCAGATAGGCCAGAGCATAACACCTTAGTTTCATCGTCTTACAGGCCCCTCTGACATAAATACTTTTATCTGCGCTGTTTAATGTGAGATACTAATGCCCACTGTGATGCCAGGATTTCAGCTCAACCCACGTGTGACATGATCAAATGCATAACCGCTAATTAGTTAGTTGCACATTGCTTAAAAAGTAAATCATTTTGTCAAAAGGGAAAATTAATTTAGTTTTTATAGGAAAATATGTCAAAATAGTAGCTGCATATCTAGCCTCTATGGAGTATATTTACTAAAGTGCGGGTTTATAGAAGTGGAGATGTTTCCCTAATAGAAACCAATCAGATTCTACTTATCAATTATCTAGCACTTTCTAGAAGATAATAGCTAGAATCTGATTGGTTGCTATGGACAACATTTCCACTTCTATAAACCCGCACTTTAGTAAATATACCCCTAAGTCTCAATCTTTATAGGTTTATTGGTAGACTAGCTGTAATGCTGCATTTTCTGCCATTTGTGTTTTTGCTCTATCTCCAGCCCCACCGCTCCCCCACTCTTTTTCCCCAAATCCCGCTCACTTTTCTCTATTCCCTACCTCAAATTTGCTCCCCACCTCTTTTTCTCCTTCCCCCACTGTGTCTCTATCACTGCCCCCTCACTCCATAGGTCCAACTTTCTGGCTGCCAGGTCAGCACAGCAGGGGGCGCTACAGGGCCGTGGCATGATATAGGGGGCAGTGTGGAAGACACAATCATGTCATTGTGGCCAGGCCCCCGCTATACAATGCAGCGATTACTGGCATTCTACAGCAGCGGGCGTGGCTACGAAGATTCGATTCAGTACGAATCATGTCATCTGACGCCTGGACCGCCCACTTCACCCAGTGCTGTCTTCCTGGAGACTTCTCTATAGCGCTTGCACAAATATCCAGGAAATGGGCGTCACGCTATTTTACCTGTGTTTTTTGTGTGCAGCGTCGGCCAACGAGGGACACCAGAGAGATGAGAATAATATGATATAGGTGCAGGGTGTGCAGTGTGAGCCCCCATGGACACAGGGGGTTCATGTGCACTGCACACCCTGCACCCATTATAAATATTCCAATGCATCACACTTATTGGGGAAGGACATGTTTTGGCACCTCAGGCAAGTTGAAACCATATACTTGTCTTATTTATCGTTCCCTGATAACCCTACGAAGAGATTAAACTCAGCTGTGCCCCCAGACATACACCATTACTGCTACTGCTGGTTAGATCAGTATTGACCATATAAATTATACCATTGTATGCCAGAATTAGGCCGCATTAAATGTGCCAGCACTGTTCCCATATCAGCATGCAAGTACTGTGCCCCATCCAGAACGTCAGGAATACAGGCCCCTTAAGAAAGTCCTGTATGTACACTGAGTTGGCCCTGCATTAATAAACACTTGGTCCCTTAAAGCAAATCCCGATGTTGGAAACCCGAAGGTGCAAAATCCAGCAGCGGCGGTAAGTAACCTAATCCTCGCCCTCCTCCCCCAACCCTAACCCTCCCTTAGTGGTGCCTAACCCTAACCTCCCCTTCCTGCACCCTAAACTTAACTCTCCCAGGTGGGTGCCTAACCCTAACCTCCCCTCGGTGGTGCCTAACTCTAACCCCCCCCCCCCTCCCCACAGCCTAACCCTAACCCTCCCCGGGGGGTGCCTAACCCTAATTTACCCTCTGGGGTCCCTAAACCTAACCCCCCCCCCCTTTCCCGGGTTAGCACGTATACTTACCCCAGATCCTTAGTTCGGGATTCCGGTGGTCGAGATTCCGACGCCAGTACCCTGAATGCCTTTGTGATAGCGTCGTAGGCTTTTTTGCCGGGCAGTGTGAGCTTCGGGGTCCGTATATCGATGGTTGGCATCCCATCCGCCAGGATATTCAGTACATCCCAAAGCAAGGTAGTCTAGTGAGTCCTATTAAGGCTGCCTTCAACGCAATGAACAGATGAAGTGATGATGGCATAATTTGCTAGCTCATGTGACTGTGAGCCAGCCAGATATGTGACTGCAGGTGCTGCCACAGTAGGAGCACTGAGTTGTCTTATACGTCATACTGTACACCTCTGCCTGCTGTCTTGTTGGGCCCATGAAGTCAGTGCAACTGGGCCTAATAAGTATATTGCCAGGAGTCTTTGGGGGTTGAACTTGAAATAAATGTTGCTCTCAGCCTTTCACTAAGTAAAGTGAAATTAGTGCTCCCTGGCCCTCATTCAGCAGTGCACGCATGTGCAGAATGGGTCCTGCTGCCATTTGGGGATGGGGGGGCGGCAATGGCCTCCGTTTTCTAAAATGGAGGCTTTTCGTTGTCGTTGGGGGGAAGGTAAGAGACCAGGATCTCTGTCGGCTAGCAGAGATATCTTGGCCTCTTTCCCTAATCTGCGATGGCCGGCCTGAGTGAACCCATGGGGACACGCAGATGTTCCGATGCGGTGTCCATGGACGTAATGCCTCCTGCTGTATTACCATAATTGCAAAGATTATTTATCTATTTGTCCTATTGGTAACTTGACACCTTCCTTTTGAAGCAGCAGCTTAGTGACAGTACCAAACTGACACCCATTTTCCCTTCCCTATTTGTTTTATCATGCCCCCTGTTTATTAATTATAAGGAAATATAAATTACTTTAAGGGTAATATCACTGAGTCAGCTGTAATACAACAACTTCTAGAGCTGCACAATCTGCAGCCCTAAAGGTGCATACACACTACACGATATGCTCCCTGAGTGATATCATGTAGTGTGTCCCCGGCAGGTTGTGCTCAATGTCATTCATGACATTGAGCACAGCCGCTGAATGATATCATTAACGATATCGTTCAGCGCCGGGCTCTCTTCCCCCATTCCCGAACATGCAGCAACCTGACGAGGTCGTCAGATTGTGCTGCATGTTCAGGCGATGGACAATGTCGGAAATGACCAGCGGGAGTGCGCATCGCTGGTCGTTTCCGACATAAAAGTGCACGATTTGTGCACGATTACTGAGCGATTGCACGATTACGATGTCGTAATCGTGCAGTCGCTCAGTAATATCGCCCAGTGTGTACCCACCATTTGAAGCTTGTTATGTCTGGCGATTTAGCATGGTGTGAGCTTCCTGCTGGCAGTCCTGGGTAAGATTAGCAGGCAGAGCTTCCAATAGGAAGCCACTACACAGCTAACTCCTCCTCGCATGGCCAGTCTAGACAGGGAGACTATCTCCTGCTCGCTGCTGTGCCTGCCCTCGCCGAGGAGAGAACTCAGGGGTCTATTTACTAAGCAGTGTTAAGAGACAATTGTCAAAAGTGATAAGGTGCCAGCCAATCAGCTCCCAACTGCCATCTCACAGGCTGTGTTTGAAAAATGACAGTTGGGAGCTGATTGGCTGGTACCTTTCACTTTATCTCCTAACACTGCTTAGTAAATAGACCCTTATGTGATCGTTCTTACAGCGGGGAAGGGGTATGGGGGGGATGGTGCAGGACTGGAGCGGGGAGAGGGGTAGCTGCACCAGAGCTCACTGAGAATGTTGGAAGCAGTGGCAGATTTATACTGGGGGGCTGCAGCCACTTGGTAAAATCTGTCACTGCATATATGTATACACAACAGAAAGACATTTGTTGTCGGCAGTATAAATAAATCATGGGGATTTGGTTCATATTTTGATGAAAACATTTTATCTTGCAGGCTGTCATCAATTTCTGCAAGTCCATAAGACAATGTTTCAGGCCAAAAGCAGTATCTTATATCAAGGCAGGGCCTTGATCCTTTAAATCCTGTGGTAGGGTTGCAAGCAAGGCTACTGAGAGGGTATGTAGTTATGAGAACGGTCATAATCCTGACGGCAGAGTGCCGGCTAGGGACATATGATAGGTGTCGAGATACCGACGCCTATCATAATCCCGACGCCGGAATCCAGGACGACGCGGGCCCGAACAACGTAAGTCCGGGGCGCCCATCCTCTTAGCCACGCGGGGGGGAGGGTTCGTTTTATGGCACCCTGGGGGGGATTTAGGGTAAGTCACCCCCCCGGAGAGGGTTAGGATTAGGCTAGGGGAAGGGGGGTTAGGGTTAGGCACCACCGGGGGGAGGTTAGGGTCTGTCTGCTAAAGGGACATATGGGGGAAATTTATCAAAGCTTGGAGAGAGAAAAAATGCAGAGTGAAAATGTTCCATCCAATCAGCTCCTAACTTTTTTTTCTTTCAAGCGCAGTCTGTAAAATGACAGCTAGAAGCTGATTGGTTAGTACTTTATCTCTCTCCACTTAATCTATCTTCATACTTGATAAATCTCTCCCGTAGGGCAGGATGCACGACACATTGCATCCCGCCACCCTACTCATGCATGCCAGCATTAATTATGCCGGTATGCATCTCTGTAAGAGCTGTCCTTTCCTTTGCGAATGAGGGACTTCCAGGTCTGTGCGCAGAAGGAGGTGTAGGGGGGTGCTGGGAGGCAGCGAAGAGAAGCTTCTATTGGGCAATGCCATCTGAAGATGGTCTGAGCCCACCGCTTTAAAGCCCCGGAATATATCGCATTCAGGGGGTTGATGCATATGAGAAATGTCATTTTGACCACGTTATTGACTTTGCTGCATCCCGCTCATGGTTTTGGGGTGTGGCTAGGGGCGGGCTAACAGGGCCGTCGCCCGGAGCACTGCTCCCTAGAGGGCGCCACTGAGTCCCAATACAAAAAAAGACTATCTCTAGAATACATCTTTATTACAGTAAAGCCGGCGGCCAGGGGTGGATTGAGACGCTGAGCCGGTCCCTTTAATCCTTTTAATGGCCAGCAGCTGCCCTTTACACACCCCTTTGTTCCGTTGGCTGCCACGATCGGAGCTGAGCTCCGATCGGGCAGCGTTATAACCTCTGCACATGAGCAGCCAGCAGTTCAGTGAGGCTATAAAAAAATGTTCAGCGGGGGACCTGAGGAGCACGTCAGTCACCACTGATGGCTCCGCCTCCAGACCGTCCTCCCCTGCATCCAGGACCTCCAACCATCTCCGTCTGCTCTGTACTGCAGTGAACTGCACTCTGCATCAACAAGCAGCCTGAGTGAGCTCCGGCTGCCGCTGTGGGGAGCCGGGCGCCCGCTGGTAAAATCTCAGCGGGCGCCCAGGAAATGTTGATTCCCTGTGGCGGCCGTGGGAAGGAGTGTGGCACGGGGGGTGGGGGTATGGAGTGTGACGCAGGTTGGGGTTGGGGGGAAGGAGAGTGTGGCACAGGTGGGGGAGGGGAAGGAGTGTGGCGGCAGGAGGAGGGTTCCTGTAGAAGTTTGGCCGCAGTGGGGATTGAGCACCCTCTGCTGGCTGGCGCCCTACGCACATGCATAGTCGGCGTAACGGCGGGCCGACCCTGTCTCTACCCCTACCCCTCATAGCTCCAAACACTTCCCACACCCTATCCACGCCCCCCCATCCCCCTCTCACCAACACATGTCCCTTATCCTGCACTCTCCTCACAGCTACAAACACCCCCCCCCCCCCCCACACACACACACACACACACACCCATGCCCTCTTTCCTGCTCTATCCTAAAGCTGCGTACACACGTTCAGATAAAGTGAACGATTTAAATGATAACGATCTTATAGTTATCGTTCAAATCGTTCACTTTAATGCCCCTGCAAACGACCAAACGATGGGCGCTGCGCGGGCACGAATAGTTGTTGTCGACCATCGTCCGTCGCCCGGGAAAACCGGCATACATTGTCGATTTCGACCAAGGTAGCCTGTTTACTATAGGGACCTGCGATCATTAATCGTGGGTCGTTATATGTTAATGCATGTGTTGGATGTTCGATAATGATCGTGCAACACATGCAGAACAATCGAATAACAATACAGCTCCAAACACTTCCCCTATCCCCCCCCAAACAGGTCCCCTTTCCAGCTCTCTCCTCACAGCTCCAAACACCCCACTCCCATCCGCAGCACCCCTTACCCCACACAGGGCCCCTTTCCTGCCTTCATCTCACAGCTCCAAACACTCCCATATATATATATATATATATATATATATATATTATACAGACCCTCCAACATGACCCGGTACAATTGTAAATTAGGTGGGAAGTCCAGGAGCAGAGCTATTTGTACAGGGTGGAACGGGTCACATTGGAGGGTAGGGAATCTAGGGATATAAAATATACTATTGTAAACTGCCCCCACCCTCCTCCCCTCCACAGACCCTGACCCCTCAACAGGTCCGACCCCATTAGGGCTGCTACCAGAAATTTTCCCGGCTGATTTTCCATCCCGGTACCAGCAGGTCTTAGCTGCAGCCGCTGGCCCCTATTCCCACAAACCCACTGTGCCTTCCTTCACACACTGCTCGGTATAGGCTGCTTGTCCCTTTTTTTGTTTTTATTGTGGGGGGGTGTGCAACTGGGAACTTTCGCCCTGAGCTCCACAATGTCTAGAACCGGCCCTGGGTGTAGCTGCATCTTCTCGGCTGCTCAAGCCCCCAGAGAGGCCCCAGACTGGGTGCTTTGTACCTGTTCACCCCAATCTTGGTACTTCTTGGAAGTATATTTTCCGTTAGCTAGTACTTTGGCATACTGTTCAGGCCAGTAAATATTTTATTAACCCTTTACTTACATTACACAGAGATGGAAGCCAGACAAAACAGAAATATCTTTGCAAGCCTGATATCTTCTCATAAGAGTCAACATTTAAGCCAGCCCTACACCTAGAATTAAATACTGCTGTATAAAGGAGGATGTGTACATGAGAATGATCTGAAAGTGGGTGGAGAATACCTATGATCAATGAATATACCCTAAGGATGCCACAAGAAAAAATAAAATATATAAATTTTTGATAACGAGTTCCTCTCCACCCTCCAGAATGGACCAGTCACCAGTGGTCATAATCTGGGCTGATTACCACTAATTTGAGGGGCCAAACAGCATGTTGTCCCCTCCACAAATCCCACATACAGTACCAGGGTATGATGACAGACTGGTCTGATTATACTATAACAGGGATGTAGAAATGCAAATGTGCACAGTACCAGCTGTGTAGCAATATTAGCTCCAGGTGTTCTGTCTCCGCTAACTTCAAGATCCATGAACTAGCTGGAATGCAAAAGAGCAACTTATGGCCGGGCTTTAGTCACAGTACTGCTGATATGCAATCATAAGGAGGCAATAAGCACTGCACTACTATGGCTACTTTACACCAAGCAAATTGCCTGAATCTCACTGCCTTGCTTTATCCCACCTTATGGGAAAAGGGTACCGTATATCAAAGGGAAAAATTATTTAAGACTAACTTTGTTGGTAATTAAGCAATGAATAGGTGACTCCACAATTAGTAGAATGATATAATACAACGTATTCCTTTATATATTATTTGTTCACCTTTATTTATGTAGCTAATACAGTAATTATTGTTTCTGATTTTGTTGTATTTGCCCATTATGAATAACACCCCCATGTATAGCTTATGCCTTGCCTGTAAACTAGGTAGGGGACTCACGTTGGCTACCTTGCCTGGTACGCCTGTGGATGGGATGAACAATTAGCAGATCTAATAATTCTTGGGTTACAGTTATTTCCCCTCTTGTTTTCTCTACTTTGTCATTCCCCAAAGTTTATCTCATCTCCAGTTATTGGTTATCTTATATCTCGTATATGAGTATCATATTTTGAATTAATCCACTGTAACTACTGTAATGTGCTTGAGATGGCTGCCTCCGTTGTAATATGGTGTCTTTACTACAAATGTAAAGCGCTTTGAGTACTCATGAGAAAAGTGCGATATATACTGTAAATAAAAAAGATTATCTTGAGGTAATTTTCATCAGTGCATTTCAATTATAGAGCAAGAGTAAAATTAACTCCACCATTGAGATATTAGGGTAATATTAAGATTCTACTTGTGGCTTCATTATTAGTGTTATCGCTCATTTGTAAGTGAAGCTGGTGGCAGTTAGTCCACTTGTGGTACAGCTTAACCAGTTCTTAGATTTATTGGATCAGGTAAAACAACAAGTGGCAAATGACATAGGGATATCATAGGTGTAATAGCGGTATGCAGATTATATATATAGGCAGCCTGGATCTTAGGGTGTTGCTAGGCCATATAGTGCACCGGGCGGGGTAGTGACTAATACACCAGCTGATGCTAGCAGTGATACCCTCTACTATAACGGTGGTGGATTAGTATACATGAGGTCCAGCTATGTGGCTCAGTACTGCGAGAGTCTCCCGGATCCGTCCGTCCTCATGGAACGCCAGGAAGTGAAGACAGGCAGAGATGTCGTACATGTGCAGTAGCTCTTGTCAGAGGTCGGTCCTAGCAGGTCCTAGTGACTGCTAGCTCAGAACTTCCTGTCAGAAGGGAGGCAGAGCAGGAGTGCACTCCTTCCAATACCCCCCCTTGCTCAAGACTGCCATCCATCACAGTACACAAAACATAAGCATCATAACAACATTTGACGTCTCTTTCCTGCAATGGAAGACAGACGGTTAGGCAAAGACATTTAGTAACATAAAGCATCAACATTTTGAATATTTTCCAGTCCACATTCCTGCAAATGAAAACTTTGGGCCTGATTCAGAGACGCTCGCAAAAAGCGAGCGCTCGCTCTGAATCAGGGCGGGCGCTGGTTTTTTTAGGAGCGGCCTCCTGGCCGCTTGCATAACTGTGGGTGAACGCTCAGAGCTATAGCGAGCGGCCATGATGATGGTCGCGATGGTCAAGACCATCGCGACCATCAGGCTTGCGGCGAGACCCTTGTGATAGGGTCTCGTTGCTGCAAGCCCCAGAGAGCTTCTGGCTCAAATAGAGCCGGAAGCTCTCCCAGTGACATCACTGGTGATGTCAGTGGGGCCACCCACAAATGGCAGGCATTCGCATGGGAATGCCTCCGTTTTTGAAGCCACCCCCCGCCACGCCTACAAAATGGGCGAGCTGTCGATCAACATCGACAGCCGCCTCTTTTGTAGTGAGTCCCGGAGCGAGTGCTTTTTGCACGCGTGCACACTGGGCTACCATCGACCCGGTTGCGATCGCTCAGCGCTTGCGACCGGGTCTGAATCAGGTCATTTGAGCATAGGAAATCAGACATTTGCTCAACATGTCACTGGAAACATAAACTGAACTGACGAAAGAATTCTTCATCAGATCCCTGACAAAGTGGTCTTCAGAAGTCATTTTTATGACCCTCTCTGATCTAGACAAATATAAATCACACTTAGGCCCTGATTCAGACCCGCTCGCTGCCGCTGGCAGCTCGCTGGGTTTGTGAGCGTGTTTTTTCTTTTTTATTTTTTCTCCGGCCGCTCGCAAAGCTGTGGGAGACCACCCACAGCTTGTGCGAGAGGCCACGAGACCATCGCGATAATCGCGACCATCGCCCTTGCGACGAGACCCTGCGGTTGGGTCTAGCTGCCGCAAGGCCTGACATCAGTAGTGATGTCAGTTAGACCTCCCTACAAACGGCAGGCGTTCCGTTTGTGCAGCCACCCCCCCACCCGCCCACAAAATGGGGCTAGCTGTCACTCACCATCAACAGCCGCCCCGTCTTGTTGCGAGTCCCGTAGCGACTGAACTTCAGTTGCTCAGCAGGGCACGTGCACGCCGGACGTGGCGCATGCGCAGTGCCCAAACATCGGGCTGCTTGGGAGCACTGTGCGATCGCAAGCGGCTCTGAATCAGGGCCTTAGTCCAAGAAGTGAGAAAAGCAACTGCATTTAAATCTTTAACTGTCTTCCTTTGCAGTTTGATACACACTGGTCTTAGAATTTTTATCAATTAAAAACAAAACAAAACACAAAGATGAATCCAGATCCAAAACCAAAAAATGTGGATCAGCTCACATCTCTAATAGTACACTTCCATTCGTGCCAATCATAGGTAGGTTTAGGATCGTGAAGTCTCTGAGGTACACAGCGAACAGGTAGAGGAAACTCCTTTCTTGGATTTTTCCCTTTGTTGCTCCTCATGGAACTCATGTTCCCTGAATGGTTATTTACTTTTGTTATTTCAATTCTTCCAGACACGCTTTCAACTGCAAGCATACAGTATATTGCACAGTGCCACAGGTCCCTGTGGCTGTACAATAGTCTTGTTAACACTAACATCCCATAATGGTATAAGAAATCAAATTTGTGTCTTTTTTCCTTGAGTATGTGAGCATAAGCTCTACTTCCAAACACACGTAGATGGCTATTTGTTTTTTTTACCTGTCCCCGCTTCCAATGATGTCATCTCCTTGACTGACACTGTAGGTGATCGATTTTTAAAGTAAACATCTGTTCTCACTGCTTCAGCCCAAAATGTATTGTCAAGATTTGAATCATTCAGCATAGCTGGATTTATTCTAACTATTGTTCTGTTAGCTCTTTCACTGACTCCATTTTGTTCTGGTGTATAGGCAATAGATGCTGGACTTCATTTACTGTCAGGTACTTAGGGCCTGATTCAGAAATGTACGCTAACCCAATGGTTATCGCACGTCTACGATTGTTCTAGGACTGCGCATGCACAGGATGTGTACTGCGCATGTGCAGCCCCCTTCTACGAAGCGGCGGCGTTCCAGGCCACCGTTCCCGAAAATGGGGGGAGTGTCGCCTCCATTTTCTGGGAGGACGCATGATTTTCTGGCCTCACAAGTGACCAGGCACCGGCCAGACTGAGGTAAGCTTCAGGTTACGCTGGGCAACCATCGCTACCGAAGTTATACAAATTTCTGTAAATCATCAAATGACTCCAGCCTGTATCAATCATATTGTTCCAGCCTCTGCTCTCATCACAATGCATCAGTCTGTGGGCCTGATTCAGACCCAGTCCCAAGCGCTGAGCGCTCGCAACCGGGTCGATGGTGGCCCAGAGCACATGCGCACGACGGAGCCGGCTCCATCGTGTGCATGCGGGAGACCCAGATAGCAACGGGCAATCCGTCGCTCAGGGTCTCGCACCAAAGGGGGCGTGCTGTCGATGTTGAGTGACAACACGCCCCCTTTGGTGGGCGGGCCAGGGGGGTGGCTGCCCAAATGGAGGCGTTCCCATGAGAACGCCTACTGTTTAGGGCCGGCCCCACTGACATCACAAGTGATGTCAGTGGAGAAATTCCGGCTCTGCTAGAACCAAAATCTCTCTGGGGCTTGCTGCAACGAGACCCTACGACAAGGGTCTCATCGCAAGCCCGATGGTTGCGATGGTCTTGACCATCGCGACCATCATCATGGACACTCGCATAAGCTGTGGTTGGTCACCCATAGCTATGCGAGCAGCCAGGAGGCCGTTCTAAAAAAAAAAAAGACCGGCTCTGATTCAGAGCGAGCGCTCTGTCAGAGAGACCGGCTCTGAATCAGGGCCTGTGTCCAATATCTAACAAGACCTGATGAAACAACAAACCCTGAATGTGCTGGGTATTAAACACTGATAAACAATGGAACACAATAGCAAGATAATAACAGCTCCTCCTGTAGTATCCTCGCCAGAAAAAGGTTCTATAAAACAAATGTTGAACAACAGAATATGGCAGAGCTGAAAGTGTGGAATTTTAGAACTACTTGAATCTCACAAAGTGCTAATTATCTAATGTCAAAAGGCCCCATATATCAGAGATTGACTGCAGCAATCGTGCAATTTGCAATCGATTGTGTATAAAAAATTTTCCCTTTTTAAATTGATTGTGGCAATTCTGCAATCTGCAATCGATTGAAAAAGGGAAAGATTTTTATACACAATCGATTGCAAATTGCACGATTGCTGCAATTAATCTCTGATGTATGGGGGCCTTTAGACATATGACTTTCCTCTACCTCTTTATAGGGAGAAACACTGAAAGACAATGACCATATACGGATGTTTCATTGCTCATCTAGCCTAAATACTCCATGCAGGGTGACATGCCTGGCGTGAGTGAGCTGCCAGGTCCCATTCTAAAGTTGAGCTTCTTTTTGTGGCGTAAATGCGTCTAAGTCGCAATGCGATGTGTAGGTTGTATGTGCCAAGGAAACATCCACATGAAAGCTGGAACCCAAAGTTTCACAGCATAACATTGCCCAGAGCATCACACTGTCTCTTCCGGCTTGCCTTCTCCCCAAAGTGCATCCTGGTGCCATCTCTTCCCCAGGTAAACAACACACAGACCACCTCCTTCCATTGTTCCATGGTCCAGTTCTGATGCTCACGTGTCCACGGTAGGTGCTTTTGGCCGTGGACAGGGTCAGCATGGACTGACTAGTTTGCGGCTGCGTACCCCCATAAGCAGCAAGCTGCGATGCACTGTGTTCTGACATCTTTGTATTTTAGCCAGCATGTACTTTTCCATTATTTGTGCTACAGTAGTTCTTCCGTGGTACAGGAGCAGATGGGCTAGTCTTCACTCCCCATGCGCATCAATCAGGCTTAGGCGCCCATGACTCTGAGCCTGATTCAGGAAGGAACGCAGTTGCGTATACACACACAATTGGTTGATTAATTTGCACTGCGCAAGAACCAGACACTCCCGTCAGAACTGCGCAGAGGCTACGCAGACTTTTGGGTCATCAACACACATCAACACACAGCCGGACAATTTTGGACGTAAAGAACTGCTCTCCGGTGGAATCCGGTGAAGTCAACTGTGTGTCTAGCTGTAGGGTCAAGTAGTAGACTAACTGCTCGCTGTTGAAGCTGTATACATAGTATATATCAAAGGTGGGGAATTTTGACAATGTGTCCGAGGGAATCTTGAGCTACGAAGACACAAACTCATCCTGGTAGACAAAACCAAACAGCTCCGCGTTCTCTTCGCTGGACAACAGTTTCCGACTGATTGACAGGAAGTTCCATTTGTGGATGGTGACGGGGGGTGGTCGGGCGAATGCAGGCGTGCCGGTGCATCTCAATGCCGTTGCATGGGTGTGCATAAATTAGCCACTGCGCTACCAGATGCAGCCTGAGGACTTGTAGCGTGCGCAGAAGTAAACAATTCCTGAGTGACATCTGGGCTTCCTTAACTGTGTGCATGGGTCCGATGTTACTCGATGTTACTGATTGCTTTGCTATGTTGCCCTAGTATACGGATGTGGGTAAGGGGAAGTTGGCATCCTTGTGTCAGGCAGCGTATGCAGTGTGAATGCAAATATTTAAATAGCATCACTTATATTAGCAACTGCGGTGCATGCGTATAAGCAGAATAGCATCCCTTGCTGAATCAGGCCCTCTGTCGCCAGTTCACTGGTTGCCCTACCTTGGACCACTTTTGGTATGTACTAAGCAGTGCATAGATGCTCTGACAAAATGTGCCAAAGGCCGTTAAAATAATTGGTCAGGCTATGCACTCATTGGATGCTGCTAGTAGAGAGTGAGGGCAGTGATACATCAGCATGGAGATCGACCCTATTGCTAGGTGATGTGACATAAACAAAAGACACCTACAAACAGCAATGTAGTATCAGCACGGCAGCCTGCATCCTACGGCATGATACATAATAATAACCTCAACAATTAACAACAATAGTAAACAAGGTAGCAAACAGTAAATAACAGTGATTACAATTAGCACAGATAGGCTTATATTTTCGATCCTTGAACTGAATGAAGTCTATGTGTATTACACAGTAAACCACCAAGGCAGGTCCCACGTGAGTGAGAGTGTTGATGCAATGGTTACTGATGGCAGCAGTGAGACATAAGAAGCCAATGGTGTAAAGCATAAATAAAGGACACATCACAGTCAGACCGGTCCAAAAATAAGATGAGGCAAGCCATATGACCTGGCATAGAGATAGAATAACCCCAACCAATGGATTGATCAAAATCGTTCTTTATTAAAACTATTTCCTCTTTGAGAACTGCTTTATACTGCAGAGACAAGGCATTGCAATGGGGTCGAATATTTTTATGATGTCCCATAAAGCCACACAAATTTCTCTAATGCAGAATTTTCTAAGGACATTTTGTTTTATGTTAGATGTATAGATGCCTTGTTTCTGATCTGGCAGGGAGTGGAAGAGAACATACTTCACTTGTATACATGGGTCATATGCTTCAGCCTCATATTCAGTGGAAAATGGACTTTTGGATGTATCCATTGGTTTTTGGAACAACAAACTCTCCAACAAATCTATAATAAAGCGGCTGTCCTCCACAGAGGCAGAGTAACACAAAAGACCTGAAACATTGATGTTCTCATGATCATCAGCACAAAAGAAAAATATAAGAAAACAATAAACACAATACACTTGCATTGAAATAAAGTTGCTGAAACCTTAATCACTAGAGAAAAGACATTGCTACAGTGTTTTAAGCATCATAAGCCTCCTGATCACAAATGAAATAAGAAACACAGTGAAAATACTGTATTTCAAAATACATAGGTTGACATGCCCAACACAGATCCCAATCTTGCTACAGACCCATCATGTTAAATAGTAGCTAAGGGGTCTATTTACCAAGTCTTGGATGGAGATAAAGGCCCTCATTCAGAGCCGGACGCTCTGAGCAGAGCGCTCGCTCTGAATGAGGGCCGTCCTCCATAAAAATGGAGCGTCCTCCTGGACGCTCGTATAGCTGTGGGTCACCACCCACAGCACATACGAGCGTGCAGGATGATGGTCGCGATGGTCTTGACCATCGCGACCATCGCCAGTGCGACCAGAAGCCTGTGGTCGGGGTTTTTCTATCAGAGCCAAAATCACTCCCACTGACATCACTAGTGATGTCAGTGGGGCCGGCTTCTGACGGTAGGCGTTCCCTTGGGAACGCCTCTGTCTGGCAGGCACGCCCCCGGCACGCCCACCAAAGGGGGCGTGCTGTCAATCAACATCGACAGCACGCCCCCTTTGATCAGACACAACGAGCGAAGGAGAGTCCTTCGCTCGTCGCGTCTGGCGCTTGCGCACGACGGAGCTCCCTCCGTCGTGCGCATGCGCAGTGCACACCATCGACCCACTTGCGAGCGGACAGCCGCTTGCGAGTGGGTCTGAATCAGGCCCAAAGTTAACAGAGATAAGGTACCAACCAATCAACTCTTAACTGTAATATTTCAAACACAGCCAAGTCTTAGTAAATAGACCCTTAAATGACATGTATGAAAAGAACTCTTTAATGGAATAGAAAATCTGCTGCACATCTTGCATTCTGTTGCTGGCTGGCCACACTCGCAAACGACAGAGCGGTTACGATAAATGCACTTAAGCTAGCCACACATCTAAAGATTGTCTTTCCAACCAGTCATTTAGTTGGCTTGAAATCTGGCAATATATGGGAGCATCCGCCAATCAACCATTTGCTTCCAAACGCCGGTTAACCAACTTGTTTGAATGACCATTTTCAGTCCAACCAGCTGACTAGTTGGCTGGTTATCAATATAATCTGTAGATGTGTGGGGTTGCTATGGGAACTGCCGTCCAAAAATCAAAATACAGGTTTAGTCTCCCATATCCAAATATTCCGACATACGGAATATTCCGAATTACGGAATATTTTTTGTATGACTGAGAAAGTGAAACCATTGCTTTCTGATGGTTCAATGTACACAAACTTTTTTTAAAGCATAAAATCATTAAAATACAGTATACAATAACCTTCAGGCTGTGTGTATAAGGTGTATATGAAACATAAATGAATTTCATGTATGTACACAATTTTTTTTTGATGCTCAAAATTATTGAAAATATTGTATAAAATTACCTGCAGGCTGTGTGTATAAGGTGTATATAACACATAAATGCATTCTGTGTTTAAATTTGGGTCCCATACCCAAGATACTTCATTATAGTATGCAAATATTCCAAACTACGGAATAATCCGATATTCAAAATACCCCTGGTCCCAAGCATTTTGGATATGGGAGACTCAACCTGTAATATGCATACAAAAGGGATTGTACTGTATGTTATTAATTTTGAAAATGTGTGGTGTAGCTTTTATGATGAGGAAACAATATTAATGGGTTCTGTGTACCAAACCTTGGAGAGAGATAAAGTGAATGGAGATAAAGGCCCTCATTCAGAGCCGCTCGTAAGCGGCCGCTCGCTCGTTCTGACCGATGTTCGCACATCTGCGCATGTGTACGGTTTGTAATACGCATGCGCGAACCAGTCAGTGCGGCCGAAAATCGTTTGTTCGCTATATAGCGAATGCCTGCTATTTTGAGTGACAGGAGGAGGCGTATGTGGGTGGTAACAGGGGAAGGGGCTTGAAAACGGGGAGTGGAGATCAGAACGCAGGCGTGCTTAAAGGTCAAAACGGGCGTTTTAAGGGAGTGCATAATTAATACAGCAGCGTCATTGACCATGTCACTTGTTTTTTTTTTACTCCGAACTGCTCGCAAAATAGCGGTTGAAAAAACCAACCACAAGAATAGCGAGCAGTTCATACGCTGTTCGATGTACTCAATTAATCTAATAAATAGCGGACATGAGGTAGGATACGAGCGTATTTTTCAAAATTACAACCGCAAGTTTTGCTCGCTCGTTCAGACTTAGAGGCGTGAACAGACCGCAATTAGCGAACGGTTCATTTGAATAGCCACCCCTTGTTTTAGAACGAACGACCGCAAATAGCGAGCGGCTCTGAATCAGGCCCAAAGTACCAACCAATAAGCTCCTAACTGTCTGTCAGCTCCTAACAGGCTGTGGGTCTCATTAAGACCCGCTCGCGAGCGCAGGACGCTCGCAAGCGGGTCGATGGTACCCAAATGCGCATGCGCACGACGGAGACGCCTCTGTCGTGCGCATGCGCGAGACCCGGCGAGCGACAGGGAAGCCGTCGCTCGGGGATTCGCACCAAAGGGGGCGTGATTGACAGCACGCCCCCTTTGGTGGGCGTGCCAGGGGCGTAGCTGCCCAGGCGGAGGCGTTCCCATGGGAACGCCTACCGTCTAGGTCCGGCCCCACTGACATCACTAGTGATGTCAGTGGGAGTGATTTTGGCTCTGATAGAGCCAAAATCACTCCAGGGCTTGCAGCAATGAGACCCTACCACAGGGTCTCGTCGCAAGCCCGATGGTCGCGATGGTCTTGACCATCGCGACCATCATCATGGACGCTCGCATAAGCTGTGGGTGGTCACCCACAGCTATGCGAGCGGCCAGGAGGCCGCACCAATTTTAGGTAGGCCGGACCTGATTCAGAGCGAGCGCTCTGGTCAGAGCGTCCGGCTCTGAATCAGGCCCTGTGTTCGAAAAATGACAGGAGCTGATTAGCTGGTACTTTATCTCTGTCCACTTTATCTCTCTCTAATGTTGCGTACACACGGTACGATTAAAATGGACGATATGAACGATAATGATCATATCGTTATCGTTCATATCGTGCATTTTCGGTGCCCAACGACCTGCAATGCGCGGGCACGTATGGACGATATCGCACCAACCATGCATGCAGGCTAACCTGGTCGATATCAACCAGGTTACTATAGGGACCTGCGATCATTGATCGCGGATCGCTATAGTCGTTGATGAGTTGGTGGTGTGCTGGATGATCAATATCGATCATCCAGCACACCCGGGAGATAGTACAATGATATTGTTATCATTGTTGATCGTCCCATGTGTACGCACCTTAAGACATAGGCTTGATTCAGAGCACCTCGCTCGCACTGTGCGTTCGCAAGCGGCCCGATGTTCTGCGTACACGCACGCTTCGTTCTGTGCGTGCGCGAACTACACACTGCGATCGCAACCCTCTCGCTCACCCAGCAAAGACAGCCCAGGGTAATGAGTGACAGGAGAGGCCGTTTGTGGGTGGTAACAGGGGTAGGACACTAATAACGGGAGGTTGGAAATGCGAACACAGGCGTGCCTGGGTGTTTCAATGCATAATTAATAGGCAGTGTCATAGTACACTTCGCTTGCCATTTTTTTTCACTGATTTCCTCGCAATGCTGGCGGTAGGGTAAAGCTACCTCAAGCACTGCGTTCGCATCCGATGGTGCTCGATGTACCAATGTTTTAATACACATCCTGGAGATGACGTGTTGCTGGTGGGCGGCTCTGCCTGTGCGATTGGGCGTACGCATACACAAGTGGCCGCTCGCTAAGACATGGTGGGCGTGCTTATGCCTTGGCGAGCGATTGCTTCCCTTGGCGTCACTTTGAAAAATTTGCATACACATCTAGCGGGCGTACGCAGATAGCGATCCGGGGCTGATTCAAGCCCTTAGCACATCGACCACCAATGTTCGTAGGGAGATCAAGGGTTAACATGGCAATATGGAATACACTGTTGTTATGGGATACCTAATGAAGACTAGTGGAGGCTAGTGGCATGCATGGTCAGTTTGCCCAACTCGATAAAGTCTTTAATGGGCATATCACATTTATAAAACGCATGTCTAACTCTTACCCCAACTCTACTGATAATTATTAGTGAAGACAAAATAATAATGAAAAATATACAAAACTAGAAAGACAGAAATCAATAGCAAGATCATAGATAGTAAGAAGCAAGAAAATCTGAATTATTCATTAAGGGCCTGATTCAGCAAGGAACGCAGTTGCTAAAACGCACGCAATCGTCCGATTGCGTGCACGATATAGCCATTGTGATCGGGACTGCATCACAGTGACTATGCAGACCCATTGCAGAGTGATTGACAGTAAGTGCCATATGTGGGTGGTGACAGGCGTGCCAGGGCGTTTGAACGCCGTTACAGAGGCCACTGCAATGCCCTATGCAGCCTGAAGCCTGATAGCGTGCGTTGAAGTTAGCAATTTCTGAGTAGGGTCAGGGCTTGTGCAAGTGTGTGTGAAGCTGCGATGGTGCTTGTTTGCTAAACATTACGGATGTGTGGTAAGTAAAGTGGGTGTCCTTATGTAGTGTAACTGCGGCATTGCGATCACAATGAATTAGCATACTATCGCAGTTGAACTGCGCATAAATGCTATTGCATTCTCTGTTGCGTACCGTAGTGAATCAGGCTCTAATACTGGCCATACACGGGATGATTTTTAACACGATTTTGGCATTTTCTACACGTTGGACAGACCAATCATTTGCAAATAGTTGTATTTTGAGTCTTCTGCGACCCCGGTCCGCGTCCCCGCCGTCGTCTAGTTAGATCGCAGATCAGATGGTTTTGCAGAGAGATCTCAACTGATGGTGTACGATGTGATACACTTCTATGCATCTTATCCTATGATCTTAATGATCAATCGTACACCATTTGACCACATCTTATGAAGAATTCAAAGGAAGAATTTCAAGGGAAATCGTAAAACTGATCTCACCAACTTTGAATCTCACCGTGTTTGGGGGCCTTTAGTCCCATGGGGTTAATCATGCCCAAATTATGGATCATCTTGGCCTCCAGATGTAGCAGACCATTTGATCTGTTATGACCCCTAGAGCAGACTGAAATGTGATCAGTCACGCTGTGTGTTACAATTTGGCCCACTGGTCTTCTACCGACTGATGGCAGACTCCAGTTCTTAATGCTTTCTTGATGGTGGATAGATGGAGTTACATGCACTCACAAAACCTTCTCTCCATCTGGCCTACATGAAATATACTGCATGGGAAGATAATGATATACTGTAACTGTATATAAATGAGCTGAAGCAAGAAAGGGCAAAATTGATTTTGAAAATGTGCCTGTGATTTGGATGGAAAAACATCGATCCAATCTTTTATCTTTTAACAAAGACAAACTGTACAAGGGCAAGCAAGATTATACAGAACATTGCGTATACTGCTGGCTAATTGGGACCAGTGATAATTCAAGTACAATGAAAAACGTGTAGTTCTTACAGGCATAGGCGCCAAGAGGGGGGGGAGCAGGTACAGTTTACCCGGGCCCGGGCTTGCTAGAGGGGCCCAGCGGGGCCCAGGTCTGGCGTCGCCCGCCCCCTCCCCTCCCTCACAGCAGCTCAGCACACAGCTTGTGCTTGGCTGCAGTGCGAGACTGCTCGCGGCTGCTGCAGCAGCCGGAGCAGTCTCCTATGGCTGCTTACAGGTGTGCAATGAATGGAGTTTTTATGCTGCCTCCGTCGGACCTTAGGGAAACCAGATCCCTTATGTCATAAGATTCAGTGTAAAGGGGTAGGGGGATATAAGGTGCCAAAAAGCTCCAAAAACTGTATCTCAAGTGAACATGAAAATAGTATGAACACAATTTATTCACAATATCATAAAAAAATTCCCTTATTATTAAATAGAATAAAAAGTAGTGTCCTGCAATTAGCGTCTCTCACCCTTGATCGGTATTGCGGTGGGCTTTAGCAAAAGCAGTAAACAGGTCCCGGGTAACACCTCGGCACCACCGCAATGGGTTTAAATGGTGAATAAAACACAGCCAGGTTCCTTCAGGTTAAAAACATGCCGTCCAAACTACCAGTGATAATTGCCAAACAACCAACAAGCTGGATCAATGCAGTTGTCCTAGCAGAAGATTGCCTTTACATCATAAGCATATATTCAAAAGTTATTCCTCACAGAGAGAAACAGATCTCAGTGATTAAGACCACCAGTATGAGGGCCTGATTCAGCATGGATCGCAATTGCAACCACCTACGCAGATCAGCCTATAGTGGTACTGCGCATGTGTGCGCAGGACAGCATTGCGATTGCACTGCAATCACACACGCAGATAGAAAGCCATCTCAGGGTGAGTGACGGGGCGTCATCGTTTGGGGGTGGTGACTTGGGAGCGGTCAGAGAAACGCAGACGTGCCTGTCAGTTTTATCACCTTTGCATGGTCGCGCATAAATTAGCCACTGCGATGGCATACGCAGCTTCAGTACTCACTGCGTGCGACAAGACTTGCAATTTCTGAGGTAGGTCAGAGCTGCTGTAATTCTGCATGAGGGTCTGATGTTACTGATTTATACATAGGACTGCAAGGTATTACGGATGTGAGAAAGTGGTAGTGGGCATCTCTATGCTGGTTGTGCGGTTGCAAACTTTATCATCTTTTCACAGCATACCTGTTTGCGTAATCGCAGCTGCAATCACAATAGCGATCCATGCTGAATCAGGCGCCGAATGAGTTAATTTATTTGGGACTTTTACCTGGGCGCAAATTGTCATTGCAGTTTGTGTTCTGAAATACAGGATGACACAATTCATGCCTGCAATATATTTAAAGACTACAGTGTATTTTTACTGTCTTAGGGCCTGATTCAGCAAGCTATGCAAAGGAGAGAACGTATGCACTTGGCCGATGTTTTTGTACTGCTCATGCATCGCACTGCGTGTGTGCAAACTAGCCAGTGCAATCGGGTAAGCGTATGCAGACTACACGCAGTGTGTAAGCAGACCCCTTCCGATAATGACTGACAGGAAGTGCAGTTTGTGGGTGGTGACGGGGGGTGGCAGGCGAACGCAGGCGTGCCTGTGCGTTGGGACACCGTTTTAGGGGCCAATGCGGCGACGGACGCAGTGATGAGACTCCGTGCACACAGATCCTCCGCGAGGTCTGGTCAATCACTATTATGCAAATGTGTTGTCGATGGTTCTCGATGTTACCGATGTTTATTATAATGCGTACTGATCAGGCTTTGAGTAAAGAGAGATAGGCGGCTTAATCTAGGGTGGGCATCTGCATCTTGTGGTGCTGTCTTCGTGCGTATGCATTGATTAGCATATTCTCGCAGCGGACGGGTGCGTGCGTTCTCTCCTTTGCGTTCCTTGCTGAATCAGGCCCTTAGTTATTTAATATGTGATCAATGCCACTTGCCTGTCGTGTCGGACGTCCAACCGACCCGCTGACCAAGCGATTTGGTAAGTATGTGCCTGTGCGTACACACTTACCAATCGGCCAATAAGTCTTGCCAGAGGAAGCAGTGTTGATGTCATTTTTAAGGTGTGAATGATATAACTGCAAGATATATTGCATCTGTCGTGCCGCACGGCTGACACAATATATCTTTGAATAACATATTTAACAGATATATCTGGGTACACATGAGCCCACGGCCAGGACGATACAGTAAATCGTTCCTTGGCTGTACAAATGATTTATCGTCCAGTGTGTACCCAGCATAAGGTTCCAGCAACTTGGAATGGTATTGAGGTTATTGTTTCCTTATTGTTTTTATTTTGTCCTGATGTTCATGTTCTATTTATTATTCACTATCTGGTGTGCTTTTAATTACCATTTCTGGCATCATGATCCATTGAGCCATTTTTTTAGTGCCTGAACCTTTTAAATTCACTTGTTTGGAACATAGGGGGTCATTCAGACCCACTCGCGAGCAGCAGTACGCTCGCAAGCGGGTCAATGTTCCCCACTGCGCATGCGCACGACAGAGGGAGCTCCATCGTGCGCATGCGCGAGACCTGGGGAGCGACGGGCTTTCCATCGCTCCAGGTCTCGCACCAAAGGGGGCGTGCTGTCGATGTTTATTGACAGCACGCCCCCTTTGGTGGGCGTGCCGGGGGCGTGCCTGCCAGACGGAGGCGTTCCCATGGGAACGCCTACCGTCTGAAGCCGGCCCCACTGACATCACTAGTGATGTCAGTGGGAGTGATTTTGGCTCTGATAGAGCCAAAATCACTCCAGGGCTTGTGGCAGGGAGACCCTACCGCAGGGTCTTCGTCGCAAGTCCGATGGTCAAGACCATCGCGACCATCTTTTTGGCCGCTCGCATATGCTGTGGGTGGTCACCCACAGCTATACGAGCGGCCAGGAGTCCGCTCCATTTTCATGGAGGAGGGCCCTGATTCAGAGCGAGCGCTCTGGTCAGAGCGTCCGGCTCTGAATCAGGCCCATATTCTTTTATGCATTGCTCGAGAAAAGGTCATGTAGATCTGAAACATCGCTACCTTCAATACAGATGGAAGAAAGAAATAAGAGGCGCCACATGGTGTACTAAATGTAACATAAATAACCAGATAAAGGCTAACAGTAGTATATCTGCATGCCAGAAATCAGATAATAACGAGTCGCACACAGCAGCATCCATTTGCCACATGTTGCATCTGCGACTTTATGCTTTTGCCTGGTGTACAGCCGTGTGTCCAAACATGCAAGGACTGAGTCGTCCACTGTCAGCGTCCGTTGACTACTTGGTGCATCTTTAGACGCCACCAATGTTTGCACCATGGCAACTTGCACCAGCCCTCTGGCAGGTGCAGTTTCTCCGTCTGAGTATGGCTTCCTATGTAAGCAGTTGAGCTCTCAGTACGCGTCCACCTTCAGTGACACGCCTGCAACACTCCAATAAGACGCAACACCCCAATGCATCTTTAAAGCCACCCCATGTTACCCTCCAGTCACCATCCAGGTACACCCCCCACATTTCTGATCCTGTACACCCAAATCTATATTGCGACTCTGTACATAGAAAATGGGGATGCATGCGCACATTGCTCTACTGTGTTCAACATCACCGCTGCGTCTAACTCTGAATGAGGCCCGTTATGATCAGTATAAATATTAGTGTTTCTTTCTAAGTGGGGTGAATCAGTCTTCCTGACTGAATTATTACTGAGGTGAAGACGGGGGCTCATTTGATTTTTGTCTATGGTTACTCATTGCCATCGATATCATGTTTCCAGCCAGGACGTCTCCTGCAGAACTTTTACTTGTTCCCACATAGTGCCTGACTCTGACTTGGACGCATTTCAGCATGCCACCGCAGCCTTCTCACTGCCTTATGCTGGGTACACATGGAATGATCTGTGCCACCAAAGACTTGAAAGATATCTTTCAGTGAAGTCATCCTGCCACATCTCTGAGGCATAGTTGACGATATCGTCCAGATTGGCCTGCATGTACAGACGATCATAGATATCGTTATCATTCATGCTGGAACGCGCATCGTTGGTCGTTCACTGCATAAAAATGAATGATATGAATGATGGAATCGGTATGAAATACCGCCGGCCGCATGCCTGGTGGTTCAATTCCCGGCAGCGCCTGGCCGACAAAAGCAGAGTTCCCGGCAGTGGAAGCCCGACAGCGCTGGAAATCCCGATCGTCGCTAAGGTAAGTATAAACTAACCTAACCCCCTAAACCTTCTTAGGGGTGCCTAACCTCCCCCCAAAGTGCCTAAGCCTAATCCCCCCTCTAAGTGCCTAACCCTAGCCCCCCCCTTCCCCGCTGCCTAAATCTAAGTCCCCCAGGGGGGGGTGCCTAACCCTAAGTCCCCCCCGGGGGTGCCTAACCCTCCCTCCCCCTAGCCTAACCCTAACCCTCCCGGGGGGTGCCTAACCCTAACTCCCCCCTGGGTGCCCTAAACCTAACCTCCCCCCCCCGCGGCTGTCCGCTCATGGCGCTCCGGCATCCCTTCGATCGGGATGCCGGGCGCCTGTCTCCTGGCATCGGGGAAATGACAGGCGTCTAGCTATAGACGCCCGGCATTTCACCCTCGCCGGGATATGACAGTCGGGAAGCCGGCTGTCGGTATTAAGGCAGCCAGTTTCCCAATTGTATACCTGAACGATATGCCATATATCGTTCATAGATATCGTACCATATGTACGCACCTTTATGCTAATGCAAGTATGCATCTGTCTATGCCATATATATCTGTCTGTCTTCATGGGGAAAGCCATGCCGCCCACTCTGTTTACAACCCCAGCTGCAACTGTCATCATTAATATCAGGACTTACACCCACCGCATTCTGGATGCAAAAGGTGCGTCCCATCTCTGTCCGCACACCACAAATGAGCACAGACATCTGTCTACATGCCCACAACTCTCCCATGACATTCCCATGAGACGGATCAGTTCTGTGCGATGGGATGGAAGCCGCCCACCTAAGCCCATCTCACAGAAAGAATGATCTGTCTGCACTTACAATCTTCATCCATGTGCATTGCCATGGTATAACTAAGTCAATGTTTGCTTTCTATGACATATGTGCCGGTTGCAGATCTCCCTGGGACCCATGTGCCCGACTTCTGATTAAGGAACTGCGTTTTCAGTCATATTCTGCAAAGCATATTCCTTGGTCAGCTTTATGTATCGGCCTCTGATGCTCACATAAACAACAGAAGCAAAAGCTTGTACAGTATATAACAATTATACATAGATGAAGTGAATATACCAAAGCACCTAAAGGGTCTTGAGTGCTTCCGGGCAGTGGGGCTGATCTGAGTTGGGAGCAAAACAAAAAAAAACAAATAATTTTGTATTGGGAACAAATCATATTGCAATACAAGGGGTGCAAATACATTTATTTGGGAGGCAGCAATTTCTGACAGCTGCAAGGACTAGTCCAGGAGTCGTACAGTGACATCACCAGCTCCTTAATTGTTTAATCATGCCATCAGTGACCGAGAAAAAAGCCTTCTCTAGATGCATCACAAATATTGGAGCCCCCATAGCATCCTCGGAGATGGCACCATGATAATGGGTAACAAAATTATATATTCTGGCAATATTTATCAGGTGTAGGTAAGGTAGACTGGAAATGAGGAAGAAAGCAGAGAGTGGAGTCAAATATGTTATTGAGAAAATTGTAAGTTATTGACGCTAAGGAGATTTGGGGGGAGGTAGTGACTCTTGGAAGAAGGAAAATGATAAGCTTTGTTGTGGACATACTGAGCTTTAGGTAGCATTGGAACACCCCTGTATATAATAATAGCATAGAGACAGTAGGTTACACAAAATACTACAGAAGGGTAGAGGTCAGGGGAGGAGAGGTGGATTTAGATGTCATCAGTGTGCAGGTGGCACTGGAGGACAAAAGGGGTGTACAGTGAGCAAGCCCAAGGCATATAAAAGATCCTTGTAGGGCCACAATAGGTAGTGAGAATGAAAGGGATGATGAGGTGGAGTTACTAAAAGAGTGGTTTGATAGGTGGTAAGTCAATCAGGAAAGAACTGTGTCATGAAGACCTATGAAGTTAAGGGAGTTAAGGGAGTTAAGGGTGTGCAGGAAAAGAGGTTGAGCAAGAAAATTGACAGGAACAAAGGATGTCCAGGAGGAAGATGGATGAAAATGAGGTAAAAGTAAGTGAGATAGGCAGTTGTACACAAGTTGCTCAAGTAGTTTGGAGGCAAAGCAGAGATTAGAAATGGGGCAGTAGTTGGAGAGAAAAGCAGAGTAAAGAAATGGTTTTGGATATTAGCGAAGTAAAGTATGTTTGGTTGTAAGGTGGAAGGGCAGTACTATAGTATGCATTTATAATAGAGGAAGCGGTATACAGTAGGAGCAAAATTCCTACAGTGGCTCAGCATCTCAGGAACATTTTTGCAGGTAGCGGGTCTGTTTGCTATGCCATGGTATGGATTGTCAAAAACTATGAGGAGATTTTTCAATGAACATCAACATATCATACCGGATTCGGTATGTAATGCTGGCTGTTGGGATGCCTCCTGGCAGAATACCGACAGCGGCATCCCGTTGTTTGGTTTACCGACAGGGGTCGGGAAAGTATACTTACGCTTCTCCCCCTAATCCTAACCCTCCCTTCTTGTAGCCTAACCCTCCCCACCCTGCACCCTAACCCTCCCAGTTAGTGCCTAAACCTAAGTCTCCCCCCTTTGTACCTAAACCTAACCCTCCCCCCTTAGTGCCTAACTCCCCCCCCAGTGGTTCTTAACCCTAACCCCCCCTATGGGTGCCTAACCCTACCCTCCCCCCAAAAAACCTAATGCTAACCCCGCTATGCTTCCTAAACCTAACCCTCCCCCCACGGCTAACATAAAGGGTGCCCAGGACTTACCTCGTTCGGGCTGTCATCCTTCTGTGTTCCGACATCGGGATTAAGTTAATTCCCTTGTCGGGCTTCCCCTGTTGTGTTTGAGACCGGCGGCACCGCGAATTGCTAAATTGTAAAGTACATAGGACCTGATTCAGAGATGGATGCAAATCCCGTCATGACTGTGTCTTTGAACGCAAAGACTGTGCGTAAATATGCAAAAGTCACACCCGCAAGGATTTGTATTGAGATGCCCGCCGGCAGCTTTATAAATCAAACTTCTGAGTAACCCTAATGACAGAGATGCCGGAGCCTTTGCAACTGCATACGGGATCACAGTCGCATGTTGAGCCACCACCCAAAAACAATCATGACACACCTGCATTTGAATCGCCATATCCCCCCCACCATTTTTGCCCAAAAACAGTCCCCCTATCTGTCAATCACTTTGGAAATAAATCTTCACTGTGAGTGACAATGGTAATCCATTATGATGCATACACCATGTGACTCTGACGCATGTGCAGTAATTAAAACATCATCCATTTGCGAAAACATCGCCATTGCGTCCATCTCTGAATCAGGCCCATATAGCTGTTGGTTGAAATGGACCCTGCAGCCTTGTGAACTGGGAGACTGCAAACTTCTGATGTCCATATATGGTGCCGCCACTACAAGTGTCCCGTTTGAAGACTTGGTTAAGTTCCAATGTGCCGTGGATTAGACTGGTGATTTTCTCAATTGCTGTATAAAGGTAGCGTAATGGCTGATAGGGAAGTGGCACAATAACACAGTGGAGGCTGCTTGCAGTAAATTACATGTAATGGTTCAACCATACTGCAAGCTTATCTAGCTTCTGTCTGATTATGTAGGCCTATGAGTGTTGGAAACAAAACAGGGCCGGATTCACAGATGTGACACTGTGCACGTGCAGGTCTCTTTCTGCGACTACGGTCGCAGCGGCCCTAAGCTGCAGCATGATTGACATTTGGGGGCAGGCAATGGGCACTGTTGGTTAGCATTTCCAAAAACGGGGACGTGCCTGCCCCATTTTCAGGGAGTGGCGAGACCAGTGTCTGCGACACAGATTTATTGGCCTCAGCTAGGTGTTTTGCTATTAAAACAGAGCATTGTCCTATTAAATTTCTAGCTTAAACATGCCAGGAAGTAGAGATGTGCACGGTCCCCTGTGTTTTGGTTCTGGTAAACTTTCCTCAAGTGTTCTGATTTGGTTTCGGCTTTGGATTTCTTTAAAAAAAATTATTAAAAAATGGTAGAATCATGTAACTTGTACCTGTTTTTGTTCCTATAGTATTAATATCAATAACATTAATTTCCAGTCAATTTTGACACCTGAAATAACGAGGGAGGGACTTATGTTCAATCAGAAAACATGCAAGATCCTGTTTTTAGATCTGAGATCCGACTAAAGTGAAGACCTGAGCTGTTACTTGGTTCTACTTGGAACCCCCATAGCAAACTGAGCCAGTACTCGGTTTGACTCGGAACCCAAGCGTTTGGGTATGTTTGGTTTTCAGCAAAGCCGAACAGCTCTTCTCTACCGACGCTTAGTGAATAAACTCTTTAGTGTTGAGGCTCTCAACCCTTATAATCAAGTACCAAGAACATGTCATGTTTTGAAGATTTCTTTAATCTATATTCCTGGGTCAGTAATTATCCCACCTTCTTCCAAAGACAGAAATCCATAAAACTTGACCTGTTAGTGGTACTTGAGGATAGTGGTTGAGAATATCTGCTTTAGTGTACTGTTTTTTCCCCAGCAAAACACTTTTCACAGTTTTGAGGCATCACAGTTTTACTGTAATAATTTCAAAAGCCACATTTACAAAACCGCTTTTACCTTCTGAAATCATAAGGCTGTCATAGTCCAACATGGCAGAAATGAAATTGTCACCCTTTGAAATGGGGCCACTAGCACCTGTAGTTCACCTGTAAAAAAATGTTTAAAAAAAACACAGGACACACACACCATGACAGTATAAGTTTATTAAACATACACACACACATGTACACATACTCACCTATGTAACCCTGTAGCATCGGTCCACTTGTCCGGTAAGGTATCCATAGGGGACCTGTGAAAAAGAAACATACTCACCATCTCCTATGCGAGGTTCTGTACTTTTCGTTCCAAAGGAGGCATCCCCGGGACTTGGCAAAAAAAAACCTGAAAACCCGATCCACAAACTTAGTCAGGGCTGATGCTGCGGCTGGGGGGCCTGGTGAAAGGGCTCCCCTAGCTGTGGCATCAACCCCCCGCAAGAAAAAGTCCAGTGCTGGTTCTGGAACATACAGGGGAACCCTACTCATTTTTTTCCCCTGTATTTCCAGAACCAGGACCGGATCAGAGCCCAGAGCTGGCTGCGCAGAATACAGGGGACACCTATGTCGTTTGTCCCCCATATTTTGGCAACCAGCGCTGGTTCTGGCTAGCCCGGTGCTGGTTGTGCTTAAGTGCACGGGACCCCTATGTCATTTGTCCCCTGTATTTAAGCACACCCAGCACTGGGTCACTAATACCCGGGGCTGGTTGCTCTCTTTTTTTTGGGGGGGGGGCACGCCATTTTTTTCTTTTTTTACACAGGTTTTTTTTTTTTTACCACAGCAGCACAGACGGGTCTAACGGACCCGTCATTGCTCTGTGCCAATCACACAGATGCATGTAGCACGGATCTCCCGAGTCCGTGCTACATGCAAATGGGCACCATAACGCTGATTGGCTTCCTGTCTCCTGTCTGCCACTGCAGTGCCACTCCTAGATGGGCCATGTGTTTGTGCCGCCCACTTGTGTCGCTTAGCATAGTCATCCAGCTACCTCGGTGCAACCTTTTGGCCTAAAAACAATATTGTGAGGTGTGAGGTGTTCAGAATAGACTGGAAATGATTGGAAATTAATGTTATTGGGGTTATTAATAGCATATGAACAAAAAAAGGCCCATTTTATGTGATTAGTGTTTTTCTTTATTTTTTAAGAAAAAATCCAGATCCAAAACACAAAACCCAGAACCCAAAACATGGAAGGGTGGTTTTGGCAAAACCAATCCAGATCCAAAACACGAAGAAAGATCCAGATCCAAAACACGAAAAGTGGCCGGTGCACACCCCTAATATAAATGGAAGAAAATCAATGCTGCTTATATTATAAACCTGTGGTTCCCAAACTTGGTCCTCAAGGTACCCTAACAGTCCTGGTTTTCATGATATTCATGATTGAGCACAGATGATTTAATCAAAATGAATGAAGTACTAATTAAGTCACCTGTGCTCAAGCATGGATACTTGGACCTTTATTGCCTTGAGCATCGAGTTTGAAAACCACTGGTATAAACTGTAGACCTAAGGCTGCTTACTGCCCATTGCTGATATAGATAATTTTACCAATAAAAACTGTGTTACATGAAAAATACAGGAGTTCTCAGGTCTATTTCAATCCATAATAAATGTATCTAAAACAATTACCAATGCAAGTTGCTGAAGCCCACATTGAAAATAATTTAAATATTATCGCTGGTGTTTAGATTGCCTTTCATTTGCCATTTAAACGCATTCTATATAGCTGGGATTTGTATATTCTCAGGCTGACATTGCACAGTATGTGTCTGAGTTTCTTTTGTTTTAGTGGTAATTATGAAGCATTCTGTATGAAATAAGACATGCCACTTTCAGCCTTGTCTTCATCTACACTAATTAGCTATCTATGTATTCTATACTCTTATGTGAAGTATTAAAGAAATGAGGATAGCACACCTTTGGAAAAATTAGATTATAAAGTAGCACACATGTGGGAACACAGTGTTATCCAATTCAGTTAATATAGTGGCAATAAAGCAAGTTATGACTGTCTATTAATCCATTTTGCAAGGCCTCTGAAAGGTCATTGAAACGCTCTAATGAGCCAGTATGTCAACCCGATACTTTCTGAACAAATAGTTTATTTTATTCCTTTAGATGGAAAACAATATTCATTACAATATTCCAATTGATTCAAATGGTATGTACAGTATAAGGTGCAAATTTAAATGGAAGTTAATCTGCTTTTCTTAAGGAGAGAATTGATTGTTAGCCTGTTGAGAAAAACAAGTTTCTTTTATAATGTCAATGCTAATAAACGCTAGTTACTATCCTTATGTCCTGAAATAAATAGACGTAATAGAACTGGGAAAAAAAGGCTTTATGATTATAGCAAAGCACACGGAGCTATAATAACATTAGACTACTACTGTGCATTGATTGTGCTTTGCCAAGTGGTTTACAAATTTCCTTTTTACTCCTTGGCTGTTTTATGGGCTGTCTCTTATTCTTATCGCTGTCTGTGTTTCCTTCACAATTGTCCTCAATGTCCCCAGCTAAGGATTGCACTGATTCACTGTAACCTTTCTCAAGGACTCCTAATCATTCTTTTAACTCCAAAGAGGCCTAACGTGTTCCTGTTTCTGCTTATGCAAAAGGCACTTAGGGACACAAATGGGTAAGTGTCAGCGGAACAGCCAGTGTATAATGTAAATATTCCTAATATTTGAATAATGTTCTGTAAAATGTATTACAGAGAGAAAAGCCATAAATCACTCTTTAAAATAGCTATCGGCCATCAATAGCTATCACCAGGTACCTCCAGTGATAGCTTCTCCATACAAACTAGAGCTAATTGGGAAATTAAAGTTTACATGGAAAAATTCTGAAAGTGGCTTTGTGTAGGCAGGAAAAAAAATCAACTGTGGGCAGGGACAACACGAAAGCGGGCAGGATTAGCACATTAACCCAAGCCACATTGGTTATAAGCCAGACCAATGCAATATGTAATAGAAGGTGAAGTCACAACACTGGTAGGCAGAGCTTGTAATAGTAGTCGGACCTAAAACAAGCAAGTAGGTGAAGCAATGCAGCAATTAGTACTGGAGTCTGATTGCTGTTGCGTTAATCACAGCCACTTATACCACTTTTCCACCAAAATTCCGGGTCTGACCCGGAGTTGGAACAGAGTTCCTATCCGGATCAGACCCGGAATTTAGCCGGTGCCGACTTGGGATATTCCCGAGTCGGCACCACCCACACCGGAGTCGGGTCTGCATAGACCCAGCATTCCCAGCGTGAAAGTGGACGCTTGGAGAGGACATCATCTCCAAGCGCCACTGAAGCCGGACCAATCGGCCAGCTTGCAGCGCACTCCAGGTCATCGTGACCTGGAGTGCGCTGTTCTCACAGCAGGGTTTCACGCGCTAATCCCGTGTTAAACCCTGCTAGTTACCTGGGTTGGATTGCTGGGTCACTCGACCCGGCGATCTAACCCTCTCCCCTTTTACACCAGGGAGCTCCCTGGGTTAACCCTGCAATAACCCGGGTTTTAGCTCCGGTGTAATAGGGGTATTACTGTATCATGGTGATTTTTTTTTCTTATAGCCAAAATGTATGGAGAATGTTTGGGGAACCCCAGCATTTACAGATGTGTTAATGCGTGAACTGTCTTGCCACATAAAATATACACAAAATTTTTTTAATTATTCTAAACATGTTCTAGGCGACATTAAAAACTACTTTATACAGAGATAGTTACAACAGAACAGGTGTTGGTTAGTATAGATAAAACCCAATTGCAAGCCCAATTGCAAGAAAAACCTAATTGCAAGAGAAAGCTCTAGTCACTGCCAGTACATAGATTTCTGCCACTTAATGCATATAACATTTTCAATAAGAAATTCTTGACTGGCAGTGTCTCAAAACCCCAAAACCCAGCAATGTGCTACTGGAATTTTGAGCTTGATGAAGAGGACCAATAATGTTTTAAAAGCTTAAAGGAAACAGCAGCCACAATAACACTTCTCACAACCAATCAGAAGCTGCTTAAGGCCCTCATTCAGAGCCGTACGCTCTGAGCAGAGCGCACGCTCTGAATGAGGGCCGCCCTCCATAATTATGGAGCATCCTCCTGGACGCTCGTATAGCTGTGGGTCACCACCCACAGCCTATACGAGCGTGCAGTTTGATGGCCGCGATGGTCTTGACCATCGCGACCATCGCCACTGCGAGCCGGAGCCTGCGGTTGAGTTTTTCAACCGCAAGGCCCTGAGTGATTTTGGCTCTATCAGAGCCAAAATCACTCCCACTGACATCACTAGTGATGTCAGTGGGCCGGCTTCTGACGGTAGGCGTTCCCTTGGGAACGCCCCCGTCAGGGAGGCACGCCCCCGGCACGCCCACCAAAGGGGGCGTGCTGTCAATCAACATCAACAGCACGCCCCCTTTGATCAGACACAACGAGCGAAGGAAAGTCCTTCGCTCGTCGCATCTAGCGCATGCGCACGACGGAGCTCCCGCCGTCGTGCGCATGCGCAGTGCACAACATCGACCCACTTGCGAGCGGACAGCCGCTTGCGAGTGGGTCTGAATCAGGCCCTAAGTGTGCAACCTTGCCACTGTGATATGATGCAGGATATCCAGAGGAATGATTGGATGAGGAAGCTCAGTGGGGGTGGCAAGCCTCCCGAGGAACAAATGGCTGTACCTCCAAAGCTGCATAAGCCCCATAATCTCCATCATCAAGGCTACAAAGTCCACTCACCAAGGCTTATACAAATCTACCTTTTACCATCAGCACAGTGCAGACTATTCCATTATTTGCCTATAATTGTTTATATATCTGTAATAATGTTACCAGACGTGTTGCGACCGTTGTCGGGAAGTGGCTGAGCATACTACTGAGATCCCATTTATAGAAAATATGGTGCCAGTGTCTCAGTACCTGCGGCCGTTCTGCCGGACCGTGGGGTTACTCAGATGATCGATTATCGGAGGATCTGCGACCACCGCTGTGTGTTTGTATGCACTTGCTTGGATCTGCAGTGCCGCCGGTGGGCATCTCACTACATTTGCAAGTGGCTACAGCATCAGCATATTGTCACACGTACAGGATGGCAGCTGCCATTGCGTTAGTACATCTCTTAATCAGGTGAACGGGACTTACATGTTTATTTCTCTTTTATGGATGGTTACTATAATATGAGCTCATTCGATTGATATATTCAGTACTATGGAAATGAAAATACTATTATGCTTCTGTATCTAAGGGCCTGATTCAGAGCCGCTCGCTCCCAGCGTATTCAAATCCAGTGCACGCCCAGCAAGGCAGGCAATTGCTAGGCAAGGCATTAGCACACCCACTATGTCTTGGCAATCAATCACTTTGCATAAGTAGACGCCCTCCAGCCATTCTTAAGACACCCACTTGCGCATGTCATCTTCAGGAAGTGCATGAAAACATTTGTACATCGATGTGCTCACAGCGCTTGAGGTTGACTATACCTGCCCCTGTTACCACCCACAAATGGCCTCTCCTGTCACTCATTCCACTGGCACGTGCACTGTGAACTATACGCATGCGCACATTTGCAAACATCGCCAGCAACAAGCGATCGCTTGCTAGCGAGCAGGTCTGAATCAGGTCCTAGTTCTGATATAAATTATCATGACTCAAATCCTGTCAGTAAGACAGGAGTGCTACTGATACCAGAGCCAGATTTACACCTCATGGGGCCCTAAGCAAGATACCAGTTTGAGACCCCCCTCCCTCAAACAATCCATAGCACTATACCTTGGCACATTCGCAGTGCGATCACAGTGCATGCGCAGTCTACCGATAATTGCTCAGTCCATAAGTAGTAACTCTTCAATTTTAAATAGGATTACACAACATAAAAAAACAACATACAGTAAATGAATCTAGATTACAGAGTAATTGAGAATAATACAGTACCCTACCTGCCTGGCTGCTGTGCTTTCCTGTGATCTGGGACCTCTGCAGCTCTGCCTCGGCTCTGCCTGTTCCTCTGCGTGGTGCTGGTGGGCACTGGCAATCCTGACAGTGGCACTGTGCATAGGCTGATGTGTGTGCTGGGGCCGGGCCCTGGGACAAGCCGTGGGCCTGGGAGCAAATGCAGGATTTTCCAGGGGGGGTTTCTAAATAATAATATATATAGAGCAAACATACAGTCAATATTGGGACATTGACAGAATTTTCATATTTTGTCCTCTATTCACTACCACAATGGCTTTGAAATGAAACAAACAAGATGTGCTTTAACTGCAGACTTTCAGATTTAATTTGAGGGTAATTACATCCAAATCAGGTGAACGGTGTAGGAATTACAACAGTTTCTATATGTGCCTCCCACTTTTTAAGGGGCCTTTTTTTTGTGGAGGTGAATAGAGGCCAAAATCTGAAAATTCTGGCAATGTCCCAATATTTATGCACCTGACTGTATATATTATATATAACATACACATAAACAGTCCACACACAATATTAACACATACATATACACTAACACATACACAGTTTACACACTCTAACACATATACACAATAACACATATATAGACACTAACACATACATACATACATACATACACACTAAAACAGTACACATACATACATACATACATACATACATACACACTAAAACAGTACACATACATAACATACTTACACTTAATGCAGCAACTGCAATTCATTAGGCCCCATCCCCTTACGGCATAACGGCGTGATTTTCTGTGATTTGGGGGTAGGGCTTGCCGTATTGGCTCCACCCTTATTGCGGGGAATCAGTGCACAAGCTAGTTGGAGCTGGATGGGGCAGCTGGGGCTAGGCAGCGGAACTGGTGACCCTCCTCATCCCCCCTGCTATACACAGTCACTCTGAGTCTGTGACAGTGGCACTGAAGCGGGACCCTCTTGGAGTTTAGGCGGGACCATGTGATTTCATGACATCACGTGGTACTTGTGCAATACTTCTCTGGGAGCATTTTGACTAGCCAGATTTCTTGGGGCAAACGGCCTATCCATGGGCACCTTGGATCCCGCCGGGCCCTAGGTAAGCGCCTAGGTTGCCTAGTGAGAAATCCGGCCCTGACTGATATCCCTTTTTATAATCGATTATTAAAAAGAAAAAGAGTTGAAGGGGTTCTTTTCCCACATACAACCATTGTAAATCGTCATGAATGTTCATTAAATTGTTAAAACATATTTTAAGGTACTTAAACAATAAAAGTTAAGTATTAGCAGCAAAATATAAAATATATAGACGATTGCAGAAAATAATATGTGAAATAAAATAAAGATTAAAATTAGTGTTCACTCGTTGTTTAATCCTTTGAAGTAATCGATGTAGCGTCTCCCTGCATAGACTTCTATGGGGAATTCTCACCATAGAAGTCTATGTGAGACACAGGCTGACCGCATTCAGCCAATCAGGGAGCTGCTCCGACGGAGATGCTCCCTGATTGGCTGGCGGCCCCTTCACTGACGGGGCACACGTGTGCCCCGGTCATTTACGTGGAGCAAAGGTATGTGTACACACATACCTTTGCTCAGTCCGCATGGATCGGGTTTTTGGCGTGTTTGTTATTTTAACCCCTGGATTGCCTACTTGGACAAGTGGACGCGATCGACGCATAGGAGAGGTAAGTATGGATTTTTTATTTCAGGTACACCCCTATGGATTACTTCGGATACTAGGTGAGTATGTGTGAGTGTGCATGTATGTTTTATTAAAATTTTACATTCACGGTGTATGTTTGTTTCTTTACGTATTTCTTTAGTTGTGGAACTACAAGTGCCAGCGGGCCCGTAATGCCCCGCATGCTGGTATTTGTGGTTCTCCAAATACCAGCATGCAGGGAGGCTTGCTGGTATTTGTGGTTCTACAATTAAAGACAATATGGAAACTTTATTTTTACACTTTACACTAACACTATCAACCCGGCACCCACGGCCATAGGGTGCCGGGGATAGCCCCGGGCTATCAGTCTAGGCCTGGGGTGCCCTGGAGAGGGGGGCCCCTTTATTGGAGGGGTCCCCAACTCCCCAGAGACCCCCGGCCTGGACTGACCAGCGGTCAGGGATAATGCTTTGGCCGGGGAAACCGGTGAAAGGTTTTCCCTGGCTGTGGCATTATCCCCCCGCTAGAAAGAGTTCGGTGCTGGTTCTGGAATTTTCAGGGGACCCCTACTCATTTTGTCCCCTGATTTTCCAGAACCAGGACCAGCTCAACAAAGCCCTGTGCTGGTTTTTAATATACAGGGGCCCTACGCATTTTGGCCCCTGTATTTTTAGAACCAGAACAGGCTTTATAAAGCCCGGGGCTGGTTATGCTTTTGGGGAGGGGGTGCACATAATTTTTTTAAAATTTAAAAACATTTTACATAAGTACACACAGAAACATATACATATCTCATGGATATGTGCATGTTTCTGTGTTAATCTGACCTGCTCAGGATATACTCCCTAGCCTGAAGCAGGTATAATATTTTGGGACTTTTGGTAATCTTTTTTTTGGGAGTCTGAAACAGACACTCTATTACATTGGACGAGTTGATTGTTTTCAATGTGAAAACATCTGGATGCGAGTTTGAGAATGGTGAGTTTTAGTAACTCTGAAAAATGTGAGTTTTAGTGGACAGACACCCTATTACATTGGAGAGTTGTGAAAAATTGCGAGTTTAGCATCAAACTCGCAATTTACCAAAACAGACTACCTATTACATTTGGCCAATTGTGTATTTCGCAGAGGTGACGTACCTCACTTACGCTAATATACAAGTAACAAAGCTTGTAAAGGTATCCTTATAGGTCATTCATAATGATGCGTACCGATACTCACGAGTTATCGTGGTGGTGGAAAACATGTAGCGGTATCTTTAAAATGATGTTTCCAGAATACACTCCAATATTAATAAAAGAGCAGTGTTTTATTCACACAAAAGATATAAAACAGTAGATTAATCAAAAGGTTCAGTTAGACTGAAGGGGTATTCAACACTTAGGGAGAGGCAGACCAAGTAACGATATATATATATATATATATATATATATATATATATATATATATAAGAAAAGTCCCGGGATTCATAACAAAAACTGAAATGGTCATACCTTTTCTCCAATAGTGTGTCTAAAAAGTCCCATCAGGTAGTAGTTCCTCCGATCCAATGTGTTTCGAGTTAATGAACTATATCAAGGCATGGAGGTACAGCTTTAACTTTTTTATATAAATCCCGGGACTTTTTTTTTTTAATATATATTTTTCGTTACTGGTTTAGGGTTAAAGAAATCATTTAAATGTTTACTTTTGACATACAGTATACATTTCATAGTATTCTGAGGAAATAAATAAGGTATATGTGTGTGTGAATGTTAAAGTACATTAAATTCATATTGTACATGTTTATGTATATGTTAAGTAGGGATGAGCGGGTTCGGATTTCTGAAATCCGAACCCCCCCGAGCCCCCCCGATCCGAGTCTGATCCGAGTCAGGCTCGACTTTTCCCGCCTGACTCGGATCTGAAATCGAGGCAAAACGTCATCATCCCGCCTTCCGAGTCTCACGGGTTTTGGATCCTATATAAGGTACCCGCGTCGGCGCCATTTTCTCACTCGGCTGTGGACAGTGAAGAGGGAGGGTGGGAGTTAGGGCTGTGTAGTGTAGTGTAGTGTAGTGCTGCTGTTGTCCACTACTTCAAAGTCCATAGGGGCTGGCTGTGTTGTGCTGTGCTGCTGTTGTTAATAGGGGCTGTGTCCACTACTTCAAAGTCCATAGGGGCTGGCTGGACTGTGTTGTGCAGTCAGTTCTCCATAGGGGCTGTGTCCACTCCAAAGTCCTGTGCAGTGTCCCAGTCCTAAAGGAGTGCTGTAGTGTTGTCCAGGGGGTGCTCTGTCCATCAGGGGTGCTCCCCCCAAGTGCTAAAAAAATAATATATTTTCTGTGTTTGTGAATTGTGTGCGCAGTAGCCGCACGTGCATCAACAAAGTAGTGCCAAGCGTGCGCCTGTGTCATAAGTAAAGGGCCGGCTGGCTTGACCGTTAAGGGTGCTGTAACCCCCAAAGTACACTCCAGTCCAAACCAAAAAAAAAATTATTTTCTGTGTTTGTGAATTGTGTGCGCAGTAGCCGCACGTGCATCAACAAAGTAGTGCCAAGCGTGCGCCTGTGTCATAAGTAAAGGGCCGGCTGGCTTGACCGTTAAAGGGTGCTGTAACCCCCGAAAGTACACTCCAGTCCAAACCAAAAAAAAATTATTTGCTGTGTTTGTGAATTGTGTGCGCAGTAGCCGCACGTGCATCAACAAAGTAGTGCCAAGCGTGCGCCTGTGTCATAAGTAAAGGGCCGGCTGGCTTGACCGTTAAGGGTGCTGTAACCCCCGAGAGTACACTCCAGTCCAAACCAAAAAAAAAATTATTTTCTGTGTTTGTGAATTGTGTGCGCAGTAGCCGCACGTGCATCAACAAAGTAGTGCCAAGCGTGCGCCTGTGTCATAAGTAAAGGGCCGGCTGGCTTGACCGTTAAGGGTGCTGTAACCCCCGAAAGTACACTCCAGTCCAAACCAAAAAAAAAATTATTTTCTGTGTTTGTGAATTGTGTGCGCAGTAGCCGCACGTGCATCAACAAAGTAGTGCCAAGCGTGCGCCTGTATCATAAGTAAAGGGCCAGCTGGCTTGACCGTTAAGGGTGCTGTAATCCCCGAAAGTACACTCCAGTCCAAACCCCAAAAAAAAATATTTTCTGTGTTTGTGAATTGTGTGCGCAGTAGCCGCACGTGCATCAACAAAGTAGTGCCAAGCGTGCGCCTGTGTCATAAGTAAAGGGCCGGCTGGCTTGACCGTTAAGGGTGCTGTAACCCCCGAAAGTACACTCCAGTCCAAACCAAAAAAAAAATTATTTTCTGTGTTTGTGAATTGTGTGCGCAGTAGCCGCACGTGCATCAACAAAGTAGTGCCAAGCGTGCGCCTGTGTCATAAGTAAAGGGCCGGCTGGCTTGACCGTTAAAGGGTGCTGTAACCCCCAAAGTACACTCCAGTCCAAACCAAAAAAAAAATTATTTTCTGTGTTTGTGAATTGTGTGCGCAGTAGCCGCACGTGCATCAACAAAGTAGTGCCAAGCATGCGCCTGTGTCATAAGTAAAGGGCCGGCTGGCTTGACCGTTAAAGGGTGCTGTAACCCCCGAAAGTACACTCCAGTCCAAACCAAAAAAAAATTATTTTCTGTGTTTGTGAATTGTGTGCGCAGTAGCCGCACGTGCATCAACAAAGTAGTGCCAAGCGTGCGCCTGTGTCATAAGTAAAGGGCCGGCTGGCTTGACCGTTAAGGGTGCTGTAACCCCCGAGAGTACACTCCAGTCCAAACCAAAAAAAAAATTATTTTCTGTGTTTGTGAATTGTGTGCGCAGTAGCCGCACGTGCATCAACAAAGTAGTGCCAAGCGTGCGCCTGTGTCATAAGTAAAGGGCCGGCTGGCTTGACCGTTAAGGGTGCTGTAACCCCCGAAAGTACACTCCAGTCCAAACCAAAAAAAAAATTATTTTCGGTGTTTGTGAATTGTGTGCGCAGTAGCCGCACGTGCATCAACAAAGTAGTGCCAAGCGTGCGCCTGTATCATAAGTAAAGGGCCGGCTGGCTTGACCGTTAAGGGTGCTGTAACCCCTGAGAGTACACTCCAGTCCAAACCAAAAAAAAATTATTTTCTGTGTTTGTGAATTGTGTGCGCAGTAGCCGCACGTGCATCAACAAAGTAGTGCCAAGCGTGCGCCTGTGTCATAAGTAAAGGGCCGGCTGGCTTGACCGTTAAGGGTGCTGTAACCCCCGAAAGTACACTCCAGTCCAAACCAAAAAAAAAATTATTTTCTGTGTTTGTGAATTGTGTGCGCAGTAGCCGCACGTGCATCAACAAAGTAGTGCCAAGCGTGCGCCTGTGTCATAAGTAAAGGGCCGGCTGGCTTGACCGTTAAGGGTGCTGTAACCGCCGAAAGTACACTCCAGTCCAAACCAAAAAAAAAATTATTTTCTGTGTTTGTGAATTGTGTGCGCAGTAGCCGCACGTGCATCAACAAAGTAGTGCCAAGCGTGCGCCTGTATCATAAGTAAAGGGCCAGCTGGCTTGACCGTTAAGGGTGCTGTAATCCCCGAAAGTACACTCCAGTCCAAACCCCCCCCAAAAATATTTTCTGTGTTTGTGAATTGTGTGCGCAGTAGCCGCACGTGCATCAACAAAGTAGTGCCAAGCGTGCGCCTGTGTCATAAGTAAAGGGCCGGCTGGCTTGACCGTTAAGGGTGCTGTAACCCCCGAGAGTACACTCCAGTCCAAACCAAAAAAAAAATTATTTTCTGTGTTTGTGAATTGTGTGCGCAGTAGCCGCACGTGCATCAACAAAGTAGTGCCAAGCGTGCGCCTGTGTCATAAGTAAAGGGCCGGCTGGCTTGACCGTTAAGGGTGCTGTAACCCCCGAAAGTACACTCCAGTCCAAACCAAAAAAAAAATTATTTTCTGTGTTTGTGAATTGTGTGCGCAGTAGCCGCACGTGCATCAACAAAGTAGTGCCAAGCGTGCGCCTGTGTCATAAGTAAAGGGCCGGCTGGCTTGACCGTTAAGGGTGCTGTAACCCCCGAAAGTACACTCCAGTCCAAACCAAAAAAAAATTATTTTCTGTGTTTGTGAATTGTGTGCGCAGTAGCCGCACGTGCATCAACAAAGTAGTGCCAAGCGTGCGCCTGTATCATAAGTAAAGGGCCAGCTGGCTTGACCGTTAAGGGTGCTGTAATCCCCGAAAATACACTCCAGTCCAAACCCCCAAAAAAAATATTTTCTGTGTTTGTGAATTGTGTGCGCAGTAGCCGCACGTGCATCAACAAAGTAGTGCCAAGCGTGCGCCTGTGTCATAAGTAAAGGGCCGGCTGGCTTGACCGTTAAGGGTGCTGTAACCCCCGAAAGTACACTCCAGTCCAAACCGAAAAAAAAATTATTTTCTGTGTTTGTGAATTGTGTGCGCAGTAGCCGCACGTGCATCAACAAAGTAGTGCCAAGCGTGCGCCTGTGTCATAAGTAAAGGGCCGGCTGGCTTGACCGTTAAGGGTGCTGTAACCCCCGAAAGTACACTCCAGTCCAAACCAAAAAAAAAATTATTTTCTGTGTTTGTGAATTGTGTGCGCAGTAGCCGCACGTGCATCAACAAAGTAGTGCCAAGCGTGCGCCTGTATCATAAGTAAAGGGCCAGCTGGCTTGACCGTTAAGGGTGCTGTAATCCCCGAAAGTACACTCCAGTCCAAACCCCAAAAAAAAATATTTTCTGTGTTTGTGAATTGTGTGCGCAGTAGCCGCACGTGCATCAACAAAGTAGTGCCAAGCGTGCGCCTGTGTCATAAGTAAAGGGCCGGCTGGCTTGACCGTTAAGGGTGCTGTAACCCCCGAAAGTACACTCCAGTCCAAACCAAAAAAAAAATTATTTTCTGTGTTTGTGAATTGTGTGCGCAGTAGCCGCACGTGCATCAACAAAGTAGTGCCAAGCGTGCGCCTGTGTCATAAGTAAAGGGCCGGCTGGCTTGACCGTTAAAGGGTGCTGTAACCCCCAAAGTACACTCCAGTCCAAACCAAAAAAAAAATTATTTTCTGTGTTTGTGAATTGTGTGCGCAGTAGCCGCACGTGCATCAACAAAGTAGTGCCAAGCATGCGCCTGTGTCATAAGTAAAGGGCCGGCTGGCTTGACCGTTAAAGGGTGCTGTAACCCCCGAAAGTACACTCCAGTCCAAACCAAAAAAAAATTATTTTCTGTGTTTGTGAATTGTGTGCGCAGTAGCCGCACGTGCATCAACAAAGTAGTGCCAAGCGTGCGCCTGTGTCATAAGTAAAGGGCCGGCTGGCTTGACCGTTAAGGGTGCTGTAACCCCCGAGAGTACACTCCAGTCCAAACCAAAAAAAAAATTATTTTCTGTGTTTGTGAATTGTGTGCGCAGTAGCCGCACGTGCATCAACAAAGTAGTGCCAAGCGTGCGCCTGTGTCATAAGTAAAGGGCCGGCTGGCTTGACCGTTAAGGGTGCTGTAACCCCCGAAAGTACACTCCAGTCCAAACCAAAAAAAAAATTATTTTCGGTGTTTGTGAATTGTGTGCGCAGTAGCCGCACGTGCATCAACAAAGTAGTGCCAAGCGTGCGCCTGTGTCATAAGTAAAGGGCCGGCTGGCTTGACCGTTAAGGGTGCTGTAACCTCCGAAAGTACACTCCAGTCCAAACCAAAAAAAAAAATATTTTCTGTGTTTGTGAATTGTGTGCGCAGTAGCCGCACGTGCATCAACAAAGTAGTGCCAAGCGTGCGCCTGTATCATAAGTAAAGGGCCGGCTGGCTTGACCGTTAAGGGTGCTGTAACCCCCGAAAGTACACTCCAGTCCAAACCAAAAAAAAAATTATTTTCTGTGTTTGTGAATTGTGTGCGCAGTAGCCGCACGTGCATCAACAAAGTAGTGCCAAGCGTGCGCCTGTGTCATAAGTAAAGGGCCGGCTGGCTTGACCGTTAAGGGTGCTGTAACCCCCGAAAGTACACTCCAGTCCAAACCAAAAAAAAAATTATTTTCTGTGTTTGTGAATTGTGTGCGCAGTAGCCGCACGTGCATCAACAAAGTAGTGCCAAGCGTGCGCCTGTATCATAAGTAAAGGGCCAGCTGGCTTGACCGTTAAGGGTGCTGTAATCCCCGAAAGTACACTCCAGTCCAAACCCCAAAAAAAAATATTTTCTGTGTTTGTGAATTGTGTGCGCAGTAGCCGCACGTGCATCAACAAAGTAGTGCCAAGCGTGCGCCTGTGTCATAAGTAAAGGGCCGGCTGGCTTGACCGTTAAGGGTGCTGTAACCCCCGAAAGTACACTCCAGTCCAAACCAAAAAAAAAATTATTTTCTGTGTTTGTGAATTGTGTGCGCAGTAGCCGCACGTGCATCAACAAAGTAGTGCCAAGCGTGCGCCTGTGTCATAAGTAAAGGGCCGGCTGGCTTGACCGTTAAAGGGTGCTGTAACCCCCAAAGTACACTCCAGTCCAAACCAAAAAAAAAATTATTTTCTGTGTTTGTGAATTGTGTGCGCAGTAGCCGCACGTGCATCAACAAAGTAGTGCCAAGCATGCGCCTGTGTCATAAGTAAAGGGCCGGCTGGCTTGACCGTTAAAGGGTGCTGTAACCCCCGAAAGTACACTCCAGTCCAAACCAAAAAAAAATTATTTTCTGTGTTTGTGAATTGTGTGCGCAGTAGCCGCACGTGCATCAACAAAGTAGTGCCAAGCGTGCGCCTGTGTCATAAGTAAAGGGCCGGCTGGCTTGACCGTTAAGGGTGCTGTAACCCCCGAGAGTACACTCCAGTCCAAACCAAAAAAAAAATTATTTTCTGTGTTTGTGAATTGTGTGCGCAGTAGCCGCACGTGCATCAACAAAGTAGTGCCAAGCGTGCGCCTGTGTCATAAGTAAAGGGCCGGCTGGCTTGACCGTTAAGGGTGCTGTAACCCCCGAAAGTACACTCCAGTCCAAACCAAAAAAAAAATTATTTTCGGTGTTTGTGAATTGTGTGCGCAGTAGCCGCACGTGCATCAACAAAGTAGTGCCAAGCGTGCGCCTGTGTCATAAGTAAAGGGCCGGCTGGCTTGACCGTTAAGGGTGCTGTAACCTCCGAAAGTACACTCCAGTCCAAACCAAAAAAAAAAATATTTTCTGTGTTTGTGAATTGTGTGCGCAGTAGCCGCACGTGCATCAACAAAGTAGTGCCAAGCGTGCGCCTGTATCATAAGTAAAGGGCCGGCTGGCTTGACCGTTAAGGGTGCTGTAACCCCCGAAAGTACACTCCAGTCCAAACCAAAAAAAAAATTATTTTCTGTGTTTGTGAATTGTGTGCGCAGTAGCCGCACGTGCATCAACAAAGTAGTGCCAAGCGTGCGCCTGTGTCATAAGTAAAGGGCCGGCTGGCTTGACCGTTAAGGGTGCTGTAACCGCCGAAAGTACACTCCAGTCCAAACCAAAAAAAAAATTATTTTCTGTGTTTGTGAATTGTGTGCGCAGTAGCCGCACGTGCATCAACAAAGTAGTGCCAAGCGTGCGCCTGTATCATAAGTAAAGGGCCAGCTGGCTTGACCGTTAAGGGTGCTGTAATCCCCGAAAGTACACTCCAGTCCAAACCCCCCCCAAAAATATTTTCTGTGTTTGTGAATTGTGTGCGCAGTAGCCGCACGTGCATCAACAAAGTAGTGCCAAGCGTGCGCCTGTGTCATAAGTAAAGGGCCGGCTGGCTTGACCGTTAAGGGTGCTGTAACCCCCGAGAGTACACTCCAGTCCAAACCAAAAAAAAAATTATTTTCTGTGTTTGTGAATTGTGTGCGCAGTAGCCGCACGTGCATCAACAAAGTAGTGCCAAGCGTGCGCCTGTGTCATAAGTAAAGGGCCGGCTGGCTTGACCGTTAAGGGTGCTGTAACCCCCGAAAGTACACTCCAGTCCAAACCAAAAAAAAAATTATTTTCTGTGTTTGTGAATTGTGTGCGCAGTAGCCGCACGTGCATCAACAAAGTAGTGCCAAGCGTGCGCCTGTGTCATAAGTAAAGGGCCGGCTGGCTTGACCGTTAAGGGTGCTGTAACCCCCGAAAGTACACTCCAGTCCAAACCAAAAAAAAATTATTTTCTGTGTTTGTGAATTGTGTGCGCAGTAGCCGCACGTGCATCAACAAAGTAGTGCCAAGCGTGCGCCTGTATCATAAGTAAAGGGCCAGCTGGCTTGACCGTTAAGGGTGCTGTAATCCCCGAAAATACACTCCAGTCCAAACCCCCAAAAAAAATATTTTCTGTGTTTGTGAATTGTGTGCGCAGTAGCCGCACGTGCATCAACAAAGTAGTGCCAAGCGTGCGCCTGTGTCATAAGTAAAGGGCCGGCTGGCTTGACCGTTAAGGGTGCTGTAACCCCCGAAAGTACACTCCAGTCCAAACCGAAAAAAAAATTATTTTCTGTGTTTGTGAATTGTGTGCGCAGTAGCCGCACGTGCATCAACAAAGTAGTGCCAAGCGTGCGCCTGTGTCATAAGTAAAGGGCCGGCTGGCTTGACCGTTAAAGGGTGCTGTAACCCCCAAAGTACACTCCAGTCCAAACCAAAAAAAAAATTATTTTCTGTGTTTGTGAATTGTGTGCGCAGTAGCCGCACGTGCATCAACAAAGTAGTGCCAAGCATGCGCCTGTGTCATAAGTAAAGGGCCGGCTGGCTTGACCGTTAAAGGGTGCTGTAACCCCCGAAAGTACACTCCAGTCCAAACCAAAAAAAAATTATTTTCTGTGTTTGTGAATTGTGTGCGCAGTAGCCGCACGTGCATCAACAAAGTAGTGCCAAGCGTGCGCCTGTGTCATAAGTAAAGGGCCGGCTGGCTTGACCGTTAAGGGTGCTGTAACCCCCGAAAGTACACTCCAGTCCAAACCAAAAAAAAAATTATTTTCGGTGTTTGTGAATTGTGTGCGCAGTAGCCGCACGTGCATCAACAAAGTAGTGCCAAGCGTGCGCCTGTGTCATAAGTAAAGGGCCGGCTGGCTTGACCGTTAAGGGTGCTGTAACCTCCGAAAGTACACTCCAGTCCAAACCAAAAAAAAAAATATTTTCTGTGTTTGTGAATTGTGTGCGCAGTAGCCGCACGTGCATCAACAAAGTAGTGCCAAGCGTGCGCCTGTATCATAAGTAAAGGGCCGGCTGGCTTGACCGTTAAGGGTGCTGTAACCCCCGAGAGTACACTCCAGTCCAAACCAAGAAAAAAATTATTTTCTGTGTTTGTGAATTGTGTGTGCAGTAGCCGCACGTGCATCAACAAAGTAGTGCCAAGCGTGCGCCTGTGTCATAAGTAAAGGGCCAGCTGGCTTGACCGTTAAGGGTGCTGTAACCCCCGAAAGTACACTCCAGTCCAAACCAAAAAAAAAATTATTTTCTGTGTTTGTGAATTGTGTGCGCAGTAGCCGCACGTGCATCAACAAAGTAGTGCCAAGCGTGCGCCTGTGTCATAAGTAAAGGGCCGGCTGGCTTGACCGTTAAAGGGTGCTGTAACCCCCGAAAGTACACTCCAGTCCAAACCAAAAAAAAATTATTTTCTGTGTTTGTGAATTGTGTGCGCAGTAGCCGCACGTGCCTCAACAAAGTAGTGCCAAGCGTGCGCCTGTGTCATAAGTAAAGGGCCAGCTGGCTTGACCGTTAAGGGTGCTGTAACCCCCGAGAGTACACTCCAGTCCAAACCAAAAAAAAAATTATTTTCTGTGTTTGTGAATTGTGTGCGCAGTAGCCGCACGTGCATCAACAAAGTAGTGCCAAGCGTGCGCCTGTGTCATAAGTAAAGGGCCGGCTGGCTTGACCGTTAAGGGTGCTGTAACCCCCGAAAGTACACTCCAGTCCAAACCAAAAAAAAAATTATTTTCTGTGTTTGTGAATTGTGTGCGCAGTAGCCGCACGTGCATCAACAAAGTAGTGCCAAGCGTGCGCCTGTGTCATAAGTAAAGGGCCGGCTGGCTTGACCGTTAAGGGTGCTGTAACCCCTGAAAGTACACTCCAGTCCAAACCAAAAAAAAAATTATTTTCTGTGTTTAGCCGCACGTATATATCAAATCGATATAACATAAATGGAGGACCAAACTTTCTCCGATAAAAATAAAATAGAGAAAGATCAAGAACCACTTCCTCCTAGTGCTGAAGCTGCTGCCACTAGTCATGACATAGACGATAACATGCCATCAACGTCGTCTGCCAAGGCCGATGCCCAATGTCATAGTAGAGGGCACATACAATCCCAAATGGCAAAGTTCAGGAAAATGACCTTGAAAAAGACATTTAAATCAGCTGAAGAGAAACGTAAACTTGCCAATATGCCATTTACGACACGGAGTGGCAAGGAACGGCTAAGGTCGATCCCTAGTATGTTCATGACTAGTGGTTCAGCTTCACATGACGATGGAAGCCCTCCTCCCACTAAAAAAATCAAAAGAGTTAAGCTGGCAAAAGCACAGCGAAGAACTGTGCTTTCTAAGAAGATATCACAAATCCCCAAGGAGAGTCCAAGTGTGGTGGTGGTTGCGATGCCTGACCTTCCCAGCACTGGACGGGAAGAGGTGGCTCTTTCCACCATTTGCACGCCCCCTGCAAGTGCTGAAAGGAGCACCCACAGTCCACTTGCTGATATGCAAATTGAAGATGTCACTGTTGAAGTACAACAGGATGAGGATACTGGTGTAGCTGGCGCTGAGGAGGAAGTTGGCGAGGAGGATTCTGATGGTGATGTGGTTTGTTTAAATCAGGCTCCGGGGGAGACAGTTGTTGTCCGTGGGATGAAAAAGCCCATCACGGTCATGCCTGGGCAGAAGACCAAACATTCCACCTCTTTGGTCTGGCAATATTTCTATCCAAATCCGGACAACAACTGTCTTGCCATGTGTACCATATGTAAAGGTGAAATAAGTAGGGGTAGGGACGTCAACCACCTAGGAACATCCTCCCTTATACGGCACCTGCAGCGCGTTCATAAAAAGTTACTGTCAAGTTCAGAAACTTTGGCTAAGACCGTAAGCAGTCCAGGGACACCTAAATCCCGTTGTCCTGTTGTATCCAAGCGCCTGCAAACCACACCGTCAACTCCCTCCTCGTCAATTTCCTCCTTAGTCAGGATCGGAAGTAGTCCTGCAGGCCATGTCACTGGCATGACTGACTCTCCTATCCGGGATTCCTCTGGAGGATCCTGCATTGCTACGCCTACTGCTGCCGCTGCTGCTGTTGCTGCTGCTGGGAGTCGTTCATCATCCCAGAGAGGAAGTAGGAACACCACTACTTTTACTAAACAATTGACCCTCCAACAGTCCTTAGCGAGGAGGATGAAGTACAACAGCAGTCATCCTGAAGCAAAACGTATAACTGAGGCCTTGACTGCTATGTTGGTGTTAGACGTGCGTCCGGTATCCGCCATTAGTGCAGTGGGATTTAGACAATTGATGGAGGTAGTGTGTCCCCGGTTCCAAATCCCGTCTAGATTCCACTTCACTAGGCAGGCGATACCGAGACTGTACAGAAACGTCAGAAAAAGTGTCCTCAGTGTCCTGAAAAATGCTGTTGTACACAATGTCCACTTAACCACGGACATGTGGACAAGTGGAACAGGGCAGACTAAGGACTATATGACTGTGACAGCCCACTGGGTAGATGTATCACCTTACGCAGCAACAGCAGCAGCGTCACCAGTAGCAGCATCTCAGAAACGCCAGCTCGTTACAAGGCAGGCTACGCTGTGTATCACCGGTTTCAGTAAGAGGCACACCGCCGACAACCTCTTAGAGAAACTGAGGGAAATCATCGCCCAGTGGCTTACCCCACTTAGACTCTCCTGGGGATTTGTGATATCTGACAACGCCACCAATATTGTGCGGGCAGTACATCTGGGCAAATTCCAGCACGTCCCATGTTTTGCTCACACAATAAACTTGGTGGTGCAGAATTTTCTGAAAAGCGACAGGGGCGTGCAGGAGACGCTTTGGGTGGCCCGAAAAATTTCTGGCCACTTTCGCCATTCAGCGACTGCGTGCCGAAGACTGGAGCGCCAGCAAACACTCTTGAACCTGCCCCGCCATCACCTGAAGCAAGAGGTTGTGACGCGGTGGAACTCAACCCTCTATATGCTTCAGAGGATGGAGGAGCAGCAAAAGGCCATACAAGCCTATACATCCACCTATGACATAGGCAAAGGAGGGGGTATGCACCTGACTCAAGCGCAGTGGAGAATGATTTCCGTGTTGTGCAAGGTTCTCCAGCCCTTCGAACTTGCCACACGTGAAGTCAGTTCAGACACAGCCAGCTTGAGTCAGGTCATTCCCCTCATCAGGCTTTTGCAGAAGCAGCTGGAGAAAGTGAAGGAGGAGCTAAGACGGAGCGATTCCGCTCGGCATGTGGGACTTGTGGATGAAGCCCTTCATTCGCTTTGCCAGGATTCCAGGGTGGTCAATCTGTTGAAATCAGACCACTACATTTTGGCCACCGTGCTTGATCCTAGGTTTAAAGCCTATGTGGTGTCTCTCTTTCCGGCCGACACAAGCCTGCAGAGGTGCAAAGACCTGCTGGTGAATACACTGTCAGCTGAAGCGGAACGTGACACGTCAACGGCTCCTTCTTCATTTTCTCCCGCAACTGGGGCTGCCAGGAAAAAACTTAGGTATCCTAAGCAACCCGCTGGCGGTGATGCAGGGCAGGCAGGACCAAGTTTGGACATCTGGTCCGGACTGAAGGACCTGGCAACAATTTCTGACATGTCTACTGTCACTGCATATGATACTGTCACCATTGACAGAATGGTGGAGGATTACATCGGTGACAGCATCCAAGTAGGCATGTCAGACAGTCCATACCTGTACTGGCAGGAAAAAGAGGCAATTTGGAGGCCCCTGTACAAGCTGGCTCTATTTTACCTGAGTTGCCCCCCCTCCAGTGTGTACTCCGAAAGAGTGTTTAGTGCAGCCGGGAACCTTGTCAGCGAAAGGCGTAGGAGGTTGCTTCCACAGAATGTGGAGAAGATGATGTTCATCAAAATGAATTATCATCTCTTCCAGGGAGACCAGCCTCCAGAAGGTACAGAGGGACCTGTGGTGGTGGATTCAAGTGGGGACGAGTTAATACTTTGTGAGGATGAGGATGTACACACTGAAGAGGGTGAGGAATCGGAGGATGAGGATGACATCTTGCCTCCGTAGAGCCAGTTTGTGCAGGGACACATTAATTGCCAGCTTGTTTTGTGGGGGCCCAAACGAACCAATCATTTCAGCCACAGTTGTGTGGCAGACCCTGGCGCTGAAATGATTGATTTGTTAAAGTGTGCATGTCCTGTTTATACAACATAAGGGTGGGTGGGAGGGCCCAAGGACAATTCCATCTTGCACTTCTTTTTTTTCTTTGCATTATGTACAGTTTGGGGCCTAGTTTTTCTAACTGCCATCCTGTCTGCCACTGCAGTGTCACTCCTAGATGGGTCACGTGTTTGTGCCGCCCACTCGTGTCGCTTAGCATAGTCATCCAGCTACCTCGGTGCAACCTTTTGGACATGAAAACACTATTGTGAGGTGTTCAGAATAGACTGGAAATGAGTGGAAATTAAGGTTATTGAGGTTAATAATAGCATAGGAGCAGAGAAACCAACAAATTCTGTGATTTTAGCTGTTTTTATGCTTTTTTAAAAAAAAAATACAGATCCAAAACACAAAACCCAGAACCCAAAACACGGAAGGGTGGTTTTGGCAAAACCAATCCAGATCCAAAACACGAAGAAAGATCCAGATCCAAAACCAAAACACAAAACACGAAAAGTGGCCGGTGCACACCCCTAATGTTAAGTAGTGTACACTATTCAAGAAAGTGCCAGAACTAGCAGGCAGGAGCTGCAGTCAGGGAGCCCATGTTTAACATTGGTGGAGTGTTACATGTAGTAGTGAATTGGTGGTTTCTGTCAGGAAAAGAGGGTCCAGTTAGAGGGAGGAGATATAACAGTTGTTAGCAGCAGCTGACAGTTAGTCTGGAGTTCCCCTCCTTGGGTGCCCACCTCCCTGTGACCTGGGCAGCGGAGCCATAGGCTGCCGGGTGCAGGAGGGTGGAGCCGGTGAGGAGGCATCAGTGGCAGGGGTCAAGCTTACTGCTGACCAGAGGGTGAAGGTCCTGGCAGTGGAGATGCAGGGCGGTCCCGTCGGCAGAGACGCGAGGAGGGACTGGAGGATGTGAGTGGGGCGGAGTTGCGATACACCTAAGCTGTTGAGAGGCTGAGATCCCGAAGAAGGGCGTGTCTGCAAGCGTGCATGTGGAGCAGCAGTGGCTGCATCAAGAGGTCAGCTGCCAGGCGCCATCCTCAGCTATGAGAGGCAGGTCTGGATACTGTCAGAGGAGGCAGGATTTCCACTTAGTTAGGGGAATCAGTGAAAAGCACCAATAGTGACAAGTGGATGACTGGTAGTGGCAGTAGCGCCCACCAGTAGTAGTGAGCAATTGCAATACACTGCATCCCATACAAAGCCTCACAGAGCATCAGGAAACTTGTAAATATTGTAGAGGGTTGAGAATGGAAGCCTGCGCAGGGGTGCCAGTTTAATATAGATATATATATATATATATATATCCTCAGCATCCCCATTGGTATTGGGACAGTGAGACACTTGAAGTAGTATGACAAGGGTACACTTGATAAACTAACAGTGTACTACTGAATTAAGGCCCTGATTCAGACCCACTCGCAAGCGGCTGTCCGCTCGCAAGTGGGTCGATGGTCTGCACTGAGCATACGCACGACGGAGGGAGCTCCGTCGTGCGCATGCGCCAGACGCGACGAGCGAAGGAAAGTCCTTCGCTCGTTGTGTCTGATCAAAGGGGGCGTGCTGTCGATGTTGATTGACAGCACGCCCCCTTTGGTGGGCGTGCCGGGGGCGTGCCTCCCTGACGGGGGCGTTCCCAAGGGAACGCCTCCCGTCAGAAGCCGGCCCACTGACATCACTAGTGATGTCAGTGGGAGTGATTTTGGCTCTGATAGAGCCAAAATCACTCCGGGCCTTACAGTTGAAAACCTCAACCGCAGGCTCCGGCTCGCAGTTTCAATGGTCGCGATGGTCGTGACCATCGCGGCCATCAAACTGCACGCTCGTATAGGCTGTGGGTGGTGACCCACAGCTATACGAGCGTCCAGGAGGACGCTCCATTTTTATTGAGGGCGGCCCTCATTCAGAGCGTGCGCTCTGCTCAGAGCGTACGGCTCTGAATGAGAGCCTAAATTCAAATTTGCAGCTGAAAGAGGCATATATCTAGTAGCAACTCCAAATTGCAACAAAAGTATTAAGTTATTAAGGAGATACATTTTATCTGTATAAATAGACTAAAGAATAGTGAACAAGCAGCAGTATGGTTTAGGAAACTTACAGAAAATATATAATAAATATTACTGTGCTAGGGACAGGTCATACATTGCAGATCAGAACGAGAGCACAGTTATTCAGAGCCAACCAAGGAGCCATTTAAGTTTGGACTCTTATACTCAGTAATTTATTTATGCAAGCACTTACTTTAGCATTTGGAAAGTACAGATGGAAGAAAAGCAGCTAACTTATAACCAGGAGCATACCTGATAGAATATACCAACTATTTGTCAGGAACACTTAAGTACAGTTGGACATAATAAAGGCATACTTCTGGGGAAAGGACTTGACTTCATTGTTCTTAGTAAGAGATGCTATCTACAATACTAGGTTGTGAGCATTCTCAACGATATTAAAGATAATTAATTTATGTATATAATATATATTGATCAGTTAAGGAGCAGTATGTACTTATAAGTGTATCAGATTGTGACAGTGTTAATGTATTGTTATTAATATGTATTTACCTATGTCTATATAAAGAAAAGGTGTTAAAATATATCTAATATTGTCTTACTTACCTGGAGAGGGTGGAGCACGGAGTTCATATGTATGGAGTAGCCTAGAAAAAGACAGGTGGTATTAACAAAATTGTGTTAAACCCAGAATATATTTAAGCATTGTTGTGCACTATACATCACACTCATAACTAATAGGTTGTCCCAAGCAAGCCTTACAATTTAGTTTGGGTGGAGGCACTGGAATAGTAATAGGTGTAACACCACTTAACATGAGTTTAAGGGTGGGTAAAAAGTGATTACATAGGAGTTAGTAACTTGGTGTCAATTTAGAGGATAAAGGGGGGTTACACCAATAAGACTTTAAATAACTTTATGTTCATAGTATAGAGAATACATTTTAGATGACAATATGAATGGTCAGATTGTCTCCATATGACCTCTGGTTTATCCATCATCCAAAAGACTATTTATACCTCAGATGACAGGATCCAGTCAGATGAAGACCAGTAACAAATATTAGATCCATAGTATCAATGTTGCAAGAATTACTAGAAGAACTGAACACTGTCCTCTAGTTAAATAATTGGCACTGTAAATGCATATAGCGCAAATACATGAATATAAGTTGAAATAGTCTCAGTCTAAGGGCTCAAATCAAGTAACTTGCCCTTACACCTGAGGGGGTGAGTTGCCATTGCAAAGGAGTGTAAACCCCTACAATGGCATCAGACCTTGCACCCCCCCCCTATACACACACACTTACACACACACACATACACCCAGTACTATCTTTTCCCAGATTCATGGATTTTTTAATGCAGCAATACAGGGTTGCAAAGAAAAATCTGCAATTCTAGCTGTACAATAAGTGCGGCATATAGCCACACTTACACGCATTTGCAAGTAAATCTCCAATAATTGGATTGACCCCATAGTGTTACCTGATACTAGTGAGTTGGTAATTAAATGACCAGGCATGATGGGATCGGTATGATCTATGTCCGACGGTTCAAATGCTGACAGCAGAACACCGGCAGCCTCCGAATCCCGATAGTATGTTAACTATTACTAACCCTTTCGCCCCCCCAAACCCTGATATGGGCCCCAGAATCATAGTAGCTAGTTTACGCTAGAGTAGATATGACACTGGCCATGATATGGGACTGCTTCTCACCCTTAATAAGCATGGGGGCTCTTGGTCCTATATGTGGCCAGATCAAAATCTGTTGTTAGGGGACCCCATAATCAAATACTCACAGTGCCAGCAGCATGACAGACACTTGTTTAAGGGAGTCTCTACTGTGGTATGGGAGTTTTCCTCACTTATGGTGTTGTCCTGGTAGCGCTGGGTCCCAGCTCCAAATGGAACATCCAAGTTGCTGAAGAATCCCATACTTTTCTGGGATTATCACGTTGGATGAATCTCTGGGTCACTGTGCCAAATTATGTCACTGGTGGCACCGGAGAAGATGTTAACCTTGCTGGGTCTAAGATACATGTCTAGTAGCAGGAAGACAGTGCAGTTGCAATAGAGAACACCATCACGATGCTATGATCTGGATGGTAACAGGCTGTTTATAGCTAAACAATTCCGTTTCACCACACATTGGTGGCTTTCTCAAGAAGCGTATGTGTGCTATGGGCCAAACAGAGAGAATTACGTAGCTTAAGAGGTTCTTGGCCACAGGTGATGCTGCCCGTCAATTATTGTTTAGAGTGCTAGCAAAGTCAAACTCACAGTTGTAACTGGGTACTTTATCTCTCTCCACTTTCTCTCTGATCAAGGCTTAGTACATCTCCCCCACAGTGTGCTACTGCTGGGCAGCTTATCTCCTGTCCTAAACGGCTCTGTCTCCACTGATGCAGGGTGGAGGCGTGGCTGTGGTCCGGAGATATCCTAGCAGGCTCAGCACAGCCACGCCTCCTCCCAGCATCAGTGTTGATAGACAGAACCATTTGGGACAGCAGATGTGCTGCTAAGAAATTAAAGCCGGCCACGTGGCACAGGAGGTGGCCATCCCCACTGGCAGCTCTGGGTAGAGCACGGAGAGGGCGGGGTGGGGGGCATGGAAATTCTGTTATGGTCCCTAAATAGGTCTAACAATGCCTTGCGCTCTGTACGTCTTTTTAGCCACCTCCCTGTTACCTCCCAGCCACAGTCCAGGAATGCCCCAATTCTGATACCTTCCAAATCTGAACAGCGTTGTTTGTACAAAATTGGGATGTATGTGCGGTGCGACTCTGAGGCACGTGTAGACATAACATTTTTCCACTGTATCGGACTCACAATCAGCCTCATAATATCAAAATTGGTGCAGGACGAAACAGTGAGCGAGTCTCACAGGCTGTGCATATGCAGTAACTTCAAGCATAAAGCTTCATTAGGAAGTCAAGATGCCAGTTCAGTGAGGTGATATCACACAAGGAAGAGCATGAGAAGGCCATCTTTCCCTCACCAGTCTCCACCCTTGTAGCGCCCCCAACTGTCGCTGCGGTGGATACGATATTGCACTTGTATGCTTGTATGTCACATGTAATAATTATAAACACAGTTGCCAACTGAGATCTTTCCACTGCTGAGAAGTTCCAGTAGGCTGTGGGTTTCTGATACCGTTGGGTCCTGCTGTGCCGCTCCCAGCAAGTGGCCTCACATGCCCAGTGAGTAATTCACTACTGTGAAGAACCTTGCTAGTTTAAAAATGATGGAAAGTCATGAGATAAAACTATATAATATCTGGTAATAGCATATTGTAATCCACTGTAGAATATTGTATTTGCTTTTTACCAATGAGACACTGCAGATACAAACCAGTATCGGTAAATATGTATTACGTTGTGCTTTGAATAATTTTATGGACTGTCATTCTCTTCCTGTGTTCCAGAGAATGGTCCTCGTCTCGTTGTGGAGGTAGATCAAACAAAAGTAATCTCCCATCGAGGGGGCAACGCTACACTGCCATGCAAATTTTTACATGACTCAGTGACTGCCGGATCACCCTCTCACAAAATCCGCATCAAGTGGACCAAACTGACTACAGATTACCTCAAGGAGGTGGATGTCTTTGTTTCAATGGGACACCACAAGAGGAGTTATGGCCACTTTCAGGGTAGGGTATATCTACAACAAGCAAGTGAAAATGATGCTTCGCTGATAATTACCGACATAACACTGGAAGACTATGGAAGATACAAATGTGAAGTAATTGAAGGACTGGAGGATGATACCGCTGTCGTGTCACTGGACTTACAAGGTATATTCATTTGTGAGCTCCTCCATATTTTGGTGATTTGAAACACTAAATCTATTATGCAACTAACTTATATAAAGTAGCTACTAAACAGTTTCACAAATATGCTAAGGGGGCTATTTATAAAATAATTTGTGGCATATCTCTAGAAAACATCCATTTTTGGGAGGATACTTGCAAATATCACCAAAGAGCGACTACTGCAGATATGCCTACATCAACTGCAATCCCCCCATTTCTGACCGAATCAGTATGAAGGACCGCCGGCCCTATGGCCGGCAGTTGAAATCCCGATGCTGGGAGACCGGCAGGAGTGAAGATACCCTTCAGGGGATTAAGGTAAGTAATACTAACCCTACTCCCCCCCCCAACTCTCCCTTAGGGGTGCCTAACCCCCCCTAAGTGCCTAAACCTAGCCCCCCCATCCCCGCAGCCTAAACCTATGCCTTCCGGGGGGGGGGTGCCTAACTCTAACCTCCCCTGGGGGTGCTTAACCCTAACCCCCCCCTTCCCCTAGCCTAACTATAACTCTCTCGGGGGGGTGCCTAACCTGGGAGCCCCTAACCTAACCCTCCCCCCCTTGCAGCTGTCCACACCCGCCACCCGGCTTACCTTAGTTCGGTATGCTAGGCAGCGGGCTCCCAGTGTAGGGATAATGATAGGCATCCGGATTTCGACGCCTATCATTAGACCCCTGCTAGAATTTGACAGTCGGGAAGCCTGCGATTGGCATTTTGATCGCCGGCTTCCTGACTGCATCCCATTTCTGACAGCATCAGCAGCCCCCATAGGTTTCTACAGGGGCTGCAAAGCTGTCAGATCTACCAAATTTAGCCGCGGCAGTTAATGGGCTACATCACTGGAGTCACTACAGGGGTGCAGGGGGTTCGGGCTGCACCGGGTGACACCATCCGAGGGAATTTTCCATTTGGACATTGTATATATAGTTCCACATTTCAGAGATATCCCATTTAGTAATTGCAAGTTTTATTATTTTTAATCTCAAGATAGAGGGATCATGTGACATTATAGGTCTCCCACCCGGGATGATAACAAATATACGAGGGAGTTAATGAGGCCATTCTCATTCAATCAAGCCAATCCTTATATTTTATGGGATTTGTAGTTTTTTCTTATCAAAATGGCGCCCGCGATATCATGTGGTGCGCGTTAGGCCATTGCCTTCCGGATGGTGCTTACGTTACCACGTGATCCGCATCATGTGGTTGTGCGTGACGCACTGTAATGATGTTCTGTTGGGAGCTACGTGGAGACACGTGACTGCGATGTCCTATTAAATATCAAAGCAAATCCCTATACTTTATGGGATTTGTAGTTTTTCTTATCAAAATGGCACCCGCGATATCACGTGGTGCACGTTAGGCCATTGCCTTTCGGATGGCGCTTACGTTACCACGTGTTTTGCGTCATGTAGTTGTGCGTGACGCACTATAATGATGTTCTGGTGGACACGTGACTGCGATGTCCAATTAAATATCTGGACATCGGGCATAGGGTTTAAATACCAGCAGTGGTTTATGGGACATGTAGTTATTCCAAACAAGATGGCGGCCGTATGATCACACATGCTGCACGTTTTGGTAAGCAATACTACACTGTCCTGTATTATTATTTTATATGTGTTGCACTTTATTTAGGGTGCATACTTCTTCATTTATACAGACATTAAAGTTGATAAAGACGCCGCAGAGCGTCGAAACGCGTCCTAGTGTCTGTATTTTCCCACCCTGTGCGATCTACCTACCTACTTTAGCATTATTCCTGGGATCCATCTTTACGCTGTAGGATTGTTTGATGCACATAGGGTATGTTTATTATGTTTTTATGTTTTTGTAATAAACTTTGGAGTGTTAGCTATCCGTGGTGACTGTTTGGTCCCTTTATTTTTGGGGTGTCGTGGATCCTATTCATATGAGAAATCTGCGGATTTGTGATTGTTAAAGGAGACCCCTAAAGAAACCGCTACGTGGGTGCACCATACCTGACTTATGTAAGCTTACATGTAAGCACCACTTATTGTGATCACAGTGCATTCTTTATGGACGTTTTGACTATTCTCCTACAATCTACCTCCACTGTGGACCGGGACTGTTTTCACCTCTCGGTGTACTATACTTATAGTAAGAACTTTATCACAAAATAATTATTTTTTCTATGTTCTTTTGCATATGGACTGATTTCAATACGTTTGGAGTCTGTGAAAAAGGTCCGTTATCTGGAAACATCTCATTAGCGCGGATTTGTAAGATCATTTTCTATGTATTAATGACACCAAAATTGCAGAGCTGCTCTGCTGTTTTGGTGTCACCCCCTCGGTTGTTGTCACCGAATAGTGCTATAGCGAGGTGATGGATAACGTGCATGCACATTTCATCCTTCCAGTGCTGAGGGAGGGCTTCTCAGCAGATCCTTCTTAATACTGCGAATTACGATCATCAAGTCTAAAGTCTGATCATTGATAAATATGCCTCAGAACTGAGGTCAATTTGTGAGAGATAGAGATATTTTCCAGTACAGAGATGACTGCCTGGTAATAATTTCAATGGAGAAAACTAGACTGAAATGGCTAATAACCTACAGCAGTAAGGCAAATTCAGCAACATATGATTGCAAATACATTGACAAGTATTTTATCAAGCTAAACATATAAACTAAACATTAGTAGTTACAAGTCAACATGGCAACTAATTTGACCTCTCATTCTGTGCTCCTTCCCAATGATCTTCAGTCTGTCATATGGGGTCTATTTATTACTGAAATAAAACGGGAATCATTGCAATAATATCAATTCAGTTAGTTTTATATTAAACACGTAATAAAAGGATGTGATAAGACTGATACAGTTATATTCAATAGCAGCTGTCTAAACAATTCAAAGAACAGATATTTTGTTGGTGACAACGATGAAAAATTAGGGATAACATTTTGCTATTTTTTGCAGTGGATATTATGCATATAAAAGAGACATCAAAATTGCGGGTTTTTAGAAGTGGAGATGTTGCCCATAGCAGCCAATCAGATTCTACTTAACATATATCTAGCAACTTCTTGAAGATAATAGCTATAATCTGATTGGTTGCTATGGGCAACAACTCCACTTCTAAAAACCAGAACTTTAGTAAATATACCCCCTAGGTGTGCTTAAAATGCACACCAGTAAAATTCACTCATAATATTGTGGCTGATTCAGAGCTGGACAATATAAAGATTTTTACACAAATGAGCGATTTTTATTTTCACTGGCCATGTACAGGAGCAGCAGTGCGCATGTCCAGAGATGGTGCTACGCCTCTGGCCGCAGTGCCCTGAACGCCGCAGCCTGATTGACAGGCTGTGGTAATTTTGGCGCAAAGTGGCAACAGAGAGTAATTGACAAAACGGGGTGTGTCAGCGACATTTTGTAGGCGTGCCGAAGCACATGTCTGCATTTTCCGACATAGATTTACTGGCCTCTGCAACTGAGTTCTGCCAGCCAACCTTAGGGTTACTCAGATGGCCGATGTCTGCCCGGTCATGATCTGATGCTGCGTCTTCGGATGCAGCAGCAGATCACAGATTTACACAAAACGCCTCCTGCGGCAGCTGCATAATATAGCATAGCCGCTAGGTGCAAAGATGCAGCGGTTGTGTGATTAACATCTATGAATCAGCCCCATTCTAAGATCCTGAAAATAATTAAAGCTAATTACTTGCTAGGCACCTGCAGATGTGAATGAGGGCCAATGGGGGCTATCCACGGGGATCTCTCTCTGTCACTTTAAAGTGCAAAGACTCTTTGCCAGAATGTCTAAAGTAGAGATGAGCGGTTCGGTTTTACTAAAAACTGAAGTCACCTGAACTTTGGGGTTCCGAGACGAACATAGTCTCGACTTGGATCATTTGGGGGTTTTGAGTAGAACATGTCTTCCCGCAAGTCACAATTGACTGGAAATTAATGTAATAATGTAATGTAATACCCCTTTTACACTGTTATATAAATCCCATGTTGATGCACGTGAACGTTGCTCACCTGCACCGGATAAGACTGATCAGTGCTGACCCGGCTCCAGGGGGGAACCGTGCCGAAAGGGGTCTGTCCCGGCTCTGATCCGAGTTGGAAACGTGTTCCAAATCCAGGGCCATTCCCTGGACTTTGGTGTAAAAGAGGTATTATTGATGTTAATAATACTATAGGAAAAAGGTCCAAGTTACATGATTTTAGCTGTTTTTATACATTTTTTAAATAAAACCAAAACTGAACTAAAACACTTGAGGGAGTTTTTGCCAAAACCAAAACTAAAACATGACATGCCCTCGCACATCTCTAGTCTAAAGTGTGTAGATATGTAGGCAGCAAAGTAAAGCAAGTAGTCCCATGTGGAACTGCAAGATCCATAGATATCCCAAATGTTGCAAGATACAATTTTATTGAATTAGATTTGAAACATATCATGCAGAAAGTAATGGCAATAGGAGGCACCTAGCAGCCAGCTTGTTATTAAAGAGAAGATGTATAACACCATCTGGGATTATCAAGAATTACCCTAGGAAAAAATGAGTCAAAGGCAGAACACTAGTGGCTTATATGGGACCTTGAGCTAGGGTGAGCCTGCCTTCCTTGTCATTGTCCTATATGTAATGTAGCAGCCCATGTCGCTCCTATAATACACAGACCAGATGGGGGAGCGAGTGTCCCACTTTAGCTCCTTTATCAAAAAAAAATGCCCGCCACTGACATTTAGTAAATAGTATCAGCTCAATGATAACTTGTTCCAAGTGTAATACATTAACCACTCCACTTTAATGTCAGATCGATGTTTGGGCACATGGTCTATCATTCAGGAACTTACCACCTTGTGTCCTGCTATTAAAGACAGTAGTTTTCCAAATGACAGGCAAGGTATACAAACTCTGATCTGAAATGAAGCACAATACAGGAATTAGGACTGCCGAACACTGTTTGACAGATGTGAGAAGTCAACACTGTGACTGTGAGATAGGAGAAATATATTGGTACGGTACTGCAAAGGCTCTTCTACATGCCTCAGGGGTCTATTTTCTAAGCAGTGTTAGGAGACAGAGTGAAAAGTGATAAGAAAGTGATAAGGTGCAAGCCAATCAGCTCCCAACTGTCATTTTCAAACACAGCCTGTGAGATGACAGTTGGGAGCTGATTGGCTGGCACCTCATCACTTTCTTATCACTTTTCACTCTGTCTCCTAACACTGGTTAGTAAATAGACCCCTCAATCTCCATTCTAGGGAGCTTTAAATGAACAAATAATTGTTTTTAGATCTGTCCCTTTAACATCTTTTCACTCAGAAAATAGGAAACAGGAGCAGATCATTATCTCACAGTTGCAATGGGTCATGTTGGAAATGAGGCTCATATTTGCCATTGTCATGTTGATAAAGTGTTTAGTTAATCCACTGCTAATTGTTATTTAAATGCAGCACTCCCATGATACTGATGTTAGTTGGTAAATCACTGAATAAATGGGAATATAATGCTTAATCTGATTAAAACAATGTAATATATCTGATTCACATTTTTTTAATTAAATTGTTATTCTTAGCATCTGATTTTCACCAATTATAAGTGTATCTTGCTCATTTTATTTATTTCCTTGTTTAAATATAATCAAAAATTCTCTGAATAGCAATTATTTTCCCGTCAATACAATTGTTTGCTCTTCCAAAAAGACACATTATTGTAGTATAATAGGACCTTGTTTCATGAGATTTTGCCTGATTTATGGCTAATAATTGGGTTGTCCATGTTCAGATGATTTTATTGACTTGTACAAATTCACCTTTAAAGTTCTGTAGCTTTAAAATAAAACTTGTTTACTGTTTCATGACGGATAGGGTCTCACACACGTTTCATTATCAAGCCAATATTTAGGTTTGGGGTACATCAGTTCTGTTGAAAATAGCTTTTTTTAAATTTACCAATAACCAGTGTTGACTTTGGGGCTGAATCAGCATTGCACATATGTGCAATGCTGATCGCAGATTCCCGATTATCAGGAATCTGCGTGTGACCCATTCTGCGACTGTACAGAACGGGTCCTGCATGATCACACGCAGCCCCTTCTATGCCTCGGCCTGATTGACAGGCGTTCATGGAAACTGGGGAGTGTCTTCCCCATTTTCCAGGAGTGGCAAGGCCAGGGACTGCATCCACGGATGCAGTTTTCTGGTCTCACAAGCCAGCCAGCCTGAGTATGCTTGCCAGCCTGAATAAGCTGAGGGCGGCCACTGCATTTGTGATCCCAGCCTGTGACCTCGGTCGCAGTGCTGGGGGTATCATACACCTCCTGCTGCATTTGCATATTAGCAAGGACGGAATTGCACAGCTGCCTGTGTGCAGCTTTGCAATTCCGTCATAACCTGAATCACCCCCTTGGTTGTAAACTGTGGGGAATGCCAAATTTCTGGAGGCTGGTGGCAAGCAGTGATAAGAGTGAAGAAGTGGACTAGTGCAGCAGTTGCCCATAGCAACTAACCAGATATAAGGTAGCATTTATCAAGTACATTCTATAATGTTGAAGCTGGCTACTGTGGCCAACTTCTCCACTAGGCCACTTCTCTACTCTTTTCAACTTTTTAATCTTAAAAAAACAAAAACATTTTTACCTTGACTGGAGATCTTATTTATAATCAGGGCACTTGCTTGTTTTCTGTCCTCTATGTTTTTGAACAATGGGGCATCCTTTTATTGTATGTAATATTTACAAATGTATACATATAAAAATGCAGAGGTACTGTAATCAAAATACATAAATATTTGTTTTAATGTGGTTATATTGCAGGTTTCATTGCAAATACATCTCATAGTAATAAGTAATTGAGATCTAAATACAGTATTTAGGTAAATGGCATAACTATGGCCAGATATGTATGAAGTAAACTAGATAATGGAACTCCTATAGTTCAATAAAATAATCCATTTGGTTTGTTTTGTACATACTTCTTACAGTATGTGCACTAACTAAATTCACTTTTATATATAATTTAATTTAAACCAAAGGTTCCCAAACTCGGTCCTCAGGGCACCCTCATGGTCCAGGTTTTAAGGATAACCATGCATGGGTACAGGCGACTTAATTAGTACCTCAGTCTTTTGATTTAACCATCTGTGCTCAACCATGGATATCATTAAATCCTGCACCGTTATTGTGACTTGAGGACTGAGTTTGGAAACCTCTGATTTAAACTGTTTATTATTTTAAATTAATATTTTAATCCACTTTTGTTTTGTTTGTTTTTTTGTATTCCAGGTGTTGTTTTTCCATTTTATCCACGTTTGGGTCGCTACAATTTTAATTTTCATGAGGCCCAACAAGCCTGTCACGACCAGGATTCTATTATAGCCTCTTTTGATCAGCTGTATGATGCGTGGAGGGCAGGATTTGATTGGTGTAATGCAGGATGGCTCAGTGATGGATCAGTACAATACCCTATCACAAATCCAAGAGAACCATGTGGGGGCAAAAACACTGTTCCTGGGGTTCGGAACTATGGCTATAGGGACAAAGACAAAAGCCGATATGATGTCTTCTGTTTCACCTCAAACTTCAAAGGTAATATAGTTATGTCCACAATAGTTCTCACCTAATAGTTATTTGGTATCAGACCACAGGTCACAGACACTGAATTCCTTGGTAGTTGTATAGACCACATTCACTAGTATGAACTGAGGGGATCAGAAGTTACCACAATCAAGTACGGGCTGCTTCAAAGTTAAGTTTAATTACACAGCCAATGTATTTAGTATGGTATATTTTAGTCCTGAAGAGATTGTTTATACAGAACTCAGCCTTGAATTTGAGAAGTGCTAGAAAATCATCATCACTACCATCATTGTACATTCGTAAGGTGCCACAAAACACTGCAGCACTGGACAGTCAGAGTTACAGATGATACAATCGTATAAAAAGAGAACAAGTACAGATGAGGCTGACGAAAGAGCTGCAGATGTGAGACAAAGTGTAGTGAGGGACCTGATTGTCAGAGCTTACAGTCTAGAGAAATGATGGAGTGCAGGCTAATCTCTGGACTGTACAGAGGCACCTGACTTGGTTACACCTAAGGACATGCAATGATAACATTAGAGTCACTCCAGGTGGTGATTAAAAAAAGGGATGTCTATAAGGGGAAGATTGGAAAAAAATTACTTGCAGCCCCTCATTGCATCTTTCCATCAGAGTTTCTTTTTTTTATAGTAAGACAATAAAATGATTTACATTACAGCAAACATGGCAAACATAAGAAGCTAGAAAGAAAGGTGGGAGGGGGGATGCGGAAAAGACAAAGATAACAGTCACAAAGAAGAGACAACTATATAGCATGAGTAATATAATTTAGCTAAGAATGACAGCAGATGAATCATCAATCATGTAATGCAGATGTGCCCTCTTTCACCTAGCGTTTTTGTTCCATACAGCGCAAGATGCTTGGCGTGACATACTATAGATGCGCCATCATGTGTAGTGACTCATACTTTTTCCTAAATTTTGCGTCTCTTTCGCATTGTAGTCACATACAAAGTCACTTACAATGTACCAGGGACACTAGATACATACTTATGCTGCAAATTAATTTGTATAAAGTCTCAGATCAAGCATAACAATATGTGACATGGGGCATGTTGTGGCCGCTCATATCAGAATGCTCTTTTGCCTCTTTTACCCAGATTTGCAAATTAGTCGCACATAGATGTATATGTAATGCCAGCCCCAGCAGTCAGTGTACCCTTACATTGTACTTTTGTCACATTACTGATATGAATAAAACACATGTGATAAGAAAAAGACGCTTGGCGTGGCTAAATAGCAAAATCAGTGGCGCAATCAAAATAGGGCACGATTTGAGCCATTGGAATGAAGCTGGGGCACAATAGAATCCAGTGACGTGCGTGAGGTCAATGGCTGGGGAGGCACACAGGTATAAAAACACAGTTTTTATATGAAAATTCTGGAGCATGACAGGGTGTATGATAATGGAGGGAGTATGATAGGGAGGCAGAGTCTACCTGACTGCATGTCCCTGATAGATTTACAAACCAGTATAGTCCAACAAAGTTAGCAATGGTGGTTTTGTGTCCGATGGAGTTAGTAATGGTGGATTTGTGTCCAACAAAGTTAGCAATGGTGGTTTTGTGTCCGATGGAGTTAGTAATGGTGGTTTTGTGTCCGATGGAGTTAGCAATGGCGGTTTTGTGTCTGATGGAGTTAGCAATGATGGTTTTGTGTCCGATGGAGTTAGTAATGGTGGATTTGTGTCCTATGGAGTTAGTAACAGTGGTTTTGTGTCCAATGGAATTACTAATGGTGGTTTTGTGTCCGATGGAGTGTAGAAACATAGCTAAATGCAGTGCATTCTCTTTGTATTTTCATAGTAAAAGAAATACTGTAAGTTGTGTCTAGATGGTGTAAAACTGGCAGATTTCCTGTTCCAAAAAACAGGGGGTGTTCCCCAGATGTCCCCCAGCACACTAATTTGCACTTGCAACAATACTTGAAAACTATATGGTAATAGAATTTCAGAGATATTTGTTACATGCATTTGCAAATACATGGGAAGCCATTAGGCCAACTTCACCTTATAGTTTTCAAGTATTGTTGCAGGTGCAATTTAGTGCGCTAGGGGACATCTGTGTGATACCCCCCCTTTTTGTTTTTTTGTTTAGTATGACTTCTCCCTTTCATGCACCTGAAGAGTATTGCCACATTGATTTAAGCAACTTCCACTTTGTTAAATTTCCTATTCTGACAGTTAGTAAAAACCTGCATGCAACGTTTAGGGAAAGCAGGAAAACAACTTCCAGGCAGTGCATTTCAAATATCTTCAGAGATCTTGTATTACTTTTACCTTGTCTTTATTCTTGCTAATTGAAATCAGCTGTTGTGACATCACCTTTAGAATTTAAATCAGCAAAAAAAATACAAAACATCCTAGCCGTCAGTTGTGGTATATGTGTATGCAGTTAATAGTATCCTCTCAATGACAACACACACGCAGATTTAGTTGGCTAATGTGGTAATTTTATTACCAAATTTACCACTATTGCACCATGCATGGTACATTTATAACAGTTAAAAATCCAATCCACTTTTTTTTAATTAAAAGCATATCAACTTTTTAGCTTTAGAGGATCTTTATGGAACAAGCAAAATGGTTGCACCGATTATATATTTAATTATAAACTTGTGGACACTAGCAAAGCTGACAATTAATATTTTATGTAAATCACTATTTCTGTGGGGATCAGTTTAAAATTTGGTTTTAAATTAACTTATTTGTTAATAATACATTTCATTAAACAGTGTACAGTTTATCACAAAATATGTGATACTGCAATTAATTGATAAGATGCTGCTATTTCTGGGAACATTTGAAGGAGAACACAGCTTTCTGGCACCAGAAGATGCTAATGGGAATTTAATGGTTGGTTTCCATGGAGACTATTTTCTTCACAATTCTCTTTAGACTTTTATTTAAGAGCTTATGTTCACTGAGATTAAGCAAGGTTTGAAAAAATAATATACAAGATAATATATCAGCATTGTTAACTTTTCATAATGTTTACAGTGCTTTACATAAGGCTTACAGGCACGTTGGGACATCATACAATAAAACATATTATATCATGTTGGTGAGAGGACAGTGGGAGATGTAGTGACTTCCTAAGGTCACTGGAATTCAACCAAGATATCACGGTTACTTAATTCATGCCACTGGCTTACTGCATAATTATCAGGCATGGTTTATTTAAAATAACTAAATCTAATGATCACTAAATAGTGACCTGAGTAAGTCAAAAACATCAATTTACAACACATATTATAGCCTGTCAGTAAATTGTATAAATACTACATTAAATAATACTTGACCAAACTTTTTAGCAACATCTACATGCTCTAGTACCATTTCCTATCCATGCAAAAAACATAAAATCCTAAGACGCACATATTTCCTGGCAACTGGTTTGCCCATCATTTGCCTATGGTATATCTGTTTATAACATTCCATTTTTGTGAAATGCCTTTGTAGAGATGCTTTTCACACCATTTATGTTAGTACATTGTGCAAGCTCGCAAGAGTAAAAATGCTATGTAAAAGTCCTGACTTTAGGCCACTTCATTAAAAAGTTGTATAACCAGGTAAAATTGCAGTATTTTCTTTCACATCCAACCATATGGTACCCTCTTCACACAGGTACAGCAGCTACTGCAGAGCCTCATAGCCATGGGTGTAGCTATAGTGGGTGCAATGGGTTCCATTGCTATGAGCACAGAGGCTTAGAAGGCCCAAACCCAGCTAATATACAGTAATTGTCTACCAAGTCCCTGAAATTGCTTGCTAAGAAATTGGGTCCGACCCATTGCCCGGGCCAGGAATGGGAGACTCAGGCTCTCCCTCTAAGTAAAGCTCCACACTGATATGATCCATCTCCCACATTCCTGTTTCATGCTCACAGACACAGCTGACCTAATCAGTAAGCACAGCACTGTTGAAGAGTAGGATTTCCTTTGTTTACAGCATTTGTGAAGCTGGTGAGGGGGGGAGAGAGTCATTGAGCTCAGAAATTAGTACTGTACCGGACAGTGTGCCTAAATTAAGAAGATCTCTGCTCAAAGTGGAAGTTCTTGCATTAGAAAGTATACTCTCAGGTAGGAGCTATTTGGTCAAAGCCCCCTGTGTTCCACAATGTGAACTGGAGGCACTGTGTGGCATAATGTGTACTGCCAACTCTACAATGTGGAATATTGTGGACTGGGAGGAATACAATGTGGCATAATATGAATTGGCAGCACTGTGTAATATAATGTGAACTAGGGCACTTCTATGCAGCATAAAATAAACTATTGCACTAGTTTAGGGCCTAAAATGATCTAGGGAACTATTACTGTATGATGCATACAATGAACTTGGGTAGTATTATAGGTAGAGGGGCACCTCCAAAATGTTGCTATGGGGGCCACAAAATTCTGGCTACGCCCCTGCTCATGGCCAATCATGGTAAACATTGTGATTCATTTCCATTCTTCTCTTAAAAAGCTGCCTGTTCAAGCCTCATTTATTTATGAGAGTATGATTGCTTTTCTTTCATGCTGAACATTTGTACATTTAATATTCTATACTAAAATCATTAGACTGGGTGCCAGAATGACATTAGTGGATATTTCTTAATGAGGAAAAATGTGGAGGCAGCACAAATGTCATTTCCTTTTTTTTGTGTGGTTTTATATGCATATTTTTTCATTTATCAGCATGATCGCCAGATTCTAAATTTTCTACAATCTCATACGCAGTAGAACACCCACAATGCTTTTTTTTTATACAGTACCTCTATAGGTTTTTTTTTCATAATTCAACTCAAAACAATGTACTATAAAATTACAAACAATGGGCTTTAAAAGAACATTACAGGTTATAATTAAACAAATCTAATACTTATTTATTTAACAGCTAAATCTAAACCAAGGGGAAAAAACATAATGTTCATATTAGGTGAACCCAGCTTACAGTTTATCCTTGTTCTAAATTTCCTTATTGGTTAATTTTAGGTAAACAACAAACTCAAATTCCAACTGAAGTTTTCAGTTTCCTAGAAAAAGCCCAATCTCTACTCTTCTCACTGGAGCTTAACTGCAAATGCACCTGCCCCTGAACAGTTTCAGAAGAGCAGGAAGGGACATCATTACAGTGAACCCTGAACCTCTCACCTCCCCTTTCACAACCACCTCCGAGTTCCATACTAGATGCATTCCCTGCAATAGATGATGTTCCACAATTAGATAGATAGACTTTGCTGGATATTTTAGTTTATTAATGTGCTGTTCATTACATGTTTTAAATCAACCTGGTCTTTAATTTAGAATGAGCAATTACCTGACTTTTAATTTTTTTCTCAATAGGTCGTTTCTACTACCTTATACACCCAACAAAGCTGACTTACGATGAAGCTGTGCAGGCCTGTATTAATGATGGCGCACAAATTGCTAAAGTTGGCCAGATGTATGCAGCATGGAAGCTCCTTGGCTACGATCGCTGTGATGGAGGATGGTTGGCTGATGGCAGTGTCCGTTACCCAATCTCAAGGCCAAGAAGACGTTGCAGTCCCAATGAGGCAGCTGTGCGTTTTGTAGGTTACCCAGACAAAAAGCATAAGCTATATGGTGTTTACTGTTATAAAGCATAGAACTATAATAATCTAAAAATACAAAACAGTATTAAAAAAACATTAAGAACATGTGAAAGATTTATTTTAAAAATGAACTCATGCAAGCTATAAAAACTGTGATAAACCTTTTTACTTACTGTAAAAATTATTGTCATAAATACATGTCATTCACTTAATTTTTTTGTATTTTTTTTTATAATTCATCTGTTCAAAAAAAAAACTGAAAAAAAATTATGTTAAGAAAAAAATCTAATTCATTTTGAACTAGAGCAGAATGATTATTAAATCATAACAAACTATACCAAGTAGCATACCAAGTAGATTAATGAATGGGGCATGCCATAGCTTGACAGTTGCTAAAACTTAAAATGTGGAATGTAAGAATATTCCAAACAGACGTATATAAAGCACATTTTTAAATAGTTACTATACTGATATTTTTAAATGCACTACCAGGAAAATTATCATCAGGTTTAAATTATGTCCTGCCAGTGTCTAAATGCTTGTTTTGCAAAAATAGAAGGACAACTAGCATAAAGCATTAGTATTTAAATTGTATTCGCTTTGAAACATGGTTTGTTTTAAGTTAATGAAAAATAAAACTATAATAACCCAGTAATGTTGTATGAAGCACAGCAAAAAATATTGTTAACATTCAAACTGTATTTTTATTGTGTATGAAACATTAATGAATGTTTGCATAATTAATGTATGAACCCTACTTTGTTTTTAATTGCGCTAAATGATGCCTAAGCAGCATTGAGTTACAGGTACATTTTACAAGCTTTACTGGGTTATTTAAGCAGCAAAAGTTGTTTAGTAAAACGCATTAAGCATTTTCTCAGGGCAGTTATTCCATGTGAACTGCTGGACAGAACAAAACACTCACAAGAAAATTATAACAAATTTATTATATGTTAGTCTTTAAATATTATTGTCTTTATAAATATATATTTAATATGTTGTTCATATTTACAGTGAAAGTAAAAATTAAATTGGATTTTATTATTCATTAACAATACAATAATATAATACATGTTCCCTGTTCTTAAAACATTAATTTCTTCTCATACCTAAGAGCACATGCCTATTTAAATAATTAATCAAATAATATGAGAAAATAACTGTGTATTATAGCTATGATATTATCCTTCCTCTTACTAGATGCCAATAATATGATGTGTCAGAATATTGTCAAAGTATATTTATATTTTGTTGAGCATGCAGTGCAGGGATGAAAAGACAATACTATGTTTTTTTCCAAATCATTTTATGTTTGTTATAGAGAATGTTTTCTTATTTTAAAAAGCACACTTCTCATTTTTAGCTAAATTATATTTAGAAAATTCCCAACAGTTTATATTATTATGATGATAACAAAATATAACTCCTGAATGAATGCATTACACCCTGACCCTACTGACATTCTTGAGTGTTCAAAATTGTATAGTATTGTCCAGGATTTTGGTTTTAAAAATATAACTAGTGTTTTTATCAGTATTTTGAAAAATGCTTTACATGGACAGAAATATGTTTATGAATTGTATGCATACAACAAATAACAAATATCAGATATACTGTAAGCATGTAGACTATAACATTGATAGCTTAAAAATTATATATTTCCATATTAAAAAAGCTAGCTTCACAAGAAGAAACATATCCAGAGGCATATAATATGGATTGGTCAATTAAAAATTAGTTTTGTATTGAAGGTTTACATCATAAAAAAATATTTTTTGAGCAAGCTAAAAATGCATACCAGTTGTAATAAGTAATAAAAAAGTGAATTCATGTACAACAGTTTCTGAAGAAAAAAGGTGCAAAAGTGATTGTTATAGCAAATAGGAGATTACATCACAAGGAAAATATGTTTACATATGTTTAAATAAAGGTAAGCTATACGTAAATTAGTTGCAACAACTTTTAAGGTTGTTTTGCTCTTTATAAAATCATTAGTATACATGTAATATAATCATTTAAGTTTTTACTAGGCAAACCTAAGCTACACTGCATAATAATTGAGATCTGTAAAAGGGTGCTAATTATTGGAGCTCATACATTCATATTTGTTGAGCTTCATTTGGGGTAAGACACCCTGAGTTTACTGCCTTTGTCTACAGTATAGCCTTATAAGGGCCATAAGTAATGTTAAGCTCTGACTGCCTAGCCATTATAACATACTGTATTTCAATATATTCCACTTCCAAGAAATGTCTTCATGAGATCATCTCAGGCACAGGATAAAACACAAGGGGAGCTGTAACAAATAAGCGGAAAATATAATGGCTTGAAAACCAGAAAAATTAAATAGGACATAATTCTGAAATTGGGACTCATTTAACAAATCTAAAGGGATCCCGAGGTTACATTATATTCAAATTTGTTTGCTATTTGTGATAAATATGTAATGGACTTGTGAGATATAAAAACATGTAAGCACACTATGAAACATTAAGTAGAAGGTTAGGGATATGGATATTATAAAGGCCACACAATAAATGGATGTTTTAAAAGAGAAGAATAATTACTATAAAATACATAAAGGGAAATGGGCTTGCTCTACTATTGAGAAGACCGTGGTGCTGCAGGGAAAAATGAATTGTATTATAAGAAAAAATGTGACAATAAACTACAAATTATTTTATATTTCGGACTTTGTTTTCTTATTTAACGTACGTATGTAGCATTCAGGATCTTTTTATAACAACACAGAAAAATAACTTACAGTAACTAAGATGATAACTCTACAAGTTTTCTATGTCTGCCCTGTCTATAGTATGTATAAATTATAGATTAATAGATAGCTAGATAGATAGATCTGTCATAGTTCGATATTGAAGTTTTAGTCTATCACCCATAACTGGTGGTGCTAGCATGATACAAATAGTGGGAATATTGTATATTTTACAAAAAAATAAGGTTATTATATGTTACTGAGGAGTCCGTGATCATATAAAAACCAAGGCGAAATGCCTTTATACAGATTGCAGAACTCTGAGGTGATGTCTCATATCCTTTTTATTTTATAGTAGTGAGTATAATATTTCTCTTAAAGTAAAAAGAAACACTGTAAGTGCAAGGCCGGCCCAAGCACAATTTTTTTGGTAAGCGTATATAGATTTTGGTGCCCCTTAGTGAAATAAACATTACATACATAGATAAAGTTAAAGCACTATGGGGCCTATTTATTAATGTGGTCTGTCATAACATTATGCAGAAACTGCAGTTTCTGCATAATTTTATGTACCACTGCTATGTACTAAGCCTAAGGGGTCTATTCATCATCACTTAATTTATACAAAAGCATGTGAAAATTAACACTTTCACATGCATTTATATAAATTCAGCATCAGGGCCATTCATCAAGTTCCTAAAAAACATTTTTTTTCGTAACTTGATGGTGTTACTGTACACTATCATCATATGGCGTACAGCCCCCGATAATCTTCACAGGCTGCCATTTTCATGATAATCTTCAGGCTGACATAGTAATATTAGCAGTGGCCAAATCAGAATATAATATATAAACAATTAATTGAAAGAACAAGGTGCTATTGTGACAGTTCATAAATTGTTGTAGTTAATGCAGTAAGATAATTTGTAGCAGTTCCTTACTGAACACACTGTCTGCTCCAGTGTAAATTAACCAGTGATATTCTGGATTGTTCCATACACCTTCTCCAGTGTGCAGCAGCACCAGATGGAATAGACTGCTAATTCTCACCATACTGTATGTGTGGGCTAGTTGTCAGTGTGCCTCCTTCCATAGATCGGCTTCCAGACTATCAGCACCTCCTTCTGTATACAGGTGCTGAGTGCAGCATACGGTGCTTCCATCTAATCTCCCAGCAAGACGGATGTGCGCCTGTAATATAGCTCCAGCTGAAGTCCAAAAGTTCAGCCAAAAGCACCAAGTTTCAAGCAGATAAAAGTAAATTTCATGACGCGTTTCGCTTCTATACAGGAATCTTTATCAAAGAATCTCTTCCTGTTTAGAAGTGAAATGCTTCTAAACAGGAAGAGGTGAGGGAGATGGCAGAGAGAGATACCGCAAGCATTCACTGTATGCAGTCCCTGTGTGAAAGCCGTGTCCTGCTGGACTATAGCCAGTGCCAAGAAGTGCAGCTCCTCTAGATGATGCACCTTTCACCTCGACTCCTTGAGTGGCTTGCTTCCCAGTCAGTACATGTCTCTGGGAGGCAAAGCAGTCACTGACAAACATCCTCTAAAGAGCAGCACAGCAGTGCACCTATCAGAGGAGTCTGTATGGGACAGGGGAGTGGGAGACCAAATTTTTAGAGTGCAGCACATGTTGCTGTGGCATGGCGGTGTCGTCTTCATTGTAGCACCCGATGCAGCTGTGTACCCAGTGTAATGGTAGAGCCGTCCCTGTGTAAGTGTTTTGGAGCCTGGAAATGGACTCTTTTTCTTGTCTACTTAATTTTATTTTTATCCTGCCTGTCTCTCATTTCATGTCTCTTCCCTGCATATCCACCAATTTATGTTTTACCATCCATACTACTTACAGTTCCTTACTTACTTAAGAATATAGACTAGAAATACTATGGCTATTTATATCACTTATGCTGTACTGTAATTTAGTCTTCTACCTCTAATAACAAAACATCAATCAAAATACTTACGTATATAAAAGTTTGACAGCTCAGCTCAACCATATTGCACTGCAAGTTATGCCTTCTGAAATTACTAACATTTGCACATTAGGGATGATAGAATCTTCGGAAAGTGTACAATTATAAGTGAAGCAATTTCTAGATCTCTACATGGAAACTACACATATATCTGTATAATATAGTTAGCCATAACAGTAATCAAATATATATATATATATATATATATATATATATATATATATATATATATAAAACTATATATATAACTCCATATGGGTCCACACTCACGATATCATAAATAGCATGCTGGGGTGACTACCCAAAAGTGGGCCACAAACAATTCTCATAAATCCAGAAAAATTAACCACAGGGGTGCACTCACCAGTCTTCAAAGGTATAGTTTTAATTCATCTTCTTAAATAAGAACAAACATTACATGCATCAACGTTTCGGTCCTATGCTTGGACCTTTGTCAAGATACACTTCACAGTGATACCAATACCTTTATATCCCCTAAATATCCACATAGACCCTCCCACATTAATTAAGCACAACACCCATCGCTAAAAACTGACAGCCAATCAGGTGCTCTAATGCACATATAAAAACCCCATAAAAACCCAACACCTACATAAATACAGAGTGAAAGGTAAGCAATCTTACCTACTCCAGTGGGGGCAGGATAGCCCTATCCCGCGTATGACATTATGCACACACACGCATCAGTACTGGCGTGCGTTCCACTGGAGCTTCACTTCCTGCCCAGTGGAATGCATGACCTCCCTTTCCGGACTCAACGCCATTTCCTGTGGCTGAGCCGCATAGTCATGCAGCAGCCAATCAGCTCAAGCTTGCGCTCCATAATTCATAACACGGAAGTATTAAAGATAAATTAAAGATAGCGCTAATTTACAGTATATACATCTTATCTTATACTTTACTCACTATGAAAAAATCATCCCACTTAGTGCTTAAAAGAATATTATAAACACAGTCTGCATTATAGGGAGTTATAAATCCAGTGAAATAAATATAACTAATGAATTAATAGCAATATACAAATATATGGAGAACACAGACCATATGGGAAATAGAACAACTGCTACAACTAAAATAAAAATAACTAAAAAAAAAAAAAAAATTAAAAAAATAATACTGAAAAAAGCAATTCAATTGGTGATGCAGCCCTTATTGCGACTAATGCAAAAAATTTCCCAGGGGAATAGAATCATTGAGGCCACGCGGCTAGACTGTATCTAATTTGTGAACCCACATGGCTTCTCTTCGTAATAGCGACTTTGATCGATCACCCCCCATATTCAAGGGTGGTACCCAATCGATTATCAAGCACTTCAGGGTAGTCAGCGAATGATGAGCTTCATAAAAGTGCAGAGCAACCAGTTTATCAGAATTTCCACTGGCAAGGGCACTGCGAATCGACGACCTGTGATTCGCCATTCTGTCCCTAAAGGGTACTGTTCTTACCAACATACATCAATGAGCATGGGAACATTAAAATGCAACCTGGCTTCTGCGAACCTAGCCAAGTATGAGGCTTTTTATATAAAGGAGTTGGATCAGGTCTCATCTGTCCACGCTTATAACTCATCAGCGGTTTGTTCGGTAGTCGATCTCTCAGACTTGGATCAGTCGCTACTACATGCCAAGGCCAATGTTGATTCACTGCTTTACAAACAATGTGGCCAGCTGTATCAAAAGTGGTCATAATTACAAAGGGGTTAGCAAGTCCTTTTCTTTGTTTCCTATTGCTCCCATCATGAAAAATCTTACAGGCTTTCTTCAAGCACCAATTGATTGTCTTCGCACTATATCCTCTCTTGAGGATCTGTCCTCCATCTTCTTTAGTTGATAACCTTCCATTTTCATATCAGAGTTGTTGCGGAGGACTCTCAAAAATTGTGAAACCAGTAGATTTTGCTTGAAAGGTTGTGGATGATGGCTTTCCATCGACAACAATGTCTTGTGGTCTGTGGGCTTCCTATTTAGTCTGTGTCCATAACCCAAGCCAGTGGTGTAGACAGTAATATCCAAAAAATTTACTTCCTCAAAATCATAAGTCATAGTCTAATTGGTGAATCCAACTGGTTCAAATGTTCTAACATCTTAAGAAGAGCCTCCTCAGTCCAACTTCAAATCAGAAATATATCATCGATAAATTGGATATAAAATACAATACTATCTCCAAGCAGTGGGTGGATGAAATTGTTCTCGTAAGCGTCCATGTATACATTAGCATATGATGGGGCAATGTTACTCCCCATCGCTGTCCCTGCTGTCCGGAGATAGTATTGATCATCATATCTGCAGTAATTGCACATAAAGGTCAATTCTAACAACTCCATCAGAAATTCTATCGGTGGACACCCTGCATGGGATCCAACCACAGCTTGTCTGACAGCTGACAACCCCTTGCTATGTGGGATTACTGTGTACAAAGATGATACATCCATGGTTATTAAAATACCTTGTGACATTAGAGTAATACTTTAATACAATCAATAAAGTCATTTGTGTCCTTGATATAGCTATCGATCTTTTTAACACATCCCTGTAAGAAACTGTCAATACTGGGCTACCAGTGAAAACAAGGAATTACGGGCAGATATTATTGGCCTGCCTGGTGGTCTAATCAGGGTTTTGTGGATCTTGAGAAGCAAATATAGAATAGGACAGATCTGAAAATCCATCTTCAGGAACCCAAAAACATCAATACTGATCCATCCATTGGTGAATGCCAAATCCTGTAGAGTATCAAGTTTATTTTTGTAACCCACTACTGGAACCCTACGCAGTGGACAATATGTGACTGTATCTGCCAGTTGTCTTTTCACCTCAAGATCATAATCGCTGGTATTCACTACAACCACGGCTCCACTCTTGTCGGCCGACCTGTTAGTAACATGGTGGTTATTCTTAAATTCCCTAAGTGCAACCCTCTCAGCAGGTGTCAAATTGTATCTTCTTCTCTGTGTTTTTTCAAAGATTCAAGTATTGTTTGATCTAATAATCTACTGAAAGTTTTTAAACTAGAATTCTGTGAGGGTGGGTCGAAGGAGCTCCTCTTTTTGAATTTATTTTCTGGACTCTGGCTCCTGTGAGCTGGTCAGTGAGTCAGGCGCAGAAGCTAATCAGCAGCCGCTCTACAGTTAGCGGCCACAGATTGGCTGCCGGCTCCTGACAGTTCATACTGATCAGTCAGGAGCTGGGTAGTGGTGTATGTGGTCACACACATACACCATTCAAAAAGTATATGGATCGGGTTCCATTTTTTCATTTTGCCAAGAACCCTGGATGCTATGGAGACCAGCGCAAGGATGGAGGTGAGTATAGGATCTTTATTCCAGGTATTCCAAATGGATTCAACATTGGAGAAGTGGACCGATCAGCTGGTACAGGTAAGTATGTGTGAGTGAGGTAGATAGGTGTGTAATAAAGTTTTACTTTAGACAGTGTCTGTGTTCTGTTTTTTTTAACTATTTATTTTACAGTGGGGGTATGGATGCCGGCCGCCTGCTGGCACTTGTAGTTCCACAAGTGCAAACGGGCAGGCATGTAGTTCCACTGTAAAATACAATAGTTTACAACTATTTAACATTATTACCCCCATACCCACAGCCCAGGGGTGCAGGGAAGAGCCCCGGGCTTCAGGCCAAGCCTGAGATTTCGGGAGAGGGGGGACCCCTTCTGGGGGGGTCCCCACTTCCCCTGAGATCTCCAGCTTGGGTTGCGAATGCTTTGGCCATGGAGACCCAGAGATAGGGTCGCCTGGCTGTGGCATTACACCCCGGTCAGTTTGGGTCTGGTGCTGGTTTTAAACATAGGGGGACTCCTACACACATACCCTGTATTTAAAACCAGGACAGGCCCTGCAGCCAGGTGCTGGTTCCTAATTTATGGGGGAACCCTACACATTTTGTTCCCTGAAATTTTAGGAACCAGGACTGGCTCTGCAGTCCGGGGCTGGTTATGCTTTAGGTGGGGGACCCTACATTAGTTTTTTAAACATTTAAACAATTTTTTACAGCTACAACACACAAGCAGCCTTCACATATCTCACAGATATGTGCAGGCTGCTTGCTCGGGAGAGTTTTGCAGAGAGAAAACAATGCAATCACGGGTGAGTAATCTCCTTCAAAACTTGCTACTCGGTGGAGATATCTCGAACTGCTTCTCCATTGGTCATCTCACTTCTTCGTAAATTTGTGAGTTTCAGGAGCCTCAAATCACCCGAGTTTTGGCGATGCTAATAAAGTTAAAAAAAAAAAAAAACTAGATCAGACTCGATTTTTAGTAAATTTACCCCTTTGTCTGTTTTTTCATTCCTCAAGTATTTGCCCTGCCTCAGATGGGGCCTTCGGCGTTTAAAGGAAGATCTAATTGTGAGCGGGTAGTGATCCTTGGTAATGGTGGTTTAGATGAATTCTGTGTATCTGAGGAATCTATCAGAGGAGGTGTAGCTATTTAATTGTTCCTAAATCTCTGTCTGATTATCACTCCCTGGAAGCCACCTATAAACTCGGTGGTCCTGATAGTCACGCTCTACTTTCCCTAATTTTGCTTGTTTGAATGTTATAAGGTCCCTTCAATACTTAGCCACCTTATACACAATTATCCACTTTGTCAATGGAAAGCCATCATCCTGAACCTCTCGAGCGAAATCTACCGGTTTCAGTATTTTTGAAAGTCCTCTGCAACAACTCTGATATGAAACTGGCTGATTATCAACTAAAGGAGATGGAGGTCAGATTCCCCAAGAGAGGATATAGGGCTTCATTCAGAGGCGGCCGTACGGTCTACGACCGCATGGCCGCCTCGCTGTTTCGTGCGCATGCGTGAGATCCGCTACGACCGACAGTGCCGGTTGTAGCGGGTCTCTTTCCAAAGGGGGCGAGCTGTCGATGTTGATTGACAGCTCGCCCCGTTTGGAAGGCGGGCCGGCGGGGGTGGCAGCCCAAACGGAGGCGTTCCCATGGGAATGCCTGCCATTTGGGGGAGGCCCCACTGACATCACTAGTGATGTCAGTGGAGAGCTTCCGGCTCTGACAGAGCCAGAAGCTCTCCAGGGCTTACGACAAGTGAGACCCTACCCTAGGGTCTCATCGTAAGCCCCGATGGTCGCGATGGTCTATGACCATCGCGACCATCACCCTAGCGGTTGTTAGAGCACAGCCTAACGACCGAAACAGAGGCGGCCGGTCAGGATGCAAGCGGCCGCCCAGTTTCTGAATGAGGGCCATAGTGCCAAGACGATCAATGGGTGCTTGAAGAAAGCCTGTAAGATTTTTCATGATGGGAGCAATAGGAAATAAAGAAAAGGACTTGCTATCCCCTTTGTAATTACGACCACTTTTGATACAGCTGGCCACATTGTTCGGAAAGCATTGAATCAACATTGGCATGTAGTGGCGACTGATCGACTCTCAGAGATCAACTACTGAACGAACTGCTGATGAGTTATAAGTTTGGATGGAATCTAAAGAATAAAGAGCCTCGTACTTGGCTAGGTTTGCTGAAGCCAGGTTGCTTTCGGTGTGTCATTTGTGCCACCTGTAGGAGCATGACAACAGGAGAGTTTTTTCACCACCCCCACAATAGACAGAAAATCTGGATTCAGCATCATGTAACATGCACTTCTGATTATGTAGTGTACATTTTAATGTTCCCATGCTCGTTGATGTATGTTGGTAAGACCAGGTCGCCCCTTTAGGGAGAGAATGGCGAATCACAGGTCTTAGATTCGCAGTGCCCTTTCCAGTGGAAACTCTGATAAACTGGGTGCTCTGCTTTGGAAGTGGTAACTAATCGGGCCCGCCCCGGCTATTCACCCTATTGAAATCCAAAAGAACGCGAAAATGCATCCCGGCGATACTCAAACAGACGAAAAGTGCTGTTAAAAGTGGGGAAATCAGCCTGGCACCCCCCCAAAATATGCACTAACATTGGGGATCACTATAGATGCCCCTGATTAGCTCTAATGAAGGTATTTGGGGTACTTAAGTTGTGTCAATTGGTGCCAATTAGCGCATTAACACAAGTGGGGAAGAATAGCATTAAGCATTTTTATTTAGAGAAAAAAGTACTCCCAGCAAATTTGGGGTACTTGTAAATGGGGGCTAGCATACTTTTAAGTTGCTAAAGTGAAGTTTTAAATTACGTGAAAAATCCACCCCCCGCAAGCACCTGCAATCAACAAAACACCTGCTCCATACTTCAGAAGTCTATTTCGCTAGTTTTAAAGCTTGTCCCCAACTTTGAACTTTTTTGCCCCCAAAATGAAAGTACTTTTTTGGGGTTTTTGAAAGTCTTTTTTATTTTATTTTGAAACAGCTTATCTTTGGGGGACTGTCCCAAGGGTGCAGTGGGGTTACCCGAAGTCTGCACACCAAAACCAAAATTCTGCACTTTTTTCTGCCTGCTATTCATAGGCGAATCTTTTTCGCCAATTACATTGCATTGACTTTCCGCGAAGGCGAAAAGTCTTTGCAATTGAATACGGCAATACTTTTCCACCTGGCGAAATGACGACATCCACGATACTTTTCTGCGGATTCTGACTTTTTCGTCGCTAATTGAATACGGCCCTAAGTGGGGTGAGTTTTTCATAGAGAGTAAAGTATAAGATAAGATATATATACCGTAAACTAGCGCTATCATTAATTTGTCTTTTAAAACTTCCGTGTTATGATTTATGGAACACAAGCTTGAGCTGGTCGGCTGCCGTGTGACTATGCGGTTCAGTCACAGGAAATGCTGTTGTGTCCGGAAGGGAGGTTATGCATTCCATTGGGCAGGAAGTGAAGCTCCAGTGGAACGCACGCCAGTACTGATGTGTGTGTGTGCATAATGTCACACACGAGATAGGGCTATCCTGCCCCCACTGGAGTAGGTAAGAATGCTTACCTTTCACTCTGTATTTATGTAGGTGTTGGGTTTTTATGGGGTTTTATAAGTGCATTACAGCACCTGATTGGCTCTCATTTTTTAATGATGAGTGTTGTGCTTAATTAATGTGGGAGGGTATATGTGGATGTTTAGGGGATATAAGGGTATTGGTGTCACTGTGAAGTGTATCTTGATAAAGGTCCAAGCATAGGACCGAAACGTCGATGCATGTAATGTTTGTTCTTATTTAAGAAGATGAATTAAAACTATACCTTTAAAGACTGGCGAGTGCACCTCTGTGGCTAATTTCTCTTTCTCTTCTCTATCTCTCTCTCTCTTTCCCATTCCATGTGACTCACATTACATTTCAAGTTAATATTTAGAAATGTAAATGCATCACATACAAAAGTGAAGCTGGAATTCAACATTTAAAAAATATGACAATAATAAATGGGGTAGGTATTTATATTTCATGATTAGAAGCAGAAGAAAATGTACACTCTTAGTACTTCAATTGTATTTTTTATATGAGTGACTCATGTTACTACAGAATGGACATAGGAACTGAGGAAACATATATTTATTTAAACCTGCTCTCCTAATTATTTTTACAATATGATTGCTATACTATACACATATAAGATCCTAAACTTATGGTTGACACACAAACAATAAACTGAATGTTAACCAAACTAAACATAAAATCAATTTTGACATGTGACTCATGTTACATACAAATGTTACTCTTTTTACATTTCTGTCCCCATGCAAGGGACTGTGATACAAATTACTCAAACCTATAGAACCCATGTGAATTAATCAATGTAGGCATATTTATCTTCCTGATTAAGGGGTCTATTCACTAAGCCTTGGAGAGTGATTAAATGGAGAAAGAGAAGTCAAAGCCAATCAGCTCCTGCGACAGATACATTATTACACTATGATGTTTTAGCAGCATATATATACTAAAACATTAGCGGTTATGTGAAATTTAATTTTCATGTATTGTGTCCTATATGTCATGGAATGACATATATATATATATATATATATATATATATATATATACATACACATAACATAATAATCCCGGCAGATTCCACGGGTGTGTCGTCCTTTCTTTTCAAATCCTCGAGTGCCGCCGGGATTGGTATGTTGTGTTTGATGCATGTGTCTCTTGCATCGCTTACGGAGGGCAACGACATGTTTGCGGGTCAGTGAGTGCCGGATCTCTCCAATGTATATCATATATGTATATATATATATATATATATATATAAATATAAATTCAGACAGGTGCGCCTATAAGTCCGCAATCTTTGCGTGTGTTCTGATTGACTGAGTTCGGCACTAGGTTTCAACTTCTGAAACTGCAACTCCTCTCTCCAAATGACTCGATATCTCACAAGTATAATCTGTCAACGTTATAATTGGAGGGGGCTCCTCAAAGTGCAATAAACATTATTTATTGTTAAAAACAATCTAGATAGTGTCCATACCTACAGTAAAATAAAACTGTGTGGGCTA